>OX393549.1:109160769-109813269 GCA_947650365.1 Chamaelirium japonicum
ACACTAGATCGCGTGTTGGACACGACACTTGAGCAAGGACTCAAAGGGGTCCGGTGATCGAAACGGGGAGTACCGCTAGATTAGGCTTTATTGCGTGGGACGCATGGAAAAGCCCGTGCGCCTACCGTATTGGGCCGACAGTATTCGCTCCGTGATGCGCCAAAGGCTCATGTTGCATGTCTCGCCGAAGGCGATCGACTACTGTGTGCCGACAGTCGCCCCGCTAAAAATTGCCCCCGTGGACGAATAAGGGGCCACCACCAATGAATTTTTTCGTCCTTATCAAATGTGTTTTGGCTCAGAAGATGAGCTTAACAGCTGCGTCGAAGGCGCAGCTGCGATCATGTGTTTACATTGACATGAACGAAAGATCTCACAAATCTTTCATAACTCTTCGCGATCTTGCGATATCTTCCCGATACAGTCAATTATGAGAAATTTAATAAGTCTATAGAAATTTGCACCAACTTTAATGCCTTGCCATTCTCACTCTATATATAGTGGGAGGGGGGGGTGGGGGGGGGGGGGGGGGGGGGGGGGGGGGGGTACTCTAAATACAAGAGGTTAAGTTCTTGTGATAAAAGACCTTGTGCATGCTGTAAAAGATCGATGAAGCCATTCTCCCGTCTGATCTTGTTGTTACTTTTAGCAATAACCGTTGAAGGATCGTCAGGAGCTAGAACAAGAGGAGGAAACCTTCTGGAACCTTCCTCCATAAAAAAAACCATAGAGGTATATAATTCTATTTACCTTTTCTTTATGACTAATTCTCCTCCAAAGGATAGCTCATATATAACAAAAATTGATAATTATTCCTTCTGATCTTCAGAGTGAAGATGGTGACATCATCGATTGTGTTGATATCTACAAGCAACCGGCTTTTGATCACCCCAAGCTTAAAAACCACATCATTCAGGTGATAAATGCATAGCTACTTAATTCCTTATAACTTATAGTAAGCAAGTGCGACATGAGGCGGTGCGTGGGGTTTTGAGCCCTGCCTAGTTTTTGACCGGAGGGACCAGATGGCTAGCTCTTCTTTGGCCGCCGGTGAAGGAGACCCCATGGGCAAAGCGCTCTCGGGCGGCGCCTTCTTAACTTCCTACCGGTGACCAATCAGAGTTGGGCTCCTCCGCAACCATTATGAATGTTTCGCGATTTCACGACATGGAAAGATCAGTCCATTTTGCCGAGGTGACGAGATTTGGCATTGATGAGGGGGTCGGCATCCCTATGATCTCACCAATGCAGGTCCCATCATCTGGATCTCGTCACGTCCTTCTGGGTACGTGGAGCCTCAAGGGTCGTCGATCCTACATAGTGGTCGCGGGATTGCATGCTTTGGCCTAGTAATCAAAACGTTGTCTTGCGATGATCATGCGATCACCACCCACTTTTTCCAAGCACCGTGGCCGCATGAGGACTTCCCATGAGGTCACCCATCCTTGTACGTACTATTCTTATCCGAGCACGCTTAACTATGAAGTTCTTATGAAATCTGTAGCGGCATAGGGTTTTAAAACACGTTTTCTATGTTTGGGAGGAGAAATTATATAAGCAGTTCATGATCTTCTTCTCTCTAGGCGATGTGGGGATAACTTGTGGCCTTGTACATCTCACCTCACCTCATCCATCTTAGCATCACAGCTTCAGGAGTCTTCGCTATTGGCTGTTGGATCTTGGTCGTCACATAATCGGTGCTTCCATTGCGGAGGGGTGGGACACCTTGCTTACTCTTACATGTATGCAATCATTTGTTTTCAGTACCCAAGAATGGGACACAGGGCTCACTTGCGAAATGACATTTAGCAGCTCCTCCTCTGCCCCTTCTGTTGGATCGGATATCGGAGTGCGTGACAGAAGTGCTCTAAATTAATCTACAAACCGGGTCATATAATTTCTAGTAGAAGATGATCTAGATGGCTTTTAGAAATTTAAAGCGTATGCAAATAACCTAACGATTATAAAAAATCATCTCACAAGATTTATGGATACCTGTGGAAAAATTGTCGAAGAAGAGGAAGTCTTTCTTCTTTGACTACGATTGAATCTGAAGCAATTTCTTAATTCAAACTACCTACATACCCTCTTGAGAAGGATCAAGCTATACGTAGTTCCCTCCTTCCATGATGCTCTACATCCCCTCAATGAATCCTCAAAGTTCACAAAATTAAAAAGGTGTGGAAGACGAAGGAAAAGAAATAAAGCTTCTTTCTTTCTCTTTTTGTCTCCTCACTTTTCCTATGTGTGGCCGACCTCCCCCATGGCTTGCACGTTTTTTATTTCATTTATGTGATTGGCCATAAGGGTTTAATACCCCTACCAGTGGCTGACCATATCCCGAGTCTAAGAGGATCAAGTTTCCTCTTGGTCTCTATATCTTTCAAAGTTGACATCAATCTCAACTCCTTGAAGATATGCCTTACCAATTTGAGATTCCTTGTAGAATTATAAGACCATATCGCCGCCTCCTACATGTCCTCTTGGACTATGTAGGCCAGCTACTTGGTGAACCCTAGTGCTCCAAGGTTTCTATGCGAGAGAGTCACACATGCGTCTAGCTGGGTTAACTCCAAGTAAACCCTAGAATCATGTTATGGATATTCCTACTCTAACTAGAAATCTATTAAAGAAAAAATAATTAATTAATTATCCATGAACATCCACTGTGGATAATTATGATAATGCCCTTATAGGCCATCTCCTTAGTCTAACATGATTACGGCTATAGAACTACATAGAGTTCTACTCCTACTAGGACACTTATAACTCCTACATTTTAGGAAACCAATCTTAGCCCATTAAATGGATACCAATGGTTAACCTTAACTTGTAGGAAGGTCAACCTAGTTTACTAGGAGACTTCAGACACTTATGATATTTCCAGAAAAAGTCAACTTAGTCTAATTTGACATTTATGATAGCCCATAGAAAATATAAGGGTCAACTTAATAAACCCAATTATGATCTAGTAATCCTATTTAGTCTATAGATCGCACACGATTAACTTCTACGCTTATCTATAGTTCGCTAATTGGCTCACTTCAGTGGATCCCATGCACTCGTGCGTATCCACCGTGATACCAAATTAGGAATCCAAGACAAACTAGGACTTCTACTAAATAAAGCATATAGAAGGCTACATTAGAATTCCTAGATCTCATTAGGAAACCTAATTAGTGGTACACCTAATCTAGGTGACCATAAGTGTCCTAATCACTATAGGTTTACCCCATGACTAGAAATCCTATTTACACTAGGATTAGGGTTTATATAGCCAATAGAAGTGAATTGGAATCTCATGGGACCTCGATGACTTTGTCTCCAATTAGGGAATTGACATGACATCTCATGACTAAGTTATAATTAACAACTACTTGAACCACGATCAAGTTATAGTTACACTCTAAAGTCATTCTAATTACAAGAATGCCCTTACCTACTATGTTGAACAATAACCCCTTCTACTTTTGGAGCCCATGCATGCAATCTGAGATTATAGACCGTCCTTCTTAGTATAGCTCACCCAATTGAGTCCCAAATTTTTAAGTCCTTGTGATCACCTTATCTTTACATTTACCTAGCCAGGCATAATGATCAGTCTTTTATGGAGGTTGCTCAAGGAGACACCTAGCTCCCCTAGGGAGTGAGAAATTTTAACATGTCTATATTTCCCAGTATCCGACACAAACCATCCAATCTACCCAACTTTGGTCCTGCATTAGGCATCGTTGATTGGTAAATTAAAGTGACAAGCATCGACCCCAGAGTTCATAGGACATCTTGAGATTTAGGGTTGGTCAACTAGTAGTAGAGATATCATAGTCTAAGGTGACAGTATTATAGATGAGGTCATCTCTCTCGATTCCGTTTAGTATGCCTCTATCTCTTTCGATGACAAGCACACCAACACTCGTAGCTTAGATTCAACTAATCCAATGGCCGAGATAAACCATCTCTCTTGAGCGAGAAAGCTATGGTGTTATAGTATTTGATCTGGTATGCAATCCAATTACCGACTATGAACCTTCTAAGGTGTATAAATGGGTGCACTCAATTCTACCATGTAGTAATATCATCAATACACTTGGGTCACTTAGAGCACACTTCAATGGACTAGTGGTATGTATATATCTTGAACTAGGGTAAAGATTTATTTATGATAGATGCATATCATTTTACTAATCTTTATACTAATGTCAACTGTCGTGGATTGGCATATAGAACATAACCAATTCCAACACCTTTGTCCCCCCCTCCCCCCCCAAGTTGCAACCTCGATTTGCCATCAGTTCCCTCTCCGCTGATCGACATCCACATCCCCGTCACCTGATCCATGGCGGAGAACATTTGTGTGCTCATGCGCTATGGCGTTTGCACTGTGGAATTTAGTTTGTTCACTGCTTATGAACTCTCTTGAGCTCTCTCGGAGGCATTCTATGGCACACCCATGTCATGTTGGTCTTGGGAGGTACGCTTGTTGGACCGTGACGCCTTCCTATTGGAGTTTCTATCGCTCATGCACCTCGACGAGGCGATCGCAAGAGGTTGACAACACTTAGGGGAAGGGGTGATCCGCTTTGAGAGATAGTCGCCGCAGTTTGGGTCGGTAGGGGTGTGGAGGGCCACGAAGATCCTCTATGTTTATGGTCTCATGGCGTACCCTTAGCGAGATGGTGAGGCGATCAAGGGGGCCTTTGGACACTTTGGCCGAATTTCTAGGATCTTTAACAACTTCGTCAAGGTTGGTTATCTGATGATCCTTATGGAGACCCTGAAGCCAGACTCAATCCCTGACTTCCTGTAGGCCACTGTGGGCTGTCAAACCCACCATCCTCGGCAAGCAGTGGAACTTCTTGAGAGAATGGATTCGGGGGACTATGATGAAATTGCCCCTACGACTACAGAGCAGCCTATCCTGCCTCCTCACTGACCTTGCTGTGATAACGCAGGGGTGGTGGGGGACTGCTCCTCCAATCTCGATGGAGACTGGGTCCCTTTTACCGGGCTTAACAATCTGGTGGGATCTCATATTTCAGGACAAGCATTTGGCGACAAAGTTGAAGTGTCGGTCATTCTCGGGGTTGCTCCGGTTATGGCATGTCGCAAAGCCTCCAACGAGCTCCACCTTTGTAGTCCATTACTGAGCAGCACCTATTTTTGAGGAGGGTTATTTGGATGGTCAGCTAGTTAATAGCGAAGCCATGGACTCGGACAACTCTGATAGTTCATTGGGCTCAGTCAATGTGCTCCCCCATATGCATGATGGACTCTGATCCTATGGATCATGATGGAGCCTCGCAAGACTCGTTTGATTCAGGTATGCCCTTTGGGTTCTTATGTAGCATCTGCCCCAAACATACAAGGTAATATCCGCTTTGCCCCGTGCCTGCACAAGGACTTCCCATGAGGTCACCCATCCTTGTATTACTCTCGCCCGAGCATGCTTAACTACAGATTTCTTACGAGATTCGTAGCGGCACACGATTTTAAAACGTGTCTCCTATGTTTAGGAGGAGAAATTATATAAGTAGTTCATGATTTCTTTCTCTGCAGGTGATGTGGGGCTAACTTGTGACCTTGGACACCTCACATCATCCATCTTGGCATTACCGCCTTAGGAGTACTTGAGTATACACTTTATAGTTGTCAACTTAGCTGGACCCGGATTTGACCGACTCATCATGCTTATTATGAAACATATATCTGGCCTATTGCAATACATAACATACATTAGGCTACCTAATGACAAAGCATAAGGTACCTTCTGCATTTCCGCTCTCTCCTTATGTGTCTTAAGATCTTGATTCTTAGACAGTTTCAAGCCATGTTCAAATGGTGTGAAACCTTTCTTGGAGTCATGCATGCTAAATCTGGTTAGAACTTTATCTATATACTTGTGACAGTGAGAGATTCCTACTTTAGCAATCTCATGCTACCTTGATCCCCAAAACATAACTTGCTTCACCTAGATCTTTTATATCGAACTGTGTTGACAACCAGACCTTTACAGTTAATAATGTTCCCACGTAATCCCCAATGAACAGAATATCATCTACGTAAAATATCAAATACATCACTATAGTTTTGTTACTTCTCTTATACACACATGGTTCATCCTCGTTTTAAATAAATCCATATGACTAGATTGTTTGATCAAAATAAATGTTTTAACTTCTAGATGCTTGCTTTAGTCCATAAATAGACTTCTAAAACTTAAAAATTATTTGCTCTTGACCCTTTGACTCAATACCTGGAGGCTGCATCATATAAATATCCTCTTTCAAATTCCTGTTAAGGGATGCTATCTTAATATCCATTTATTAAATCTTTCAATTGTAATGGGCTGCAATGGATAAAAGGATCTGAATAGACTTAATCATAGCTACCGGCGAGAAGGTTTTATCAAAGTCGATTTCTTCTAACTAATCTAGCTTTATAAGTCTCAACAGTACCATCAGATCATCTCTTCTTCTTATATACCCACTTACACCCATTAGGTTTAATATTGGATGATGGTGCAACAAGAGTCCAAATAGCATTATGGACATAGATGCGATCTCTGCCTCCATAGCCTTTTGTCAACCAGAGCTATCAAAAGCTCCAACTGCCTTATTGTAGCTTAGTGAATTATCCTTCTGATCTTCTGGATCAACCAATCTTCACAGTATCTATCAGGAGCTCTGATGTTTCTCCTTCTGTGACGAGATGGTGGTTGTGGTACTAAGTGATTAGGATCTATAGTATCTAGTGTATTAGTGTCTGCAATGTCAGCTATCACTATGCTTTTGGATATGCGATTAATTTTGATAAGACTGTGGTTTACTATTTACAAAATAACTTGGCGAGGGGACAATAGTTGGCTGATCTTTTCAATTATCGTCTAGCTACCCTTCCCATGAATTACTTGGGATTGCCATTGAGGAGATGTTCCATTACCATACAGGAGGTATAATACAACTTAAGATTCGATGCTAAAGAGGAATGATTTGAGTTAGGTTAAACAATAGGTGATGACATCGATTAAAGCACCATAAATACTTTTATCAGTTTCTTTTGATAGATATTAGCGTGGCTTACTAAGTTACTTAGTCTTCAAAGTGACTCAGGATTTGTGCGTGTTTTTTTTATTGGGCACAAACCTAGGTATAAGAAGGAGTTGAGTTCGTAGAGCTGACGGATGATTGTAGCTAAAAAAGTAGTTGGAGCTAGGAGATATGGAGCAATTGTGGAGCTGCTGTGAACAATTGGAGTTGGAGCAGAACCTTGGATTGAAGGCAGAACACATTTAGATCAGCAAGATGCTGAAATGTATTCCAAGGAGAAGATGTAAATATTTTTGATCTGTATAGATAGAAGTTTACTTTTGGTGGTGTGTTATTTTGGCTCGAGATACCAACTGCTTCTATTAATCTTAATTATAAATTAAATAAGTGTAAGGAGTCTTTTATGGCTAATTCAGAGTGACGTGAGAAATGACTCGCCTTCTGGGTTAGAGTCTCATGCTCTTACGAGTGCAACCTTTTAGAAGAGTTTAGGGAGTTGTATCTCTTCTTTCAAAAGTGATGCCCTCTAACAGTCGAGCAATACTTCTTTTTCATAAAAATGGTTCTCATATCTTCCTTGCGGGGATGGGTGTTCCAGTGTCTTTAGGTGTTTGATTGGTCCGAGCAAAGAAGATCAAACTTAAAACTCTTATTTTCTCTCTTTTTATTTTATAAAAAACGGCAGTGAAAGTTCACGTCCGGGGTCTTTGGATGCCGACAAAAATCCGAGGCGTAACAGCTTGGTATTAAAGCTTAGAGACATGACCCTAGGAATGAACATAAGGAAGGAATTTATAAGAGAAGCAACTTAGAAAATTATATGAGTATTAGGTTTAGGATGATCCGACTTGAGTAATTGTCACGCCCCAGAAATCTGAAGACCGATCCCTGAGATGTGAAAAGAGAAAAAGATGGGATTTTGGGTCTGGTCAATTAATTACACCAATTTGGGTTCTCACAGGGCTTCTACGCTCTCTAATATGAAAAACAAGAAGGAGGGAGAAACAAGAGAGGAATCTTTTAAATTTGATTTTTTGAAAAACATTTTTATTAAAAAGCAAAGAAAGAGAAATTATCAACAGAGAGAAGATATTATCTAGTCAAGCTCAACCTTCAAAAGTTATATCCTCTCAGTATGAGTGATCTATCAGTGCCACTACATACTGACAGGAGTCTATCTGAGGGAGCACGAGGCTCAAGCCTCCTACGGCTAACCACGTAGTCTCATCCACTCCCTAACACTCAGGTGCACTAGTCTAAGGTTCCTATCTACAAGGTTAATCAATTTAGTCATTTATATGCACTTATATTTTCATCATGATCTATCCTAGGCTTGGGGCCTTGAGGAGAGGCCTACCCAAAAGAATTCAGCTGGAACCATTGCAACTACAACCATAGAATACTAACTAACCGATAAGAACTCTTATTCCAATACAATTACAATGTCTGAAGAGAAAAGATTACAAGATTGACGTACTAAACCGAAAGGTAACACTGCAACTCTAACTCTGCCTCTGGACTCCTACTGCTACTCCTGAGCCTCCGGACCTGCAACTGAGCCTACTCGTGGAAAAGAGTAGCACCCAATAGGAAATTGGGAGATTAGCCAAATTAATGGCTAGTGACATCCTAATAGTCTATAATAATATGAGACAACTAATCTTAATAAATTAAGATAAAATCTATCAGTTCTAGTAGAATCAAAGTTTGCAGAATGATACCTAAACCTATCAGTAGTCTATATTCACATGCAATTCCTACTGTCACTAGGTTATCTAACATGAAGTCCATTCAATGTTCTACAGCATTAAAGAACAAATTAAATAAGACGTTCAGATAAAGTCACGAAGTCATCATGTAAACAATCACTCAATTCTAAATTCATATATAGATAAAACACACACTATCAAAATGTGAACCCCAGATATTTTGTTCATCCTGCCCCCGGTCGGGCATTACTATAGGGCCTTTTATTTCGATGTAGAGGGCCAACTCTCTCGCCGTGCATCCACAAACACCATGCACAAATCACCCAGATGATCATAAGGGGTTTCCCGTCTTTCACGGTGGAGCTCTACCACCCAACTTGCTTTACTATGGGGACTTCAACTCCCCGAGACAGGGTTGCTAGGCCAATCCCTACTCGAGGGCACCTCCTATTGGCTTTACCACAACCCTTGCCCGTGACCCCTAACCTACTTAACTTCGGCTGTACGCGCAGGGTGGTTCACGGCCCATGCGCGTACGGGGTCCCTACCCTCTAACCAGGTAGATTCACATATAACATCTTTCAACATATACAATGAAGCTATAAAAAGTCTATTTAATGCTTATCAATTTCCAACAATTTACCCCTGGTCCCGTACTGCTCTCGCAACCCATGCGACATAATAAATCAATAAAGTAAAACACTCATCCCAGTGACCTGTGTGCTAGGGTTGACATACTCCTCTCAGGAGGGTGGGCTTCGATAATTATTAGTTATTCAATTTATTGTTTAATTTAAGGGAATCCTAATTATGGTGTCCATACAAACAAAAGCAGTCATTATTATTATTTTATTAATATTTTAAGCATGCATCGCCGGACTCGCGACTCCGCATGCAAGGCGGGGTCCACTTAACTACATGCGACGATGCCTGGCGGGGCCCGCATGCAGTGTCATGGACACCTACCCTTAGTCATTCTCATTTCCCACTATTAAAGACCACGCAAGGGTAGTAGATGTCACCTGGCTGTCGATCACACACGACTCCTGCTAGTTGCCTCTGATCCGTCTCCGCTGGATCACCATAATCATGGTCTGATAACAAACACAGATCTATATCACAACTCTATCAATTAAAACAAAAGAAACTACGACGAGGGTTCTATGCCAAGGATAGTCGGGCACCCTCGATAGGGGACCAACATTGAGTCGACAGCACACAAATCCGTACGATTGAAGGACTCAAACCTAAACACTACTAGGCCAATCAAGTAAATAGAAGCTAAACCTACTCATCGAATCGGGCTCGAAGAACCCTTTCCGATGGTTCCAGTTTCGCTGGAATCCGACTTCGGTCGGATGGTTTCGGGTCAAACCACGTAGAACCGGTGAAACTGATCGCATGGTTGGGTTACTAGGGTAGAAGAGGTTCTAGGGTTATCTTCTAGGTTTAATAGGTGGGACTCAAAGTTCTGAGCACAATGCCGCTGGTTTCGTCCGAATCCGAGTTCGGACGATGAAACGGCGGTCAAACCACGGTACCGCTATAAGATTCGGTCCAAGGATAAAACATGGTATTAAACAGTATAATTACTATTCTAGACTATGACCAACGGGTAGGAATTTCTGAGCCGGTCGAAATGGCGCTGGTTTCGTCCAATTCCGAGTTCGGACGGAGAAATGGCAGTCGAACCAAAATTCACTGGTTCACGGGTCTGGTTCAGGTGAACCAGACCGGTTCACTGTTCTGGTCGGGTCGGGTCGGGTCTGCAGTGGGAAGTCGGATCGGGTTCAGGATTTAATTATAACCTGGAAAATTACTGTTCTACCCCCCCTAACTCCTTCTTCTCCACGATATGTCCAGCCGGGGGGTTTCCTGCGCGCCGGCGGCCGACGGGAGGGGGCGGCCCGGAGCGCCGGCGAATGCTCGGTCGGCCTCTCCCGCACCACCCCCACAGAGGAGGCGCGGGGGAAGGCGGCCGGAGCGACCGTCGGAGCCCGAGAGCTCGGTCGAAGGGGGGCTCGCGCGGGGCTTGGTCGGAGGTCGGAGGTCGCCGGGGAGGGGTCCGGTGCGGCGGCGGTGTCCGCCCGTGCGGGCCGCGGCAAGGGAGAAGGAAGGGGGGTCGCGGAGGAGAATGGGAGGAGGAGGGGGTGGCTGACCTACGGGTGTCTCGGCGTGCTCGCCGGGGCTCCGGCGAGGGGCGGGTCGGATGCTCCATCTCCCTCGATCTCTTCTCCTTCTCAATCTCTGGCTCTCGCGTTCTCTCTCTCTTCCTCTCTCTCCATTTCTCTCCCGTTCTCTCTCTCTCCTACGTCCTTCTCTCTCTCTCTCCCATTCTCTCTCTATTTCTCTCCCTCTCTCTCGGTTCATATATAAAGGGGGGAGGCTGTTGAGATAAGGGTTGGGGATAGGGTCGGTTAAGGCCTCCTAAAAAGGGGGAGGGGATAAAGGAAAGAAAGATAGGGATCGATATATTATCCCAATCTTGCCCGATAATTTTCATCCGAATTTCGGATTTTAAATCACTGGGGAGGGAGGTCAGCAGAGCTTAAGTTATACTAGGAGACCGGGAGGTAGGCTCTAGGGCAGGTCGGGCTCGGTCCCGAGCCCTGAACCGGGCTCGGTTGGAATCCGGGTGCGATTCGTCCATCAACCGGGCTGAAAAGAATAATAAGCCGTAACTATCAAATCGAAAGTCAGAATTGGGCTCGATAGGATTCGTTGGAAAGGTCTCATCAACGCGAACGCGTCAGCGCTTGGTACATAATTTTCTGACCTCTGGATCTCTCAAAAAGAAGGAAAGACTCCAAAACTCAAAATAGCAATAACTATTCACCCGGGTGTCGGATCGATCCTAACTCAGACTCATTGGGATGCTCTCTCAGAGCCTCATCTAACGTATCTTCTTTTGTTACGATCCGATCACTCAATCTCTTGTAAGAAACAAAACAGCTACAACTATCGAGCAATTATCGTTTTTCTAGGGTTTACCTGCCGGGCTGCCGAAACTGGCTGCGCATACACATGATCATTGCACGGAACGCACCATCGTGACATGCTCGAAGTTACGAAGAATATGAACGTAAAATATCTCATGGGTTTACGATCCATTTATTGGAAAAAAGCTCAAAGAAAAAGTCTGGCTGTAAAAAGATGAAACTAGCCATTGAGGATTTCTATTATTCTCAAATCTAACACCACAGGTGTTACAACCTACACACCTTAAAAAAAATTTCGTCCCGAAAATTCAACTACAAAAACCATATATACGAGTCCACTCATCTCTACTACCAAATCAAGAATATTATAGTATTGAAAAGTTAACTATAACGAGCGCAAACATCCTCACTAACATTGCCAACAAGAAAGTCAAGTCACTACACTAAATCTTACTAAAGGAAAACCCTGATCCTCTATTATTCACAATTCTACTCTCTACTAATCTAAACATTATACGAATCGAGTCTCGTAATTATTAGAATAGAAATGAACCACCAAATTCTCGCATCGATCGCGAATACGAGTTTTGAATTGGTTTCCATTTCCCATTCTAAGCATTACGGATTAAACCAAAATCATGAGTTCTGATCATTAACCCTGCCTTGATAAGGGGCATCATATCCCCCTTATTAGTACCGCCGAGGGGTATCCTCCTCGGTAGGGTAACTACCAAAACTCATAGATTCAGAAACGTAAAATGCACTCACTTGTCAGTGCCGATATAAAAGATATATCAATGTATATGAGTGCCCATACACCCATATATAATTTATACTTTTGGTATCGACTCTACAATCGTAGCAATGTATACTACACATATGCACCCATACACATATGCTTAAGTACACATTCAAGAATGATTTGACAAAAGAGATGACTCAACTAGTACGCCTAACGTGTATCTAATACTAAACTAAAATCCTATAAGATTCCTATGAGACTAACACCTACACTAACCGAACTACCAATACTACTCAAGGAACTAAAGAACAAATGCCCGAAAAATTTATTTCTCAAGTGGGTCCAAACTAGATAGCTACCCTCTGACAATAGATAGTCATCTCATTGGTTCACTCCAAGACGAGGGGATCGATTCTAAACCAGAACTATTATGAGTTGGCTGAAGAAACTACCTACTAGAAAACTAATGGCCAACTAATATCGACTGAGCAGATCGATACCAAGTACTAAATTCTACCCTAAACTAATCAACGAGATAGTTAGACGGAAACCTCGCAACCATACAAAAATGAGAATAAATGACCCGAGACAATTAGAGACAACTTAGAAAAAAGACAACCGAGAAAACTATCATAATCTCAACATTCTGAGACCTAAAAGCAATCACTCAAAAGAAACTGAAGCAAACAAAAGTTACTAGAATTGAATAATAATTAGATACAAAGCGGGGTGAATCGGCAAAATAATAATCATTCTTAAGAGTCCAACTGATAAGGTGTTCCCAAATTTTATAAACATAGGCAGTCCTCTTGGCATCGTCGCTAACATCTTTCTAGCACTCAATTATCTCAATTCGATCTTAACGTCACTGTCATCTAGTCAGTGCGCTCTCTCCCGCGAGTTCCAATAAGAACTGCGAGACCAACCGCCAAAGCCTCCGAAGAGTTAGTGCGAAGCCACAGTATGTCCTTTACCGGACAAACATCATCCACCGCCAAAGTTCCCTAGGAACAGTGCGTACTCTTTCGCAAGAGTCACTATCAAGGTATCCCGTAATCTACTAACCATGGGAAATTCAAACTATCACCTGAGATTTTCATCTCCTGGTGTACTTCTTGAAACCACTATCCCCAAGAGTCATCATCATTACTCATAGGATCTATAAAAAAAAGAAACACAAGCTATACACCAAACAGATCTAACAAGAAAACTAATTTAATTATTACACCTATATCGAGATAATGGATAATCCTAAAAACACCAACTAGGTCTCTAATACCAATGGTCAACAAGAATCAAGGGATCCTAAACACCGACAAGGTTTCTAGCGCTTAGGGTCAACGAAAAATAACAAAATCAACAAAAAGAGTAACCTCACAACCATGCCAGATAAACCATCAAGGATATACATCCTTCCAGATATATTCAAAGACATCCATTCCAAAACCAATCAACCAAAATTACTAACTAGAGTTGAATATCTAGTCCTTGGTCAGCTCCTTACCACTAGAAAGTTCAAGAGAATCCATATTAGAAGACTCCCAACCTATACTCTGATATAGACTCAAACACTATGCTTCTGCCTAGAGATCAAGAAATACCACCCTTGGTTAAGATGTTCCACGTGGCTCCTTCTTAAGAATTATCACCCGAGTGGCAACGACTAACTCTAAACCTAAACATTACAGCACCTCAGAGTTCTAATACAATCATACGCATACGACATATAGATTGATTCACGATTCTCGATCAATCAAAAACTCAATCATAGACAGTTCTTAGTTACAGATCAATTCCTCAAACAAAACTAGTTCTCCAAGTATGATTAACCCTAGGTCCTTATCCTTAGAAATAATCGATATACCACCACTAGCTACTACGAGAATTCTATCGACTCACTATCTAAACAATCTCAAGAAAACATTCTAACACCACTAGAGTCTAACCTTTCCGAAGAAAGAATCGCAAGACACGAACCGCATCCTAACAAAACCCCTAGGAACATATCCCTAAGCTCTGATACAAGCTGTCACGCCCCAGAAATCTGAAGACCGATCCCTGGGATGTGAAATGAGAAAAAGATGGGATTTTGGGTCTGGTCAATTAATTACACCAATTTGGGTTCTCACAGGGCTTCTACGCTCTCTAATATGAAAAACAAGAAGGAGGGAGAAACAAGAGGAGAATCTTTTAAATTTGATTTTTTGAAAAACATTTTTATTAAAAAGCAAAGAAAGAGAAATTATCAACAGAGAGAAGATATTATCTAGTCAAGCTCAACCTTCAAAAGTTATATCCTCTCAGTATGAGTGACCTGTCAGTGCCACTACATATTGACAGGAGTCTATCTGAGGGAGCACGAGGCTCAAGCCTCCTACGGCTAACCACGTAGTCTCATCCACTCTCTAACACTCAGGTGCACCAGTCTAAGGTTCATATCTACAAGGTTAATCAATTTAGTAATTTATATGCACTTATATTTTCATCATGATCTATCCTAGGCTTGGGGCCTTGAGGAGAGGCCTACCCAAAAGAATTCAGCTGGAACCATTGCAACTACAACCATAGAATACTAACTAACCGATAAGAACTCTTATTCCAATACAATTACAATGTCTGAAGAGAAAAGACTACAAGATTGACGTACTAAGCCGAAAGGTAACACTGCAACTCTAACTCCACCTCTGGACTCCTACTGCTACTCCTGAGCCTCCGGACCTGCAACTGAGCCTACTCGTGGAAAAGAGTAGCCCCCAATAGGAAATTGAGAGATTAGCCAAATTAATGGCTAGTGACATCCTAATAGTCTATAATAATATGAGACAACTAATCTTAATAAATTAAGATAAGATCTATCAGTTCTAGTAGAATCAAAGTTTGCAGAATGATACCTAAACCTATCAGTAGTCTATATTCACATGCAATTCCTACTGTCACTAGGTTATCTAACATGAAGTCCATTCAATGTTCTACATCATTAAAGAACAAATTAAATAAGACGTTCAGATAAAGTCACGAAGTCATCATGTAAACAGTCACTCAATTCTAAATTCATATATAGATAAAACACACACTATCAAAATGTGAACCCCGGATATTTTGTTCATCCTGCCCCCGGTCGGGCATTACTATAGAGCCTTTTATTTCGATGTAGAGGGCCAACTCTCTCGCCGTGCATCCACCAACACCAAGCACAAATCACCCAGATGATCATAAGGGGTTTCCCGTCTTTCAAGGTAGAGCTCTACCACCCAACTTGCTTTACTATGGGGACTTCAACTCCCCGAGACAGGGTTGCTAGGCCAATCCCTACTCGAGGGCAGCTCCTATTGGCTTTACCACAACCCTTGCCCGTGACCCCTAACCTACTTAACTTCGGCTGTACGCGCAGGGTGGTTCACGGCCCATGCGCGTACGGGGTCCCTACCCTCTAACCAGGTAGATTCACATATAACATCTTTCAACATATACAATGAAGCTATAAAAAGTCTATTTAATGCTTATCAATTTCCAACAATTTACCCCTGGTCCCGTACTGCTCTCGCAACCCATGCGACATAATAAATCAATAAAGTAAAACACTCATCCCAGTGACCTGTGTGCTAGGGTTGACATACTCCTCTCAAGAGGGTGGGCTCCGATAATTATTAGTTATTCAATTTATTGTTTAATTTAAGGGAATCCTAATTACGGTGTCCATAGAAACAAAAGCAGTCATTATTATTATTTTATTAATATTTTAAGCATGCGTCGTCGGACTCGTGACTCCGCATGCAAGGCGGGGTCCACTTAACCACATGCGACGATGCCCGGCGGGGCCCGCATGCAGTGTCATGGACCCTTAGTCATTCTCATTTCCCACTATTAAAGACCACGCAAGGGTAGTAGATGTCACCTGGCTGTCGATCACACACGACTCCTGCTAGTTGCCTCTGATCCGTCTCCGCTGGATCACCATAATCATGGTCTGATAACAAACACAGATCTATATCACAACTCTATCAACTAAAACAAAAGAAACTACGATGAGGGTTCTATGCCAAGGATAGTCGGGCACCCTCGATAGGGGACCAACATTGAGTCGACAGCACGCAAATCCGTGCGATTGAAGGACTCGAACCTAAACACTACTAGGCCAATCAAGTAAATAGAAGCTAAACCTACTCATCGAATCAGGCTCGAAGAACCCTTTCCGATGGTTCCGTTTCGCTGGAATCCGACTTCGGTCGGATGGTTTCGGGTCAAACCACGTAGAACCGGTGAAACTGATCGCATGGTTGGGTCACTAGGGTAGAAGAGGTTCTAGGGTTATCTTCTAGGTTTAATAGGTGGGACTCAAAGTTCTGAGCACAATGCCGCTGGTTTCGTCCGAATCCGAGTTCGGACGATGAAACGACGGTCAAACCACGATACCGCTATAAGATTCGGTCCAAGGATAAAACAGGGTATTAAACAGTATAATTACTATTCTAGACTATAACCAACAGGTAGGAATTTCTGAGCCGGTCGAAATGGCGCTGGTTTCGTCCAATTCCGAGTTCGGACGGAGAAATGGCAGTCGAACCAAAATTCATTGGTTCACGAGTCTGGTTCAGGTGAACCAGACCGGTTCACTGTTCTGGTCGGGTCGGGTCGGGTCTGCAGTGGGAAGTCGGATCGGGTTCAGGGTTTAATTATAACCTGGAAAATTACTGTTCTACCCCCCCCAACTCCTTCTTCTCCACGAGATGTCCAGCCGGGGGGGTTCCTGCGCGCCGGCGGCCGACGGGAGGGGGCGGCCCGGAGCGCCGGCGAGTGCTCGGCCGGCCTCTCCCGCACCACCCCCACAGAGGAGGCGCGGGGGAAGGCGGCCGGAGCGGCCGTCGGAGCCCGAGAGCTCGGTCGAAGGGGGGCTCGCGCGGGGCTTGGTCGGAGGTTGGAGGTCGTCGGGGAGGGGTCCGGTGCGGCGGCGGTGTCCGCCCGTGCGGGCCGCGGCAAGGGAGAAGGAAGGGGGGTCGCGGAGGAGAATGGGAGGAGGAGGGGGTGGCTGACCTGCGGGTGTCTCGGCGTGCTTGCCGGGGCTCCGGCGAGGGGCGGGTCGGCTGCTCCATCTCCCTCGATCTCTTCTCCTTCTCCGTCTCTGGCTCTCGCGTTCTCTCTCTTCTTCTCCCGTTCTCTCTCTCTTCCTCTCTCTCTATTTCTCTCCCGTTCTCTCTCTCTCTCTCTCTCTCTCCTACGTCCTTCTCTCTCTCTCTCTCCCGTTCTCTCTCTATTTCTCTCCCTCTCTCTCAGTTCATATATAAAGGGGGGAGGCTGTTGAGATAAGGGTTGGGGATAGGGTCGGTTAAGGCCTTCCTAAAAAGGGGGAGGGGATAAAGGAAAGAAAGATAGGGATCGACATATCATCCCAATCTTGCCCGATAATTTTCATCCGAATTTCGGATTTTAAATCACTGGGGAGGGAGGTCAGGAGAGCTTAAGTTATGCTAGGAGACCGGGAGGTAGGCTCTAGGTCTGGTCGGGCTCGGTCCCGAGCCCTGAACCGGGCTCGGTTGGAATCCGGGTGCGATTCGTCCATCAACAGGGCTAAAAAGAATAATAAGCCATAACTATCAAACCGGAAGTCATAATTGGGCCCGAGAGGATTCGTTGGAAAGGTCTCGTCAACATGAACGCGTCAACGCTTAGTACATAATTTTCTGACCTCTGGATCTCTCGAAAAGAAGGAAAGACTCCAAAACTCAAAATAGCAATAACTATTCACCCGGGTGTCGGATCGACCCTAACTCAGGCTCATTGGGATGCTCTCTCAGAGCCTCATCTAACGTATCTTGTTTCGTTACGATCCGATTACTCAATCTCTTGCAAGAAACAAAACAGCTACAACTATCGAGCAATTATCGTTTTTCTAGGGTTTACCTGCCGGGCTGCCGAAACTGGCTGCGCATACATATGATCGTTGCACGGAACGCACCATCGTGACATGCTCGAAGTTACGGAGAATGTGAACGTAAAACATCTCATAGGTTTACGATCCATTTATTGGAAAAAAGCCCAAAGAAAAAGTCTGGTTGTAAAAAGATGAAACTAGCCATTGAGGATTTCTATTATTCTCAAATCTAACACCACAGGTGTTACAGTAATGGATTTAGATTATAGAAACAAGTAGTTAGGATAACACATCTTCACCATGACGGGAGTCTGATTTGTTGAAGTTTAAGTTCCAGTACCAAGTTCTTCTTCCTCAATGATCATGAAGATGAGGAGGCAACTGAGATAGGTGGAATCTAGTAGGACAAAGTTAAGGTTAGTCTTTACGTAAGAAATTCTACGTAATAGCTAGTGTATTAGTCCATATGGGATTTAGTTATATTTCTATCCTATTAAAAGGGTTACCTTTTAGTAGATATAGTTAAGAAAGATGTTCTTAACTTGGCGAGAACATGTAACGTACTGTTTATCCATCTTGAGTAAGGATATTCAACTATTGGATAAAATAACTAGGGCGGGATAATGAATTCTCTTACGAAGTGGAATGAGATGCATCATAAGGAAATTCTATTTGCCGTATCCTCCTGCGTTATAATCTGATAGAGGCGAATGTCCAATAATATTATTTATTATGATTGTTAGTTAGAAGTTGTGTTTAATGAGTATAAATGGCAATGAGTTTACTAATAAAGTGTATGGTACACTTCATAAGAAAACTCAACTTATCATCTACCATAAGTGTTTTATAATATATTTGAGATATATGAATAATAGATCATTGGTGTGTCATGAGCTGGTATTTATAAATTTGAAGAGAAAACAGACACCTCGAGATTTTTTGGGATTGTCGACGTAATTACTAGTGTATAAGGTAACAGTGTTGAGATGTGTGATTTCTTAATTATTTTTGAACATTACTGGGGACTGACTTTAAGTCTGGTATTTGTCACGATTCTAGATGTGTTAATTTTGAGGACGAAATTTCTATAAGGAAGAAACGGTGTGAAGACCTATTTTTTTCATGTAGTTAAATAATTTGAGAATATTATTTTTATCATGGTCAGATATTGAATGAAAGATCCTATGTCAGTTTCGATGACGCAAGTGCACATGGATTGAATCAAGGAAATAGTGCAAGAGACTGCATACGAAAAAATATAAACTTTTTGTCCTATCACGACAGTAAAGTCATTATCCTGGAATTCATGTGAGTCTTCTGGGAGCGCTTTTGCATCGAGTAAGGGGTAGAAAATATCTCCCCTGGGTGTATTTTTACTTTGCTCGGGCTCCAGGCCCCTTTCGCACATAAATGGCAAAATTATTATTTTTGAATTTTGGACTTTTTTGTAGTTTTATAAAAATATAATTTCAATCTAAAAGTAATGAAAAGTGGATGTTTTGAGAATTACAAATAGTTTTTAGGTTTTTAGTACTAAACCATAATCCCATATTAATTAGCTATAATCTAGGTTATTAAACTAGGTTAATTAGGTTCCAAACTTAATTAGCACTAACCTAAATCCTAAAGGATTGGGATGGCCATCAAGTGGGACCCTCACCCATCCCAATTAGCCACCCCCTCATGTGGAATCATATGGGGTGTGCTTAGGTGGCGACATTCTATTGGTTGGAGAAACCAAAAGTCATTTGGCATCCCTTTCCCTTTACCCCTTATGAAGCTAACCCTATCCTTCCCCCTTGGCTGATAATATCAGTCCTTAGCAACCCTCTCCCTCCCCCAAAAGCCCTAAGGCAATCCATGAATTAGTGAGTGAACCTCACTAGTTACATTTGCAAGAAAAGAGGAGAAAAAAATTACAAAAGGAAGAAGAACAAAAAAAGAATGACCAAAGCTTTTTATGGAACTTCATATAAGAAAATCAAGGTAAGTTAAACATATAGAGTCCTAGGTAGTTAGATCTAAGGTTTTAGTTTGTTAGGTGGAAGTAAAGTTTGATCTTTGGGTTTAAAACTCAAGATCCAAGTTTTGACTGCATTTATATACTAATATAAGTGGTTGTATGTGAAAGTTTATGTTTGCTGCCAGTAATTTACACATGTTCAGTCTTGTGATCTGTTTTAGGCAATCACTAAATACTTAAATAGATATTTAATTAACATAAAAGTTTTTAAGGACTTATAAATCAATAATCTTCATTTAGGATAAAATTGATTTAGAGTTCAATATCATACTCGAAATGGGGGATCTTCTCAGTTTTTAGGGCTTGCTACTAGCAGTTCATAAATCCAAACTTATTGTACTACCAACTTACTCAGATAGAATTGTGTATTAAATAAAAGTTGTGGAAAATGTGTAGGGCTACAATGTTTATTTAGATTAAAAATTGTTTTGAGCTCGGGATCATTTCCTAAATATATGACCACCTAAGCTTTTTTTTTATGTTCTTGATATTCTTGAGTTTCTTGATACTTTCAACCTTTTTGATCTTGTAGATTAAATAGAAATGAGTATGAGTGGTTTGCTATTTATAGTTGACCAATAAGATTGACTTTTACTATTCATAATTGATCTAAAGTGGATTTTTACTATTCATAATTGAATAGTAAGGTTGACTTTTACTATTTATAATTGAATTATATGGTTGACTTTTACTATTTATAGTTGATCTTAAAGTGAAATTTTACTATTTATAGTTGACCTTTAAGATTGACTTTTACTATTCATAGTTGACTATGATAGTTGATTTTTACTAGTTATAGTTGACTTTTACTATTTATAGTTGACTATACAACTGACTTTTACTATTTATAGTTGACTATAATAGTTGACTTTTACTACTTATAGTTGACTATAATAATTGACTTTTACTATTTATAGTTGATTATTACTATTCATAGTAGACTTTTAAAAATTGACTTTTACTAGTGATAGTTGACGATTTGGTAGACATTAGAGTAGGTGGTTATACCGTTGCTTGCGACGGTTGAACCCATCATGTAACCCTAACATAAGGACAACCCTGTCGATTCTAAGGACATGTGTGGCTTGATCATAACTAATGACCGACCTTTGGGTCGAGGATTACTTCAATATCCAGGAAAGGGGACAGAAGCGCTATCTATTTCTCTACCTTTTGTTGAGTTAAGTCATTGGCCTATCTAAACTCGATATCCCATACTAAACCCTAAGACCTTCCAAGTTTAGTAAAGTAAAGGTTAGTTTCTAATTATCATTTAGACCTCCCGGGATACCTATATAGGTGATCCAGTTGTTAGCCCTAGTTTAGGGGAAAACAGTGACCCCACTTTGGTCTAGTTAAGTCTAACTCACTATGTCGCTTATTGCGTAGAGTGAGGATAGACTTGGTTATCTTTGGACTTACATGGTTAGTGTATTTGACTCAGGATGTCTTCATGACCCCTTAGGCATGGACGAGTCTTTTGGATGGTGGTGGTCCCTTACAAGTACCCTAAACTAGTGGTCTGTATCATCTTAAGGACTTTTATTATGGAATAAATATTTAGAATTAAGGCACCTAGTGTAGAGCATCCATCCTCTACCATGTTTTGGTTAAAAGATATCGTATCGCCCATTCATTCTGAGCGATACATTATGTTATTGTTATGTTAGGGTAGACAGAATTACAAATAGTATAGGAAAAGCCTTGCATGACTATTATACTATTATTGTGCTGTAGGAGTCGTATTTTCTGTCCTTGTTTGGCTAGGGGGATGCTTCCCCTGCTCATTGATGATGATACACGGACATGCAGAAAACTTAGGATAATTGGATAATACAAGTAGAATAGGAAATATCGATCTGGTGTGAGGATTGTATCGCTATCGTGTTGTAGGAGTCGTATCACATGTCCTTGTTTGGTTAGAGGGGATGTTTCCTCTGCTCATTGACGGTGATGCATAGTCACACAGGTAGTGTAGGAGAGTGATAGAAGATGTCTTGTATGATCACGTGTGTATATTAGGAGTAGAATAAATATTTACTAGGTTAAAAATTATTTAAAGTGGCCTCTGAGTACTCTAAACTAGATTGAGCTTAGGCTCACACAGCGGTATGGAGGTAGGGTCATTCCCTAGTCTATATATTAACCACATCAGATACTTAGATACATGTTCAAGGATCGGGCCCTAGTTTTGAGAAAATAAAGACACTTGGATGTCGTCTAACTCGTAAAGTCACCTATGGTGCAGAGTTAGATTGGATATTAAGACACCAGATCGGTTTGGTTACTGTAGTGGCATGTATAGCCTCTGGTTGGGGTGGCCTATGAATACTATAAAATAGATGTTTAAGTTATGGTATTAGCCCTAAATTAGCTATTAAAGTTATTGTTTTAGCCCTATATTAAGGGAAACAGAAACACCATTATGTCGTTTAACTAGGAAGATCGTATGTGATGCAGAGTTGAGATTGGACATGAAGTCATAGGACCGGTTTAGTTGATATATAGACTCGTACAGTAGTCTAGCTTATCGTAAGGAGTCTTTGATTTTGGTGGTCTCTTCTGATTACCCTAAGTCTAATGGTTAATGTTTTGATAATGATTCTAGGATATGCTTCGATTATAGAAGTTACTAGAGGTATAATACAACGCGAGATTCGGTGCTAAAGATGAATGATTTGAATTAGGTTAAACAATAGGTGATGACATCGATTAAAGCACCATAAATATTTTTATCAGATTATTTTGATAGATATTAACATAACTCACTGAGTCATTTAGTCTTCTAAGTAACTCAGGATTTATGCGTGTTTTCTTTGTTGGGTATGAACCTAGGTATAAAAAGGAGTTGAGTTCGTAGATCAGGCGGACGTTTGTAGCTGATAAAGTAATTGGATCTAGGAGATAAGGAGCTGTTGTGGAGCACTGGAGCTGGAGCAGGAACCTTAGATTGAAGGCTGGTCTTATTTAGATCAGTAGGATATTGAAATGTATCCCAATGATAAGATGTAAAGATTTTTTATCTATTTTGCCGACGGAATTTAATTATCCGTCGGTAATATTTTTTTTTTGGCCGATGGTAATACTCTTATATATTTTTATATAATATTTATATATTGCCAATGAACAGTAATAATCCGTCGGTAATATACTTATTTTTGCCGACGGACATAATGTCAACCATCGGTAATAATCAAGTATACATTTTTTAAAATATTTATATATTACCGACGGACAACAACTATCCGTCGGTATTAATGTTTAATACCGACGGAAATTTATATCTGTCTCAGTTTTTTTTCCGACGCCTTTTTTCCCGACAGCCTAGCGATGAAAATTTGTTCCGTCGTGATAAATCATTACCGATGGAAATTCAATATTACCAACGGATATATTCCGTCGGTAAAAAAAGTTTTTTTTTGTAGTGTGTTTTTCTAGCTCGAGATACCAACTGCTTCTAATAATCTTAATTATAAATTAAATGAGTGTGAGGAGACTCTTAAAGGTAATTTAGAGTGATGTGAGGAATGACTCGCCTTCTGGGTTCGTGTCTCGTGCTCCTACGAGTGCAAACTTTTAGAAGAGTTTAGGGAGTTGTCTCTCTTCTTCCAAGAGTGATGCCCTCTAACAGTCGAGCAATACTTCTTTTTCACAAAAATGATTTTCTTATCTTCCTTGCGATGATGGGTGTTCCGGTGTCTTCAGGCGTTGGATTTGTCTGAGTAAGAAAGAACAAACTTAAAACTCTTCTTTTCTTTCTTTTTATTTTTTTTTTAAAAAAGCAGTGAAAGTTCGTGCCCGGGGGTCTTCGGCAGCCGATGAAAATCCGGGGAGTGACAATCTGCAACGGTGCTATGATTTGCACCGTCAAGCTCTCCGGGTCTCCTTCCGGAGTGGCCGTTTGGAAGCATTTGACCTCGACGCCATCCTAGCCCGGGTTGCACTGGGGGACCTTCCGGGCATGACTACTTGGCATAGGCCCCCCTCCGGTGGATTCTCGGTCAAATCCTTCTACTCATGTTGGGGGTACCCGGTTTCCTGTTGCCCATCACCTCTGGAAAGCCCAAACTCCTCTGAACGTATTTACCAAATATGAGTTGCAGCGTAGGAGGTGTCCTGGTGTTCTTAGCCTTCGGTGTCCTATGTGTGGAGTTGAGGACGAGGACGTCGATCACCTACTCCTCTACTGCCCTTTTTTTTTTTTGACGGGTACCTCTACTGCCCTTTCGCTAAAAGGGTCCAGGGTTCTATCCTTAAGAAGCTGTATATCCTCGGTTATCCGTCCACTTTGCTCGGCCTCTAGACTACCTGAAGGAAGCGGAGGATTCCCAATGACTAGAGGTCGGGCTGGGATATCCTTTCCCTCGGGGTCTACTAGTCCATCTGGTTCGAGCGTAACCGTCATATCTTCTCTGAAAAGTCAACCACTCCCATTAATGTTCTGTCGAAGCATCTCGATGCTCTAATCAAACCCTGGATGGCGGAGACGGTTGGCCGGAAACACAACTGGATACTTGAGTTTTACGGAGCAATTTCTTTTGTTTTCTCGGAACCCCTGCTAGTCAGTTTATTCCTTTTAATAATATCGGTTGGGGTCGTCCTTAACCATCCCTCTTATTTCTAAGCAAAATCGATCGATTCACATGATCTCACATTTGATTCTTAATTTGCTAGATGCGCTCGACTCAACACGCGAACATTAGAGGATCTTCAGCGGCAACAACCGGAACTCCGATCCCGCAAGCATGGCAAAGAAGTGGAAGTTGCCCGGAAGGAACGATCCCCATCCTAAGGACTCCAAATAACTTGGAGCCCATGAGGACCTCCTCACTTAAGGCGAATGCTGGTGCTGGGATGTATCTCTGGGTAGGTGCATTCAAGTGTATTACACCAGCTGTGCTTTTTCTTAGTAACATGTCACTGTCACTCTGTAAACTTTTTTCGTTGGCACATACTGTGCGCAGAATGCCGTAGCTTACGACGTTGAAGGCCCTTTTGTTGGCGTCAGTGGCGTTGTTCAAATATGGAGAGCTCATGCTGAGCCCAATGAACATACCATGAATCTGGTTCTCTGCTCTAGCCTCAGGCCTGATAAGAGAATACTGGATTTACTCGGGGTTGGATCTGCTGTAAGTTTCTTCTACCTTCTTTACTTTCATCTATACCTGTTTATTATCAAATATTTGCATAAGGAGATGCCATCTCTCTCTCTCTCTCTCTCTCTCTCTCTCTCTCTCTCTCTCTCTCTCTCTCTCTCTCTCTCTCAACTTAGAGCATCACCAACGGCCTTCGAAGAGATCTCCGAAGGTCGACGTGGCACTCCGATCTATCAGACGCTGCTCCAACCGGCTCCGAAGAGAAACCTGAAGACCTACTATGCGTGGCGCGCTACGTAGGCCACGGGTGCTCGGGACCTCTGAACGGCTCCACATACAACAGAGTTCCTACAGAGCCTCCGAACGAAATAAATAATATATTTTTTTACAAAAAAACCACCTCCTCTTTTTACAAATAATTTTTTATATATACAATAATGCATGCAAAAAATTCTAAAATATACCATTTTTTTTTTAAAATCTATAAACACCCTGTTCTACACACCATTCTTCACGCTCCCACCATTCTTGCAAATAAAATTAAGTTAGGAGGACCCACCAGGGGATAGGAGAGTTGGCAAAGCAACTGATGCTTTGGTGATGAGGTTGTGGGTTCAACTCTTCCTCCCCTCGATTTACCCAGGAGTGAAGTGGGAATTGCCGAGTGGGTCGGGCTTCACTCCCGGAGGGATTAGTCCGAGCCTGAAGTGGGCCATTGCCCGAAAGGTTTCAGGATACCCGCCGATCTCAAAAAAAAAGTTAGGAGGGGTGGGTGTTTGGTGTAAAATTGAAGGGTTTAGATAAATTATAAATGTAGGGGGTGTTTGATGTAAAATTGGCTAGGATATCAGAGTTCGGAGGCCGTTGGAGCCGATCTCCTCTAAACTAGAAAATTTTCATGAGGGGGGCTGCCAAAATGGGCCCCACGGTCCTTAGGAGGTGCTCCTAGTTGGGAGGCCATTGGAGATGCTCTTAGAGCAACTCCAACAGGCCTCCGAACTAGGAGGACCTCCTAAGCACTGTGGGCCCCATTTTGGAAGCCACAGTTGAGAAAAGGTCCCCTCCTCCGAACTAGGATATCCTAGTCATTTTACACCGGACCCTCCCATATTTGTAACTTATCCAAACCCTCCAAATTTGCATCAAACGGGTAAAAAATAACCGTTGGACAGTGCATGCATCGTTGGACATATAAAAAATTATTTGTAAGAAGATGAGGGATTTTTCGTAAGAAAATAAATTAATTAATTCGTTCAGAGGTTCCGAAGGACATCCTCTGTTGTATGTGGAGCCGTTCGGAGGTCCCGAGCAAACGTGGCCTACGTGGAGCTCAACGATGTTCTTCAGAGCATTGAACATAGCCGGTTGGAGCGGCATTAAAGCATTTGGAGTGCCACGTCCTTCTTCAGAGCTCTCTTCTGAGGCCGTTGGAGATGACCTTGATCATTTGCTATATGATGAGTGAGAATTTGTTAGGTACTTGTGTACTAATATAACACATTAATCCTGCAGGTGTCCCCTGCTTTATTCGGAGACAACAACACTAGGCTCATTATTATCTGGACCGTAAGAATCTAAGATCCTTATTTCTTCTATCCTCCCTCTTTTTAAGTACCCTTTTACGGCCGCGTACGTAAATTGAAGCTAATATGGATAAGGTTTAATGCGAATGCAGAAGAACAACACCGGTGGAATGTTCTGCTCCAATCTTGACTGCCCAGGTTTTGTTCAGACATCCAAGGAAATAGTCCTCGGTGGTGTCATTACCAAAGTTTCAGTTTATGGTGATCCTACTCAACAATTTGTATTTGATGTTCTGATCTACCTAGTATGCCTCTCTCTCTCTCTCTCTCTCTCTCTCTCTCTCTCTCTCTCTCTCTCTCTCTCTCTCTCTCTCTCTTTTTCTTTCTCTCTCTCTCTCTCTCTCTCAACAATATGTATTCGATGTTGTGATCTACCTAGTATGTGTGAGATATTCTCAATCTCAAAATCCGGGTATTGAGATGAGGTCCCATTATACATATAAGGATCGTTTCCGCCCTCTACTTTACCGAGGTGGTACTAATCTTCCAACACTCCCCCTCAAGTGCAGGCCAATCTATTGTGATCTTTGTCACGTGGATGACAGATGGGTGAGGACCACACTCGGCAGACGAATGTACGGTTAGGCTCTGATACCATGTGAGATTTTCTGAGTGTTGGAAGATTAGTCCCACCTCGGTAAAGTAGAGGGCGGAAACGATCCTTATATGTATAATGGGACCTCATCTCAATACCTGGGTTTTGAGATTGAGGATATCTCTCATGGTATCAGAGCCTAACCGTATCACTCACCTACCGGGTGTGGTCCTCACACATCTATCATCCACGTGACAAGGATCACAAAAAATTGGCCTGCACCTCGGTAAAGTAGAGGGCGGAAACGATCCTTATATGTATGTTGGAACCTCATCTCAATACCTAGGTTTTGGGATAGAGAAAATCTTACAGTATGACTCTCTCTCTCTCTCTGTCTCTCAACAATATGTATTTGATGTTGTGATTTACCTAGTATGACTCTCTCTCTCTCTCTCTCTCTCTCTCTCTCTCTCTCTCTCTCTCTCTCTCTCTCTCTCTCTCTCTCTCAACAATATGTATTTGATGTTGTGATTTACCTAGTATGACGCTCTCTCTCTCTCAACCAGCAATATGTATTCGATGTTGTGATCTACCTAGTATGACTCTCTCTCTCTCTCTCTCTCTCTCTCTCTCTCTCTCTCTCTCTCTCTCTCTCTCTCTCTCTCTCTCTCTCCAACATGTATTTGATGTTGTGATCTACCTAGTATGACTCTCTCTCTCTCTCTCTCTCTCTCTATATATATATATATATATAGATGGCTTAGTTGGACATTAACAACTATTGCAGGACCAGAATCAACAAAGATGGTGGGTGTCCCTCAATAATCATGAGGTTGGTTACTTTCCGACGAAAGCATTCAGCGACTTCGGGGATTGTGATGTGGCTTTATGGGGAGGTGCAGTCTATACGAGCAAGTTAGCTCCGACCCTCACTCAAATGGGGAATGGCCACTTCAGCGGAGAAGGCGAGACGAGGAGTGGAGCCATTTACAATGCTCTCGTCCGCAAGCGGGGTGGAACTGGCTCTGTGAGGCAACCACCTTCAGGTTACATCATCAGCCGTCGTCAATGCTACGACATGAAAGACCTGGGCCCAGGGGTTCACAGCTTTCCTGGAAATAGTTATTTGTATGGAGGACCAGGCACTGAGAACCCCAAATGCACCTGATCAACATTCTCCATCTCCTCCCAGTTGTTGGAATAAAAACTGTTTGCCAAATAATAAACTATGCATGAGTTAGTCTATTAATTCCCCTACTTTAAATTTTGTTTTTTTGAGGAGAAGTTGGCATCCCTCGTGTTCCTGTCTAGCTAGATAGTCCATAACAGACTGACACCACTCCTGTCCCATAAGGTCATGAGAGAGAGAGAGAGAGAGAGAGAGAGAGAGCCAATCCTCAAACGGTAATTCACTACATCAATGCTGTTAAAAAAGAGCAGGCAATGATCGTCGTTTTTCAGTATATCATTTTTCAGTCTGTCGTTTTTCAATGCCTGTCTTTTTTACCACTAAAAAAAATGATATCTTCTTTTGGGAATGCATGATCAGATTATAAGGCAAGCAAGGTATAACAGAAAATGGATGGATCTTGAAGGACCTAAACTCGGATGTATTCGTGCAATGTGGAAGTAAATGATGTAGCGGTGGTTAATTTTATAAATTTTAGATTTCTAATCATTAGTTTGTGTTTGTGACATTAGCTTTTGTGATATGCTTAATGCCTGATTAAGTTTTTTTTGAACAGTTTAATAATAGGAATAATAATAGGAATAAGTGTGACCATGTCACCATATAGATCTATTCTCCAAGTCATTTACTAAAATTATGACTTGGATTATAGAGTGCAAAGGTCTAGGTTCCATAAGTCCTTCGTGCAATCCTATAAACACACAGTACATGTGTAGAAAAGATAATCTTGAGTTGAATGAAGATAATTGCTCTAAGAGTTTGCTCCATTAGCCTGATTGTGCTTCTCCGATCATCCTGGTGATGTTACCAAGTCGGATGTTTTTGAAGAATAAAACCGTGTTTTAAACGCGAGTTATTATTGTGACGTTTACTACATGACTCTTTCCCGACTTTTTTGGAAAAGTCATGATCTTATGAAGAAGAAAAAAAATCATGGTTTTTGCAATCGAGCCAAGCCGAGCTTTGGTCTAGAGCTTTGCTATTCCTCAAACAACATATCTGTTTGGGCTTGGCTTGTTTGGCAATATAGCCAAGCCCCTTGGCCCCTCAAACAACATATCTGTTTGAGCTTGGCTTCTTTAGTAATCGAGCCGAGCTGAGCTTTGGTTTGTTTGGGCTTTGCTATTCCTCAATCAATCAAATTGTTTGAGCTTTGGTCTGTTTGAGCGTTGCTAATCCTCTAAATTTTTTTATGCAGATCCATTGTTTGAGAGGCAGTCATGGGTATTCATCTTCTTCCTCTGCTACTACTTTGCAAGATCAGACATGTCAGGCTCATGCATGCGTCGTTCTTTGGCTACTTGACTTGCATGTGCTACTACTTTTTTTTTTTTCATTTTTTCGATGCCATGTACGATTGAATTATCACTAAGATGGAACCGAGATGGTTTTAAATATATGCTATCTCATATGCGTTTTTTATTAAATGACACTAATTGCTGAAATAGTGAAAGAACATTGACGATAAATTATGTTGTTTGCTATATAGTGTGAAATTGGATCATTTGATGAATTGCAAAAATTTGTGTGGAATGAGTGGATTTAAGTTCTGTAGAATTTTTGTTACAGTGGTGGCCAGTAGCTTGCTATATAGTGTGGAATTGGATCATTTGATGAATTGCAAAAATTTATGTGGAATGAGTATATTTGTGTGAAATTTGATGAATTGCAGAAATTTTGAATTATTGTTACAGTGGTGGTAACTGACTATATAAAACAGTACCGGAGTTTCGAATTGTAAATACAGGGGCACGCTGGTGACTATTAAATTGGTAAATATAGAGCCACAATTGTGGCTGTATAAAACAGTGTCGGATTCCTTATAAAACCTCTTATATGTGGCGACCGCTGGTCGTATAAAACTGATAGAATACGGGGGTTGTTGGTCGTATAACACGGGCCAAATACGGGGGCGTCCTCGGTCATATAACACTGGCCAAATATGGCGGTCATCAGTCGTATAACAATGGTAAAAAACGGGGGCCGTCGGCCATATATAACCACTCAGATGTGGCGGCCATCAGCCGCTTAATTGTTGCTTATATACGGAGATATATTAGTCGTATAACTTATTATATCCGGCGGTCCGTAGGGGCCATATATGGTATATCTATATTGGCGGTTGCGGCTGTTTATACTATTTGCGACAGGTGTATAAACGGTGACCAAATCCAGTGGCGAAACCCCTAAAAATATAAATACATGGCCATTTATGACTGCCAAAAAACCTCCGATCTGTTGTAGTACGGAGACTTTAACACCCGCATATATGTTGCCAAAATATAAAGTCTCATAACTAGAAAATGTCCAACTATTGTGGGATCCTTATTCATATAGTAGATTACGATAGGAGTCTAAGTGGAGCCTACTCCAGTTAACAACGTCACCCTATTTATAGTGACCAAGATCCAATAGCCAACACACCTTAGGCTGTGATGCCAAAATGGATAAGGTGAGGTGAGGTTTTTAAGGCCCCGAGTTAACTCCACATCTCCTGGAGAGAAGGAGATCCTGAGCTACTTATATAAATTTTCCTCCCAAAACATAGAAGACGCGTTTTAAAATCATGCACCCCTAGGGATTTCGTAAGAACTTCGTAGTTAAGCATGCTTGGGCGAAATTAGTACTCCAAGGGGGGTCAACTCTAGTTACAAAGTGGATTACATTATAAGGGGTACATCTATGTGTCAAAGGGGTAACTTTAACACCCGTATCTGTGTGGCCAAAATATAAAGAGTCATATAGATATGAGGGATCCTACTATTGTGAAAACCTTATTTTTGTTATAGATTATGAGAGAAGTCTAAGTGGGACCCACTTGTGTTGACAATATCGACTACATTATAGGGGGTGTATATCGATTTATCAAAGGGGTGACTTTAACACCCATATCTTAGTGGCCAAAATATAAAAACTCATATAACTAGGAGGGATCCTACTAATATGGAATCCTTATTCATGTAGTAGATTACAAGAGGAGTCCAAATGAGACCCACTCTAATTGACAAGCTCGACTATATTATATAGGAGTCTAGGTAGGGCCTATACCGATTGACTACATTATAGGGGGTACATCAATGTGTCAAAGGTGTAACTTTAGCACTCGGATCTGAATGACCAAAATATAAAGTGTCTCATTCCTAAGAGGGGTCCCACTATTATTGGATCCTTATTCAAATAGTGGATTATGAAAGGAGTTCAAGTTGGGGCCACTCGAGTTAACATGGTCGACTTCATTTTAAGCGGGTATATTTATTTGTCAAATAGGTTACTTTAACACTCGTATCTGTGTGGCCAAAATATTAAGAGTCCTATAAGTAGGAGGGGTCCCACTATTATGGGTTCCTTATTCATATAATAGATTACAAAAGGAGCCCAAGTAGGTCTAACTCAAGTTGACAAGGTCGACTATATTATAGTATAGTAAATCTATGTATCGAAGGGGTACTTTAAGTCCCGCATATGTGTGTCCAAAATATAAAGAGTCCCATATCTAGAAGGGATCCCACTATTATGGGATCCTTATTCATATTGTAGATTATGAGAGGATTTCAAGTAAGGTCCAATTCAGTTAACAAGGTTAATTACATTATAGGTGGGTATATCTATGTGTCAAAAGGGTACCTTTAACACCGATATCTGTGCGTCCAAAATATAAAGACTCACACAGCTAGGAGGGGTCTCTTTATTGTGGGATCCTTATTTTATATAGTAGATTACGAGAAGAGTCCGTATGGGGCCCACTCCAGTTGTTATGGTCGAACATATTATATGGGCTTACATCTATATGTCAAAGGGGTGACTTTAACACCCACATCTGTGTCCCTAAAATATAAACACCCCTATAGATAAGAAGGTACCACAATAGTGGGATTCTTTTTCAGGTAGTAGATTACGAGAGAATTTCAAAGAGGACCCACTCCATTTGACAAGGTCGACTTCATTACAAGGTGGTACATCTATATGTCAAAGGGGTGACTTTAATACTTATAGTTGTGTGGCCAAAATATAAATAGTTAATTAGCTAGAAGGGGTCCATTTATTATGAAATCCTTATTCATATAGTAGATTACGAGAGGAGTCCAAGTGGCGCCCACTCTTGTTAACATGGTCGACTATATTATATGGGGGTACATCTATGTGTGAAAGGGGTATCTTTAACACCTGTATCTGTGAGGTAAAAATATAAAGAGTCACATAGCTCAGAGGGGTCCCCATATTATAGGATATTTTTTCTTGTAGTAGATTACGAGATGATCCATGTGGGACCTATTCAAGTTGACAAGGTTGATTTCATTATAGGGGGTACATCTACGTGTCGAAAGGGTAAGTTTAACACTCGTATCTTTGTGGCAAAAATATAAAGAGTCCCATAGTTAGTAGGGATCTGACTTTTATGGAATCCTTATTCATGTAGTAGATTATAAGAGGAGTCCAAGTGGGACCCACTACAGTTGACAAGGTCGACTATATCATAAGGGGTATATCTATGTGTCAAATAGGTGACTTTAACACCCGAATCTTTGTGGCCCAAATATAAATAGTTCTATAGCTAGGAAAGGTCCCACTATTGTTGGATCCATATTTATATCGTAGAATATGAGAGGTATTCAAGTGGGGCTCATTCCAGTTGGCTAGGTCCACTATAATATAAAGAGGTACATCTATATGTCATAGGGTTAACTTTAATACACTCATCTGTATGGTCAAAATATAAAGTATCTTATAGTTAGGAGGTGTCCCACTATTGTAGGATCCTTATTCATATAATAAATTATGAGAGGAGTCCAAGTGGGACCACTATAGTTACTACATTATTGAGGGGCACATCTATATGTCAAAGGAAGGACTTTAACACCTGTATTTATATGGACAAATATAGATAATCCCATTACTAGGAGAGGTCCCACTGTTATGGAATCATTATTTATATAGTAGATTATGAGTGGAGTCTAAGTGTGGCCCACTAAAGTTGATAAAGTTGACTAGATTATATATTGGGACATCTATATGTCAAAGAGGTGACTTTAACACCCACGTCTATGAAGTCAAAATAAAAAGAGTCCCATAGCTAGGTAGCGCCCCACTTTTGTAGTATTCTTATTTATATAGTTGATTATGAAAGGAGTCCAAGTGGGCCCCCTCTAGTTAACAAAGTCGACTATATTATAGGAGGATACATATATCTATATGTCAAACGATTGACTTTAACACCCACATCTGTGTGGCCAAAATATACAGTGTCTTATATCTATGAGGGGTTCCCCTATTATGGTATCCTTATTCATGTAGTAGATTACTAGAGGAGTCGAAGAGGGGGCCCTCCAGATGAAAAGGTCGACTACAATATAAATGGGTACTTCTACATGTTCAATGGGTGACTTTAACATCCATATCTGTTTGGCCAAAATATAAAGAGTATCATAGCTAGTAGTGGTTCCACTATTATAGGATTCTTATTCATGAAGTAGATTATGAAAGAAGTCCAAGTGGGTCCCACTCAAATTGATAAGGCCAACTATATTATAGGGGGTACAACTATGTATTAAAAGGGTGACTTTAACATCCGTACCTGTGTGGCTAAAATATAAAGAGTCTCATAACTAGGAACGATCCCACTATTGTGGGATCCTTGTTGAAGTAGTATATTACAAGACGAATCCAAGTGGGATCCACTCTAATTAGCAAGGTCGACTATATTATAGGGGGTACATCTATGTGTCAAATGGATGACTTTAACAACCACATCTGTGTGGGCAAAAAATAAAGAGTTATAGTTAAGAGGGGTCCCACTATTGTCAGATCCTTATCCATGTAATAGAATACGAGAGGAGTCTAAGTGGGGCCTAATTAAGTTGACAGGATTGACATAATTATATGGGGGTATATCTATATGCCAAAAAAGTTGCTTTAACACCCGTATCTGTGTGTACATCTGTGTATCAAAGTGGTGACTTTAACAATTGCATCTGTTTGGTCAAAATATACAGAGTCTCATAGCTAGGAGTAGTCCCATTATTATCGGATCCTTATTTATATAGTAGATTATAAAAGGATTTCAAGTGGGGCCACTCTAGTTGATAAAGTCGCTACATCAGAGGGGGTTATATGTATGTGTCAGAGGGGTGAATTTAACACCCTTACTTGTGTGGCCAAAATAAAAAAAATCACATAGCTAGGAGGGATTCCACAATTATGAGATTTTAATTCATGTAGTAGAAAATAAGAGGATTTCAAGTAGGCCCCACTCTAGTTGACATTATAGACTATATTATATGGGGGTACATTTTTATGTCAAAGGGGTGACTTTAACACCTGCTTCTTTGTGGCCAAAATATAAAGACTCATATAGCTAGTTGGGGTCCAACTATTATATGATACTTATTCATATAGTAGATTACGATAGGAGTCCAAATAGGGCCCAATCTAGTTGACAAGGTCAACTATATTACAGGGGGTACAAATATCTATCAAGGGGGTGACTTTAATACATATATCCGTGTCACAAAAATATAATGTCTCATAGCTCAAAGGGGTCCTACTATTATAGGATTCTTATTCATGTAGTAAATTATAAGAAGAGTCTAAGAGGGGCCGACTCAAGTTGACAAGATCGACTTAATTATATAGGCATACATCAATGTATCGAAGGGGTGACTTTAACACCCGTATCTGTGTGGCCAAAATATTAAGTATCTGATAGCTAGGATGGATCCCACTATTATAGAATCCTTATTCATGTTATAGATTACAAGAGAAGTCTAATTGAGACCCACTCTAGTTAACAAGGTCGACTATATTATTTACATCTATTTGTCAAATTGATGACTTTAACACCCGCATTTATATGGCCAATATATATAGACTCTCATAGTCAGAAGGGATCCCAAAAATATGGGATCCTTATTCATGTAGTAGATTATAAGAGGAGTCCAAGAAGGGCCCGATTATAAGAGGAGTCCAAGAAGGGCCCACTCCAATTGACAAAGTAGACTATATTAAAGACAGGTACATCTATGTGTCAAAGGGATGACTTTAACACTTGCATCTGTGTAGCCAAAATATTAACAGTCTCATATCTAGGAGGGTTCTCACTATTGTGGAATACTTATTTATATAATAGATTACGAGAGGAGTCCAAATATGGCTCACTCCAGTAGATAACGAGAGGAGTCCAAGTGGGGCCCACTCAAATTGAGAAAGTTGACTATATTATATGTGAGTACATCTATGTGTAAAATGGGTAACTTTAACATCCACATCTGTGTGGCCATAATATAAAGAGTCTCAAAGCTCTGAGGGGTCTCACTATTGTGAGATCCCTATTCATGTAGTAGATAACGAGAGGAGTCCAAGTAGGGTACACTCTTGTTAAGAAAGTTACCTATATTATAGGGGGTATATCTATGTATCACAAGGGTGACTTTAATACACATATCTGTGTACCTAAAATATATAGAGTCCCATCATGTCGAGGCGGAGGTCGCCTCGAGTCAAGACGGTGTTGACGTCTCGGACATTGGCAGGTACCAAGGAGGCGGAGGTTGCCTCAGGCTTTGTCTTTGAAAGCCAAGGCTGTCTCCTTGAGTTGAGACGGTGTTGATGTCTCGGGCTTTGTCTTTGAATGCCAAGGGCAGGGCCTTGGGATTGTTGATCGATGGGGGTTAGAATTCAAAGTACACGTAGCTTTATACCGTTGTAGGCCCGGCTCCACCACTGTTTCTATTATATGTCTAGTTTTCATCAATTTTATAAGAAAAAATACTCTCCCTCTTATGAAGTTTTCTCATGCTAATTTGGTGCACCAACTTTTGTAATGTAGATCATCGTAGGATATACCGCTCAGAAACCACATGTGTAATATATATATATATATATATATATATATATATATATATATATATATATATATATATATATATATATATATATATATATATATATATATATATAGAAAGAGAGAGAGAGAGGAATGTTATAGTGAGCTGTGAGCTATGGGTGGAGAAAATGAGCTGCCCTTATTTTGATCCCCCTAGGAGTTTTGGAATTTGATAAAATTTTGTGAGGGTGTTATCTAGGATAAGATGATCATCCTCACCAATTTTCATCAAATTCCAAAACTTCTAGCGTCATCAAATTGTAGAAGCATTATCTACCGTCCACAGTCACCGTTAATTTTGCTTCTACCATTTGATGACCCTAGAAGTTTTGGAATTTGATGAAAATTAGTGAGGATGATCATCTTATCCTAGATAACACCCTCATCATATTTCATCAAATTCCAAAACTCCTAGGGGGATCAAAATGAGGGCAACTCATTTTCTCCACCCGTAGCTCACAGCTCATTGTAACATTCCTCTCTCTCTCTCTCTCTCTCTCTCTCTCTCTCTCTCTATATATATATATATATATGGGGGCGGGGATGCTGGACCTGAGGTGCAGCAAGAACGCTGCACCTCGGCCTTGTTTGACCCCCCTAGAGGTTTTGGAATTGGATGAAATTTGGTGAGGGTGTTGTCTAGGGTAAGATGATCATCCTCACAAATTTTCATCAAATTCCAAAACTTGTAGGGGCCTCAAATGGTCGAAGCAAAATCGCAGATTTTGCAAAATCTGCAGTCACCTACAGATTTTGCAGATTTTGCTTCGACCATTTGACCCCCCTACAAGTTTTGGAATTTGATGAAAATTTGTGAGGATGATCATCTTACCCTAGACAACACCCTCACCAAATTTCATCCAATTCCAAAACCTCTAGGGGGGTCAAACAAGGCCGAGGTGCAGCGTTCTTGCTGCACCTCAGGTCCAGCATCCCCGCGCCCTATATATATATATATATATATATATATATATATATATATATATATATATATATATATAGGGAGCGGTTCAACAGACACTAATTATGCACCTAATATTTTACACTGTTCAGCCACCGTCAGATCGATTGTGATCCAACGGTTCAAGAATAGTGTGTAGTTAATGGCTCGATCCATTGATTTCTCCCCCAGCTCCAGTCCACCGCTCCTCTCTCCGCTCCGCTCCTCTCTCACCCTGCGATCCACGTCACCGGCAGCCCCATCGCAGCCCCGCGATCTGCAGCCCCCGAGCCGCTGCCCTCTTCGCCACCGGGCCGCTGCCCTCTTCAGCCACTGGGCCGCTGCCCTCTTCGCCACCTGGCCGCGATCTGCAGCCCCCGAGCCGCTGCCCTCTTCGCCACCGGGCCGCTGCCCTCTTCGCCACTGGGCCACGATCTGCAGTCCCCGAGCCGGCTCATCGGCAGCCCCATCGCCACCGGACCAAGAGGTGCCCTCCCTTGCTGCCCCCATCTGCTGTATTTTCGATTGATTTTTTTTTTACTGAAATCAAGAAATTAAACTGATTTTCGATTGATTTCTTCAGGAGCTCCCCATGTGAATCTGATGAGATCTCTAATTCTTCGTATTTTTTCTGAATTCATCACTCTTTGAACAAGAATTTAGTTCCACGGTCTGATTCGATTCATAAATTTTTTGGACTATTTATCTGTTTTTGGTCTGATTTGAGGGGGAAGAGGCTGATGTTTGTGGGAGATTCACTGCAGAGAGGGCAATGGCAAATATCAAATGCCATCAAACCAGAAGTCGATGAACCGCAGTACGACCCTATCCATCTTCAGCGCGAAGGTATGGCCGTCGCCAACTACCTGCTTCACTATGAAACCTATCAGCTAGCTAATTAGGCTCTTATATGCAAACAAAGGAGTACAATGCTACGATTGAGTTCTACTGGGCGCCATTCCTCGTCCAGTCCAACTCCAACTTGCATATCATCCTCGTGTTCAATACGTACGTCTGGTGAATGAGCGGGGAGAGGATCAAGTCTCTGTAAGTCGCGAAGCGGAGCTCAGTGAACTTGACACATCTTGATTCTTCCTTACAGGATTCAGTGTGACTTGTACTGTCATTGTGTTAAGGTGGGGCTCATTCGCGAATGGAGAGGCAAAGTTCGAGGAGCTGGACGCGGTCGTTGCCTATCGAATCGGTCTGAAGACATGGTCCAACTGGGTTGATTCCACCATCGACCCGAATGCTACAAGGGTGTTCTTCACCACAATGTCCCCAACTCACATAAGGTCTCTCCATTCACTCCCAACTTGTTTTCTGCAGAGAAACTGGTGTGTGATCCTCACATAACCTTTTGCATCGCAGGAGCTCAGACTGGCACAATAAAGACGGGATCTGATGCTACAACGAAACGAGTCCAGTCATGGAAAGGGGGTACTGGGGGAGCGGATCCGATCGAAGGATGATGGGCGTGATCTCGAGCATTGTCGGAAGAATGAAAGTCCCCGTGACCTTCATCAACATAACACAGCTCTCGGAGTATCGCATCGATGGTCAGACATCGGTGATCACTGAATCACAGGGGAAGACACTGACCGATGAGCAGAAGTCCGAACCCTCAACACTACGCTGATTGCATTTATTGGTGCTTGCCCGGAGTACCCGATACATGGAATCAATTTCTTTATGCATATTTGTGAAGTGAAGGGGGTTGAAAGAAGCCATGTAATAGATTTACCGAAAAATATTAATTGATTTAGCGATACCTTCCGATGAAGCTGTTAGGTGAACCTAATTAATGTGCAAACATAAAACTTCAGAAAATTCATCAGACAAGCATTACACTACGATCAAATATCCTTAAATTCAATTGACGATTCACCTTGATTCCGACAAAATCGATTAAAGTTGTTTAAACTAAAAGTTTGGGATGCAGTTAACTTAGGCTCAATATTTTTTTTCTTTTTCTCTTCTGGGAGAAAATCGTTGTACAAAGATATTTAGTCTCTCACATTTTCAAATGCCTGTCTTAGAACAAGGGGATCATATGGAGCAGAAGGAATGGCCTCCAAGTACCAAGTTGGGTTGTACCACCTCTTGAATCCACCTTCTTTGCTCGACATACAATCATCATTCAGTCCTTTCATTTCGGAAGATATCCAAATGGAGCCTGATACGGAAGCATAGACATACAATCGGAAATTTCAGTTAAAAACAGTAACAACGATAACCAATGCATATTTTTTTTAAATTAACGGCGACCAATTTTGACCATAAAACTCTAGCTTGATCACAAGACAAAACCATGCATGCTCTACTATACAAAGGGGCTCAACCTCAACGCTAGCTAGAGCTAATTAATCCGATCAACAGATGAGCGTCGGGGCCCTTGATTCTGTTGTAAACTAAACTGAGACTCAAAAAGATCTTCACAGTTCACAACACCATGCCAAGTCTCAACATCAAAAACAACAGATTCAATTAATGTCTAGTACCAAAACATATTCAGACACATTCATTGACCAACAGATTCACAATGCCTTAAAAGAGCAGATTGACTGTTAAACAGTTCTACCTGGGTCCATAACAAAAAAAGATTCACAATTGAAGTCTATTTTGACATCATTAAAAAAGATAGAGAAAGCCGGCCATATGGCCACTCAGTATCCACCCTTGAGCTCGTTGACCACAGCATAAGGAATAGTCTGCAAACATAACTTTCAGGATTTAAAGTGCATTGTTGTCACCTGACATTCAAAAAACTCAATTAAATAGAGAAATATAATTAGTAGCAATATTTTTTAGAAAAAAAAAAGATTCATACCATAAGTTTCTACTAGGTGATTATCTGTATCCTGACCCAACCCTTGTATATCCTCATTCACTGAAAGTTTGAACGAAAAATGACAATAAGACCTTTGTTATGTAAACAAATATAACATCTTAGAAGAGAAGAGAAAGATAATTAACTTACATTGGTTATTTGACTCGTGTTTTTTTCTATTTGGATTTGAAGGACAATTTTGCTTGTCGTGTCCGAACATCTGGCATAAGGCACATTTTATTTTCTTCTTATTTAAAGCTACCTCGATACCGCTTTTGATTCTGCCGGAGCTGAGAATTTTTTCTTTCCCTTTTATATCCTTCTTCCTACCCTTGGTTTGTGAGATATTCGGGTCCAAAAGCAACACTTGAGATGATGAAGGCTCATAAACATTGGTATGAGGCTTGAAAATATTTTCATTCGACTCTGAATGATGGCTGATAGCCATAACATGCTGCAGCTTTTTGGACAACTCAACTATGCCTTCCATGTATAATTTATATGCCTCAGCTGAAGGTGCTACAAAGCAAGCCAATTTAGTAGATTCTTGGCACATGTGGCTAAGCCTTAATGCCTCAGATTGTTCATCGCCATTGTCTTTCAACAATCCTTCTAAATCCATGGTCCTGAATTTGTTTGCCTCTTGCCTCCACCTTGCAAGAATAAAATGATTGGGTATCGCATCAATATCTAGACGAACAAACACTTTCAAAATATGCCTACAAACTATTCCAACAAACTCAAAATTTTTGCATTCACACGCGCTCTCATGAGTTTGCAAATTCAATTTTACCACAAACTCTTCAGGTTCACCAAATTTTGTTTGCACTCGGTACATGTGATATTCATTGTCTTGCCCTTCTTCTATGACTTTGTATCGATTTACTTGGCTCCACTCATCCTTGAATTTGTTAAAAATATTTCTCGTAAATACCTTGGATGCATGATTTAGAATATATTCGTCATAACCAACAATGCGATACTTGTGTTCTGTCTCAAAATCTTCATCAGTTTCTCTTTGCACAATTCTTTTCAGTGCTTGCTCATACTTGATGACAAATTCTCTAAGATTTGTTCTAGATGTGACAAATGCATCTGTAGACACACGAATTTCGTCGGACCCGAACCCGACTTACGTGTGCCGACGCGGATGCAAACCCGACACGCGGACCCAACTCGCTCGCGCCGACGCGGATGCAAACCCGACACGCGGACCCGACTCGCGCGCGCCGACACGTACTCGGACCCCGCCCCAAGAGGGGCCGGCCCCTACTAGGGTCCGAACCCTATAGGGCCGGCCCTAGTGGGGACCGAACCCCAATGAGGGGCCGGCCGGCCCTGCAAGGAAAGGGGAGAAAAAGAAAGAAAAGAAAAAGGAAAGAAAAGAAAGGAAAGAAAAGAAAAAGGAAAGAAAAGAAAAGGAAAGAAAAGAAAGAAAAGGAAAAAATACCGCCATGCGCGGGGGGAGGTAGCGTATGACGTCTGCACACACGCGGATCTGCGCCGATCCCTCGATCCGACGCACAAGACGAAGCGCCCGATCGCCATCGATTTCGTGTGCGAAATCCAGCCATAATTGCACCCGCCAGAAAAGGAAAACAACTAAATGTTATTCCCCTCATCAATGGATGAATAAAATCCGGGTAATTATGGGAGAGATACAAAAGGGATTTAAAATTAAATGTTCCCATATCTCTCTCCCCACCTCTTTGCCTATAAATAGAGGGGGTGGGGGAATGAAAAAATGGTCGGGAAATTGAAGACGAAACGCCAGAGCTCTGCAGAAGAGGAGACGCTTCTTCATCGACCCAAGGCTTCACGAGGCACAGTCAAGCCTGTCCCGAGGGATCGGCTTACTGAAAGTCCTCATCAATGTGAAGACCCTTGCACACGAAGATCATCCCTTCGACTCCGTGCACGAAGAAGAAAGCTCGGAGAAGAAGAACCCTTCGACTCCGAAGACGCCAGAAGCAAAGGCCGGAGAAGAAGAGGAGCGGCACTACCCCGTCGTCTCCAACAAGCTTCGACTCCGATCAAGCCCAAAAGCCCGGAGAAGAAGAAGAGCGGCACTACCCCGTCGTCTCCAACAAGCCTTCGACTCCGTGCACGAAGAAGAAAGCTCGGAGAAGAAGAACCCTTCGACTCCGAAGACGCCAGAAGCAAAGGCCGGAGAAGAAGAGGAGCGGCACTACCCCGTCGTCTCCAACAAGCTTCGACTCCGATCAAGCCCAAAATCCCGGAGAAGAAGAGGAGCGGCACTACCCCGTCGTCTCCAACAAGCTTCGACTCCGATCAAGCCCAAAAGCCCGGAGAAGAAGAGGAGCGGCACTACCCCGTCGTCTCCAACAAGCTTCGACTCCGATCAAGCCCAAAAGCCCGGAGAAGAAGAGGAGCGGCACTACCCCGTCGTCTCCAACAAGCTTCGACTCCGATCAAGCCTAAAAGCCCGGAGAAGAAGAAGAGCGGCACTACCCCGTCGTCTCCAACAAGCCTTCGACTCCGTGCACGAAGAAGAAAGCTCGGAGAAGAAGAACCCTTCGACTCCGAAGACGCCAGAAGCAAAGGCCGGAGAAGAAGAGGAGCGGCACTACCCCGTCGTCTCCAACAAGCTTCGACTCCGATCAAGCCCAAAAGCCCGGAGAAGAAGAGGAGCGGCACTACCCCGTCGTCTCCAACAAGCTTCGACTCCGATCAAGCCCAAAAGCCCGGAGAAGAAGAGGAGCGGCACTACCCCGTCGTCTCCAACAAGCTTCGACTCCGATCAAGCCCAAAAGCCCGGAGAAGAAGAAGAGCGGCACTACCCCGTCGTCTCCAACAAGCCTTCGACTCTGATCAAGCCCAAAAGCCCGGAGAAGAAGAGGAGCGGCACTACCCCGTCGTCTCCAACAAGCTTCGACTCCGATCAAGCCCAAAAGCCCGGAGAAGAAGAGGAGCGGCACTACCCCGTCGGCTCCAACAAATCCTCGATCCCGATCAAGCCCCAAAGCCCGGAGGAGAGAAGCAAAGCGTCATCACCCCGTCGACTAACGCCTGCCCCATCCACGAAGAAGAAAGCCTGGAGCAGATCGTCTGAAGCGTCGCTACCCCGTCGTCTTCATCAACAAAAGTCGACGCTACAACCGTCGCACGGAGACCGTCGCTACCCTCGTCGTCTTCATCAACAAAAGCCGACGCTACAACCGTCGCACGGAGACCGTCGCTACCCTCGTCGTCTTCATCAACAAAAGCCGACGCCACAACCGTCGCACGGAGATCGGTGCTACCCCCACCATCTTCGAAAGCATTCTTTGACTCCGATCACGCCAAAGAAGCCCGGAGAAGAAGAGAAGTCCAGTCGATACGTAAACCGTCGAAGCACCGGAGAAGTAGCCCACGTCGTTCGAAGAAGAAGATCGAGTTGACACCAAAGCTAAAGCCAATGCAAGAAGCCAAAGCAAAGCCCCAGTAAAGCCCGCGCCAAAGCAACGCAAGTGCCAAAGCCAAGCGACTACGCCGGCCACGAGCAAAAGCACCGCACGTTCTAGCCGATACGACGCGAAGTCCGGAAGAACGAAAGCATCGCAAGTCTCTCCCAGCTACGTCCAAGTGCAAGCGCCGAAGCAAAGCAAAAGCCAGAGCCACGCCGGAGCAAAGCCAAAGCCAAAGCCAAAGCCAACGCCAAAAGCTAGATCGACGCCGCGAACCGACGATCAAGGACACCGAGGTCAAGCAAGGAACGAGGAAGACGCGAAGACCGAGGAACGAAGCCGCAAACCCCCTAGCCGAGAAAGCGCGAAGCACGGAAGGGACAAAGCAACGGTGGACATTCCTTAGCCTCTCCAAAACCCTCTCCCTGTAAAACCCCTGTCCTGGGCAGCCCCTTCAGAGCTCTCGCACGAACACCACGTGGAGACGCGGATCAAAGGGATCCCCCAGAAGATCTTTCCCACAATCCCCTGATCAAAACTCGCCGCAACCCGGACTCGCTACACCCGAGCAACCCGGGTCCCGGCCACAATTGTAATCTCGTGTGATTCGCAATAAAGACGACCCGCGCTTTTTTCCGCGTCCACAGATTTCTGGCACGCCCGGTGGGACCTCTTCTCCTTTCATCTGTACGGTTGAAGAAGCTGCTTGAAGTTCGCGATGGCCGGAACAAACAACGATGCGTTTGCTCCAAGCCTCTCACCAATCGCCGAGTCTCCTCTACTCCGACACGGTGATCCAGTAAATCCGGAGGGTGATCCTCCTCCGATGGTGCGCGTCTACACTCGGCGTACACGGACTCTTGCGGACGTCTTCGTGCCAGAAGCTACTACCGAAGATGCTCGCCAAAGCGCCGACGAGGCCTTGGTGCTTGAAGAAACGAGCCTCGATCCTGGAGCCCATGTCCAGAAGTTTGGGGAGGACCAGCCCCAATCCCGAACCCGTTCGGGTTCTCCAGCAGACGTCGCACCTCCTCTGCAGGGGGCAAACATCAATCGTCAGCCAGAAGCAAGTCGGCGTAACTACGTCTCCGATGATGATGGCGAGGATGCGAACATGCAACACCGAGACGTTCTCCGTCACCACCCTCCGTCCGCTCTTCAACTCCAAGTCATGCAGATGAGCGAGCATATGGCGCAGATTACTCGGCTTATGGAGGAGAAGGATCGTCACATCAACACTCTGCTCCAAAAGCTAAGCGCAAAGGACGTTGCACCAGTCGGCCAACCCGTCGCTTCTCCAGTAGCCGCTCCAGTTCCGTCTTCAACTCCCGCTCCTACAGAGGTTGTTCCGACGATTCAAGCAGTTACTCCAGCGCTCTCCTCGGCTCCCATCCCAGTGGAAGTCGTCTCCCCAATGCCAGCCTCGGTGGCCACACAACCTCCGGCAGCGGCTGCGATGAGTGCTCAGCAAGTCCAAGCATTGATAGCCGATATGATGCGATCCCACGGCAGTAGCCTTCCTCCGATCACGGCGGCATACTCGAAGCCCTACACTACGAGGATCCAGCAGCTACGGTTCCCAGTCGGATTCCAGCCGCCAAAGTTTCAGCACTTCGACGGAAAAGGAAATCCAAGACAGCACGTCGCCCACTTCATCGAGACCTGCAATAATGCCGGCACATATGGCGACGAGATGGTGAAGCAATTCGTTCGCACCCTCAAAGGCAACGCGTTCGACTGGTACGTTGATCTTCCTGCAGGGACCATCGACAGCTGGGACCAGATGGAAAGGGAGTTCCTCAATCGCTTCTACAGCACCAGACGTACAGTCAGTATGACCGAACTCACCGCCGTCAAGCAAAGGAAAGATGAGCCAGTGATCGACTACATCGACAGGTGGAGGAACCTCGCGCTGAATTCACGAGACCGCTTGTCTGAAGACTCGGCCATCGAGATGTGCACCCAAGGCATGCACTGGGGTCTGCTCTACATCCTCAAAGGTATCAAGCCTCGGTCTTTCGAAGAACTCGCAACTCGGGCTCATGACATGGAACTCAGCCTAGCAAACCGCGGGGACTCGAAGAACAAGGACTTCTTGAAGATAGAGAAGAAGGACAAGCCACTGGCAACGAAACCGAAACAAGTCAACGTCGCTAACGTCGCTACAACCTCCAAACCGCTCAAGATCGGTGGCAAGCCGGATCAGAAGAAGGGAGTCGCCATACCGCCGCCTCCGCCGCCAAGACAAAGGATGACTCTCGAGGAGCTCGAAGCCAACGAGTACCCTTTCCCAGACTCGGAAGTCTCCTCCATGTTCGACCAGCTGCTGCAAGAGAAGATGATAGAGCTCCCTCCTTCAAAGAGGCCCGAGCAGATGCATCGTGTCGACGACCCTCTCTTCTGCAAATACCACCGGGTGGTGAGTCATCCCATCGAAAGATGCTTCGTCTTCAAGGAAAGAATCATGGCGCTCGCTAAGCAAGGAAAGATAGAGATCGACTCCGGGGAGGTTGCTACGGCCAACATGACGTCCATCACCTTCGGCTCCTTCTCGCCAGTACTCGTCGCTGCTCGGCAAAGCATGCCCAAATTGCGCATCAATCGTCAAGCTCCAATCGCTAAGTCAACTTCCCAGCCGAAAGTCTCAAAGCGACGTCAACATACTCCTGCACTCACCGAGGAGGAAACACCGCTGCCCAGGGGGCAATCATCGCTCATGCCAGCACCTCTTCCAAGCAATACTGCATCCCAACGAACGCTCCAAAGGAGATACGAGCAAGGAGATCCAGAAGTCGGTTTGTTGGGCCAGCCTTCGGGCAAGTTCGACCACTACGTCCTCTACTCAAAGCCTTCGTCCGTTTTGGTCAACGAAATCAAGCCCACCGGCTGGGAATCGGAAGACGCGCCAGTAGAGCCTTGAGAAGAGCAAGTCCCTTCCAGTCAAGCTACGTCCCAATACGCTCTCCAGAAAAGATACGAGCAGGGAGATCCGGAAGTCGGTCTGCTGGGCCAGCCTTCGGGGAAGTTCGACTATTACGTCCTCTATTCAAAGCCTCCATTGGTTTCAGCTGAAGAAATCAAGCCCACCGGCTGGGGATCGGAAGACGAGCCAGTAGAGCCTCAGGAAGAACAAGTACCTTCGAGGGAACCAGTTGCTGCTATTGACCATCATCCTAGCGGGGGGGAATCTACCGACGAAGAAGCATGGATCATGCTACCGCGGCGGCGAAAGCCGTGGCAAGAGAAGAAGCTCAAACAAGACCGTGTGATGAGGGGGTTCACCAAGCGGAAAACCTACAAGAAGAAAGGCAAGGCTCCAGGGAGGAAGGCGTTCAAAGTACCGCCAGCAAGCCAAGACGATATCCTTCAGCAGAGTCTTCCAGAGCCGACAACGTTGCACGAGTTCTTCCCGGATCACTTCCTCCCAGTGGACCAACACGTCAAGGTGTCTTGTTGCATGGTCGAAGTCCATGAAGTATCGGAAGGAAAGAACGAAGGCGAAACTTCTGAAGAAGGCGACTCCACCGATGAGGGGGACGACTCCAACGATGGGGGCACCGCGGCTCACGACGAAGCGATCTTGCATATGCCTCTCGTAGAAGCTTTGTATCTTCCGAAGAAGGCTCGCCTAGCAATGGCGGCGGCCTTGGCCGATCCAGATAGCTACAAAAGGAAGAGGAAGGACGATCAAAGACGCAAAGCTGTGGCCTCGTGTGATGCGACGATAACCTTTTCAGATGAGGACCTGCAACTCGGGGCGCGATTGCACAACCGGCCTCTTTACGTCTCGGGATACATCAAGGAGAAGCCAGTGAACCGAATCTTGTTGGACTGTGGCTCTGCCGTCAACATCCTGCCCATCCAGACAATGCGGCAACTCGGCATCACCGACGACCAGCTCTCACCAAGTCAATTGGTCATTCAAGGCTTCAACCAGGGCGGACAGTCCACCGTCGGAATCATTCGTTTGAAGCTTTCCATCGGCCCGCTGGATACAACGGTCCTCTTCCACATCATCGATTGCCAGACGTCATATCGCCTCCTGTTGGGAAGACCGTGGCTGCACAAGAACGGCATCGTGGTCTCCACCTGGCACCAGTGCCTCAAATACTACGAAGAAGGCGTGGAGAGATGCATAGTTGCGGACGACAAGCCATTCAACGAGGCCGAGGCACACCTGGCCGACGCTAAGTTCTACCAAGCAAAGGGCCTGGTCGCGGAAGTTTTGCCAGCTAAAGCCCCTCGAACCCAAAAGATTGAAGAAGTAAAGAAGGACAAGGCTCCTCTTCCCGCGAATCCGGTGCCACCCTCTGACGAGGCAAGACTCAAGGTCCAAGGAACGCCGAAACCTGGTCAAAGGATGCGCATCAGCTTCGAGCCAAGAGCAACGCAACATACCCCGTTGCCAATCCAAACGGCGCCTGTCCTGCGTCTCGTGCCTCAGTGGCTCCGAAAATCCGAGCGATCGCCTCCTACTCCGACAAAGAAGTTGGCCCCGTCGTTATCTCAGGCCAATGTCATCACTCTGCAAGAAATGACGGTGCCACTACCTAGTCTGACGCAAGCTCTGGACCCAAGTAGACCCGTCGAATCGGCAGACCTCGAGCAACTCGGATTCAAGCCAGAAGGGAGTTGGGGGCAAAATGCTGCCCAGTTGCTGTTCAGAGCCGGCTACAACGAGGAAAGCGCCATGGGCACACTTCCACCAGCAGCAACTCCACATGGGATGACGAGAACTCAAACTCGGCTATTTCAAAACGGAGAGCAAATTCCCCCGAACCGCCGAGGCATCGGCTCCAGTCAAGCTCCGTTGGTCATCAGAACCGCAGCGAAGAAGACCTTCACCTCGAACTACATCGAGGCAAGGATGGTAGAAGAAGCAGCTGAAGGATCGACAATCTCCGATGCACTCTCTACCTACCTCAGCCATCCAAAAAGCAGGAGAAGACGACGACGGGCTCGATGCCAAGCCTTGTTCCGGAAGCAAACCAGAGGCGGTAAAGACTGGTCGAATCGAAAACGCACATCCGTCTTCGAGAGGCTCGGGCCAGTCAAACAATCAAAGAAGAAGTCGGCATTCGATCGTTTGGGGATGCCAATCGAGGACTTCATTTCGACACCCACCCACCCACCCATGGCTGCCGCCAATCATATCTCTATTACGGATCCCGACAACGGTGAAACTTCTACTTCGGACGACGAGTTGCCCGACGCCCCGCCAGTCCTCGAAGAAGGGGGGCAGTCCACCGTTGATGACTCAAAGAAAGGGGGCAGTCCAAGAAGACGACGACGACATACTTCTTCAGTGCCTAGGGTCAAATCCTTACTGTCTTGGGGGCAACCGTCTCTCATGCAAGCACTCCCTCTTCCAAACGAAACTACGTCCCGGCACCTGCTCAAAGCTAGAGACGAACAAAGAAGCCCCGAAGTCAACCCGCTAGGCCAACCATCGGGCAAAATTAACTATTATGTCCTCTACTCCAGGTCTCCTTCGATTCCAAATGAAGAAATCAAGCCAACCAGCTGGGGATCAGAAGATGAATCAGTACAGTCTCTAGAAGTGCAAGTCCTTCTGATCAAGGAAGAGCCTTCAGTCGCAACACCAGTTCTTCACCTTGGCGAGGAAGATCTTAACACATGGGCTATGGCGCCTCGAAGGAGAAGGCCACGACGATCAAGCTACAGGATAGCACGCCTAGCTAACCATGAGAAAGATCGGGCGACAAGAAAACTCCGCAGAAGAAAGTCCTTCAAGGAAAAGAATGAAGCTCCAGGAAGAAAGACGTCCAAAGTACCACCAGCAAATCTGAAAAATCTCCTCCAGCAAAGCTTTCTAGAGCCAGTGACACTCCAGAAGTTCTTTCCTATTTGCTTCCTTGAAGCTGGTCAAAACTTCAAGATCTCCTGCTGCATAATGGAAGTTCACCAAGTGCTCCGGAAAGACGATGAAGAAAGCAGCATTAACATCGAAAGCATGGGGAGAAGCATCGCCGCCAACGGCAAGCTGTTCAACAAGGCTAAAGCACACCTTGCTGATGCCAAGTTTTACGAGGCCAAAGACTTCGTTGCAGAAGCTCCTCCAGCAAAAGCTCCACAAGTCCAGGAAGTCAAAACAGCTGCGATGGACAAAAGCTCTCCACTTGCAAAACTAGTGACATCCTCCAGCCAGGCGATGCTGAAAGTCAAGGAAGCGTCAGCCTCAAGACGGAAAATTTACATCAACTTCAAATCAAGCTCGATGCGATGCGTTCCGTTGCCAGCTCAAGCTGCTTCAGTCCTGCGGCTCGTACCTCAATGGCTTCGCAAACCAGGACGATCGCCTTCCCCTCCAGCAAAGGAACCAGCGTTATCATTCTTCGGGGCCAACTTCAGCACGTTGCAAGAGATGACACTACCGTTACGTGGTCTGTTGCACATCTCGAGCTCAACCGAGTCTTCCGAGCGCACCAGCTCTGAGCAACTTGCAATCAAGTCAGAAAACACTCGGGGGCAAAACTCCACCGAGTCAATGTTCAAATCCAGCCGCAGCAAAGAAAGCATGGCACACATGGGATCACTACCCTCAGCTGCAATACCACATCGCCTGACAAAGACTCAAGCTCGTCTCTGCAAAAGCGGCGAACAAATCCTTCCAAATTGCCGGGGCATCGACTCCAGTCAAACTCCAGCAATCGTCAAAACTCCAGTCAAGAAGATCTTCACTTCCAACTATATTGAAGCGAAGAAGGCGGGCGATAGCTGCGAACCAGTGGCGACTTTGCCTACCAGTGGCAAGTCCCTCAAAAGGTACTTTGCCTAGCGCAAGGTTACCCCCCTTGCCCAAAAAAAAAAAAAAAAAAAAAAAAAAAAAAAAAAAAAAAACGAACTACGTGCGACTTGATCCCTCTCAGTAGGGTACGTAGGCAACCTACAAAGGTTCAGTCCATACAAAAGAAACATCCCAACGTCGTCCCAGAAGGCCAGTCCAGAGGCAAGTGAGTGCATAACCATCAATCCGGTCATCAAACTAAAGGATGACAAGAAAGTCAAAGTCCTTGAGGCGTCAAAGCAGCTCGCCTTCCGCAGCTTACACGCGCCGCAACTCTAGGGGTAAAGAAGCCGTCAACTTCCGACGCGTCGCCAGCTATGCATGCTGCTTCGCAAGGATCGCTCCGGCAGCCTTCTCGATCACTCCACCCGCTCCCGGCAATTCGTCAGCTCTTCACGCTGCTTCGCAAGCTCTACTCCAAACGTCTTCTCGGTTGCTCGAGCTTTCCCCAAATGGAACTCCAGCTTCTAAATCGACGCACGAGTAGCAAGTCGAAGTCCTTAAGGCGCTGAAGTGGCTCGCCCTCCGCAGCTTACACGCGCTGCAACTCCAGAGGTAGAAAAACCGTCAGCTTCCGACGCGTCGCCAGCTATGCACGCTGCTTCGCAAGCTCTGCTCCAGACATCTTCTCGGTCGCTTGAGCTTTCCCCAAATGAAACTCCAGCTTCTAAAGCGACGCACGAGTGTGGCAAGTCGAAGTCCCTAAGGCGCCAAAGTGGCTCGCTCCCAACAGCTTACACGCGCTGCGATTCCAGGGGTAGGGAAGCAGTCAACTCTCGACGCGTCGCCAGCTTTCCGCTGCTTCACAAACTCTGCTCCAGAAGTCTTCTCGGTCGCTCGGGCATTCTCCAGCTTCTGAAGCGATGCTTGACGTCTCTCCCCCTCAGTCGCAGCTAAGCCCAAGGAAGCGTCTTCCAGCGAAGACCGTCGTAAGCAATGAAACTCGCCACCCTCCAAAGAAGGTGCGCATCTGCTCCGCAGAAAAAAGAGTCGTTGCCTTGAAATCCACCGGGCTCATGCAAAAGCTCAGGCCCACCTGAAGGATGGAAACTGCCACTGAAGTCAAAAGCAGCAACCCGAAGAATAGCGGACGCATAAACAACAACCGCAGCTTCGTGACCTCCACAAAGCCAAAATAACCACTGGAGCTGTCATCAAGGTCAATATCGACAAGCAAAAGACAACCAAAGCAGTCTACTCCTTGTTGATGCTCGTGGCCTTGTCATCCTCTTCAGAACGCCCATCTCGGTGTCCTTCAAGCTAACATTGCTACCAGAAAGGTGCAACCTCGCTAGTAACTCTAAACCCGCGGTTGACCTCATCAATAATCTAGCCAGCCTTCGGATGGTACTCAGGGGGACGAATCTTGCAAGGATATGAAAAGTGCAAGACCGATCGAGAGGTAAAGTCAATTCAATTCAAAAAAAAAAAAAAAAAAGGAGCCACCTTCCCTGGCCTTCAACGCCCCCGACTCATCCTCGCACCAGGCGATCGCCACCACACTCGGCTTCGTCTTTTCGCCGTGCCGTTGTCATTATGCTCCCGCACCAAGAAGACGATAACACTCCGCTGAAGAATCTTTCGGCTCCAAGCCGCCGAAGAATGCTTCACCGCCAAGACTGAAGCCTTTGTCATCAAGCGCCGCGCACCATCGCCGCCGCCGTCGACGAAAGAGGCGACACCGGGGAGACGGAGCAAGTCTCGTGCAACCCCGGGCAGCACTCTTCCGCTGACGGTCTCCAAGCATCGAAGAAGCCTTCGTCTCCAAGCCGAAGGAAGCCTTCGTCTTCAAGCGATGCGCACCATCGCCGCCGCCGTCGACGAAAGAGGCGACACCGGGGAGACGGAGCAAGTCTCGTGCAACCCCAGGCAGCACTCTTCCGCTGACGGTCTCCAAGCATCGAAGAAGCCTTCGTCTTCAAGCAACGCGCACCATCGCCGCCGCCGTCGACGAAAGAGGCGACACCGGGAAGACGGAGCAAGTCTCGTGCAACCCCAGGCAGCACTCTTCCGTCGACGGTCTCCAAGCATCGAAGAAGCCTTCGTCTTCAAGCAACGCGCACCATCGCCGCCGCCGTCGACGAAAGAGGCGACACCGGGAAGACGGAGCAAGTCTCGTGCAACCCCAGGCAGCACTCTTCCGTCGACGGTCTCCAAGCATCGAAGAAGCCTTCATCTCCAAGTCGAAGCCTTCATCTCCAAGTCGACGGAAGCCTTCGTCTTCAAGCGACGCGCACCATCGCCGCCGCCGTCGACGAAAGAGGCGACACCGGGAAGACGGAGCAAGTCTCGTGCAACCCCAGGCAGCACTCTTCCGCCGACGGTCTCCAAGCATCGAAGAAGCCTCCGTCTCCAAGCCGACGGAAGCCTTCGTCTTCAAGCGCCGCACACCACTCGCGCAGCTTGAAGCCTGGCCACCGCCCGCCTATGCCGCGCCGGCGCCGCTCCACACACCCATCGTCTGCGCCACGTACCCATGCCGCCTACGACCTCGTCACTTCGACCCTGCACGCCCGGCCTCCAAGCCGGCCACCGCCCGCCGCTGCTACTGCCTCCGCAAACCAGAGGAAAGAGAAGAACCAAAGCAAAAAAAAAAAAAAAGGGGGCCCGCAGCCCTCTTCCCATCTGAGGCCGCACAAAGAAGGGGGGGCCCGCAGCCCCCTCCCCCCAATCAATGGTCGACAGCAAAGAAAAGGAGGGGGGCCCGCAGCCCCCCCCCTCCTTCTTCTCCGACGTAACCGGGAAGGGGGGGGGAAGCGCGCTCGGCCCGCGCGCGCCACCCCGCGCCGCCCCGTGCCGCCCCGTGCCCGACTCCTGCACGCCGCTCGCCCGCACGCCGCGCGCCCGCGGGCCGCTCACCGCTGGCCCCGCGCCCGGCCGCCGCCGGGCCGTCGCAGCCCGGCCTCCGCTGCCACCTGCGCCGGCCCCGAGCCCGACTCGCGCCCGCCGCCCGGCCTCCGCTGCCGCCTGCGCCCCCGCGCGTCGCCGTCACAGCCCGCACCTAGCCGTCGAACCCGCCACCTGCACCCCGGCCTCCGCGCGCACCATAGCCGGCCGCCGCTGCAGCTGCCCCCGCGTACCAGAACCAGAAGAAGAAGAAAGAAAGAAAGAAAAGAAAGAAAAAGAAAAGGAAGGAAGAGAAAAGGAAAGAAAGAAAAAGAAAAGGAAAGAAAAAAAAGAAAGAAAAAGAAGGAAAAGGAAGGAAAGAAAAAGAGGGGTCCGCGAGCCACTGGCACCCGCACCGCAGCCCGCGCGCCGCTCGGCCATCGCCTGCCGCTGCTGCTGCTGCTGCCTCCGTGAGCCACCGCCGCCGCGGCACCCCGGCCTTCGCGCACGCTGTAGCTAGCCACCGTCGCTACTGCTGTACTCCGCGCACACAAAAAAAAAAAAAAAAAGGGGGAGCTTCGCCTCGCTTGCAATGGCTCCACCTCCTCCTCATCGCGCCGGGGTGCGTCACCATCGCCAACACTCCGCCCGGGTGCATCGCCTTCATCTTCGCGCCTTCGTCACCCGCGCGCCGCCATGGGACTACGTCGAGACATGTTGCCTTCGTCTTCACGCTCCCGTCTCTCCTAAGTCGCCTTCGGACATCGTGCAATGGTCGCCGTCGACAATCGGCCTCGTCATTGCGCTCCCACACCGAGGGACGGGCGACAGTCCTCCGCCGAGATGCACCGTCGTCGTCATCGCACTCCAGCCGCCTTCGTGCCACACTCGAACTCCGTACAGCGGCTACCTTCGACGTCCGTGCAATCTTTGGAGCAAAAGAGGTCCGCAACGAAGAAGATGATCGAAACCATAGCGAAGGTCTTCTCTACAAGCAAGAGCCACAGCCAACTGCTCGCACCGGCACCCAGCTCTGCGCGCCGCACGCCGCTGGCCTCATGCCCAGCCGCTGCAGCCCTGGCCGACCCTGCCACTGCCGCTGCAGCTCCCGTGGTCCAAAAAAAAAAAAAAAAAAAAAAAGGGAGAAGAAGAAAGAGGAAGAGAGAGGCGGCGAAGGCAACTCGCACCTCAGCCTCGCTTCTACATCCTCCCGGCCTCGAGCCTCGTCGCATCGTCGCTTCGAGCCCGCCTTCGCAACGACCGCAAAATCGCGCACCATCGCCGCCGACGAAAGAGGCGACACCGGGAAGACGGAGCAAGTCTCGTGCAAACCCAGGCAGCTCTCTTCCGACAGCGGTCTCCAGAAGCCGGCAGAACCGTCGCGTAGAAGCACAAGGCCGACGAAAGAAGCGACACCGGGAAGACGGAGCAAGTCTCGTGCAAACCCAGGCAGCTCTCTTCCGACAGCGGTCTCCAGAAGCCGGCAGAACCTTCGCAAAGAAACACAATGACGAATGAAGGGGGGGTAGGGGTCCTTAAATAGACCTCCAACCCCGCCCACAAAAGGAATCAAGGACAAGCACTCTACGATTCCTACGTGTCCAAACCCGACACGCTCCCACCGACGCACTCGTCCTTGAGGGGGCATTTGTAGACACACGAATTTCGTCGGACCCGAACCCGACTTACGTGTGCCGACGCGGATGCAAACCCGACACGCGGACCCAACTCGCTCGCGCCGACGCGGATGCAAACCCGACACGCGGACCCGACTCGCGCGCGCCGACACGTACTCGGACCCCGCCCCAAGAGGGGCCGGCCCCTACTAGGGTCCGAACCATATAGGGCCGGCCCTAGTGGGGACCGAACCCCAAGGAGGGGCCGGCCGGCCCTGCAAGGAAAGGGGAGAAAAAGAAAGAAAAGAAAAAGGAAAGAAAAGAAAGGAAAGAAAAGAAAAAGGAAAGAAAAGAAAAGGAAAGAAAAGAAAGAAAAGGAAAAAATACCGCCATGCGCGGGGGGAGGTAGCGTATGACGTCTGCACACACGCGGATCTGCGCCGATCCCTCGATCCAACGCACAAGACGAAGCGCCCGATCGCCATCGATTTCGTGTGCGAAATCCAGCCATAATTGCACCCGCCAGAAAAGGAAAACAACTAAATGTTATTCCCCTCATCAATGGATGAATAAAATCCGGGTAATTATGGGAGAGATACAAAAGGGATTTAAAATTAAATGTTCCCATATCTCTCTCCCCACCTCTTTGCCTATAAATAGAGGGGGTGGGGGAATGAAAAAATGGTCGGGAAATTGAAGACGAAACGCCAGAGCTCTGCAGAAGAGGAGACGCTTCTTCATCGACCCAAGGCTTCACGAGGCACAGTCAAGCCTGTCCCGAGGGATCGGCTTACTGAAAGTCCTCATCAATGTGAAAACCCTTGCACACGAAGATCATCCCTTCGACTCCGTGCACGAAGAAGAAAGCTCGGAGAAGAAGAACCCTTCGACTCCGAAGACGCCAGAAGCAAAGGCCGGAGAAGAAGAGGAGCGGCACTACCCCGTCGTCTCCAACAAGCTTCGACTCCGATCAAGCCCAAAAGCCCGGAGAAGAAGAAGAGCGGCAATACCCCGTCGTCTCCAACAAGCCTTCGACTCCGTGCACGAAGAAGAAAGCTCGGAGAAGAAGAACCCTTCGACTCCGAAGACGCCAGAAGCAAAGGCCGGAGAAGAAGAGGAGCGGCACTACCCCGTCGTCTCCAACAAGCTTCGACTCCGATCAAGCCCAAAAGCCCGGAGAAGAAGAGGAGCGGCACTACCCCGTCGTCTCCAACAAGCTTCGACTCCGATCAAGCCCAAAAGCCCGGAGAAGAAGAGGAGCGGCACTACCCCGTCGTCTCCAACAAGCTTCGACTCCGATCAAGACCAAAAGCCCGGAGAAGAAGAGGAGCGGCACTACCCCGTCGTCTCCAACAAGCTTCGACTCCGATCAAGCCTAAAAGCCCGGAGAAGAAGAAGAGCGGCACTACCCCGTCGTCTCCAACAAGCCTTCGACTCCGTGCACGAAGAAGAAAGCTCGGAGAAGAAGAACCCTTCGACTCCGAAGACGCCAGAAGCAAAGGCCGGAGAAGAAGAGGAGCGGCACTACCCCGTCGTCTCCAACAAGCTTCGACTCCGATCAAGCCCAAAAGCCCGGAGAAGAAGAGGAGCGGCACTACCCCGTCGTCTCCAACAAGCTTCGACTCCGATCAAGCCCAAAAGCCCGGAGAAGAAGAAGAGCGGCACTACCCCGTCGTCTCCAACAAGCTTCGACTCCGATCAAGCCCAAAAGCCCGGAGAAGAAGAAGAGCGGCACTACCCCGTCGTCTCCAACAAGCCTTCGACTCTGATCAAGCCCAAAAGCCCGGAGAAGAAGAGGAGCGGCACTACCCCGTCGTCTCCAACAAGCTTCGACTCCGATCAAGCCTAAAAGCCCGGAGAAGAAGAGGAGCGGCACTACCCCGTCGGCTCCAACAAATCCTCGATCCCGATCAAGCCCCAAAGCCCGGAGGAGAGAAGCAAAGCGTCATCACCCCGTCGACTAACGCCTGCCCCATCCACGAAGAAGAAAGCCTGGAGCAGATCGTCTGAAGCGTCGCTACCCCGTCGTCTTCATCAACAAAAGTCGACGCTACAACCGTCGCACGGAGACCGTCGCTACCCTCGTCGTCTTCATCAACAAAAGCCGACGCTACAACCGTCGCACGGAGACCGTCGCTACCCTCGTCGTCTTCATCAACAAAAGCCGACGCCACAACCGTCGCACGGAGATCGGTGCTACCCCCACCATCTTCGAAAGCATTCTTTGACTCCGATCACGCCAAAGAAGCCCGGAGAAGAAGAGAAGTCCAGTCGATACGTAAACCGTCGAAGCACCGGAGAAGTAGCCCACGTCGTTCGAAGAAGAAGATCGAGTTGACGCCAAAGCTAAAGCCAACGCAAGAAGCCAAAGCAAAGCCCCAGTAAAGCCCGCGCCAAAGCAACGCAAGTGCCAAAGCCAAGCGACTACGCCGGCCACGAGCAAAAGCACCGCACGTTCTAGCCGATACGACGCGAAGTCCGGAAGAACGAAAGCATCGCAAGTCTCTCCCAGCTACGTCCAAGTGCAAGCGCCGAAGCAAAGCAAAAGCCAGAGCCACGCCGGAGCAAAGCCAAAGCCAAAAAGCCAAAGCCAAAGCCAACGCCAAAAGCTAGATCGACGCCGCGAACCGACGATCAAGGACACCGAGGTCAAGCAAGGAACGAGGAAGACGCGAAGACCGAGGAACGAAGCCGCAAACCCCCTAGCCGAGAAAGCGCGAAGCACGGAAGGGACAAAGCAATGGTGGACATTCCTTAGCCTCTCCAAAACCCTCTCCCTGTAAAACCCCTGTCCTGGGCAGCCCCTTCAGAGCTCTCGCACGAACACCACGTGGAGACGCGGATCAAAGGGATCCCCCAGAAGATCTTTCCCACAATCCCCTGATCAAAACTCACCGCAACCCGGACTCGCTACACCCGAGCAACCCGGGTCCCGGCCACAATTGTAATCTCGTGTGATTCGCAATAAAGACGACCCGCGCTTTTTTTCGCGTCCACAGCATCAAAGAATGCATTAATCCCTTCACTGCGCCCGGTAGTATTCATTCCAGCAAAGAAAGTGTCACGATTATATATAGGAACCCAAAAACCACGTATATCATAGAGTTGTTGAAGTCATTCATTACTCTCTAATCCATTATTGAAAACCAAATATTTCCATTTTTCTTCAAAATCCTTCGTTTTGTATGTCGACCAAATGCATTTTTTCATCTCATGCTTAAATTTTGACTTCTTGTAATACACGTGTGCAAGCTTTTCAACAAACTTCTTCTTTATGTGCCAAAGACATAAACGGTGGCGGGTATTGGGAAATACTTGAGAAATAGCTGCTTTCATTGCCAAATCTTGGTCAGTGATGATAGAAATTAGATGTCGTCCTCCCATAGCTTCAAGCCACGTCTCAAATAACCAAATAAATGTCACTTCTGTCTCATCTTGTAACAATGCGCATCCGAACTGTATAGACTGAAAATGATGATTAACTCCTGTAAACGGCGCGAAAGGCATATCGTACTTGTTTGTCCGATATGTTGTATTAAATGTGACAACATCCCCAAAATATTGGTATGTCATTCGTGATCGAGAGGCCACCCAAAAGAAATTAGCTGCCCTCCTATCTTCATCACATTGAATTGCATAGAAGAAATGTGGATTCTCGGCTTGCTTCTTTCTAAAGAAAGTAAGAACTGACTGTGCATCTCCACCTTCTAGCTCCCTGTGTCTCACGTTCCTTAAGTGATTATTGCAATCTCTATTATCAAAACCTATATGGGCGCCGCAGAGAATTAATGGAACTTTTCCAACTTGCAAGTTTTCCCTATGGAATGCTTCAATCAAATCCTTTGCTGCTTTAGGCATGCGTCTATTCGATTTTATTTTCATTCTCCTGCCCGGAGTAACAACTTTATGGTTATGATCATCATTGAAAACGGATACTTTCCATTTTCCAGTTCATTTGTCATGCAAAATGTGCAAACTTGCATTGCATCCACCTTTCACAGTTGAGCAATTTCTTCCTCTTTTCTTGAAATTGTCTTCCTTATATGTTTGTCTGTTATTAATCTCTTCCCTAACCTTTTCTTCTTCTACCTTGGAGGTGACTTTACCTTGATGTGCGCATACGAACTGTTTAATAGTCACCTCATTTGAGCGTGACCGCGTCTTGCCTGAAGATTGTGTACGAATCCAAAATCCTTCTTGTCGACCATATTCTTCATAATAGTTCTTTGCTTCTTCTATTGTTTCAAATAACATCCCCACAAATGGTGCTTTTACTTTTTTAATAGCTTTCTGTGGAGTTTCGGAGGTGCCTAACTCTTCAACATCATCTAACGCTCCTTCCCCATCAGATCGTGTGGTGGTTGCCTCGAAGTCTCCCATCTCTTCCATTATGGAATCTTCAAAGTCTTCCACACAAGCTATTACCTGGGCATACAGATTTGCCACACAAATTAAACAAGTAGACATTGTATGGCTTAGATTTCAAAGTAATCAACATATATACTAAACAAACTTCTAAACATTAATAAACAAGTTAATACAGAAGAAGCAACCCATCAGAATCTCCAGTTATACCTGGCCACGAGAACACAGAATTTATAGCTCAATCTGAAGAAAAGAAACAAGAGAAAAACAACCCAAAATGCTTCATGAATTGGAATCAAATGAGATGCATGGGAGATTTTTTTTTTTTTTAATGCTCGAGATGCCATCTCAAATGCGGGGAACAGAGACGTCCCCATGAATTGGAATCAAATGAGATGCATGGGAGATTTTTTTTTTTTAATGCTCGAGATGGCATCTCAAATGCGGGAAACAGCAACAATACAAAAGAGGGGTGATTCCTCCACCAAAGAACAGAGACGTCCCCATTTTTCATTCGTCAAAGAGGTTGAAATTACAGTCAAGCCCGGGAGTCCAATTAATCAATGAAGACGAATTAAAAGTCAGTGAGCGAATCAACAGTCAAAGCAGCTGATAAAGATAAAAACAGATAGATAGTCCAAAAAATTTGAGATTTGCCATTGCCCTCTCTGCAGTGAATCTCCCACAAACATCAGCCTCTTCCCCCTCAAATCAGACCAAAAACAGATAGATAGTCCAAAAAATTTATGAATCGAATCAGACCGTGGAACTAAATTCTTGTTCAAAGAGTGATGAATTCAGAAAAAATACGAAGAATTAGAGATCTCATCAGATTCACATGGGGAGCTCCTGAAGAAATCAATCGAAAATCAGTTTAATTTCTTGATTTCAGTAAAAAAAAATCAATCGAAAATATAGCAGATGGGGGCAGCAAGGGAGGGCACCTCTTGGTCCGGTGGCGATGGGGCTGCCGATGAGCCGGCTCGGGGGCTGCAGATCGTGGCCCGGTGGCGAAGAGGGCAGCGGCCCGGTGGCGAAGAGGGCAGCGGTTCGGGGGCTGCAGATCGCGGCCAGGTGGCGAAGAGGGCAGCGGCCCGGTGGCGAAGAGGGCAGCGTCCGGTGGCGAAGAGGGCAGCGGCCCGGTGGCTGAAGAGGGCAGCGGCCCGGTGGCGAAGAGGGCAGCGGCTCGGGGGCTGCTGATCGCGGGGCTGCGATGGGGCTGCCGGTGACGTGGATCGCAGGGTGAGAGAGGAGCGGAGCGGAGAGAGGAGTGGTGGACTGGAGCTGGGGGAGAAATCAATGGATCGGGCCATTAACTACACACTATTCTTGAACCGTTGGATCACAATCGATCCGACGGTGGCTGAACAGTGTAAAATATTAGGTGCATAATTAGTGTCTGTTGAACCGCTCCCTATATATATATATATATATATATATATATATATATATATATATATATATATATATATATATATATATATATATATATATATATATATATATATATATATATATATATATATATATATATATATATATATATATATATATATATATATATATACATATATATATATATATGGGCATGCTATAATGCGGCATGCGATAAGTGAGGTATATAAATGAGAAAGAGAGAACCAATCCTATCTCTTTCTCTCTCTTCAATGGAAATGGCTTCTTTGAGGGAACCAATCCTCCAACAATAAGGAATATTAGATTAATTTTTTTTGATATTATTCAGTTAGTCTCCCTGAAATATTAGATTATTTTTTTATATATTATTTAGTTAGTCCCCCTTCTTCAATACTTGGACTATAACCTCTCATCGAAATCAATGGAACAACGGACTCTACATACTCTTATCCAAACCCATAGACCCAATGGATTCGATCAAACTATTCTTTATATATTCCTCCTTTCAAACCTGAGAAAGACAAAAAGACAAATAACAACTCAAATCTAGAAAATAAAAAAATATTAAACAAATAGAGGCACACACTATCACTACAATTAAGATAGAAGTAATGCTATTTGTACAATCTCTATGGACAAACACTTTTTTTTTTTTTGAGAACCCCTCTAGAAGGAGGGAGGGTTAGGCAGCCCCCGACCAGTTATTATAAGCTAGAGAGTCAGGTTACAATACGATTACAAAAGACTCGTGCTTTCTCACTGAAGGAACCAATCCAAGGAATGATCCAAAGTTTGAAGATGGAGACCACTGATCTCCGATGTGCTTCGACCTCTGACGTTTTGCCGTTGAAGATCCGATTGTTCCTCTCTAGCCAGATAACCCAAAGAGTGGTCATCGCTAAAATGTCCCAAGAGCCACGTATCTCCTTCTTCACCCTCCTCCTCCTCCATCTAGACCAAAGCGCCTTCAGGTTCCTCGGGTGGGATGAGATCCTGCATATGCTCTCAAAGTGGTCTCATACTTGCCGAGCGAGGGGACAAAAAAGGAGCAGGTGGGATGCACTCTCTTCCTCTGATAGACAAAAGGTGCAATAAGAGTCTGAGACATTCGGGTTCCTCCTCTTAAGCAGGTTCGACAAACACATTGACAAACCAGACCCATGAAGTGGTGGCCGAACCAGGGCTCAGACTCGGTACTTGGTGTGAATGCCGATGCATTGGCCTAGGGCCCAACCAATCGAATGCCGTGACAACAATGTTTGTCAATTTGTTTCATGGGTTTGGTTTGTCAATTTGTTTGTCAATGGGCATTGTACTAATAGCATTACGCTTAAGGTAGACTATCTCCAGCGGAAACCTCGGTTCGGATCCCTCTTCGGCGGAATCAGGGCGAAGGGCATTGTGAAAATAAATACCTTGCACTCCCGCCTGATCCCTACCCTTCTCTCTCTCTCTCTCTCTCTCTCTCTCTCTCTCCCCCCCCCCCCCCCCCCCCCCCCGGGTGGAATCGTTTGTTTCCTATCCAAGGTTGAGGCATGACGTCGCTAATAGGGGCTCCCCATTGAAGTTTTTCTCATTAGGGGGATTCTTTGATATTTTTTGTTTTTTTTTTGTTTATTTTGAGAAATCTCTCTCAGTGAAGGGGGGGGGGGGGGGGGGGTTCAGCCTAGCTCCCTACCAGTAAATTAATAAAATAAAAATATTTACAGGAGGGAGAGAGGGGGGAGGGGAGAGAAAAGAGTGCTACAGTCAAGAATACAATCTTAAAGGATTCTTTGAAATTATTATTATTTTTTTTTGGTTGAACCAACCAGGCTGCCAAAGGACATGGAACTTGAGCAAGGGCTCAAAGAGGTCCGGAGATCGAAACAGGGAGTGCCGCTAGATTGAGCATTACTACACGGATCGCATCGGAAACCACGTGTGCCGGCTGTGCTAGGCCGAATGTATTCGCTGTGTGATGCGCCAAAGGCTCCCGTTGCATGTCTCGCCAGAGGCAACTGATGTGCCGACGGTCGCCCTGCTAAAATGCCCACTGCGGATGAATAAGGATCCACTGTCGATGATTTTTATCACCCTTATCGAATGTGTTTTGACACCAAAGACAGCCGATCGGCACGAGCTTTCACTAGTATCCAACTATCTACTCTTTTGCTTTTACATTGACATAAATGAGAGATCTGACATATCTTTCATACCTCTCAGCTATCTTGCCTTATCTTCCCGATATGTGAAATATAATTTTATAAAAATTTGCACCAACTTTAATGCCTTGCCATTCCGACTAAAAGAGGAAGAATCATGCATACAGCCTCCAGGTTAATTTGCTTTCCTTTTATATAGTAAAACGGGTTAAGGTGTGTGTAGGTCGAGTTGGACATAAGCAGATCCTTTAACCCGCCAAAATCCCACCCCTGTGGTAAGCACAATACCATCGTGTCATATTATATTGAGTTATGCCAACCATGCATTAAGAGGAAATGACACTTGAGCAAGGACTTAAAGAGATCCAGAGATCAAAACGGAGAGTTCCGCTAGACTGGGCATTACTACGTAGGTCGCATGGGAAAGCACGCATGCCAGCTATGTTGTGCCAAAGGTATTCGTTGTGTGATGCACCAAAGGCGCTCATTGCATGTCGTGCTGAAGGCGACTGCTGCGTGTTGACGGTCGGCCCGCTAAAAAAGCCCACTGAATAAGGGGCCGCCACCGATGATAATTTCCGTCCTTGTCGAATGTGTTTTGGCACCGAACACGTCCTCGACAATTGTGCCGAAGGCGCCCACTGCATGCCGATCAGACGGGCTTCCACTAGTATCCAACGGTCTACATTCTTGTTTTACATTGACATGAATGAGAGATCTCACACGATCTTTCATACCTCTCAGGGATCTTGCCATGCATATCTTCCAAATATGAGAAATTAAATTCTATTCAAATTTGCACCAACTTTAATGCCTTGCCATTATGACTTCTTTTTTTTTTTTTGCACGAACCAAGGGGTTCTATTCACGGCACCCCAAGCCCAAGCACAAAATCAGGACATAAGGTTTCTACCAAGCCGCATTACATCAGAAACACAACATTCATTCTCAACAATATGAGTAATACAATCAGGAGTAGAATCTTTTTTTTTTTTTTTGCACGAACCAAGGGGTTCTATTCACAACACCCCAAGCCCAAGCACAAAATCAGGACATAAGGTTTCCACCCAGCCGCATTACATCAGAAACACAACATTCATTCTCAACAATATGAGTAATACAATCAGTGGTAGAATCTGTGTCAAACTCCATCATCCGCTCCACCGAATGAATGGTTAAGGTGTGGGCACAAGAGTTTACAACTCTAGGGATAGATCCAGTATATACATTCGAGCAACCACTCATAATTCTTCTGCAGTCTGCAATGATACCTCGCATCTTCCAAGGGGTCTCCACATACTCTTGGGACAGAAGACGTGCAACTCCGACATTGTCACCTTCCACAATAGCAGCAGAACGATTGAACCAGTGAAACAAACGATACCCTTCACGAAAAGCGAAAGCCTCAGCCTCAAGAGGAAAACAGACATGGAACAATTTACTAGTACTGTGAATATGTCACCCTCTGTCGTCACGAGCTACTGCTTCAGTAGACACACCATAAGGCCTAACTGCAACATCGACATTAATTTTTATCCATACAGCCTGCTAGCTGGTTGGCCTTCTTTTCCTTTCCTTTTGGGTAGCAAATCCCATCCAGTACGTTATATATAGTGGGATCGGAGGGGGGTGGACATGAATGCACAGGTGAGTGGTAGTACACTCACTCAATACGAGGAGGTTCCCCAAGATTTTTGTGGTGAAACCAGTTAAGTGTATGCTGCTAGATAGTAGATATGAAGAAGCCTCCTTTCTCCCATCTGATCTTTATTGGAGAAGCCTCCTTTCTCCCATCTGATCTTTATTGTTACTTTTAGCCATAGCCGTTGAAGACCGATCGTCTGGAGCTAAGACAGGAGGAGGAAACCTTCTGGTGCCCTCCTCGATCGTAAAAAAAACCATAGAGATATAAAATAATACAAATCTAATCGTAAAAAAAACCATAGAGGTATAAAATAATACAAACCTATTTATTTACCTTTTCTTTCTTAATTTTTTCTGTTACCTTGCTTTTTTTTATAATTTTGTTAATGCCCACAGGTTTATCTGACTAATTCTTCAAAGGACTACTCCTAACAAAAATTGCTAATCATTCCATCTGCAGAGTGAAGATGGTGACATCATCGATTGTGTTGATCCCCCGAACACCCCCGGCCCAAAACCAAGGCCTCCTGAGCTTGCGATGCATCCGTCAGTAATAGAACCTTACTATATTGTCTCCGAAAAAGCTCCGCAAAGGCCCCGTTATTGCCCCTAATTCGGCATGAAAAGGAGAGGACACCCTGCAACAAAAGGAGGCCGCAACCTGTACCACACTAGCCTTGGTAGCCAAAATCCAGGCTCCACTTGCCATCTCCGCTGAGGAATGAAAGGACTCATCTGTCCAAACCACAAATTCTACGTCAAGACCCTGATTGACCATACCCTCCGCCAACAACCCTCGAACAAACTTCATTCCCACCGTAAGACTCCTGTACACACGCTTCTTCAAGGAACAACACTCTTTTCGAAAAATCTTAGCACATCTCGCCTTCCATAAATGCCACATAGCCATCACAATGACTTCCTCCGAGCTAGGTTAGGGCTCCCGATGCTTTTTAAAAGTCCAACGCCTCACCACCATTGAACTGCACAATATAAGGCCCGTCAGAAGCATGACGTGTCGCCAAAATGCCCCTATCGTCGGGCACTTCCAAAAATTATGTGTCAAATCTTCCTCTTGCTCACCACACCATGGGCAGCTACAATACCCCATATGATTGCGATGACGCAGAACCACCGCAGTAGTCAATGCAGGACCTTCCATAAGAAAATAAGTACCTTCAGAGAGACCCACAAGCACCAAAGATGCTACCCCGGCCAAGTGGTAGCACCAACTAATCCCTCTGACCCCTCCCGTCGCAGAGACTGAAGAGCCGACGATACTTTAGTTGAAATTCCCGAGGAATAACCCCCACCAGCAACACATCACAGCTAGGGCACTAGACCCTAGGGGTGGCAATGGGTCGGGTCAGGTTGAGACATATGTATAAGGGCAAAACACCTAACCTGAACCCGACCCGTTTAATAAACGGGTCAAAAACTTAAACCCAAACCCAACCCGCTTAATAAATGGGTTGACCCGACCCGACCCGTTTAACTCGTTTACTAAACGGGTCCGATCGGGTCGGGTTGGCTCGGGTTGGGTCAACAGAACCCATGTAAACCTGTCGGGTTGGGTCAAGACAAGTCGGATTGGGCCGGGTTTGATTGGGTCGGGTCAGGTTGGCTCGAGTTGGTTCGGGTTGGCTCGGGTCGGATCGGGTCGGGTTGACACGACCCATTTGTTAAACGGGTCAAGTCGGATCAATCGGGTTATAAGTACAAACCCGAACCCGACCCATTAAATAAACGGGTCAATCGGGTCGACCCGTTTATGACCCGAACCCTTTTAGGCCAAACCCAAACCCGCTAACTTCGGGTCGGGTTGGCAGGTCGGGTCAAGAATTGCCACCCCTACTAGACCCCCCTCCTTGCCTACCCTGCCACTGTTGCCAGGTATCCCTATATATCCATCCTATCCTTCACACGAATCCAACAAGCAGTCGAATGAGATCCTGATATGTGCAACATCCAACTGAATTTGTCGATCAAACAAACTTTGGATCTGCAAGCCCCCTTGACAATGCTAGCTCCTAAGTAATAGCCTCCCAAGAAAGCAAATGCAATCGCCTCTCCTGAGCTGCATGCCCCCAAAATAAGGCGCGACACAGTCGATCCATCCGACGAAGAACACTCACAGGCAATCCTCCCTCAGCCATCGAATGAACAAGGATAGCAGCAAGAACTGATTGCAGAAAGGTAAGCGCCTACCCGTTTGTGATAATAATCGTGTCTTCCATTCCGCTAGGCGCAACTCCATCCTTTGTAATACAAACTGAAAACCTATAGAGGGTACCCAAGTCCCACAAATAGGCACTCCCAAGTGAGTCCACACCCCCGCCTCTTCAACCATACCCAAAACCCATAGGATCCTACATCAATCCTTGTCCCGGACACATTTCGAGAACTTAATGCTAGATTTCAAGGGATTAACTCCAAGTCCAGTACACCATTTAACTGTAGCAAACATGGACCGAAGACCCCATGCATCGAGAATCGAAGCCTTTGTGAAGAGAAGAAAATCATCCGCGTAAACAATAGCACATATTGGACAAGGATTCCAAGAAGTGCTAAAACCCTCAACATCGCCCTCGGCTAAACTTCGACCAAGATCCCAATGGATGACTTGAGATACTAACATGAAAAGGTACAGTAATAGGGGGTTGCCTTGCCTTAACCCAGAACTAGGGTAGAAAACCTTCGTCTCTTCCCCATTCACAAACAAACACATAGAAACTATGGAAACACATTACATAATCCAACATGAAGTATTATGTCAATCCTTCTGTGCAAAGGATCTCAAATTGACTTTGATACTCCTCCACTGATGTCTCTTGATGAATCTTGGTGAGTGTTGTAACCGGATCATCATAAGCATGCGTGCCAAATCGAGTTTCAAGAAGGCATCTCAACTTCTTGTTTGCTCCAAATTTCTCTATCCACAGATACCAAGCAAATGATCAAAAAATAAATTAATCCACTAGAGAAAAATCAAATCATACTGCAAATTAACCTTCAAACTATGATTCCATGAAAGCAAAGCTCATAATATTCAGAAAAAGCTTAAGATAAGCAGCAAAAACGCAGTCATAGCATAAATTAGAACGATCGCTCCAACAAAAATGTTTGATTGAGAAAGTCAAATAGCTAGATCCACAAAAAAAATCTCAAAACCCTAAATTCGAAACAAAACATGGGAAATTAATGCTGAAATAAAATGTTGGCGAACAATATATGCATGCGGAGGTATATATAATGGCCATAAAAAAGTCAATGTCAGTATATTCGGCTCAAATCTCGATCCAACTATGTTTCTCGCTAATCAAGAGATGCAGTTACAACTAAATCGCCTAATTAGGGACTTATCATTAAACGAAACTTAGACGAGACCTGCAAGCAATACAGACTCTCCACCAATGACGTTATTTCCTGTAAAAAAATGATTTTCTGCTAATTCCTCGCCACCTAATATGCTTAGTACCAAAACATCCCTCACTTTTTAGTAAATTCATAAACCACCCTCATGTACATATAGGTGTAGTGCAATATGTACATATATGTAGTACCGCAGCTATGTACATGCAGTAGTTCACCTATGTGCATGAGGAGGTTTCTACAATTACTGAAAAGTGAGGAATGTTTTGGAAATTATCCTATTAGTCAGGGAGGGATTAGCAAATATTCCTAAATTAAAATAACAACACGTTTAGGGAAATTTTATTCATACCCCAAAAATCTGTAATTAGCCCCCATTTTGAACAAACTGGAACACACACCATTTTCAAAGAGAGAGAGAGAGAGAGAGAGAGAGAGAGAGAGAGAGAGAGAGAGAGAGAGAGAGAGAGAGAGAGAGAGAGAGAGAGAGAGAGAGAGAGAGAGAGAGGTTTTTCTAGTGTTGACTTTTAAAAGACCAAAGTGGAGATTGTTAGGTTTTGGCATGTTAAAAACCAACACAAAGGATAACATGTCTAGTCGATTCGCTCGGGCGCTCGAAAGGTTCGCCCGAGCATCCCGGGTGCATATAGGCAAACAAAACATAGGGACAATTTGCTCGGACGTCCCGGGAGCAGACTGACAGGCAGAAGACGCGTGGCAAATTCCCCTAGCACCACGCCCGAGCAACTCTGGGGCTAGCTAGACATACAATCAAGCCAACATGTTGAGGACTCATATCTAGCTCTTACGAATTCTCTACTACAAAGAGGGGTGTGTGGTTCTAGGGTTTGAATTGGTACACAAGTTAAGACCGTCTATGATTACGACTTGGAGAGAGAGAGAGAGAGAGAGAGAGAGAGAGAGAGAGAGAGAGAGAGAGAGAGAGAGAGAGAGAGAGAGAGAGAGAGAGAGAGAGAATGGGTATGAGAGAAGAGGAAGAAAAATAAATAAATAAAAGGAAGGAGAAGAAGGAAGGAAGAAGAAAGAGAAATGAGATCGGTCCTTCTCCAGGTGGGCATCTCTCTCGGCTTCTTGAGTCTTGTTTAGCAACATCTTCAGTGCTTCATCTATCGGTATTGTTCAGAAATCTCTAGTGTACTTCCATGTGGTGATTGTTTTTAGAGCAAGACAGAGATATGGTACGTTTCTGACAAATAGTAAACCCAGTTGTATCTTCTATGGTTGTGGTGATCTCCAAAAACTCCGATCACGAATCTCATGGCACGCTTCCGAAAAGGCTAGCTGCATCAGATCGATCTAGATCGTCGGAGCCTTTGTTCCCCAACAGTAAAATCAGTGCCTCGCAAAAAAACATTACCCCAGACAAAAATGGTGAGGTGAACAATGCTTCTTTTCTTTTTCTTTTTTTTTTAGACCGTCCAAGCAATCAAAGTACAAGAGCTAAAGCAAGAGCTCAAAGAGATTCAGAGATCAAAATGGGGTATGTAGCATAGTTGTATTTTTAAAATCCATAATCCCATGGGCATGACCTCAACGGCCAGGATTCTCACGTGCTAACAAGGCCTTGAGAAAAAGTTCGCTCTAAAGTGTCCATACCACGAGTCAAACAAAGAACCTCTCCAACCCATGGGAGAGAGGAAGTACCACTAGGACAAGAGCCCATTGATGAGGGTGAGCATTGCTTCAAATGGATGAAATTAAGAGATGATCCGTCACTAACAGATATGAAAACTAAATTTTTCTGAACCCATGAAGTGGATGCAAGCAGGTAAGCGAGGATTTTCATGATGATTTTTCTTGGATTGGCACAAGTATTGTGTTAATCTATCGTCAAGTCTCATCTATAACAAAATTGGACAATGCAAGATGGCCTTGTCGCAAAAAAACTCTGGTGCTTGATTCTCAAGACTCGTCAAGGTTCCTAACTAGGCAGATCACAGTGTGCACGACTATCTGTTTTGGGTGAATCCAATGAATAAAAAATCAAAATATTTCATAAAATTTCACAAAATATTTCGTTTTTTCAGGATACCATACCATAAAGCCATAATAATTAAGCCATGCCTCATCTACTTGGCGTAGACTTATTCATTTCACAGTTTGAGTTATTTCTTTTCCGATTGACTTTCAACCTAACATTTAAGGTCCTGTTTGGTTCACGGTTTGGAAAGCCTGGGAATGAGACTCACATTCCATATTTGGTTCACGATTTTGCTAGGGGGCGGTTGGGATTCACATTTCTATTAAAATGTTTGGTTCACAGTTTTGGTAAACCCAAAAAAATAGAGGGATGGACACCCAAAAAAATAGAGGGATGGACAAGATTCTTACTAAGGCGAACTTGTTGCGGAGGCACCATCCCCAAGCTTCGGACGCTCATCACACCTTCTGCAACACGGAGGAGGAGACCTCATCACATCTGTTACTTGGGTGCTCCTTCGCTCGGCAGCTGTGGGACCATTTCGAAGGCAAGGCCGGTATTTCCTCGCACCCGCTTTCTCTTCGAGGTCTTTGGAGCTCCTGGAGGAGAAGGAGAGTCCCGCTGGGAATCAGAAAACCTTGGGATGTGTTGGTCATGGCGATCGTGTGGGTGATCTGGCTTGAGCGGAATAATCGGATCTTCAATGCTACTTCAGCCGGGCAGGAAATCTACGTAGGTCGGTTGCTTCTCTTTTCAGGACTTGGATTATCCCTTGGCATGACAAGTTAGGGGAGGAAGCCTCCTTATTTTGTAACAGCATTCTATCTTGAGTTTTAATTGGTTCTGGTTGGGGTCCGCCAAACCCTCCCTCCAGCAGGAAGGGTTCTCAAAAAAAAAAAAATATACCTAGGGTTTGGACTGAGCTGTCCAACCCTAGGTTTTGGAAAGCAAACAAGGAAAAAAACTGGTCGGGAACCAAAACCAATATCGAAGAATCCTAACCAAAACCCAGGGTTGGAGGAGCATTTGCAAAAACAGACGATGGAGGCATGGCACACCGGAGGGGAGCGAAGCCCCGCCTCAAGATCGAAAGCCAAACACGTGCTACGAAACAGTGATGGAAGAAACCAAAACCAACACCGAAAAATGGGCCTCGATCGAAACCAGAAACCGAACACGCCCTTAACCCTCAACCTTTCGCATCCAGGCTTGGGACCAGCAATGACTTTTTTTTTTTCTGGGATACCATATATATACTTAAATATCGATATCTAAATTTTTTCTTTTTGTACATATGTCACAAAATACATGCGTTATTACTCCTATGCAAATTTGTACCAGAAGCCCATTTTCTTGAGATGTTGATGGTTGACTTCTAATTGTCTTTGATTGCAACTCTGATATTCTCTTTCCACCCCAAAAAAAAAAAAAATTCTCACTTGAATAACCCAAAATCAAACCAGTAAAGCAACATTGATAACCGATTCCATGTTAACATACTCAAATTAATAAACTGTATAGCATATGAGACAAGAGGACTAGACAGAGTCACAAGAGTTTGGGTCCCTACAACTCCCCCACCATGTGGAGCATGGGCTCAGTCAGTTCCCCTTCACGTGCCCAGTACTGATCCAGCCATGGACCAGGTGATCCAAGAGCTCCCAACCTTCTTGGTCCAAGCAAACCTCGGACCCCTCTTCCCCTACCTTTTATCTCTTTGTCTTCTTTGGGAAGAGCTGATGAGGATGATGCTTGCCTCTCTCTCTCTCTCTCTCTCTCTCTCTCTCTTTGGGAAGAGCTGATGAGGATGATGCTTGCCTCTCTCTCTCTCTCAGAGGGTCATTGTCACCCAGTAAAGATTCCTTGTTGCTGGGCATTTCACATGGTGGGCTTCTTGGGAGATGGACAGGATTGGGCTCTCTCTCTCTCTCTCTCTTTCTCCCTCTCTCTCTCTCTCTCTCTCTCTCCTCTGCCACCCTGAGTTGGTTTCATCCTGACCCCTTTGATTCTGAAGAAATCATTGGAGTGGCGGGAACAAGGTGATGGCTGCTTCATGTGCTCTGTAGCCGAGGGACCCATCAGCACTACTCATTCCCCCTGGGCCCACTTCAACTGTGAACAACATAAGCTCTCATCATTTCTTAGGGTCCCTCATCTCATCTCCTACTCGATCAGTTGTTGTTTTACGTAGCTCTAGCATGCGATAACTCTGGGATTTCACTGAGTTTTCAAAGTGTTCAAGGTCTCTCTCTCTCTCTGTCTCTCTCTCTCTCTCTCTCTCTCTCTGAAAAAAACCCTATAAATCTTCTCTCTAGATTGAGACTAGACATAACCCGCAGCTTTGGATCCAAATGGGACTCACCACAAAAAGCCTAAAATGGCCAGGCACATTTCGATCCAAAACTGATCGGACATGATAAGCTTTTTGTGGTCTGTTCTTCGTTCTAATATTTGGATTCGAAGCCACATCAGCAGGTCAAGGTATCTGTCTGGTGTGGTGTACGTCTCCTCATCTTCTATTATTTTTTCTTTAATAATTGTTAATTCTCTATACGTTAACCTTTGCATGTTGCATGCAACCAAAGTATTACCTGGAAACCCATGGTTTCCCAAAGAAAGGGTTTGACTAAACTAGCTGGGTAAGCTACGGCTGAAACTCGGCCAAGTTGGGTTCGGTAAGGTCGGGTTGGGTTGGGTTGGAGATCAACCCAACTTAACGGTGTCCGAGTTTTCCACAGCGCCGAGGCAAAAGGGCTCACAGTATCGGCAAGATTCAGAAACCAAAATAAAAACTTAACTAAGAAGTTGCCTAATGAAGTCCACCGCCAACTACCTCTATCTGGAGCCGATTTCACAAAAATAAGGTTGATCAGGATTCCCAACAATTCGTCCAGAGAATGAGGGAGGTTTGGAGGGACTTCATTCAGGAATCGAGGCCACCAAATCGTGACTCCGTTCTCACGGGACATTGCGAGAAGACTGAGGCTGTGGCCGGCTGAGCTAGATCAAAGAACTCAGGGAAGAGTATGCATGCAAAGAGGGAAGAGTCTGCAAAGTGGCATGCTAGGGTTCATGAAAGGTTGATTACCGATGCTCTACCTGGGTCGACCAATTCGGGTGAGGCTTGGATGATTGTTCGAGGTATTAGGAATTGATTCCAACAAGATTAATTCTGAATGTAATTGGTACGTACAATGTAGGGGAAAAAATATTTATTGATTAATTGGTTAAAAAGAGAGATATTTGATTTTGGTCGGGACCTTTCGCATAGCCGGCTTTGATCCCCTTGTCCGTCTGCAATTGTTCTATATTTTCCATTACATGTGTTCATTATTCGGTGTCAGTCGCCCGACCCACTCTCTCGATCGTGTTGAGCCACTTCCTGACTTTTGAGTTGATCATGCGAATCGTGCTTATTGTTGCTGGTCCTTGATATGATGTCTTCCAATTGACATGTCGTCAAAAGTGTTTGTTGCTTAAGCGTTCAGGTGTGTTACCGCCAAAGCAAGGGCGTAGCTAGAAACTTTTTTTGGGCTGGGCTAAAACTAAACTAGGTTATTTTTACAATGAAACTTTTACTTTATAAAGAAATACTAAGCAAAATTTTTTAAGCAAACATCGACGGTACTAGAAAATATATTAATATAAAAAAAGGTTAATTACACTTTGTCCCCCCTGAGTTTTAACTCAAAAACATTTATCCCCCCTATAGTTAAAAAACTACATTTTGCCCCCCCCAGAGTTTTAACTCAAAAACATTTAACCCCCCTTAAGTTAAAAAACTACATTTTGCCCCCCATTGAAGTCAAATAAAAATTACAAAATAAGAGATATTAAGTAGTTGACAAAAGGAGTATTGTGCTAACTTTCAAACTTTAGGGAGCGTTTTGGAACAAAGTAAACTATAGAGGGGTTAAGTGTTTTTGGTGGCGATTTATGTTTTGTAAGGACTTAGAGGCGATAGCGATTCACATATGTGTCGCGAGGGGCCAAGGGCCTCGCTGGGTTGAGGCGGGGTGAGACATGTACTTAATAATATGAGTTATTTTTTCTCATAACTCGGCCGGGCTATAGCCCGGCCGAGCCAACTATTAGATCCGCCCATGCGCCAAAGGCGGCCTGCTGCAGTGCCGACATATGTGTTATCACCAAAGGCGGCCCGCTGCAGTGCCGACAGATGTGTTGTCACCAAAGACGGCCCGCTGCAGTGCCGACAGGCACGGGCATGCACTAGTTGTTAACATGCCTTTGATTTATGGTTTGGTCGAGCTTGATGTTTATGTATTGAGCCCTTTTCAACAATTGATATAGATGCCATGTGGCAAATTGTCACGAGTCGTCGTACTCATAAAATATATAGCGTATTCAATGTATCATAAGTTGTTTGGCCCGGTCTCGCCCATGGTTGAGAAATCAAACACGACGTAGGCAGAGAGAGAGCGAGAGAGGGAACGGTTAGAGATGGAGTGTGAGCGGTTTTTTAAAGAAGACGGTTATGTGTCACCTAGATAAGGATGAAACCTAATAAGTGGCACGTTTAGTCATTTGAGGCTACTGATTTAGTATATAGTTATAGATACCAAATACGGTAGGATTTCTAGTTTGGTTTCATTTTGATACCAAATATGCCTAACATTAAAATTTGTTGCCTAGTATTGATATTTTAGTCATCCAATGGACTACCTCAAGGATTGAGGAAGTTTGCAGAGCATTTCGAAAGGCCATGACCAGTCCTACAGTGGGATTACATCTAGTTTGGTGGGAGACTATTAACCAACTAAACTTGAATAAGGGATTGTACTGTAGAGATGACTGTATTTCTCTATAGGGTTCCACTACCTACGGTACCGAATGGGAAAATTTTGGTACCATACTGAACCCATCTTCAGCATCCATCTCGTTTTCCATGCATCAGAGTGGTGGGAGAATTATTATAAGGGCCATGGAATGAACCCTAGGGGGATGCCTCAGATTTACCATAGGAACCATCGGATGGTCCCTATGAATTTCTGTACGGTACCGAAGTCGGTTCCATAGAATTTTCCTTCTCTATATCATCTTGTCTTATACCCTCTTTGAGTCTTTGTCTGCCCTCTTGTCCATACTAGAGGATAGAGAATTTAGGGTTGCTCCCTAGTTGCATGAGCTTTAACTATGTATGTAGATCGATCTCTATACCCGTCAACAGGCCTTTTAGAAGTAATTCCCATTTTGCTTGCCAAACAACCTTGGTCTGTTTTTCGATACTATATAGTCTTAGAGGGTTGAAGTCAGGTTAGCAATCATTTGAAAATTTTAGCGCTCCAACGACAATGGACGTAGCCCAGTTTGGGGTGAGCCACCTTAAATCTCGTGTGTCATTTGTGACTTATTTTCTTTTTGTTTCAGTAATTGTTGTCTGGTTGTTCTTGCACATGAATCGGTCTCGTTGATCTGTCGCTTTAGCAACAAGGGGTATCAGAGCGGGTTTCTCCCAATCGGACTTAGACGGGCCGAAATATGGCCCGGTTGTGCCCAAGGAGTGCCTCATCTTTTATGGTCCCCACACGAAAAGGGGGCTAGCGGGTGTTCAGCCCTAGCCTAATGTATCGGGGCCGGGATTGTTGGGTTTATTCCCATGTTGACTAGGGGTGGCTAGGTGGTGGTATCGTCATATACCTCTAGTGGATATCCCCTTAAGACCCGACTTTTGGGGCAAGAGGGTATCTAAAAGTGTTATCAGAGTGAGGTTTTGAGATTGAGAAAATCAGATCAGACAGTTAGAGTTTGATGATCTACATTCGTCGAGATAGAGAGCAACAACAAAACACGGATGATCAGCCTTAACAAATCAAATTGGTTGATTTGACAATCAAAGATGGAGAATATTCTATATTACAAGGACTTCTATGTGCCGATCAAAGGTGATAGAGCAAAGCCAAAGAATATGTTTGATGATTAATATAAGGTACATTTTGAACCAAAGATGTACTATTGCTACGATTAGGCAATGGTTGAATTACAATGTCTTCCACCATGTGTCTACGAAGATATCAGCGCAAAAGCTATGGATCAAGTTGCCAGAGTTGAATGAGAGAAAAACTGTTGGGAACAAAAAGTTCCTCATCATAAGGCTTGTTAACCTTAAGTACAAGGAGGTAGACTCGGTCTCGGAACATCTTAACGAGGTTCAAAGTATCGTGAACCAATTACAAGCGATAACGATGGTTCTTGAAGACGAGTGACGTTCTTTACTTCTTCTCAGCTCACTGCCAGATGGCTGGGAGATCGACTTTGGTAGTGTCTGTTAGCAATTCTGCTCCCAAGGAAAAACTCGATCACCATAAGTTTGGGGATGAGTGGTTTGCTCAACAAGAAGGCTGCATATACAGATCAATCACATGCGTTGATAAATGAATCTAGAGGGCATACCAAGAGTTGAAAGCCACAATTTCGTGGCAGATCTAGATCAAAATCAAAAGGAGGGTAGTACACGTGTTACCACTTTCGTGTTGGGGGCCATATAAAAGCGAAATTGCTAGAAATTCAAGAAAGAATCAAAGTAGGAGATGAAGATCATAGATAAGGAGTACACTATGTCCATTTTCGAGAGAGAAGACGAAGTAGTAGTCTTGCTTAATAACAAGAAGTATTTGCTTGTGTTTGATCATCAAATTAAATTGGTGGCAGATATAGTTGTGTTAACTTACCAACTCATCTAATAGATCAAACTGTTAAAGAAGGAGCCAACAATATATATCAAATGGATTAACACCCCCCCCCCCCCCCCCCCCGGACATGCGATGCACGAGAACAAACACCGTCAAACAACCCAGGCACAAATGGCTATTGGAGAATATAGGAAAACTAAGGTATAAATGCACCCCCAGGGATTTGAACACAGGACATCCTACTCTAATACCATTTTAGATACCCTCACACTGCAAAACCCGGGTCATAAGGGGAGGTCCACAGAGGGTATATTAATGTTGCTCAGTCTATTATTGATGTGGGACTAAATTCCAATACTCCCCCTCACATGCAGGTTGATTTTTTTTGCTCCTTGTCACGTGAGTAGGCTTCCACTCAGCTTAACTGCATAGGTCAAACCTGCTCTGATACTATATTAGATACCCTTACACCCCAAAACCCGGGGCCGCATGAAACCAAAATTACCATGTGATCATGCTTGTGAGTCACTCATCGTGAATCACGCCCTTCCTAATTCGATAAATCAGGACTAGTCTCCTTGGAAAATCAGACACCCAAAATCACCATTGTTGGGTTACTCCTCCCAGATCTCTATTGCCTGAATTGATCGCTGATCCAACACAATGAGAAGGACCTCCTTTGGGACGACTGGTGTCCAGGGGAGCCTTTCCTTTGGAGCCTCCACTCGTGAGAAGAGACAAAGGGGAGAATGGGATATATGTTGTGGTTGCTTGTTCTCAAAGCCCGATTGGTGATGACCCTTTGCTTCGATTGACTCAACAAGAACGGAGAACTCTGCCTTGACACCCTTTGAGCACAAACTATGGGCTCTAATACCATGTTAACTTACTAACTCATCTAATTGCTTGAACTGTTATAGAAGGGCCAACAATGTATATATATCAAAGGGATTAACCTGTCCCCCCCTCGCGCATATTGTTTCCTTCACAGGAACAAACACTGTGGCACTACGCGAGCACAAATGGTTGCTGGAAAATATAGAGAAACTAAGGGTTAAATGCACCCCGGGAGATTTAAAATTAGGACCTCCTACTTTGATACCATGTTAGATACCCTCACACCTCAAAACCAGCCAGGTCGTAAGGGCCGAGAGGTCCACAGAGGGTATACGAAGACAAACCTAGTCTATTATCGATGTATGTGTACATGGCTAAACTCTAACAAGTTACATCATATCACACTATATCGAGGAGGAATCTATCTGCCATGCACAAAATAAGAGATTTTGGTAGTGTAAATCAAGATGGAAAACAATAGCTTTCTCCAAGATAGATTCATGGTGTAGGCGATGTTTGCATCAGAACGGATGTGGGAAGTACAAATGATTTTGAAGGATGTGTGACAAGTACATGATCTTTGCCTCAATTTGATGTTGGGACTACCTTTGGACCAATGGGGATACATCAGCAATTTTGACAACGGTGTCTTGAAGCTCATTAAGGGATCATTGGTAGTGACTAGAGGGAAGACATGTTGCAGGTTGTACAAGAATATGCTTCTTACTTGTGCAAGAATGGCATGAACATGACAGAGCATGGCAATATATACTCCTAACTTGTGGCACCGAATACTAGGGCATATGAATGGAAGGAATTGGATATTTTGACAAAGAAGAAGCTAAAATTTTCTCCAACAACAACCCGATGTCATTCAACTCGTGTGAAGACTGCTTGTACGGGAAGCAACACGTAGTGTCTTTCCAAAACTAATGGGAGAGAAAAAATATATATACTAAACTACTTGATCTAGTACATACCGACATATGCATCCCTATGGATGTGGAGACACTCAGAGGGAACCGATACTATTTTATGTTCATCGATGATACTTCCCAAGAGGTAAGGGCTTACTTTCTTCGTACAAAAGATGAAATATTTTTTAGTTTTTGTGACTACTATGCCAAAATAGAACGAGAGACAGAGAAGCTTCTATAGTACCTCGCTCTGATAGCAGAGGAGAGTATACTTTTAAAGCCAAAGACTCTACATGAGGTACAAGTTCATGGGGAGAAAAAACAGTGGAAGAACGTGATGTAAGGCGAGATCCCCTCGTTGAAGAAGAATTAATGATACCTATGAGCTAGTGTAGTTACCGAATGGTAAGCGACCTTTGGGGAACAAGTAGATGTATAAGCTCAAACGAGATTGCAATAAGAAGATAGCAAAGTACAAAGCCAGATTAGTTATGAAAGGCTTCGAGCAGATAAAAAGTGTTGACTTCAATAGATATTTATGTCCATGGTGAAGCAAACATATATATATAAGAGTGGTGATGAGTTTGACCACGAGTCTTCACTTGGAGGTTGATCAGTTGGACATCAAAACAATGTTTCTTAATAGAGACCTCGATAAGGAGATCTACATGGTGCAGCTGAAAGGGTTCGTGATGAAGATCGAACAAATAGCAATTAGTGTGCAGGCTGAAGAAGAGTCTCTACGGGCTTAAGCATGCCCCAAGACAATTGTATTTGAAGTTTGGTTCATTTATGGTTGATCATGGCTTAAAGAGGAATTTTGTTGACCATTGTGTCTATGTCAGGTACTTTACGAAGACCAGCTTCATATATCTACGGCTGTATGCGGATGATATGTCAATTGTGGGCAAGGGTGTCAACCTGATCAACAAGTTGAAGGAGGATTTATCCAAGTCCTTTGATATAAAAAATATGGGGCCAGTATAATAGATCTTGGGAATAAAGATCAGGCGTGATAGGAGTGCTTGAAAATTAGGGCTGCCATAAGAAAGCTACATAGACCATGTACTTGAGCAGTATGATATGCAGGGTGTGATGGCGATTTGCACTCCACTGGCTAACCACTTCCAACTAAACTCGATGAGTTCACCAACTACCGAACAAGAGAGAAAGAAGATGGGGGCAATCCCCTATGTGTTAGCAGTGACAAGCATTATATATGTATATAGTTTGCACGAGGTTGTAAATCAATATCGATCTTGTGATTGGGACAGTGAGCAAGTATCTGGAGAATCCACGCATGAGGCGCTATGAGGCTGTCATGTGGATTTTGAGGTACCTTAAAGGTACTTCGAAGATGGGATTGTCTTGGAGAGAAAAGTCAGTCATGGAAGGATATGTAGGCTTGGACATGGAAGAAGACCTAGACACCAGGAGGTTGTTTAGGGTACGTGCAAGTTTACGTTCACAGAGGGATCTGTATCATAGCAGACGAAGCTTCAGAAGTGAGTGGCACTATCATCTATTGAGGCCAAGTATATTGTCGTAACCGAGAGAGGAAAGGAACTTTGTTGGATGAACTAATTTCTTCAATACTTGGGAATGGAACAGGAATAGTTTCGGTTATATTGTGATAGTCAGAGTGTTATCGAGCCGAGCAAGAATCCAACATATCATGGATGCACCATACACATCGGTGTATGCTACTAGTAGATCAATGATGAGTTTGAGAAGAAGGCATTGCAACTTTTGAAGGTGCACACGGACAAAAATCCAGTGGATATGATATCCAAGCTAGGTGATCACCTAACAGAAAGTTCGAGCTCTGCCAGGAGATCATTGGAATGGCATATATGATCAGGCTTTGGGAGTCTCCCTCTCCATGGGTCTGGAAGGGAAGATTGTTGGGGCTCGTCCATCCCATGAAGGGGAGAGAGAGAGAGAGAGAGAGAGAGAGAGAGAGAGAGAGAGAGAGAGAGAGAGAGAGATCCAAAAAGGAGGGAGGGGAGCAGTGCTCATAGCTAGCCCTCCCCTACAACACACAACAGCAGCGGTAATCAGGGGCGCTCGGGCGCCCCGAATCTGGTTGTTGCTCCCAGGTGTACCCAAGCTCCCGGGCAAAGTCGAGCAAGGCCGGACGCGTGCGATTTCTGGTCCGGATCTAGTATTGTTTGAGGCTTTAAAAGGGCTTCTTTTAGCATTTCATGTAGTGAAATAAAAGAGGTCCTCTGTGACTGCTGCAAGATGTGTGACAGCTTGGGTTCTTCCACGGAGTGACAAACCTTGTCGATGATTTTCCACGGAGTGAAATTCGAAGTTGAAGACTGTAGGCTTTGAAGCGGAGGTGAGTGCTATTATCTAAAATAGAAGGTGTCGGTTGTATGCTTTCTCTCATTCATAGTGGAATCTTCTCAAACACTCCGACGAAGATGACTGTATGCGCAAAAAAAGGTACGGGTCGGCTTTATTGCACAAAACGAGATTACAATTGTGGCCGGGACCCGGGTTGCTCGGGTGTAGCGAGTCCGGGTTGCGGCGAGTTTTGATCAGGGGATTGTGGGAAAGATCTTCTGGGGGATCCCTTTGATCCGCGTCTCCACGTGGTGTTCGTGCGAGAGCTCTGAAGGGGCTGCCCAGGACAGGGGTTTTACAGGGAGAGGGTTTTGGAGAGGCTAAGGAATGTCCACCGTTGCTTGGTCCCTTCCGTGCTTCGCGCTTTCTCGGCTAGGGGGGTTTTCGGCTTCGTTCCTCGGTCTTCGTGTCTTCCTCGTTCCTTGCTTGACCTCGGTGTCCTTGATCGTCGGTTCGCGGCGTCGATCGAGCTTTTGGCGTTGGCTTTGGCTTTGGCTTTTTGGCTTTAGCTTGGCTCCGGCGTGGCTCTGGCTTTTGCTTTGCTTTGGCGCTTGCACTTGGACGTAGCTGGGAGAGACTTGCGATGCTTTCGTTCTTCCGGACTTAGCGTCGTATCGGCTAGAACGTGCGGTGCTTTTGCTCGTGGCCGGCGTAGTCGCTTAGCTTTGGCACTTGCGTTGCTTTGGCGCGGGCTTTACTGGGGCTTTGCTTTGGCTTCTTGCGTTGGCTTTAGCTTCAGCGTCAACTCGATCTTCTTCCTCGAACGACGTGGGCTACTTCTTCGGTGCTTCGATGGCTTGCGTGTTGACGGGACTTCTCTTCTTCTCCGGGCTTCTTTGGCGTGATCAGAGTCGAAGGATGCTTTCGAAGATGGTGGGGGTAGCACCGATCTCCGTGCGACGGTTGTGGCGTCGGCTTTTGTTGATGAAGACGACGGGGTGGCGACGCTTCAGATGATCTGTTCCAGCCTTTCTTCTTCGTGGATGGTGCAGATGTTTGTCGAAGACGACGGGGTGATGACGCTTCGCTTCTCTCCTCCGGGCTTTGGGGCTTGATCGGGATCGAGGACTTGTTGGAGACGACGGGGTAGTGCCGCTCCTCTTCTTCTCCGGGCTTTTGGGCTTGATCGGAGTCGAAGCTTGTTGGAGACGACGGGGTAGTGCCGCTCCTCTTCTTCTCCGGGCTTTTGGGCTTGATCGGAGTCGAAGCTTGTTGGAGACGACGGGGTAGTGCCGCTCCTCTTCTTCTCCGGGCTTTTGGGCTTGATCGGAGTCGAAGCTTGTTGGAGACGACGGGGTAGTGCCGCTCCTCTTCTTCTCCGGCCTTTGCTTCTGGCGTCTTCGGAGTCGAAGGGTTCTTCTTCTCCGAGCTTTCTTCTTCGTGAACGGAGTCGAAGGGGCGATCGTCGTGCGCAAGGGCCTTCACGTTGATGAGGACTTTCAGTAAGCCGATCCCTCGGGACAGGCTTGACTGTGCCTCGTGAAGCCTTGGGTCGATGAAGAAGCGTGCTCTCTTCTGCAGAGCTCTGGCGCTTCGTCTTCAATTTCTCGACCATTTTTTCCTTCCCCCACCCCCTCTATTTATAGGCAAAGAGGTGGGGAGAGAGATATGGAAACTTTTTAATTTTAAATCTCTTTCGTATCTCTCTCATAATTACCCGGATTTTATTCATCCATTGATGAAGGGAATAACATTTAATTGTTTTCCTTTTCTGGCGGGTGCAATTATGGCTGGACTTTGCGCACGAAATCGATGGCGATCGGGCGCTTCGTCTTGTGCGTCGGATCGAGGGATCGGCGCAGATCCGCGCGTGTGCAGACGTCATACGCTACCTCCCCCCGCGCATGGCGGTATTCTTTCCTTTTCTTTCTTTTCTTTCCTTTTCTTTTCTTTCCTTTCTTTTCTTTCCTTTTTCTTTTCTTTCTTTTTCTCCCCTTTCCTTGCAGGGCCGGCCGGCCCCCCCCATGGGGTTCGGGTCCTACTAGGGCCGGCCCCATGTGGCTCGGGTCCTAGTAGGGACCGGCCCCCATGGGGTTCGGACCCTAGTAGGGGCCGGCCCCCCCTTGGCGCATGGGGTCCGGGTCCGCATCGGCGCGCGCGAATCGGGTTTGAATCCATGTCGGTGCGCGCGAGTTGGGTCCGTGTGTCGGGTTTGCATCCGCGTTGGCACACGTGAGTCGGGTTCGGGTCCGACGAAATTCGTGTGTCTACAAATGCCCCCTCAAGGACGGGTGCGTCGGTGAGAGCGTGTCGGGTTTGGACACGTAGGAATCGTAGAGCGCTTGTCCTTGATTCCTTTTGTGGGCGGGGTTGGAGGTCTATTTAAGGACCCCTACCCCTTCTTTCGTCATTGCGTTTCTCTGCGAAGGTTCCGCCGGCTTCTGAAGATCTGAAGAGAGCTGCCTGGGGTTGCACGAGACTTGCTCCGTCTTCCCGGCGTCGCCTTTTTCGTCGGTCTTGTGCTTCTGCGCGACGGTTCTGCCGGCTTCTGAAGACCGCCGTCGGAAGAGAGCTGCCTGGGGTTGCACGCGACTTGCTCCGTCTTCCCGGTGTCGCCTCTTTCGTCGGCGGCGATGGTGCGCGTTTTCGCGGTCGTTGCGAAGGCGGGTTCGAAGCGACGATGCGACGAGGCTCGAGGCGGGGAGGATGGAGGAGCGCGGCTGAGGTGCGGGTCGCCTTCGCCGCCTCTCTCTTCCTCCTTCTTCTTCTTCTTCTTCTTTTCTTTTTCTTTTCTTTTTCTTCCTTCTTCTTCTTCGGTTCGGTTCCGGGCTGCATGGGCAGCAGCGGCAGCGGCGGCGCGCGGGGCTGCAGCATGCGGGGCGGCGCGCGGGGCGGCGCGCGGGGCGGCGTGCGGGGCTGCAGCACGCGGGGCGGCGCGCGGGACTGCAGCACGCGGGGCCGGCCGTGTCGGGTTCGGGGCCGAGAAGGGCGGCGGCCGGGCCGGCGTGGGGGCCGGCCGTGTCGCAGGCAAAGAAGAAGGAGGAGAAGGGGGGTGCGGGTCCCCCCCTCCCTCTTTGCTGTTGGCCCTCAATTGGAAGGGGGCGGTGGTCCCCCCTTCCCTCTTTGCTGTTGGCCTTCAATTGGAAGGGGGCGGTGGTCCCCCCCCTTTCTTCCGTTTTTTTTTTTTTTTTTTTTTTTTTTTTTTTTTTTTTTTTTTTTTTTTTTTTTTTTTTTTGCGCTTGTCTTGACTTGCCTCCTTTCATGGTCCTCCAGGGCCCGCGTCTTCGAGAGTTTGACTTCCTTGGGCTGGATAGACGAGGATTTCTTCGACGGGAGGAGATGCCTTTGCTTTCCTTTCACTCGTGTGCGCCGTCACCGCAGCTCAAGGCGGGAAGACCTTCTGTCGTTGCTCCGTGTCTTTGTGCACGAGCGCATCACGGAAGATGGAGTCGCGGATGCGACTTGCGGGATGCTGAAATTAAGCGAGAAGATCCACACTGACGAAGGGATCTCCATGAAGCTTCTGCGGCCGAGTTTGAGTCTTCCGTTCCATCATTGCGGTGAAGAGTTCGTGCCTACGCCAGTTGTTGCCTCGAAGATATGTGCTAGGCTGACCCGATGGGGCCCCGATTCTTGGCCTCGGGGCGACGTCCAGTACCTTTGCGGCTTTCGCGAGTGGATGGACGAGCTCTACGAGGTCTTTGGCGCGGAACCTGAGATGAACTTATTGGCCAAATTTCTAGCGCCGGCTCGTCGGGAGTACAGTCGTCCTGAGGGGATGTACCGTGCGCTTTGTGAGCTTTGGTGTCCGGAGACTAACACCTTCCTTACTGGGGCGGGGGAGATAGGCATCTCGCTTCGTGATGTCCATATCGTTTCGGGGTGCCCCGAGGTACGGAACTACTACCAAGAGGAGGTGCCTGCCTTGAAGGATCTGCTGGACAGCAGCTACGCTCCGAGTTCTTGCCTCCTTCTGTTCAAGGCATATGCTATCATTGCGGCGAGGGACCAATCAGATCGAGTGCGTCCTTCTTCTTGGGTCGATTTTTGGTTCAGAGGCGAGTATAGAGCTCCAGCGCCCTCAGCTCACCCGATGTGGAAGATCGCTCAGATGCAGAGACCTCCGCTTCGCTCCTTCGTGAGGCCTATCGATTCCTTGGCTCGAGAGAAGCACTCAATGGAGGGGAAGCAGTGCCCCTGGGAACTCCTTGGCCTGAAACGGGACAGCGAGGAGTGGCGATCGGTTTACCGAGCCGCCGGGCTGGTCATCTTTCTTTGCCGGTTCGTGCTTCCGTGTTCTGGGGAGGCCATTCGTCCGGGGACCTTCCTTGCTGCTTCCAGGATGGAGAGGGGCGAGCTCTTCAATCTAGCCCCAGCCATACTATGCGCCTTGTATCGGGCTCTCAGCGGGACTTACTGGGACTTGTCTGGCTCAGATAAGGCCAAGGAGGAGCTCGGCCGGTCGTCTGCTTTCGGACCCTTGCATTATTTGTATGGTTGGATAGCTTTGCATTTCCCGAAGGGGATCTTTGCCAGGCGCGGGCATCCAGCCGAGTTACCTTTCCTCCCAGGGGTAGGAGGGATTTTGAACGCCTTTATCAGTTGGGAGCGTCCGAAAGAGTGTGCTCGTACCCTTTTGAGGAGGATGGGGAGCGTCGATTTTGAATTTCTGTCGGAGCATTCGGTGCTGCCTTTGGAGAGGTCGACCGTGTATGACAACGACGGGCTCCCGGACAGTCTTTACTGGAACATGGTCAGCTGCCGCCCTGGCTACTTAGTCTGGCGCAAAGGAGATGTGGTGGAGGTGGAGCAGTACTCCCCCCATCGCTTTGCCCGTCAGCAGGGTTTTCGACAGGAAGTCCCTGGCACGCCTCAGCAGCTGCAGGGGCGTTTCAGTCCGCAGGAGGGTTACCGTCTGTGGGCTTCCCTCTACGCTCGCTTTACTGGTAGTAGTTTCTTCCCTGGGGCCAAATCCGGGCTTCGGGACGCCGCCACCCCGGAATACTGCCAGTGGGTTAAAGGGCGAGTTTCCCCTTTACTTGCGAGTTTTCCAGTCGACGTCTTGGTGAGTAGCGGGTTCAGGAATTTCTGCTTTGATCATTCTGCGGGAGTAGAGGACCGCCGCCTCCAACTGGGACTTCGGCGGGCGCAGAGGAGCGGTAGTCGTCTTTCCAGCGCTCGTTGTGTCCCCTCTTCCGTTCCGGTGCTGGATGTCGAGCTTACTAGTGCCCCTGGGGTATTCTGTTTCCCGAAGGCCGAAGTTGAGGGTGCCCCTCCCAAGAGAAGAAAAATGTGCATTCCTCGCAGGATGGTCCCGAGAGTCCCTTGTCTGACGGAGGATGCCGAGGAGCCTGGACTTCTGAAAGATGAAGTGATTCCTCCGTCCCGGACCGCTTCGTCCGACCACACAGGTATGGAGCTCTCTTCATTTATTTGCCCTCTACGTTCAGGAAGTTTTATCACGCTGAGCACCGTTTCTTTCTTTTGACCAGATTCTGTTATAGTGCTAGAGCGCGGCGCGAGCTCTTCAAAGGCGCCTCTTGGGCGTTCGTCCACCGGTACCGCGCAGGTAGTGCCCGAACCCTGCGGGTTAGATATCCCTCCGGATGATCTAGATTTCCTCGGACTTTGCGGGGAGAACTTCCCTAGGGGCGACATTAACCTGGACGACATCGATGTCGATGCCTTGTCTTTTGGCGAGGAGGCTGAAGTCTCGAGCGTCGACAAGCGGCGTTCCCCGATGACTGTGCCCTCGTGTCCTTTGGTGGAGACGGTTGTTGCAGCGGTAGCGGCGGTTTCCCCGGTTCCACCGCCCTTGTTGGCGCAGGCGGCTCCTGTGGCAGCTGCAGCGGCAGGGAGGGTCTTGCCTACCTACTCCGAGGCGCCTCGCCCGGATTTGAGGCCAAGGAGCAAAGTCTCAGAGTTTCTTCTTGCGAGCTGTCGGCAGTACATCAAGTCGACGTTGGAGCCTTTCCGTACTGCCGGCCTTGGCGCCCTCCAGGACTGGTGGTCGACGGACGGTGCAGAGTTTTGCTCGAGCCTGGCAGAGTTCAAAGTTGACAGCTCCCTTTTCGCCACTCAGATAGACCAGCTTGTGACCGAGAGCGAGGCTTATCGATCCCGGCGGGCTTTGCTGGAGGGGAGCTCCCCTTCTGAGCTGGAGGCCGCTGAGGCGAGTCTAAGTCAGTCCGGGCATCAACTTGCGGAGGCTACGTCCAGCCTGTCGAAGGCCCAGAGGAAGGTGGAATCTGCGCGCGCCTCACTTCGGAAGGCGGAGTCCCGTTTGGAGCGGGCTGAGGCTGCGGAGAGCACTTTGAAGGCGAGTCATCTGAGGCAGCAGTCGGACTTGGCAACCCGTCGCGAGCTTCTGGTCGCTCGTCCCGTGGAGCTTCAGAGAGTGGAGGCAACTAGGGAGGAGCTGCTGCGTCGTCTTCGAGCTCTGGACACCTTCTTTTAGTTATTCCTTGTTCCATTGTGGCTTCCTTTTCGGGACTCATGCCATGTACTGTCTTCGCTTTATTAATAATATCACTTTGTTTCGCCACATCCTTTTCATGGAATTTTGTTGTCTTTTTCTTTTGGTCGGACTGAACCTGAAGTAACTTCTCAGGCTGCCTACGTACCCCCCTAGGGGGGATCAAGTCGCACGTAGTTCATTTTTTTTTTTTTTTTTTTTTTTTTTTTTTTTTTTTTTTTTTTTTTTTTGAACAAGGGGTGTGGCCTTGCTTTAGGCATAGTACCTTTTGAGGTACTTGCCGTTGATAGGGCCGAGTGTCAGCCCTTCTGGCGTGGTGAGGAGATAAGCGCCGTTGGAGTAGACTTCCTTGACGGAATGCGGGCCATCCCATTTGGCATCAAATTTCTTCCCTCCTCGATGCGAGAGAATGATGGGGCGTTTGACCGCCAGCACCAGTTCCCCTATCTGGAATGATCGAGGACGAATCTTCTTGTTGAAGGCGCGAGAGAGCCTGGCCTGATAACACTCCAGACGCTGTTGAGCTTCGAGGCGTCTTTCATCCAGTGCTTCCAATTCTGCTAGGCGGAGCTGGGCGTTGTCATCGCTGGTGAGGCCTTCCTGGACCGCTATCCTGAGTGACGGGATCTGGAGTTCGAGCGGAAGAACGGCTTCCACGCCGTAGACGAGGGAATACGGCGTTGCTTGTGTCGGCGTGCGGAAGGATGTTCGGTAAGCCCATAGTGCTTTGCCCATGCGTTCGTGCCAATCTTTCTTTGTCTTCGAGACGGTTTTCTCCAGCAGCTTGCACAGAGTCTTGTTGAAGGCTTCTGCTAGTCCGTTGGCCGGAGCGTTGTACATTGTCGAACAATTCTGCTTAATGTTGTACAATGCGCAGAACTGGCTGACGGCAGCATTCTTGAACTGCTTCCCGTTATCTGTTACGATGTAGCGGGGGACTCCATAGCGGAAGATGATGTCATTCTGGATAAAGCTGATGACGGAGTACTTTGTAACTTCCCTCAACGGTATCGCTTCAGCCCACTTGGAGAAGTAGTCCGTTGCCGCCAAGATGTAGAGATGTTGCTTGGATGACTTGGGCAGAGGACCGACGATGTCAAGACCCCATCCGTCGAAGGGCCAAGACGCGATTGTTGGGTGCAAAGGCTCCGGAGGTTGACGAATGTAGTCCCCGTGCATTTGGCAAGCTTGACATTTTCTCGCGTACTCCAAGCTGTCTTTGATCATGGTAGGCCAGTAGTGTCCCATCCTTCTGACGCGGAAGTGAAGCTTCGGACCGGACTGGTGTGATCCACAGATTCCAGCGTGTACTTCTTCGAGCGCGGCTTCCGCTTCCTCTTTTGCGAGGCACCTCAGGAGTGTGCCGTCATAGCTTCGTCGGTACAGTTCGCCGTTGAAGTGGTAGAACCTTAGAGATCGTCGACGGATGTCACTTTTGCGCTTCGGATCTTCGGGGAGTTTACCATGAACAAGGTACTCCACAAACGGTTGCCTCCAGTCTTGTTCTTTAATCTCGAGGACATGCACCGCGTTGGTTTGAACTGGTACCTCGGGCGGACCCTCTTTTTCGATGACCACGAATCTCCTGCAGACGGGGACGACGAGTGAACGCTCATCTGGGAACGGGAGTGTAGCCGCCAGATTCGCGAGTGCGTCAGCCTGCTGGTTGAGGTTTCTGGAAACGTGTTGGATGGAAACAGCCTTGAGTTTTTCGAGGAGCTTCACGGCTCGCGCATGCAACGGTACCAGGTCTTCTTTATTGACTTCGTATGCCCCCAGGACTTGCTGGATCACGAGTTGAGAGTCGCCAAAGATCTCTAGTCCTTGAAGGTTCATTTCGTCGGCTAGTTCGAGACCAATGAGTAGGGCTTGATATTCTGCCACGTTGTTGGAACATGCTTCCGAGAGCAGGAATGAGAAGGGGAGTATTTCGTTGTCCGGAGTGACAAAGATGACTCCGGCTCCCGCTATGTCTTGCCTAGCTGCGCCGTCGAAGAACATTTTCCAGGATGGGGCGATGTCAACAGAGAATACTTCTTCATCTGGGAGATCTTCTGATAACTCCCATTCTGCCGGGAGAGGATATTCTGCGAGGAAGTCCGCGAGGGCCTGTCCTTTAACCGCTTTCTGTGGCACGAAGGTGATGTCGAATTCAAGTAGCAGCAGGGCCCACTTGGCTAGACGTCCGGAAAGCACTGGTCTCGACATGATATATTTGAGTGGGTCAGCCTTCGAGACGAGTCTGATGGTGTGAGCAAGCATGTAGTGTCGCAGCTTTTTCGTGGCGAAGATGAGCGCTAAGCAGACCTTCTCGATTGGGGAGTAATTCAGCTCTGCGCCGACGAGAGTGCGACTTAAGTAGTAGCAAGCTGTCTCTACGCCAAGTTCATTGTTCTGGGCCAGGAGTGCCCCCAAGGATTGTTCCTGGGCGGCGATGTAGAGGATGAGAGGCCTTCCTTGAACCGGTGCTGATAGGACTGGCGGCTTCAGTAGATATGCTTTGATGTTTTGGAGTGCTTCTTGGCACGCTTCATCCCATGTGAACGGCGCTCCTTTCTTCATGAGGCGACTAAAAGGGTGGCACTTTCCAGCCAGGTTGGCGATGAATCTCCGGATATACGCCAAGTGTCCCTGGAGGCCTCTGAGGTCTCGCACTGTCTTTGGTACGGGCATGTTGACGATAGCATCAATTTTGGATTGATCTATCTCAATGCCACGATGTCGGACGACGAAGCCGAGGAATTTGCCCGAGGAGACTCCGAACGCGCACTTGAGCGGATTCATGCGGAGTTGGTACCTTCGAAGTCGTCTGAAGATTAGCTCAAGATCTTGTAGATGTGCCGATTTCTTCTTGGATTTCACCACGAGGTCGTCGACATAACACTCCACGTTTTGATGAAGAATGTCGTCAAAGATCTTCTGCATAGCTCGCTGGTAGGTGGCTCCCGCGTTCTTCAAGCCGAACGGCATTACCTTGTAGCAGTAGATTCCTTTCGGTGTGCGGAACGCCGTGAGCTCCTCGTCCTTGGGTGCCATCCGAATCTGGTTGTAGCCCGATGATCCATCCATGAAAGTGAGCACCTCGTGACCAGTCGTCGCATCAACCATTAGCTCCGTGATTGGCAAGGGGAAGTCGTCCTTTGGACATGCGTTATTCAAGTCTCTGAAGTCCACGCACACTCGGATTTGGCCGTTCTTCTTTTTGACGGGGACGATGCTAGAGATCCATGTCGGGTACTTGACCTCTCGAATGAAGCCGGCTTCGATCAATTTGTTGACTTCGCCTTCTATTTGGGGTACCAGTTCTGGCCGGTAGCGTCTTTGTCCTTGCTTGATAGCGCTGGCTCCGTGTTTGACGCTGAGCTGGTGCACTGCGATTTTTGGATCGAGGCCCGGCATCTCCTTGTAGGACCATGCGAAGACGTCTCTGTACTCTCTAAGCAGTTTGGTGTATGCTGCTTCCTCCTCAGGGGTCAAGAGTGTGCTGACGAATGTAGGCCGAGGCTCCGTCTCCGTGCCCAAGTTGATTTCCTTCAAGTCATCAACGGTGGACTGCCCCCCTTCTTCGAGGACTGGCGGGGCGTCGGGCAACTCGTCGTCCGAAGTAGAAGTGTCACCGTTGCCGGGATCCGTAATGGAGATATGATGGACGGCAGCCATGGGTGGGTGGGTGGGTGTTGAGACGAAGTCCTCGATAGGCATTTCCAGGCGATCGAACACTGACTTCTTCTTTGAATGTTTGACTGGCCCGAGCCTCTCGAACACGGATATGCGTTTTTGATTCGACCAGTCTTTACCGCCTCTGGTTTGCTTCCGGAACAAGGCTTGGCATCGAGCCCGTCGTCGTCTTCTCCTGCTGTCTGGATGGCTGAGGTAGGTAGAGAGTGCATCGGAGATTGTCGATCCTTCAGCTGCTTCATCTACTATCCTCGCCTCGATGTAGTTCGAGGTGAAGGTCTTCTTTGCTGCTGTTCTGATGACCAACGGAGCTTGACTGGAGCCGATGCCTCGACGGTTCGGGGGAATTTGCTCTCCGTTTTGAAATAGCCGAGCTTGAGTTCTTGTCATCCCATGCGGAGTTGCTGCTGGTGGGAGTGTGCCCATGGCGCTTTCCTCGTTATAGCCAGCTCTAAACAGCAATTTGGCAGCATTTTGCCCCCAACTCCCTTCCGGTTTGAATCCGAGTGGCTCGAGGTCTGCCGATTCGACGGGTCTGCTTGGGTTCGGAGCTTCTGCCAGACTAGGTAGTGGCACCGTCATTTCTTGCAGAGTGATGACATTGGCCTGAGATAACGTTGGGGCCAGCTTCCTTGTCGGAGTAGAAGGCGATCGCTCGGATTTGCGGAGCCACTGAGGCGCGAGACGCAAGACAGGCGCCGTTTGGATTGGCAACGGGGTATGTTGCATTGCTCTTGGCTCGAAGCTGATGCGCATCCTTTGTCCAGGTTTCGGCGTTCCTTGGACCTTGGGTCTCGCCTCGTCAGAAGGTGGCACTGGATTCCCGGGAAGAGGAGTCTTTTCCTTATTTACTTCTTCAATCTTTTGAGCTCGAGGGGTTTTAGCCGGCAGAACTTCCGCGACCAGGCCCTTTGCTTGGTAGAATTTAGCGTCGGCCAGGTGTGCCTCGGCCTCGTTGAATGGCTTGTCGTCCGCAACTATGCACCTCTCCACGCCTTCTTCGTAGTACTTGAGGCATTGATGCCAGGTGGATACTATGATGCCGTTCTCGTGCAGCCATGGTCTTCCTAGCAGGAGACGATATGATGTCCGGCAGTCGATGATGTGGAAGAGGACCGTCGTATCTAGCGGGCCGATGGAAAGCTTCAGACGAATGATTCCAACGGTGGACTGTCCGCCTTGGTTGAAGCCTTGAATGACCAACTGACTTGGTGAGAGCTGGTCGTTGGTAATGCCGAGTTGCCGCATCGTCTGGATGGGCATGATGTTGACAGCGGAGCCACAGTCCAATAAGATTCGGTTCACTGGCTTCTCCTTGATGTATCCCGAAACGTAAAGAGGCCGGTTGTGCAATCGCGTCCCGAGTTGCAGGTCCTCGTCTGAAAAGGTTATCGTTGCATCACACGAGGCTATAGCTCTGCCCTTCTGGTCATCCTTCCTTTTTCTCTTGTAGCTATCTGGATCGGCCAAGGCCGCCGCCATTGCCAGGCGAGCCTTCTTCGGAAGATGCAAAGCCTCTACGAGCGGCATGTGCAAGATTGCTTCGTCGTGAGCGGCGGTGCCCCCATCGTTGGAGTCGTCCCCCTCATCGGCGGAGTCGCCTTCTTCAGAAGTTTCGCTTTCATTATTTCCTTCCGACGCCTCATGGACTTCGACCATGCAACAAGATACCTTGATGTGTTGGTCCGCTGGGAGGAAGTGATCCGGGAAGAACTCTTGCAAAGTTGTCGGCTCTGGAAGACTCTGCTGAAGGATATCGTCTCGGCTCGCTGGCGGTACTTTGAACGCCTTCCTTCCTGGAGTCTTGCTTTTCTTCTTGTAGGTCTTCCGCTTGGTGAATCCCCTCATCACACGGTCTTGCTTGAGCTTCTTTTCTTGCCAAGGCTTTCGCCGCCGCGGTAGCATGACCCATGCTTCTTCGTCGGTGGATTCCCCTTCGCTAGGATGATGGTCGACAGCAGCAACTGGTTTCTTTGATGACACTTGTTCTTCTGGAGGCTCTACTGGCTCGTCTTCCGATCCCCAGCCGGTGGGCTTGATTTCGTTGATTGGAACGGATGGAGGCCTTGAGTAGAGGACGTAATAGTCGAACTTCCTCGAAGGCTGGCCCAGCAGACCGACTTCCGGATCTCCCTGCTCGTATCTTTCTCGAAGAGCGCGTTGGGACATAGCTTGACTGGAAGGGACTTGCTCTTCTCGAGGTTCCACTGGCTCTTCTCCCGATCCCCAGCCGGTGGGCTTGATTTCTTCGATTGGAACGGATGGGGGTCTTGAGTAGAGGACGTAATAGTCAAACTTCCCCGACGGCTGGCCCAGCAGACCGACTTCTGGGTCTCCTTGCTCGTATCTCCTTTGGAGCGCTCGTTGGGATGCAGTATTGCCTGGAAGAGGTGCTGGCGCGAGCAATGATTGCCCCCAGGGCAGCAGTGTTTCTTCCTCGGAGAACGCAGGAGTACGTTGACGTCGCTTCGAGATTTTCGGCTGGGACGTTGACTTAGCTATTGGAGCTTGACGGTTGATGCGCAATTTGGGCATGCTTCGCCGAGCAGCAACTAGTACCGGCGAGAAGGAGCCGAAGGTGATGGACGTCATGTTGGCCGTAGCAACCTCCCCGGAGTCGATCTCTATCTTCCCTTGCTTGGCGAGTGCCATGATTCTTTCCTTGAAGACGAAGCATCTTTCGATGGGATGACTCACCACCCGGTGGTATTTGCAGAAGAGAGGGTCGTCGACGCGATGCATCTGCTCGGGCCTCTTTGAAGGAGGTAATTCTATCATCTTCTCTTGCAGCAGTTGGTCGAACATGGAGGAGACTTCAGAGTCTGGGAAAGGGTACTCTTTGGCTTCGAGCTCCTCGAGAGTCATCCTTTGTCTTAGCGGCGGAGGCGGTGGTATGGCGACTCCCTTCTTCTGATCTGGCTTGCCACCGATCTTGAGCGGCTTGGAGGTCGAAGCGACGTCAGCAACATTGACTTGTTTCAGTTTCGTTGCCGGTGGCTTGTCCTTCTTCTCTATCTTCAAGAAGTCCTTGTTCTTCAAGTCCCCGCGGTTTGCTAGGCTGAGTTCCATGTCATGAGCCCGAGTCGCGAGTTCTTCGAAAGACCGAGGCTTGATACCCTTGAGGATGTAGAGCAGACCCCAGTGCATGCCTTGGGTGCACATCTCGATAGCCGAGTCTTCAGACAAGCGGTCTCGTGAATTCAGCGCGAGGTTCCTCCACCTGTCGATGTAGTCGATCACTGGCTCGTCTTTCCTTTGCTTGACGGCGGTGAGTTCGATCATGCTGACGGTTCGTCTGGTGCTGTAGAAGCGATTGAGGAACTCCCTCTCCATCTGATCCCAGCTGTCAATGGTTCCTGCAGGAAGATCAACGTACCAGTCGAACGCGTTGCCTTTGAGGGTGCGGACGAATTGCTTCACCATCTCGTCGCCATATGTGCCGGCATTATTGCAGGTCTCGATGAAGTGGGCAACGTGCTGTCTCGGATTTCCCTTTCCGTCGAAGTGCTGAAACTTTGGTGGCTGGAATCCGACTGGGAAGCGTAGCTGCTGGATCCTCGTAGTGTAGGGCTTCGAGTATGCCGCCGTGATCGGAGGAAGGCCACTGCCGTGAGAGCGCATCATGTCGGCTATCAACGCTTGGACTTGCTGAGCGTTCATCGTTGCCGTTGCTGGAGGTTGAGTGGTCGCCGAGGCTGGCGCTGGGTAGACGACTTCCAATGGGACGGGAGCCGAGGAGAGCGCTGGAGTAACTGCTTGAATCGTCGGAGCAACCTCTGCAGGAGCGGGAGTTGAAGACGGAACTGGAGCGGCTACTGGAGAAGCGACGGGTTGGCCGACTGCTGCAGCGTCCTTTGCGCTTAGCTTTTGGAGCAGAGTGTTGATGTGACGATCCTTCTCCTCCATCAGCCGAGTAATTTGCGCCATATGCTCGCTCATCTGCATGACTTGGAGCTGAAGAGCGGACGGAGGGTGGTGACGGAGAACGTCTCGGTGTTGCATGTTCGCATCCTCGCCGTCATCATCGGAGACGTAGTTACGCCGACTTGCTTCTGGTTGATGATTGATGTTTGCCCCCTGCAGAGGAGGTGCAACGTCTGCTGGAGAACCCGAACTGGTTCGGGGTTGGGGCTGGTCCTCCCCAAACTTCTGGACATGGGCTCCAGGATCGAGGCTCGTTTCTTCATGCACCAGGGCCTCGTCGGCGCTTTGGCGAGCATCTTCGATAGTAGCTTCTGGCACGAAGATGTCCGCAAGAGTCCGTGTACGCCGAGTGTAGACGCGCACCATTGGAGGAGCATCACCCTCCGGATTTACTGGATCACCGTGGCGGAGTAGAGGAGACTCGGCGATTGGTGAGAGGCTTGGAGCAAACGCATCGTTGTTTGTTCCGGCCATCGCGAACTTCAAGCAGCTTCTTCAACCGTACGGGTGAAAGGAGAAGAGGTCCCACCGGGCGTGCCAGAAATCTGTATGCGCAAAAAAAGGTACGGGTCGGCTTTATTGCACAAAACGAGATTACAATTGTGGCCGGGACCCGGGTTGCTCGGGTGTAGCGAGTCCGGGTTGCGGCGAGTTTTGATCAGGGGATTGTGGGAAAGATCTTCTGGGGGATCCCTTTGATCCGCGTCTCCACGTGGTGTTCGTGCGAGAGCTCTGAAGGGGCTGCCCAGGACAGGGGTTTTACAGGGAGAGGGTTTTGGAGAGGCTAAGGAATGTCCACCGTTGCTTGGTCCCTTCCGTGCTTCGCGCTTTCTCGGCTAGGGGGGTTTTCGGCTTCGTTCCTCGGTCTTCGTGTCTTCCTCGTTCCTTGCTTGACCTCGGTGTCCTTGATCGTCGGTTCGCGGCGTCGATCGAGCTTTTGGCGTTGGCTTTGGCTTTGGCTTTTTGGCTTTAGCTTGGCTCCGGCGTGGCTCTGGCTTTTGCTTTGCTTTGGCGCTTGCACTTGGACGTAGCTGGGAGAGACTTGCGATGCTTTCGTTCTTCCGGACTTAGCGTCGTATCGGCTAGAACGTGCGGTGCTTTTGCTCGTGGCCGGCGTAGTCGCTTAGCTTTGGCACTTGCGTTGCTTTGGCGCGGGCTTTACTGGGGCTTTGCTTTGGCTTCTTGCGTTGGCTTTAGCTTCAGCGTCAACTCGATCTTCTTCCTCGAACGACGTGGGCTACTTCTTCGGTGCTTCGATGGCTTGCGTGTTGACGGGACTTCTCTTCTTCTCCGGGCTTCTTTGGCGTGATCAGAGTCGAAGGATGCTTTCGAAGATGGTGGGGGTAGCACCGATCTCCGTGCGACGGTTGTGGCGTCGGCTTTTGTTGATGAAGACGACGGGGTGGCGACGCTTCAGATGATCTGTTCCAGCCTTTCTTCTTCGTGGATGGTGCAGATGTTTGTCGAAGACGACGGGGTGATGACGCTTCGCTTCTCTCCTCCGGGCTTTGGGGCTTGATCGGGATCGAGGACTTGTTGGAGACGACGGGGTAGTGCCGCTCCTCTTCTTCTCCGGGCTTTTGGGCTTGATCGGAGTCGAAGCTTGTTGGAGACGACGGGGTAGTGCCGCTCCTCTTCTTCTCCGGGCTTTTGGGCTTGATCGGAGTCGAAGCTTGTTGGAGACGACGGGGTAGTGCCGCTCCTCTTCTTCTCCGGGCTTTTGGGCTTGATCGGAGTCGAAGCTTGTTGGAGACGACGGGGTAGTGCCGCTCCTCTTCTTCTCCGGCCTTTGCTTCTGGCGTCTTCGGAGTCGAAGGGTTCTTCTTCTCCGAGCTTTCTTCTTCGTGAACGGAGTCGAAGGGGCGATCGTCGTGCGCAAGGGCCTTCACGTTGATGAGGACTTTCAGTAAGCCGATCCCTCGGGACAGGCTTGACTGTGCCTCGTGAAGCCTTGGGTCGATGAAGAAGCGTGCTCTCTTCTGCAGAGCTCTGGCGCTTCGTCTTCAATTTCTCGACCATTTTTTCCTTCCCCCACCCCCTCTATTTATAGGCAAAGAGGTGGGGAGAGAGATATGGAAACTTTTTAATTTTAAATCTCTTTCGTATCTCTCTCATAATTACCCGGATTTTATTCATCCATTGATGAAGGGAATAACATTTAATTGTTTTCCTTTTCTGGCGGGTGCAATTATGGCTGGACTTTGCGCACGAAATCGATGGCGATCGGGCGCTTCGTCTTGTGCGTCGGATCGAGGGATCGGCGCAGATCCGCGCGTGTGCAGACGTCATACGCTACCTCCCCCCGCGCATGGCGGTATTCTTTCCTTTTCTTTCTTTTCTTTCCTTTTCTTTTCTTTCCTTTTCTTTTCTTTCCTTTCTTTTCTTTCCTTTTTCTTTTCTTTCTTTTTCTCCCCTTTCCTTGCAGGGCCGGCCGGCCCCCCCCATGGGGTTCGGGTCCTACTAGGGCCGGCCCCATGTGGCTCGGGTCCTAGTAGGGACCGGCCCCCATGGGGTTCGGACCCTAGTAGGGGCCGGCCCCCCCTTGGCGCATGGGGTCCGGGTCCGCATCGGCGCGCGCGAATCGGGTTTGAATCCATGTCGGTGCGCGCGAGTTGGGTCCGTGTGTCGGGTTTGCATCCGCGTTGGCACACGTGAGTCGGGTTCGGGTCCGACGAAATTCGTGTGTCTACAATGACATAGTCCAGTTTGGGATGAACCATCTTAAATCTTGTGTGTCATCAGTGACATATTAATTTTTCTTTTTGTTTCTGTGATTGATGTTTGGTTGTTCTCACACGTGAATCGTTCTCGTTTACCGAAACATTATGAATTAATCAAAGGCTTATACCCATGTATTACGGGTCATTATTAATTCCTTTCCCATTCGAACCCATAAGGCCCATAACCCTGCCCTGTTGAGCACGTATGCTCAGTCAGTCCCCCCTTCACGTGCCCAGCTCTGATCACCAAACCATGGACCAGCTGAGGAGGTCTCACCCCTCCTTGATCCAAGCAAACCTAAGAACCCAACCCATCTCTCTCCCACCCCTTCTTATCTCTTTATCTCCTCATCGATGATTATGTACGTTGCTGCTCTCTCTCTCTCTCTCTCTCTCTCTCTCTCTCTCTCTCTCTCTCTCTCTCTCTCTCTAAGAGGCTGGGGTCACTGTCACCCTTCAAAGATTCCTTGTTGCTGGGCAAATTCTTCTCCTCGTCTGCCCACATGGTGGGCTTCTCGAGAGATGGACCGGATTGGGTACTGATCAGCCTCTCCCCCTCATTGTATCCTCTGCCACCCTGATGGTTTGTTGGAGTTGTTGGTTCCCCTGGCCCTAACCTTTTGTTCCTGAAGAAAATCATTGGATGAGGGGGAACAAGGTGATGACTTCTTCATGTGATCTCAACCAGATCGGAGGGACCCATCACCACTCCTCACTCCCCTGTGAACAGCATCACTTCTCTCTCTCTCTCTCTCTCTCTCTCTCTCTCTCTCTCTCTCTCTCTCTCTCTCTCTCTCTAACATGCCCATCAAACCCTAACATGCCATAATTCTCTCTCTCTCTCTCTCTCTCTCTCTCTCTCTCTCTCTCTCTCTCTCTCTCTCTCTCTCTTTCTCTCTCTCATGCGAAAATGGCCGCTAATGCTGCAAGGCTGTGTTCGTCGTCGTATTGATTCGAAGCCATGTGAGAGGGACAAATCATGCTCCTGTCCGTACACGAGTAAATCCATCTTTATTAAGAAAAATTATTTTATGTTGATCTCTTAATCAGCAGCCGTTGACTTCGAGCTCCTCTCCTTAAACATTCTTTTCTTATTCAATATTAATCAGCTGGGAGCGTTGACTGTGCATGTTGTATGCAGCCAATTATTATCTGGAAACCCATTTGGTGTCCCAGAGACAGCAGGGGAGAACGAAATCTAGGGTTTACAAAACTAAGAGGATCAAACTGGCCAGCTCAATTATTTAAAATATATAATTTTTTTATTTTGGGTAACAAAAAATTTACAGGTTCCTACATGTTTTCAACACTATATGGATAAGCGAAAATTGCGGCGACCGTCCAATGCGTCAGCAGCGGCTGCGATGTGCCATGATATTTTCATCATTAGTATGCCACTTTTTGGATTCCGACACTGCTCGAGTAATGAAATTAGCGAGTAAGAGGGTGTTTGGCATCATTCCAAATCCATCTGTTTCGGTTCGTTGTTTTATATTTCAAACTCAGCAGATACTATTTGTGCGGCGGAATGAAAGACTTGGGAATAATAATTTATCACTCTATCCGTTTCTTTACTGATCGAAACAGTGAATCATTGAATTACAGTGAAAATAATAATTGACAGAAATACCCTCCTCTGGATGTGATTTAACCGAAAAAATAATTCCTCATCCCAAACACCCCCTAATAGGTCCGTAATGATGCAGAAGCATAGCGCCTAGGATGCACAAGGGTATTTTCATCACAAGTGGGCAACAAGTACATTATGCCTGCTGCTTCTAACTGCATCGCATGGTTGTGATTATATCGGCCTATAATTACTGGCCACTTTCATCATTGGAGCAGCGTCGACAAGCACTCCACTTTTTAACAATTTCCTTTTGTTTTGCTAAAAGATGGGGGATACATTATGGAGTAGTGATTCCGTAAGGCATCCCATGCGTACAAGGACGGATCCAAGAATCGAACCTTTGGGAGGTGAATGTTAAAAAATTAAGAAAGGTCGAACATATATAATTTAAAAATAATCCTAACTAAAACTACTATAATAAGGGGTGCTCTTTTCAGTGGTTGCCCCCACACGCCCCCCCTCCCATCGATCCATCAGTTCGGACTGAGTGACATTCACCTTTCCGGTTCCTTGCCGTCGGATGGATGTGATGCATCACCTTACTAGCTTAAGGAACACCTTATTGGATCATTTCTCTACTTTATATTGTTTAACAAGTAGGTGAGGGAGAGTGCATTGCCGACAACTATTATGTCATTGTTAACAACTAATATGTATGCTTATCAAAAAGGTCTCTCTCTCTCTCTCTCTCTCTCTCTCTCTCTCTCTCTCTCTCTCTCTCTCTCTCTCTAAAACAATACTAAAAATCCTTGGGTGGGTGTTTGGCAGGATGGTTAGCATGATATGAAGGGTAGAATCGAAGTACAAGGAGGACGTGCCATTGAGTACAAGGATATATCATTCTGTGAAGCGACCTAAGCATACAATAGATCATATGGTAGGACTTTCTAGCTTGATTTACCGATAATTACAAATAATTATGCCGGGCTCTACACAGATAACAGCCGTACTAGACGTGGACGGAGATTAAAAAAAAAAAAAGTCCAACGGTGTAAGGAGAGGACGTCCGTCTACGGACCCGTGTTCCAACTTCTGTTCCAAAAGATCACGGGATTCCCTCCCAAGCCCGAGGGCGGTGCGGGACCCACATATTCGTTATAAGGCTCTGTTTGGTTCGCTGTGGTTCCAACTACACTGTGCAGTGGGGTTGTTACGCGCGTAGTTGGTAGTTAGTACACACAGCTTTTGCAGGTTCCAACTACCGACTTTCCTATAAAAATTTAGTTGCACGATAGTTCGAACTACATGAGTTGGGCGGGACTACACGGAACCAAACAAACACGATCTTGGGTGTTAACCAGTGCGTTGCAACTGCACGGAACCAAACAGGCCATAAGGGTGGCACCGGGGGTTGGGTTCGGGTAAGACCTTATCACTACCCATTCAAGTTTAGATGGCTCCATATCCGTCCCTAACCCACTTTGGCATTCGAAGGTCCATACCAAACCCATAACTATTCAAGTTTTGGGTATGTATATATGGTAATTCGAAGAGGGGGAGGTCAACTGATCTCCGGGAGGCACCACAGCCCTGTGCAAGCATAAACCACCACTAGACGGAAACTTCGCCACCATACGGAGGAGACCACCAGGAGAAGGCCCTTGGCCCCAAACACAACTACCACCACAGTGACTTAACACTCAACATCCTCACACACCGGCGGAATCACATTACCACCGCGCACCGCTGAGAACCGCACACCGGTGGAGAGAACAAAGAACATACTCAAAACCATGAAGAAAAAAACAACAACAAAAGAAACCATAAACGATGGACTCGATCTCCTGCCACTCACTAGCGTCGGAAGACGAATCGTCATCGACAGCAGGTCATAGTTGTTGGAGACGGACAAGCAAGCCCCGATCAATTTGCCATCGAACAGTCTCAGCCGCCATGAATTGCCAATATCCGCTCCACTGAGCCGCAAGGTCGATCTAGAAAACCTTAGTTGGAACGTCTGCCTCAGCTGACCGGGGTTCAGATCATAACACCTGTAGCCACCGGCCAGAGCCGCTCCCCTGACGTCGAGTTGCCAGTGTCGAACCGAGTAGGAGAGCTCCCACGCGCTGCCGACGAAACGAACACAAAAACCTGGCCACCGGTGAGCCCCTATGTAAAGGGAGGGAAGGGGGTGGCAGATTTGATCCCCTGAAATCGCTCGTTCCAAAATCCCGGCATCCCCAATGCTGCCATTGGCGACCGAGGAGGCCAAGAGGGGGGGAGACCGCAAAAACTAGAGCTAACCTTAGGGAACAAAGGAAAAGGGGCACTGCCTACCCGCTGCCAAGACCATAGTGGGTGTTCGATTTTTTCGTAAAAGAAAAAAAGTGTGTATATATGTTTCCTAAACTTTTTTCCTAAGACTTTATATTTTGATCACTTTTTAATAGACGCACGCTAACCTACTATACAATGTTAAAGAAAAATGCACCATTATTAATCAGAATAATAATTGATATGGAGAGGTTCTATGTTCGACTCCTGATATGGACACCGTAGAGCTAGTGAACTCAAGGTCATTGTGTCTTGTTTGTGCATGCGAATCCTGACCATTGATTTCATCTTCATGGGATTATGAAATTAATAAATAGCAGCTGCTTAATTCCTCTACTGTTTTGATCTCTGGATCTTTTTGAGTCCTTGCTTTAGTGCCCTGTCCTCTGATCATTTGGCCGGTCCAGCAAAAAAAAAAAAAGTTCTTAACTATGTGTAGTGGAACTTTCCTTTATTAAAAAATTTAATATGTAGAGAACGGGAGAGAAAACAAGGCAAACTTAGGCCTTACCACGGCTACTATACGCGTAACTCGAACCGAACCCTAAATTAATCCAAATCCGAAACTTGAATAGGTACGAGTGGAGTGTGGACTCCCATTTCCGTATATATACGGTAGGGGCAGAGGTGGGGTCCAATCCAAGCCCAACCCATTGCCAACCCTACCACTGAATATTTCTTCCAAGTGTTGGTACCAAGATGTTGCCAGCTTAATGAATGAATAACTTGCTTATAGTTGTTGGTTCAGAATGGGGCCTTAATGTTGGTAGCAATATGAAACCATAAAAGCTTCTTAACTCCCATATTGGAGAGGTTGTTCGACTCCCGATATTGACACCATAGAGCTAGTGAATTTTCCTTAAAAGCCGTTCTGCTTTGTTTGCGCATGTGAATCCTAGCCGTTGACATCATGTTCTAGGGATTATGGAATTGATTAATAGTAGTTGTTGTCTCCTCCATTTCGATCTCCGGATCTCTTTGAGCTCTTGCTCTAGTGCCCTGTCCTTTGACCGCTTGGCCAGTCCAGCCAAAAAAATAAAGAACTTCTTAACTAGCTATAGTGGAATTTTTCTTTATCTAGCAATTTTATATATAGATAACGAAATAAGGCGAACTTAGATCCTACCATACGTGAAACTCGAACTGAAACCTAAATCCAAATCCGAAACCTGAATAGGTACGAGTCGGGTGTAGACTCTTCCATTTTCCGTATATATACGGTAAGGGCAGAGGTGGGGTCCAACCCATTGCCAACCCTACCACTAAATATATTTCTTCCAAAGTGTTGGTACCAAGCTGTTTGCCAGCTTAATGAATGGATAACTTGCTTGTAGTGGTTGGCTCAGGATGGGGCCTTAATGTTGGTAGCAAGCTACTGTTACCTGACTCCTGGCTTTGCTTGGCTTTGTCCCTCTTTAAAATTCAAAAATTTACTGTCATTGCTTGTGTTAGATGGAGAGCAATGCTATTCAACCAGAATCTGTACCAAATTTTTTTGTACAGACTGAAGTGGTATCGGATCACAGCGACCCTTTCCTTGTCATTGGATACGCCTGCCATTCGAATCGGGGTTGGATGCAACGGGCGGCTGTGATGGGGACACATCATTCTGTACAAGAGAAGTCTGTAAAACATTTTTTCTTAAATACTATTTTCCTTGGGGATCGATAATCGGCTCAAAATTCTGATTTTAGGTCCCAGATGCAGGCAGCACTCCAAGTAGTCCTTGGCTAAAAATGTAATAAGAGCATCCCCGGTGAGCTAGGAGCCGGTTAGAGTGCTCCACAAATGTCTGCTCCTTACTGTCCATTTGGCTTCCTAAATAAAGAGAGGGGCTAGCAGCGAGTCGGATGGAGATGCTCTTAGAGGGTGTTTGGTAAATTTGTTTGAGGGCTTCTAACCACTTAAACTCTATCAGAATAGAAGGTTTCGGGACTAATTGAGTGGTTGGTAAATTTGTTTGAGGGCCTCTACCCACTGTAAAGGTTGAGAGCCCAAACCTCTAATTGAAATAAGGAACATAACTAAGGATTTTTTAAATATAGGATTATCCTATGATCCACCGAGACCAATGCCGGAACCCACTGGTGGAGTTTGCGCACGCATTCGTCATCCTGATCGGCCAAAGACCTAATCCTAGAATAGATGAGCGCCTGAATCGAGCTGGTGATCAACTTCGACCGCTCCATCTTTCTTTGATCTAACTGAGATGCAGAAGAATTGGAGGTGTGCTTCCCCGTCAACTTTTTGGAGGATGAAACCATTTTGCTCCTCGCCTTGGCATGTGTCTTTCAAGCCCCGGGAGCTGGTGATGTACGAGATGCTAGCCTGAAATCCCTGGAAAGACATGTCTAAACTTTTGTTATTGGTACCCTATTATGTAGTTCAGCTATCTCGTTGTGAAAATTATCACTTGGAACGTTAGAGGCCTTGGAGGCGGTGAGAAGAGACAGGTAGTGAGAATGTTCGCAATGGCTCACTCAACAGATGTTATCTGCCTTCAGGAGACGAAGACCGCAGACCCTTCTATGAGGTTCTTGCATTCCCTAAGTAATCATCGAATTGATAGCTGGGAATCAAAAGGATCCATTAGGGGCATTGGGAGGCCTTCTTATTAGTTGGGATTCTTCTCTACTTACTCTCATAGACAGGAGTTATGTTGATTTCTCCATGTCGGTTGTCCTTCACAACCGAGTAGGTAATTAGACCTTATCAATCACAACAGTGTATGGCCCCTCAGATGATCACCTTCGTTTCGAATTCTGGCAAGAGTTACGTGGTATTCGCATGGATCTCTCGTGTTCTTGGATGCTCAATGATGACTTTAATGTCACGAGGTTTATCTCTGAGAGAAGTGGGATGTGATGACCAAGATCCAATAGACCAAGAGTCAAGACTCCTGAGGCTGTGATGCCAAAATGGATGAGGAGAGGTGTACAAGGCCACGAGTTAGCCCCATATCGCCTGGAGAGAAGGAGATCATGAGCTACTTATATAATTTTTCCTCCCAAACATAGAAGACGCATTTTAAAATCATGCGTCGCTACGGATTTCATAAGAACTCCATAGTTAAGCGTGCTCGAGTGAGAGTAGTACCAGGATGGGCGACCCCTTGGGAAGTACTCGTGCGGCCACGGACAAAGCGGACAATATCTTGTGTATTTGGGGCAGATGTTACATGGAAACCCAGGTAGCACCCAAGCAATAGAGGACTTTGTCTCCTTCGTTAGAGACCTTAACCTCGTTGACCTACCAATGGGAGGACGAAGATTAACTAGGTCTAATAAACGAGTGAATCCAATTCATACACGTCTTGATAGATTCGATGATTAGGACGACACCTACCACAACGACGCTCACTTCCTTTGTCTCGGACCATGTTCCAATTATCCTCGACGTGGGTGTAGAGAACACTTCATGACCGCCATTCAAGTTCGAATAGATGTGGACATTTGTGACGACCAAGATCCAATAGCCAATAACTAAGAGCCAAGACTCCTGAGGCTGGGTTGCCAAGATGGATGAGGTGAGGTGAGGTGTACAAGGCCACGAGGTAGTCCCACATTGCCTGGCGAGAAGGAGATCCTAAGCTAGTTATATAATTTTTCCTCCCAAATATAGAAGATGTGTTTTAAAACTGTGCGCCGCTACGGATTTCGTAAGAACTTCGTAATTAAGCATGCTCGGGCGAAAGCAGTACTAGGATGGGTGACCTCCCTGGGAAGTTCTCGTGCGAGCACGGGCAAAGCAGATAATATTTTGTGTATTTGGGGCGAATGTTACAAAATGGTATCAAAGCCAGTTCTCCTCGGGATTGGGGGGTCTAACCCTACACGAGGACGTGTAGCCCTAAATGGGGTGGATTGTGATGACCAAGATCCAATAGCTAATAGCCAAGAGCCAAGACTCCTGAGGCTGGGATGCTAAGATGGATGAGGTGAGGTGAGGTGTAGAAGGCCACGAGTTAGTCCCATATCACCTAAAGAGAAGGAGATCATGAGCTACTTATATAATTTCCCCTCCCAAACATAGAAGACGCGTTTTAAAACCGTGCACCACTACGGATTTTCGTAAGAACTCCGTAGTTAAGCGTGCTCGAACGAGAGTAGTACTATGATGGGTGACTACCTGGGAAGTTCTCGTGAGGAGAGTGGATTTGTGATGACCAAGATCCAATAACCAATAACCAAAACTCCTGAGGCTGGGATGCCAAGATGGATGTGGTGAGGTGAGGTGTACAAGGCCACGAGTTAGCCCCACATCGTTTGGAGAGAATGAGATCATGAGCTACTTATATAATTTTTCCTCCCAAACATAGAATACATGTTTTAAAACCGTTCGCCGCTACGGATTTCGTAAGAACTCCGTAGTTAAGCGTGCTCGGGCGAGAGCAGTACTAGGATGGGTGACCTCCCTGGGAAGTTCTCGTACGGGCACGGGCAAAGCGGATAATATCTTGTGTGTTTGGGGGGGATGTTACAAAGGCTATCTTGACAATGGCTAGATCAAACAACTAGTGGAAGAGGGTCCGAAGGCAGGTCACCAATCCAGATGTCCTTCCAAAATCTGATTTTTGCGTCATTTCCTAGTATTAATCTATTACCGCAATAGTAAATAGAGGAGATTATTGAGATGCTGTTCCAGAAAGAAGAGATGGTACCAGAAGATCAAGATCGTGTGTGTAAGGGAGAGAAGCATCTGAAGTACCTGCTTTTAATAACCTCGCTCCAAGAGTCCCCAAGGAATTATTGAATACGCCACCACTATTTACCTAGCATAGCCTGATTAAAATACCTTCAGATCAATCATGCCAAGTCCGCATTGAGACTTGGATTTGCAGGCCGTCTTTTAGTTTAGTAAAGGGTAAGACCCCCGAGTATCCATCAGTGCTGCACCATATAAAGAATCGATAAAGTTTATTGATCTTCCTAATTATCCAAGTAAGCAAAGAGAAGAACAAGAGACAGTAGGAGGGGATAATGGAAAGAACCAACTTGACGAGGGTAAGCTTCCCGCCAGTGGAGATGTGGTTCCTTTTCCAACCGGATAATCACTTCTCCATTCTCTGGGTAAGGTCTAGCCAAGATTCCTTCGGAAGCTGTCTATCCGAGATCGGACATCCAGTTATTTAAGTGGTAGAGACTTCCTTTGGCAACAGATGAGGCTAGCCAACGTGTTACCCAGATTACTATCCCCTCCTATATAAAATACAGCCGTATTTATTATGCACAAGAAGATTACAAGCCAGTTCTCAGTGACCCGGGGGTGGTGAGCCGGGTTCAGTAAAGGTTTTATTCAGGAGATTATGGGAGAGATCCTCTGGAGGGTTCCTTTGATTCGTATCTCCATGTTATTTCGTGCAAGAGCTCTGGAGGAGTTGCCCAAGACAGAGGTCTTAACAAGGTTTCGTGTTTCTTGAGAGATCGAGTATTTTTTACCTTTGCTTTTGTCCCTTCCATGCTTCAAGCTTTCTCGGTAAGGCCGGGGGCTTTCAGTGTCATTCCTCGATCTTCGTGTCTTCCCCGGCTCTTGCTGGACCTCGGTGTCCTTAATCATCGGTTCACGGTGTCGATCTTGCTTTTACCTTCATCTTTGGATTCTGACGTCTGACTTTGGCTTTGCTTTAGTGTAGCTTTGGCGTTGGCGTAGCTTTAACATTAGCACTTGAACGTATAAGAGGTAGAGGCTTTGCGGTGCTTTCGTTCTTCCAAACTTTGCATCGTATGGCTAGAAAGTACTTTGCTTTGCTCGTGATCCTTCGTAGTTGCTTGGATTTTAGCATGTGCATGGCTTTTAGTGTGAGTGTAACTTTGGCTTTGCTCTGAATTTGGCTTTGGCTTCTAGCGTCTAGTTCTTGCTTAATTTTAGCTTTGGCTTTAGCTTCTTGCGTCTGGATCCGACATTGCTTTAGCATAGCTTTGGCGTCAGCATAGCTTTGGCGTTAGTGCTTGAATGTAAAAGGAGTAGACACTTGCAGTGCTTTCATTCATCCGGACTTCACATCGTATCGGATAGAAAGTGTATTACTTTGCTCATGATCCTTCGTAGTTGCTTGGCTTTAGCACGTGCATGGCTTTAGTGCGGGTATAGCTATTTCTTTACTTAGCTTTGTCTTTTGGTTTTGGCTTGATCTTTACCTCAAACAACGATAGCGACATATTTGAGTCTTCTTATTCCTCTTGCTTTGATTTGGTGATGATGATTGTGGTGTCGGTTTTGTTCTTCTTCTTTTCCGAGCTTTTTTGGCTTGATCAGAGTGGAAGACTTCTTTTGATGACGAAGGATATAGCATCTGTTTTTGTGTGACGGTTGTAGCATCGATCTTTGTGCGACGATTATAGTATAGGCTTTATTGTTGAAGACAACGAGCATAGTACCGATATCTGTGCGATGGTTGTAGTATCGGCTTTATTATTGAAGACGACAGGTGTATCACCGATCTCTATGCAACGGTTGTAGAGCCGACTTTTGTTGTTGAAGACAGTGGGCGTAGCATCAATTTCTGTTCGATAGTTATAGCGTCGACTTTTTTCTCTGGACATATTTGGTGTAATCGAAATTGACGGCTTTGTTGAAGACGATGGGTGTGGCACCGTTTTGGGTGTCCTCTAATCTTTCTTCTTCGTGAATGGAGTAAATGCTTGTTGAAGATGATGGGTATGGCACCCTTTCGGGTATCTTTCTCTAAGCTTTCTTCGTGGTAAATGGAGCGGATACTTGTTGAAGACAATGGGTGTGGCGCCGCTTCAAGTATCATTCTCCAAGCTTACTTCTTCATGAATGGAGTGGATGTTTGTTGAAGATGACGGGTATGTCGCCTCTTCGATCTTCTTTTCCGGGTTTCTGTGGCATTTTCAGAGCCGAAGGCTTGTTGAAGACGACAAGTGTAATGCCGCTTCGATCTTCTTCTTTGGACTTCTTTGGTGTTTTCAGAGTTGAAGGCTTGTTGAAGATGATGGGGTGATACTGACTTCAAGTCTTCTTCTCCGAGCTTTCTTCTTTGTGCACTAAGTCGAAGCTTTGATCTCTTATGTAAGATCTTTTACGCTGATGAGGACTTTTGTGGGTTAAGTCGCTCCCGTAGGATGGGCTTGCCCGTGCCTCGTGAAATCTTGGGTCGTCGAGAGTGAGTCTTTTTCTTCTTTGCGGAGTCTTCATCTTTAATTTTTTTGACCTTTGAAGCTATCCCCCTGCCCCTCTATTTATAGGCGAAGGGGAGGGGATAGGAGAGATATGACTAAGGTTTTTTATTCACTTGAACATCTCTCCTCATAATCGTTGGGATTTATCTTCATTTTGGGAGAAAACAAACTTTATCCATTTTCTTTTTTATAGTGACGGTTATGGGCTAAATATAACTCAATCTCTTGGGATACGAGCCATCTTTGCATATTTAATCAATGGTGATACGACTTCTTATCTTGTCCGTCAGATCGAGGGATCGACGTGGATCCACGGTTTGTGTAGACGTCCATGCTACCTCCCCCACACAATACTGATTTATTTCATTTTTTTTTCTTTCTTTTCTGGCGGTCACACCTTTCCACGGGGGTGGGGGTCACAGTTTGCATAAAGGGGGCTGGTGGGCCCCACTTTCGGGTTGGCCCTGATCGCTCCCGACCATACCGATATCTTTAGCCTATTTGGTTATAATTATTGAGTTAAATACCAATATCGTCCTCAAGAATTGCGCAATAGTTAACTAGATTTAGAATATAATTTTTAGATCAATTTAGAAAAAATGGGTTTGATTTTGGATTATTAACTAAATAAATCAATGATTAAGGAAAGCTAAATTAATGTATGGATTAAACTAAATATCAATTGGAGATAATCTAGGGTGGCAAATCCACCACTAGCCATATAGTATTATGTTTTACTAATTAGGATTATCCGAATTTGATCAAATAGTCGATCCGACATGACCAAGGTTATGACGAATCTCAAGAAATATCCTATGAAGGTCAATGACATGGACTATCTATAGTTAGCATGACCCGTCATCTTGGGCAAGGACCGTCTACCTTAAATATACCCCATCTCAGAGATGAATCATAGGTGCAATGATTATATATGGTCTTACCGTCGCTTGCATGGTATGAACCGTCTTCGGTAGGCACGATCCGTCCTCTTGGGCACAGATCGTTTACCCTTAGCACGGTGCATCTCTGTGAGATGATAAGCCATAAAGAACAATAACATGCAAATCTAGATCTAGTTAAATATTATTAAAAACATCTCATATCATGACCATCTTGAACAAGATCAACCAACCGAATAAACGAATTGAAGATTGCATGCAGTTCTTACATAAATCTTAATTGAAACACAAAATAAAACTACATAAACTAGGGTTTCATCGAAACCCTAGGTGTTAGTTTAGCCGAGCATGATGACGATTGCCAAGAAGCTCCGTGACATAGCCATGGATGTAAGCTCCGCTCTCCTTCTCTCCGCAATGCCTTTTAGGGTCCAAAAGATAAGTTTGAGGTCCCCAAAATACATATTAATAGGGTAAGGTTCGTCCTAGGTTTCCCCAAAATAAATTTTATTAAAATAGGCAAGCAAACATGCATACGTTGCTAATTCATGGGTACAGGACTGATTGATTGGGGCTTTGGCCCGATTGATTAGAAGTCCACTTTTTCTTGTTTTCAATCCTGCGACGCCGACTTATTTTGGCCATTACTTTTGATTCAGTTGTCAGAATTCGACGTTTTTAGGCTCGTTTCAAAGCTCTTGATGAATTTGATATTTCTATGTCATTCTCTCATCCAATCAGAGATCCAATGATAACTATAAAATAACTTTTCTCTTTTCTTATTATCTAATTTGTTATGTTTGAACCGTCTTCCGTGCAATAATTTGATTTCCTATAAGTTAGACACACGCATAAGAGCACTGATAATGGTGTAAGAGGGGGCGATAAAGCATATATTTATAGATATAAACATAATGCATTTATGTACCGATTAGATCTGTCTGGCCCCTTTCTGGGCTTGGGTGAATCCGATGGTCCCTACTTGCATGGGGTGAGCCCACTTGGATCCATCTGAGTTAGGTTTGGCCGTTTTTCTTTACGGGCCGTTATACATGGGGAGGGCTTCGTGTGCGGACCATGTGAGCTGAGTTGAGTGTGTGGGAAAATCTTCGTGCCGACCCGAAGACCTCGCCTCACCAGTCAATTGAAGTTGCAGTTGACGTCGAAGATCGTTGGTCGATCTGCTGATTGAAGTTGACGCTTTTGATATGTAAATAAAGAGATGCAATCAGAGAGAGTGTTGACAAGAGAAGTGATCTCGGAGTTCAGCCGAAGCCTACGTCTCCGTGCTATAGGGAGCAACCCGAATTCACTAACACTTTTCTCGAAGTAACCTCGACAGGCCGAGTGTTACTGAAGCCTCTTTGATCTCTTCAAAGACAAAAAGAAGATCAAGAAGAGGTGAGGAGATAGAAATTCCAGAGCTCTGGATTCTTAAAATCAGATCTCAGAGTGGAAAATGGATTTTGGATCCTTTTACATTCGAAGGCTCTGCTATTTATAGGATTCTCTGGTGGTAAATGGCGGTTTCTGCTACAGCATCTGGGGATCCTCCAGGTAAAGCTGGCGGGCTTTGCTGCCGTTTTAGGGGGCCCCCCAGGCAGGGCCGGTGGGTCCCGCTGTAGTCTCCGGGGGCCCACCAGGCAGGGCCAGTGGGTCCCGCTGTTGTCTCCAGGGGCCCACCAGGCAGGGCCGGTGGGTCCCACTGTAGTCTCCAGGGGCCCACCAGGCAGGGCCGGTGGGTCCCACTGTAGTCTCGGGGGCCCACCAGGCAGGGCCAGTGGATCCCGCTGTTGTCTCCAGGGGCCCACTAGGCAGGGCCGGTGGGTCCCGCTGTTTGCAGACTTCTTACCAAAATTTGCACCCACATTGAGTTTTATTCATGAGCTAATTTCGATGCCCACATTGACATTTTTATGCTATAATAGTTTTGGTTAGTAAAAATATGGTGGAATAGCAGGTTAATTGGTTTGGACATGAGTCCTATAACAGTTGCCATTACCAACTATGACGATAAGTATTGTAGGTATTTAGTTTTATGTTCTTTATTAACTATTCGGTTCAATTGGTTGAGCCACCTTCGATCGGACCATAAATGTTTTTTGGTCCACTTTTGGTCTGATTTTCGAAGCATTTTTAAGGACCCAGCTCCACTTTAATTGTGCCTGTCACTCACTGATGAGATGTAGGGGTGGCAATGGGTCGTGTCGGGTCGGGTCTAAAACCCTAGATCCGGACCCAACCCATTTACTTAATCGTGTCTAGATCCTAAATCCGGACCCGATCAGCTTATAAACGGACAAGACCCGTTTACCACTCGGATCTTTTCAGTTGACCCGATCCGACCCAATTAGACTCGACTCGACCTGACCCGATAGACCCACCGGTACTACATATTACAGTATGATTGCGGATAGACCTGACCCGAGCCGTTGAATTTTAAACGGATTTTCCCGAGTCTACCGTGTCCAGACCCTAAACCTGGGCCCGACCCGTTTATTAAACGGGTCTATCGTGTCGACCCATTTACGACCCGAACACGTTTAACCTTGATCCAGACCCGCTAATTCGTGTTGGGTCCAAAATTGCCAGCCCTAATGAGATGTATCCTTAGGCTTTGTTATAAGAAGTAAAGTAAAGTAAATTCTAGCAAAAACTTGCTCAATCTGTTTGTATTAGGGATGCAGCTTGGATGGGTTGAACCAAACCCAACCCACTTTTGGTCGGATTTGGGCTAATTTATTTGAGGATTGGTTTTGGTTTGGATAGAAAAAAGTCAACCCAAACTATAAATATGGGTTGGGCTCGGGCAACCAATCCAATCCGAACCCAAATTGTTTGTATAACATGTCACCTTGTAAGCCCCATTGATTTTGTTCGTAAACCTGCATGGATTATATTCTCAATCCAAAGGGTTCGATGGTGGAAATAATTCACACCTTTATCAGTAAGGATTAAGGATAATTAGGTTATTTTCTCCCAGATTTTTGTCTTTAAAATTCAAAACTTCGCCAAGCACATAAAATCAATAACCATTACCTTACCCCGAATAACCTGACCCAACCTACCCGTGTTGCCCAACCCAAGAACAAATATCCTATCTTGGGTTTAGCTCAGGTTGGGCAGCACAAGTTGAAGGTCGAGTTGGATTCAGTTGCAAGTTGAGGGTTCTACCATTTGGGTTGAACTTGGGGTGACTTGTAACCTGGCCCAATCCGCCCAAGTTGCAACCCTAGTTTATATTGGCATATTGTAAAGTACAATAAATGTTCAAAAGTTAACTTAAAAAAAATTAAGTAGATTCACATATTTACTAAACTTTTTTCCAGTTTACTGTATAGTGGGGCGCACTATATTCTCTCTCTTTTCCAATCAGGCACCCACTTTACTTTCCCAACACCTTCGCTCGTTGTCGATCATTGCTGGACATCCCCAACTGTGGCCGACAACGGTCGTCTACAAGACGACAACGTTGGTAGCGTCGATGTTTAATTTACTTTAATTACCACTATTACCAAAATGTAGATGGATAAACCAATTTTTTTTTAACTTAATGGTTGTATACAAATATGAGAAATAAATATTATATAATTTACTTTACTCTGCTATAAACTTTACTTTACGATCTTGAATACAAGGGTAATTATATTTGAATACAAACATGCATCTTATTCATTGGAATACGAACCAACGATGAACGAGCTTTTGGCCCAGGAGAAATGCTATTCAGTTCAAAGGTTTTTTCTATTTTGACAGCCCGATTGACATGGCAACGTGCAACTGGTGGCTGAAACCTACTACCGACATTTAAGTCTTATACACCTCCAGTTACACACTGCCATGTCAATCGGGCTGAGCGGAATCAGGAAAACCTTCGGGCTGAATAGCATTGCTTTTTGGCCCGGTGGTACTCCCTCTCTAATGTTGGAGAATGGAGAGGTTCCTTGCTCGACTCTAAGTGTAACATCATGGATGGAACTTTCCCTAAAGACCATTGTGTCTTGTACGTGCATACGAATCCCGTTGATGCCGTATTCACTGGATTATGAAATTAATAAATAGCAGTTGCTGCCTCACCTGTTTCGATCTCCGGATCTCTTTGAGCCCTTGTTCCATAGTGTTCTTATCCTCTGACCCCTTGGTGGATCTCTCTCGTACCGCCTCTCTCCAGTTTCTCGCACGTCCGTTAATGGAGAGGATCCCAACCGAGTGAATCGCGCTTAGCTGGAGCGTGCTCAGGGTTCACTGTTCCCTGACTGGGCCAGCTGTCCCGGCACGCCGCACATGGGCCGCCCTGCCCCTGCTGCGCGGGCAATGCCGGTATTCCCCTCGCGAAGCAGTGGCAGGCGGCGCGGTTTTCTTCGATGGACGAGGGCATTTTAGTCATTCGGCGGCCTTTAAAATCTTGCCTTGTCGCCTGGCTCTGGCCGTGACGTAAGAGCGGAGGACATGCATAAAGTTTAAAGTTTTGTAACCCACATTAAAAGGGTGAATACTAAAAACTAAATAGTAAAGAGTAGGGGGGTGTTGGATAAATATTCTTTCCGTATCTATTATTTTGAATGGACGCATTCCTTCCCATCATGGAGGAGGGGATGAGAGTGCTTTTTATCAAGAAGGGGGTGTATTTATGATTCTCCATAAATAAACATAAGGTGTGGGTTAAAGATAACCGGGCGGTGAACACATGCTAACGTGCACGTTCTCCCTCCCACAAACCACAGTGAGAGCTAGAGAGAGAGAGAGAGAGAGAGGGGATCAATTTGTTTTCCTCCATTGTTTCTCAGTAATTTCCCTTCTCTCTCTTGTTCTCTTTTCGATTATCTTCTCTTCGGTCTCCAAATCTACCCACATTCATTCCTTGCTTCTTACTTTACGGTCACAAGATCCCCATCTCTCTCTCTCTGTCTCTCTCTCTCTCTCTCTTACCTCCACACCCTCCCCCATGTTGAATCTCTGTTCTCTCTCTTCCCCCTCTCATCCCCCCAGTCTCTCTCTAATGGCTTCTCCTCTGTCTCCACACCCTTGGCTGATGATGCCATCCTGTTCGCTCCCCTCCAATGTCTGCAGCCATTACCTCTAGCAAGAGCCAATCTTTGTCGCAGTGGAGGCAGCGGGAGGAGATCCGAGCGCAAACCCACGTCCCCGCCGCCCAGATTTCCCTCCCTGGCGACATGGGAAGCAAGACCCAGAAGCCGGTTTCGGAACCAGGGCTCAATTCCCTGCACGATCGGTTCCGCTACGCGCTGAGCCTCGACCGCGACAAGCCCGACTCCAAGAGCCCCGCCGATCTGGGCTCCCCCGTCTCCCCTCTCGGGACCCGCCCCGCCGCCGCCACGGCCACCAGCAGCTCCAGCTCCTCCGGCTCCTCCACCGCGAAGACCGGCCCACAGGCCTCCCACTCCGGCCTCGCCCCACGGCGCAGCCGCTCGGGCGAGATCCTGCTGGAGTCAAGAGAGAATAGCCCGACCGCCGCCGCCGCTGCAGATATCAGAAATCCCCGGCCCGGCCACCGCCGGTCGGGCTCTGGCCCCGTAATTTACTCCGGTGCCAGCCTTGTTAGCAGCACGGCGAGCTCTCCGGTAACCAATGTGCTTCCGGCTGGTAACATCTGCCCCTCGGGTAAGATCGGGAAGACTGGGATGATCTGCCGGACCAGCGCGAGGAGCGACGTGCTGGGGTCGGGCACCGGCAATTATGGCCATGGCAGCATAATGCGGGGCGGCGGGCTCGGCCCCAAGCAGGGTGCGGAGACGGGAACAGGGAATTCGGTGGATCCCACGGTGCGGCGGGTGGATCCGGAGGAGTTGAAGCGGGCGGGGAACGAGCAGTACAAGCGGGGGCAGTTTGCTGAGGCACTGAGGCTGTATGATCGGGCGATTGTGATGTGCCCGGACAGTGCGGCGCTCCGGAGCAATCGGGCAGCCGCGTTGACGGGGCTAGGGCGCCTGGGGGAGGCCATGAAGGAGTGCGAGGAGTCGGTGCATCTCGATCCGGGGTATGGACGGGCACACCAGAGGCTGGCATCCCTGCACATCCGGTGAGTTCCCGTGACAATGTGATGACTTCAATTTGGAATTCCAATTCCTGACACATTGGTTTCCATTGGAGTTAGATTTATTTTACAATATTGGTTTCTGCTTGCCTTTGTTGTCATTTGTCAATGTATGTGGTGTATGTTGATTGAAAGACTTGAATTTCATGAGGTGATATACTCTTGTGTTGAGCTGCAATCTGTTTTGTATTCTTGTTCATCCTTCTTCGCGCATTGAGGTGATATACCCTCTTTCATTACCTGATCTTTGGGTGGCATCGAGAATGGATTCTTCATTTAGTCTGACTTAAATGATGGATTCTCTTTAGACCACATTGGTCTTCCTGACTCACGATGGTAGAATTGTATGGCTGCGTGCTCCCTGGTTGTATAAGTTTAAATTGCGTAGCCAATAAGTAGGTCTACCTGCCTGCTAACGGACCGTCACCCAAGAGTTGTGATTTATAGTCTTGGGTGAAGGTGGTGGTGATTTTGATTTGATTTGTTGCTTTCTTGTGTTTTTGCTATTGTTGTTGCTGTCTTAACTTTTGAGTCCTTAAGGATCATTGTCCTCTGTTTTCAGAAATTTTGTTGTTGTACTTGTAAGGACTTCTATTTTTATCATGATTGGTGAAGATTCATGATATACTTCAGTTAATTTTGAAAAAGGAAAATTTGTTGGATTTTGGTGAAAATTTTGCATATTTTAAGGAAAGATTTCAGTGGGAATTTATCGGATTTTAGTCAAATTTCGATCAAAAGTCGATCAAATATTGGTATGTTATGAAAAAAAGGGTAAATTATATTTTACCCTTTGCCCAAATTCACTTAACCCCCCCCCCCCCCCCCCCCCCCCCCCCCCCCCTCTTTTGAAGTTTTTTTTATGCCTAATCAATCCCTTCAATGTTAGCACAATATCCCCTTTTGTCAACTACTAAATCTCCTCTTCTGGTAATTTCTATCTAATCAAAACTGAATTGAAGGGGGGAAAATGTAGTTTATTAACTATAGGTGGGTTAAGTGATTGTGGGCTAAACTTCAGAGGGGTAAAGTGTAATTTACCCCAAAAAAAGGGAATAGAAGAAAAAGATGGAACTTTTCTATGGAGTTGTCTGGAAAAAGATGGAATGTCGTATTTTGGTCAAATGTCGGTCATTTCATCCGACATTTCGTGATGTCGAATTGAAATTTAGTACTATGGAAATTTCGGATGATTTCTATGTTGGAACCTCAAAAACATTTCATAAGAAATTTGTTAACATTTGATTCCATGGATACAATATAACGTCGCAAGTATAAACTCTTTTTCATGCGATTCAAGTATAAACTCTTTTTCATGCGATTCAATACAGGTTAGGGCACGTTGAGAATGCTCGAAAGCACCTCTCTTTAGTCGGACAGCAGCAGGAGCCTGTGGAGTTGCAGAAGCTTCATGCAGTGGAGAGGCATTTGGGAAGATGCGAGTATGCTCGAAAGATTGGAGATTGGAAGAGTGCGTTGAGGGAAAGCGATGCTGCCATTGCAGCTGGTGCCGACTCTTCTCCTATGGTAAAATCCCTACATATATTCCTTTTTCTCTTGAAGTTTAAATGTTAAAAATAGATCAGAAAATCATAGCAGCTAAAATTTGCAGCTCATTGCATTGAGAGCAGAAGCCCTCCTTCGGCTTCATCAGCTTGACGAGGCTGATGGAGCTATCTCCAATGCTTTCAAGCTCGAGACACTATGCCCATCCTGCTCGCAGACCATGTTCTTTGGCATGCTCTCTAACTCTTATCTCTACATTGTTCGTGCCCAAATAGAGATGGCATTGGGAAGGTGAGCTTATAAATTTGCACTTCCAGAATATAGTATCTTGAAATATTGGATGGATGAGACTGGGTGGTGGTTTTTTTTGTAGGTTTGATATTGCAGTTGCATCGGCTGAGAAATCCAGGCATATAGATCCCGGAAATGCAGTGCTAGCGATGACTCTGAAGAATGTGATATCTGTAGCAAAAGCCCGAGCCCAGGGGAACGAGCTCTTCAATTCTGGGAAGTTTGCCGAAGCCTGTTTAGCATATGGGGAAGGGCTCAAGCTTGATCCCTCAAACCCCGTCCTCCACTGCAATAGAGCAGCTTGCAGGTCAAAACTTTCTCAGTGGGAGCAGTCGGTTGAGGACTGCAACAAGGCCCTTAGGATCCAACCCAAATACACCAAAGCCCTACTCCGCCGCGCTGCATCCAATGACAAGGTATTTTTTCTTGTATTTTCTGTGTTTTCAATCACATAGTTCACTTGAACTTCATTATTTGTCTTCTCGTTATAATTGATTAGCTCAAGCGTTGGGCTGAATCTGTTCGAGATTATGAGGTTCTGAGGAAGCAACTTCCGGGTGATACCGAGGTGGCTGAAGCCCTTTTCCATGCTCAAGTTGCACTGAAAACATCTCGTGGTGAGGAGGTGTCAAATTTGAAGTTCGGTGGTGAGGTTGAGGAAGTTGCTGGATTAGAACAGTTCCAAGCAGCAATAGCTTTACCTGGTGAGCTTTCTTTCTAACTTACTGCTACTCAAACATATACTTGCTGTTCTGCTTACCGTACGTTTGTATGCACAGTGATCTAATCAAGACCCAGTAAGTTCCACTCTTCGACTCATTTGTTGTTCTTGTGGTAATTATTTAAAGATGTCACGACTACCCGGTTGCCACATTTACCCACTGTTGCTTCTATTTAGGTTTTGATTTTAGTAATTACGGTAGTACGGCACGACATTGTCATGTTCTCTTTTACTGTTATTACTTTTTTTTTGGAGAAAAAATGACATCCCTGAGCGGGGAGGGGGTTAGGCAGACCCCAATCTGTTCTCTTTTACTGTTATTAGTTATGGACATATATTAGGTACATGGTTTAATACCTATTACCATGCGGAAACTAGGCCCTTTCTGCCGTCTAAATCTGTGTTGGATTATTCCTGTTATTAACTTTGGATATATATCTAGTTTGGGTTGAATAGCTTTTATGATGTGAACACCTGTATCCCTTAACCCAAACTAATCATGAGTTCGATTGAATCTCAATTTTTTTAGGTGTCACTGTTGTGCATTTCATGGCGGCACTGGACCAGCATTGCATTCAGATAACCCCATTCGTGGATGCCCTGTGTACCAGATACCCATCCCTGAATTTTCTAAAGGTAGCCTCATGACCACTGCTTCTGTATCCAGCTCTTTCCTTTATACTTCATCTTTATGTTTATTTTACTGTGTTTGAGCCGTAGGTGGATATCAATGGAAGTCCTGATGTTTCCGTGTCTGAGAATGTGAGGACAATCCGACGTTCAAGATCTACAAGAACGGTGCAAGGGTGAAGGAGTGATCTGCCCTAGCCAGCAGGTGTTGGAGTACTCGGTGAGGCATTATGGTCTTTGATCTTAAACTCATGATGCCCCTACTGATGTATCTTTCCGGGTTCATCTGCTCCAATTCATACAAATGCAAGCTCCCGTCGCGAACATGCAACATAATAAATTATTGAATCCAAAGCATGAAGCACTATGAGAGAACCATTTTTTTTGCTTTTTATTTTTTACCCTTTATGTTTTATTTGTTCTTTCCGCACTATATTTATTCTTTGAAAGGGTCTCATTTAGACCCATTTCCTCTTCAGCCTAGGCTGCATTTATTTTCTTATACGTCAACCTGTCATTGTCTATCTCAAGAAGCTTCAGTGTACAATTTTATTTGGCTTTGCCCGCCCGCACGCGCCACACACACACATACACACACACACGAGAGAGAGAGAGAGAGAGAGAGAGAGAGAGAGAGAGAGAGAGAGAGAGAGAGAGAAGAGAGGAGAGAGAGAGAGAGAGAGAGAGAGAGAGAGAGAGAGAGAGAGAGAGAGAGAGAGAGATTTTTAAAGTTGTGTTGCTAAAATTAGTTTTTACCCGAATTTTGTTTGGATGGATAATGGATTTTATGAAAAGAAGCTTTACAAACAAAGCATTTGTCAAACACCATTAAATACGTGGACTTTACTTTCACGTTTTGTCAATATAATGATTATGGCGAGCTTTAGCCCTACTGTTATCAAGTGAATATTTGTTTTAGGCCTAATTCACTTGGGGTGTGTTTGGTTGATGAGAATGTGAAGGAAAGAAAAAGAAAATGTAACTTTTCTATAAAGTTTGGTGTTTGGTTCACAGGAAACTACGAGAAAATAGTTTTCCATTACAACCTACTTTTCCATCAAAACTTTTCTTTGCCAAAACCAAAGGAAAACTCAAGAAACGAAAAATCTCTTTTGTTGATCCACTTCACGTTAAATTCTATCTTTATTTTTAGACAACCAAACAATGCCGGAAAAGTCAATTTTCTTTTCCATTATTTTCTTATCCTTTCCCTTCTAGTGGATTCTTTTCCCACAAAATATTCCCGACGACCAAACACACCCTTGTGATCAACTTAGCTAAGTATACTAAGATAGTTAACATGATCGACGTAGTCATTGAAAACCCCTTGAGTAGATTTTAAAGATCTTAACCATTGAAATTTGTGCTCAGTAATTTTGTTAACAATATTTTAACCATATGTTTTTGTTGAAATTATTACTGTTACTATTTCCGTGCCCTCTCAAAACCGGTGATGAGAGGGAGGGGGCAACAATATATAAAGACGTGGAACTCCCACTCCTTTATTGATGTGGGACTATTCTCAACAATTACGTTTTTCATTAATCTTTGTTTTTTTATAATAGTAGTTTTCAAGCAGTGATCGAATCAGAATATCAGGAACTCAAGGAATATAAGAAACAAATTGACATTTGGGTGGACAATATAGTAAGGGCTCATTTTGCTGTGGTTGGGTTTGGGTAGCCTAGAAGTGCTTTTAGGAGGGTTGACTGTGTTTGTGCAGGGTTGGTAAAAACTGAAGAGTGCTCTTAGGAGGCCCAAAAGCTCTACTCACTTAAGTACCAGATTCAAGCTTGTCCCAAATGCGGTATTAGTGAAGCACTATGCTAAAAGCTATAACATAGCCAAACAAACCCTAATTAATGAATCCCAATGTCATTTACGTTTATTAGGTGAAAAGGCTTAGTCCGAGAGACTTACTAGGAAGGGGTTTGAGCTTTGTTCACTTACTAGGTGTTCAATCACACTTTTGGTGCAGTTAGCTGTGACTTGATTAGTGTTCTTAATCATGTCAAGTTTAGGCCTGGTGTTGGAATCTAATCTTAACCAAGTAATTGAGACCTAAAGACCATCTTCAGGCCCATCGGACACGTGCAGGTTGATTTACATAGTCTGAACCAGTCTCCAAGTTAGTTTCTAATTCTCTCAGTCACTCTTTTGTCAAACTCAATATGATGCCACCTTTATACCATTCCTGGAGAGTTGTAAGTGGCTAATCTTACCTAAGAATCCCAATAGGAGACTCAGTGGGCCGGCCTACTTGTTTGGACCTCCTCATCAGCCTAGTATGGATGGCCACGCCATGGGCTAACCAAATGAGGGTAATTTGGTCTTTTTACTTGCAACTAATCCTATGCTCATGGATGAGGGATGATTTCTTTCAAGGGGACAGAGATCAGGTTGGAAGATGTAGATCATTTGAATCCGTCAATGGCTCAAAGGGAGGAGATCTCATCCCTTGTTGCGAATCTTGCGACACAAGGTGTAGGCATCCTTGGCTCCATAAACCATGTGGCTGCCCCCTTGTGCTTCCTATGTCGTTTGGCCATCAAAAGTGCAGCCAGGTGCTGCCATCTTGAGTCCATATTGAGAGGGAAAAGTGAAGAGATATCTTGGTGTAAGAGATCATACAATCTCAATTAGAAGCAAGTTAGCGGGGCATCGGGCATCTGATGAAAGTCTTCGGTTGTCAAGCATTTGTCTCTCTTCGTCTAGTTGCTGAAGGAGGACTTGTTTACAATCAAAGGGCGAGGGTTTCTTTTGTACTCCTAATATGTTAGCTCTTAATGGCACAATTTGTTATTATGTCATGAGATCCATGTGGTTCAATCCTTTGTTCTTTTGTTTTTCGTTTCCGTTGCGACCTGATTTTGTATGTAGCATCAGAAAAGGTCCTTTCTTCATATTGGTGTTTAGAACTAAATTAGATCCATTAGTTTGGATAGAGACTAATCAAAGTTGTAACGATATCAGGCTAGGTCTTTCATATCTGATTTCAGTTATGTCTGGATTGAGCCCGTCCCAACAACTAGTATCAGAACACACACATGGGTTCTCATGATCCATGAAAAAGGAACATGAAGAAATAAAAATGAATAACTTGGATTTAGTATTTTCAGATCTATTTAGATCTAGTAAATGTATAGATCTAATGCTAGACTGTTCAGATCTGCTAATTAGATGATTTTTTTGTTTTTATTTGAAAATTCTGATTAGATGATTTTATAATCATCCTACTGTTTTTGAAATAAGCAAGCATGTGTATTGTTCATTTAAATCTGATTTTAATGTGATTATTGTTGCTTGCATTCTTTGGTAATCATGTTGTGTTAAGAGTCTTAAGACCTATTAAAATTTCAGCAAACATGTCTTTATTGCAGTATATTTGAATTTTATTTATTACAAACTCATAGATCGACTTTGATGGTTAGATTTACAAAGAAGATGAGTAAGCATTATTATGAATGCTATCAGGCTCAACTGGAAGCAAAGGGTTCACTACTGGTGGTGGTTCCAACGGAGTTGAAGGGCTGTGTGTGTGTGTGTGTGTGTGTGTGTTAGCGAGCTCCTTATTGTGGCGGCCAAGCACCCAACTGAGGATACAACTAACATTGTCCATCAAGTTGCAGGCTTGCAGCCCGTCTAGCAGTCCATAGTGTCAGATCACCAACACGATGCACGATATCGCTCATGAAAAACCATTTCAATCTACGGACAGCCCAACCTGTTAGTGTATCGAGCATCTGATGCAGGCACCAATAAGGCGCACTACAATCCTAAGCCCCTTTAGGGTTTTCTTTGGTCAATAGCTAAGGTTTATTATTCAATATAGCGACATAAAACTCAAAAGGACAGCAACATCAATTATCTCACGCAGTGCTATAAGTTTATGCAATCAACATAAAGCAGAGTTAAGACTTAAAACAATTAAAGAACGCAATATTATCACAGAAAACTGATTTCAGCACATAGTAGAGTCAATCGCAGCAATAGATATGTAAATTGAACAATAGGCATGCATCAGATTTTCACTAAAATAGGTTAGATATGTTTGCTAGGGTTACCGACAGACTATAGATGGCGAATCTAGCAAATAGGCATAAGTTATGGCTTCAACTAGCGATGAAAAGGATGATGATGGCTGCGATGCGGAGCGGAGGCAATGGAAACGAATGGAAAATGATGCGGATGCGAGGGAAAATAAAGAAAAGAAAAGATACTGCCTGGGGTTTCCCACCGTGGGTCGATTGCGAGGATGCGCCGATGATCCCGCACACGGAGCAAGACCGGACGTCGGGAGAAGCCGGAACCTTCGGAAAATCAGCACCAAGGCCTTCACGAGGCGAAGTCGTGGAAGCGGGAGGATCGGGGACACGCGTCTCGCCCGGAAGCACTCACGAAGAGGCACAATATTTCAGCAATTCATCAAAGTCTGAATTTCTCATCCTTTCTTCATCTTTTGTAGGATTAGGGTTTTTGTTTCGATGGCTAAGATCAAAGGCCAATTAGGGTTAGAGGGTGTGGATGCAAGGGACCAAGAAAGGCAAGAAAAAGAGAGAGAAACAAGGGAGAGAAGAGAGAGAGGAGAGAGGGGACAGACAAAAAGGGGGGGCCGGCTCGGTTTTCGCACGGGTAGGGTAGCGGGAGAGAGAGAGGGGCGGTATCACAAGAGGAAAATCCTATTGGGCTTAAGATAAGCCCAATTAAAACCTAATTGAAGCCCATAACTTGCCATGTCATCAAAATAGAGTTATTTCGCCATCTAACCGTCGGTTTCGAGATCTAATCTCGTCTGTCGGTGCCCCTCAAACACACACACCCATAATTTTATTAATATCATGCTGAAACTCATCCGAGAAGACCCGGATTCAATCCGAAAAACCCTCGGATGAGATCATGGACATCCCCCATGAACTGGGCAAGAACATAAATAAAACTAAATGCTGAAATAAGGCCAAAAACAGGGAAAAAATGGCCAAAAACTGAAATAAACGACTAACAAGTCCCAAACGGCTAATGTCATCCAAACATAAAATAAAACGATAATAAATAAATGTCTCCGACGATAAACGGAAGATGCGGCGATGATCTGATGATGCTGATCATGCTGCATCAACTCCCCCGGACTAGAAAGAACTCGACGTCGGGCCGCTGTGCTCGCAACTGTCGCTCCTCCACCCAGGTACAGTATGAAAGTGGCCTGCCTACCCACCGAACAAGGAACCGTCGGAAGACACCGCGGCGGGTAGCAAGCTCTCTGACGTCAACGATCTCCTGTATCTGCTCTGTCTCGTCTCGCTGCGCATTTGAGAACGGAATCTGTGGCGCTGAAGGCGTGTCTGGCCGGTCTCCGTGAAAAGGAAACAACTCTGAGATGTTGAAGATCGGCGATGTCGGCATGTCATCTGGTAAGTCCAGCAGGTAAGCATTGGGTCCCAACGCTCTGAGAACGCGGAAAGGCCCAAACTTCCTCTGGCTCAGTTTCCCATAAGAACCTGGGGAAACCGCTCTCTGCGAAAGTAGACGAGGACCCAGTCCCCTGGCTGAAAAGTGCTCTCGCGCCTGTGTGAATCCGCGCTTGCCTTATACCTGGTATTGCTTTCCCTCAGTTTCTCAAGCGACTCCCGCTGTACAGTCTTGATGTGTTCAAGGAATTCATCAGCATCAGCACTCGCAGGGCCTGTAGGCGGTAGGGCAGTTCTATCCAAGAAATGGGGAATAACATGGCCATAGACGATTTCAAAAGGAATTTTACCTATTGAGCGATTAATTGAGCTATTATATGCGAATTCAGCCTGTGGTAAGACTACATCCCAGTGATCCCACTGTTTTGGTCTTTCACCAACTAGACATCGAAGCATATCCCCTAGGCTACGGTTGACAACTTCCGTTTGTCCATCAGTTTGAGGGTGATACGCGCTACTGTATTGAAGTTTAGTTCCTAGCTTTGATCAAAGAGTACGCCAAAAGTGGCTCAGAAATCTAGTGTCCCTATCAGATGTGAATGACCTTGGAATGCCATGCAGACGAACAACTTCCCTAAAGAATAACTCAGCTACATGAGATGCATCAGAAGTTTTCCTACATGGTATGAAATGTGCCATCTTAGAGAATCGGTCTACAACCACAAAGATTGAATCGACGCGCCGAAGTGTTCGGGGTAGACCTACAATGAAATCCATGGTGATATCTTCCCAAGGGCGAGCAGGGATTGGTAGAGGAATGTAAAGACCTGTATTCTGCTTCCTGCCTTTGAACATTTGACAGGTTCGACATCGTTGCACAAACTTGATGACATCTTTCCTTAGGTGAGGCCAAAAGTAGCGTCGCTCCACTGACTCAATTGTTTTGGTTTGGCCAAAATGACCTCCCAAATTACTTCCGTGCAAGTCGTGGATTAACGTATCTCGAAAAGATTCATTAGGACCTTCCTCAGAGACGGTCCCTTCATGGCTGTTCTGAACTAGACTCTCGCGAAGGGAACACTCAGGGATGCACCGACGGGTTCCACGGAACAAGAATCCCTCCTGGATAATATAGGATGCCGTGGAATCAGTACCCGTTTCCTGACAGGATCCCCAGATGGGACCAAAGTATGGATCAGTCGCGTACATAGATTTCAGAGCATCAAAAGAAACAACGACGGGCTGTAAAGTGACTAGCATCAGACCTCGTCGACTCAAAGCGTCAGCAGCTCTATTCAGGACTCCAGCCTTGTATCGGAGGTTGAACGTGTACTCTTGTAAGAAATTTGACCACTTAGCATGACGTTGGTTCAAGCTACGCTGAGACTTCAGATAGCGAAGCGCTTCATGGTCAGAATTGAGCACAAATTCTCGCTGGATCAAGTAATGCCTCCAATGCTTGAGGGTTTGAACAACCGCGTAAAACTCAATGTCGTATGTCGAGTAATTCAAACGCGCGGCGTTCAGCTTCTCGCTGAAGAATGCGACGGGACGTCCCTCTTGACTAAGGACTGCTCCTATCCCGACGTGAGAGGCATCACAGTCGATCTCAAAGACCTTCTCAAAGTTCGGGAGTGCCAAAACTGGAGCACTCATCATCTTGGTCTTGATGAGATCGAAACTCGCTTCAACTTCGGGGGTCCAAAGGAAACCACCCTTCTTCATACAGTTCGTGAGAGGTGCAATGACGGAACTAAAGTTCTTAATGAATCTGCGGTAAAAGGACGCTAGACCATGGAACCGTCGCACATCACTAACGTTCTGGGGAACGGGCCATGATTTGATGGCTTCGACCTTCTCTGGATCGACCCGTATCCCTTCGGAGCATACTATGTAGCCTAGAAAGGTCAAGCTGTCTGTCAAGAAGGTGCACTTCTTCAGATGGATGTACAGCTTATCTTTCCTTAGCGTTTTTAGGACTTCTCGCAAGTGCTCGACATGTTGTTCAGATGTCGTACTATAGATAAGGATGTCATCAAAGTATACGACAGCGAACTTCCCTATGAACGGTCTGAGCACCTGATTCATGAACCTCATAAAGGTACTTGGTGCATTCGACAGACCAAATGGCATTACTAGCCATTCATACAAACATTCCCGGGTTTTAAATGCAGTCTTCCATTCGTCACCGGGTCGTACGCGGATCTGGTGGTAACCTCTACGAAGATCAATCTTTGAAAAGATTTTCGCGCCATGTAGCATATCAAGCATATCATCCAATCGGGGAATCGGAAATCTATACTTGACAGTTATTCGATTGATGGCACGGCAATCTATGCACATTCTCCATGTCCCATCCTTCTTGGGAGTTAGGAGTGCAGGGACTGCGCACGGACTCATGCTCTATTGGATTAGTCCCTTTTGCAGTAACTCGGTAACCTGTCGACGCATCTCCTCATATTCAGACGGACTCATTCGGTAGTGAGGAAGGTGAGGTAGCGTCGCTTCTGGGACTAGGTCAACGCAGTGTTGAATGTCCCTCAGAGGTGGAAGTCCTTCAGGAAGTTCCTCTGGGATGAGATCATTGAAGTCTTCAAGTAGGACTCGAATCTCATGAGGAATGCTAGGGCTCTCTGTGGCTTCTTTGGCTATTAGGAAAAAGATGGAACGAGATTCTCTAAGCTCGTTTTCGAAACAAGCTTGGGTCAGTAATGTTGGTAGGTCTTTCGGTTTCTCTTTTGGCAATTTTGGGGTGACGGTTGGGGGTGTCGGCTCACTAGAAATTGGTTTTAGGGGCTCCCTCTGCGGCACTAAGGTGATATTATAGTCATCTTTGCAGAAGGAGTAAGTATTCTTCTCCCCATCATGTGTCGTCTTTCTGTCGTACTGCCACGGGCGGCCCAACAGAATATGACAAATGCCCAAGGGCGCCACGTCACACCAAACAGCTTCCTTATACATCTTGCCTATGGTGTATTCAACTAGGCATCGCTCTTTGATAGCGACATCTGGCCCTTTCTTAAACCAAGACAAGTTGTATGGCTTGACCAGCTTCTCTGTCTTGAGCCCTAACTTATCAACCATGATCTGGGCGACCAAGTTCTCGGTACTACCACTGTCTATGATGAGGACGCAATGCCTCCCCTTTGAGATACAAGTGGCGTGGAAGATGTTCCTTCTAAGCCATCGATCGGGTTCAGGCGCTTTCGGTGTCGACAAAACACGGTGCATGACTAGTGCATGCGTTGCCTCGTCAGCTTCAGCGATGACATCATGTGTCTCGTCATCCTCCTGATATTCAGCGTCTCTAGGATCATCATCATGCCCTTCTTCAGCCATGTTGTTTAGGGTTTCCTCAGTTGGCTCTTCACCTTCTGTCAGATGGGTCTGAGGTCTCCTTTTTGGGCATTGGGCGATGAGGTGTCTTACTTCTCCACACTCGAAGCATTTATAAGTCGCTCCGGTTGGTCAACTTCCTATGGCACCACGCTCACGACTTGATTGTTCAACCCGGCCAGGGGGTTGATTGGCTCTTGATGGAGCTGTAGTCGGAGAGGGAACAGGTGGGGTGACTATAGCAGGGGGTGCTCCTCTTCCAGCTGAAGGGACATCTGGGGGCACTCTAGGGGCAACCTCTCTCCTAAAGGCTCGTTGCTGAATTTTCTCAGCCTTGAGAGCTTGCCTAGAAGCTTCCGTCACAGTGAGGATGGTCTGCATTGCGAGCGCATCCTGAATTTGGTAGCGCAACCCCGAGACGTAGCGTGCAGCTTTCTGTTCATCGTCTTCCGGGATGGCATTACGAGTGGTCAGGATGTCAAACTCTTCAGTGTACTCCTGTACGCTTCGATTGCCTTGTTTCAGGCTAAGCAATCTCTGGTACAGCGAGGTACGGTAGTCAGGAGGGAGGTACTTCAGTCGCATCTTGTCACGCATTTTGGCCCACGTTGCGACCTTTTGCTTCCCTTTCCTAAGGCGACTTGTTTGCAACTCTCGCCACCAGACTAAAGCGGCTCCTTTCAGTTTCGTTGCCACGAGTTTGACTTTTCGATCGTCGGGGAGATCTCTCCAATCAAAGAAGTGCTTGACGCTATCTATCCAGTCAAGGAATGCGTCAGCATCATGGCTTCCCCTAAAGTCATCGATGTCAACTCGGACTCCGTATCCTTGGGATCTCTCAAGGGCTCGCACAAGACGCTCCTCCATGCCGTGCTGATCACGCGCATGCTGCTCTCTAGGGTTTCTGGGACGATCGAACTGAACGTACTCTCGTTCAAAGTCCACGTCGGACTCGTTCAACTCAGCTTCAGATTCAGGGGGCGACTCAAGGTAGTCAGCTTGATTCCGCTCTGGCGGTTGGTATCGGTTGTGATTCTGAGGTAAGGCTTGGTTCAGGTTCTGAGGTGGGGTTGGAATCGGATTTCGATTTTGGCCCTGGTCTCGGTCTTGCTCTTCGACCCTATGACCCTCGGCATGCGGATCGGTTTCTGCCCCTCCCGGGTCCTCTTCGACCGGTCGGGTATTAGGGCTGACACCTCTATCTTGTAACAACAATCCTAGCCTATCGGTGATCTCTTGCAACAAGGTTGCATGTCGATCCAACGTATTTTGGGTCGCTTCTTGCCAAGCACCACGAGGTTGTGGTCCCCGAGGGAAACGTCCTCGATTCCGGGCATCCCGGTGCAGATGGGTACGATCAGCCATTGATTATGCGAAATGCCGATGTTCCACACGATGTAATCCTAACACTTAATGCAAATCAAGCACGCAAGATGAGGCCCTATGCAAAATCAGCAAAGGAAAAGATGAGTGTTGCTGAAATTCAGCACTCAAAAGAAACCCGAACAGGTTCTTTCGAGCTCTGATACCAACTTGATGCAGGCACCAATAAGGCGCACTACAATCCTAAGCCCCTTTAGGGTTTTCTTTGGTCAATAGCTAAGGTTTATTATTCAATATAGCGACATAAAACTCAAAAGGACAGCAACATCAATTATCTCACGCAATGCTATAAGTTTATGCAATCAACATAAAGCAGAGTTAAGACTTAAAACAATTTAAGAACGCAATATTATCACAGAAAACTGATTTCAGCACATAGTAGAGTCAATCGCAGCAATAGATATGTAAATTGAACAATAGGCATGCATCAGATTTTCACTAAAATAGGTTAGATATGTTTGCTAGGGTTACCGACAGACTATAGATGGCGAATCTAGCAAATAGGCATAAGTTATGGCTTCAACTAGCGATGAAAAGGATGATGACGGCTGCGATGCGGAGTGGAGGCAATGGAAACGAATGGAAAATGATGCGGATGCGAGGGAAAATAAAGAAAAGAAAAGATACTGCCTGGGGTTTCCCGCCGTGGGTCGATTGCGAGGATGCGCCGATGATCCCGCACACGGAGCAAGGCCGGACGTCGGGAGAAGCCGGAACCTTCGGAAAATCAGCACCAAGGCCTTCACGAGGCGAAGTCGTGGAAGCGGCGAGGATCGGGGACACGCGTCTCGCCCGGAAGCACTCACGAAGAGGCACAATATTTCAGCAATTCATCAAAGTCTGAATTTCTCATCCTTTCTTCATCTTTTGTAGGATTAGGGTTTTTGTTTCGATGGCTAAGATCAAAGGCCAATTAGGGTTAGAGGGTGTGGATGCAAGGGACCAAGAAAGGCAAGAAAAAGAGAGAGAAACAAGGGAGAGAAGAGAGAGAGGAGAGAGGGGACGGACAAGAAGGGGGGGCCGGCTCGGTTTCCGCGCGGGTAGGGTAGCGGGAGAGAGAGAGGGGCGGTATCACAAGAGGGAAATCCTATTGGGCTTAAGATAAGCCCAATTAAAACCTAATTGAAGCCCATAACTTGCCATGTCATCAAAATAGAGTTATTTCGCCATCTAACCGTCGGTTTCGAGATCTAATCTCGTCCGTCGGTGCCCCGCAAACACACACACCCATAATTTTATTAATATCATGCTGAAACTCACCCGAGAAGACCCGGATTCAATCCGAAAAGCCCTCGGATGAGATCATGGACATCCCCCATGAACTGGGCAAGAACAGAAATAAAACTAAATGCTGAAATAAGGCCAAAAACAGGGAAAAAATGGCAAAAAACTGAAATAAACGACTAACAAGTCCCAAACGGCTAATGTCATCCAAACATAAAATAAAACGACAATAAATAAATGTCTCCGACGATAAACAGAAGATGCGGCGATGATCTGATGATGCTGATCATGCTGCATCAGCATCACAGCCGTCACTTGTGACCTCGTTAGGTTTTCAGTTTCTCAATATCCCTTCAAAACCCCTTTCCCTTACCTGTAAGTCTGCAACTCTATTTTGCCCAATCCATTGTTGTCAAGGCGCGGGTCTAGGCGTGCCTAGACGCATAGAAACAACTAGGCCCCAATGCGCTTAGGCGAACAACACTAAGTGATGACCTAGGCGCACGCCTAGTTTTAGGTATTGATTTTTGTTTTTTTTTTAAAGTAAAACCCCACTCGCCCCCATCTTATTTGTTCATTTTGTTGTTGTATAGTTGTTTATACGATGTGTTTATTGTGTTGTATGCATTTGATTAGAATATGCTCAATTTTATGTTAGCAAGTGTTTGTATTTTATTTGTTCCTTTTGTTGTTTACTTATTTATACTATGTATGTCTCATTGTGTTGCATGCATTTGACTAGAATATGCTCAATTTCATGTTAGTAAGGTTTTATATTGCTGTCTATTACATATATACCTGCAAGCATAGACTATATATATATACCTATACCTGGAGGATGCCTATGCACATAAGGTCACGCGGCTCACGCCTATGCACATAAGGCCATGCCTAGGCACGTCTAGGCTCCCTCCGGGCGCCTAGCCTCGCCTTGACTCGTTGACAACTATGGTCTAATCGACTTTTCAAGTTTAACCCTAAACTATTAATATGGACCTGATTTGATCTGGATCTAACGTAAAAATGAAATCAAAATCATGAGGTCAAAGATAGATCTATGTGGATCGGCCATTAAATACTGAAGAAGAGACATGCGGATATAAAGATCTGCACTCTCATCATGATGATGTCAAGATCTAGGCATGCAACTATAAGAAGTTGCCACAAACTAAATCTACAAAGCTGAAAGAAAAACACCAACGATCATGATCCATGGTTTCTTAATCGCATATGAAACTAAAAACTTGTGCATAAAAGTTTGTGTGCGTAACTTTTATGCAAGTGATGGATCCGGATGTCATGAGCTATATTGTGCGTTGTGTTGGTGATCTGACACTATGGACTGCTAGACGAGCTGCAAGCCTACAACTTGATGGACAATGTTAGTTGTATCCTTGGTTGGGTGCTTGGCTGCCATGGTAAGGAACTCGCCTAGAGAGAGAGAGCCCCACCAGCAGTGAACCTTTTGTTCTGGTGAACCCTCTATAAATTGTTTTTTTTTTGGGGTTTTAAATGCATATATCTATTATAATCATGTTATTCATTCCGATCTAAAGTAATTCAGCAAGCATGTATTAGATCTTGATATTTATGCTTAGATGTTGATGTGGTGTTTCATTTATGATGCAGACCTTTCATTATGGTTTTAAAAATCAACACTAGAACTTTTAGCTGATTTAACAAAAAATTTAGCAAATGGATCTAGTCAGTAGGCATATAGGTCTAACATTTAGTAGTAGTGTTGAACTGTAATTGATATATTGCAATAGTCACTAGTAGCAGACAGTGCACATGAAGTGACATTGATTTGGCTTTGGCACGCAGTATGAAGCATTGCAAGCGACCTTTCCAAAGTAGCAAATATTTTTTGGTCGAATCAAACATTATAATTAGTTGTTTTAAACCCTTTGATAACTAACAATGCTGATTTGGATCGAAGTTTCATGAATGATTTTGATTCATTACAAGCTAATGGATCTAGTCAGTAGGCATATAGGTCTAACATTTAGTAGTAACATTGCACTGGAATTGACATATTGCAATAGTCATTAGTAGCAGAGTGACATTGATTTCGTTTTGGCACGCGGCTTGAAACACTGCAAGTGGCCTTCCCAAACAATGCTACAACCTTATGTATGGCAAGCGATCGTAGCAAATGCAAGTAACCAGTACATATAGTTACATTGCTTATGCATAGCAAGTTATAAAAAAAGAGAAGCTGCTGCAAAGGGTCATTGCACTTAGTGACATCAAGTTGCATTTCACATGTGGCATGAAATACTGCCTGTGACCTCCACAACTAATGCCACTACATTGCTTATGGTTCACTGTAGAAGCAACTACGAACTGCTATCAATAGCAAGTTCTAGGTGCACACAATGTGAAGGCTTATGGCTTTGCTATGCCCACCTTTAGTTGTTATGCATGATTGCACATGTGCACAAAAACCTCATTGCATAGGCATTTGAAGTTAACAAATTAGCCCCCAGATGGTGGTTCTTACAGGAGCCCACTAGGTGGTGCATACCTCCTGCTGCCTGCACAAGCCATGAAGTTGACAAACTTGAAGTTGTTTGTCTTACGATACATAGGTGTCTCATGTAAAACCCTCCCTTACAAAAGTCAAGTATGTGCAGGATTAGGATAATATTCCTCAATTGTTGAACTATGATGAGATTAGCAAGTAGATCTCCTTGTCGTAGGGTGCTTTTTTCGTTACATATAAATAGAAATAACTTCGTTGGGGTGATTCCCCAACTTTGCAGCTATCCTTTCTAGGCAATGATTTATACTTAACCAAAAAGTGATAACTCCTCGCCAGAACTCTGTTATATTTTTTCGGAAAGCTTCGTGAATCGTTATTCGCTTCTCATGAAGTGTCCAGATAGGAAAGAATGATGGGCATAGCCACATAAGTGTCCACTGAGTCACATTAAATGACATTGATCCTCTTGCCGGATAGCATATTATATGTGGGTTTCGATGCTTTCACAGTTTATTGATTTATCATGATGTGGTGGTGTGAAAGCTGGTAGTGGAGTCATCAACCATAGACCACATAGAATACTATGTCGACCAAAAGTTACGCATCCAAACTTTTATGTGCAGGTTTTTATTTTCATATGTGATTAGAAAACCATGGATCGTGATCGTTTGCGTTTTTCTTTCCGCTTTGTAGATTTAGTTCGTCACTGAATAAAAACCTGAACTTAAACCCGACAAAACTCATCCAAAACCCATCATTTCATTATCAAAATCAGGTACGCCTGCAACTTTGTATGCATACCTTTGTGCTTGATTTCTTTTGTGACATAGTTAGGCTATGACCTGGTGATATTTAGATGGTATCCTGAGAGTTGTGACTCTGGTGGAGGAGGCCCTATACCTTGTTGGCTGGAGCTCTATTTGTGGGGATTTGGATTGACCCTTTGTGGTCTCTCTACCAAGATTTAGGTTCACATCCTTCTAGATGTTTTTTTTCTTTCATACAGAGGCCGTGGTCGAGTTTCATGGGAGGCGCAACCGTTGATCGATTAAGCATGATGTGACGGTGCGAAGGTTGGTAGTGGAATCATCATCGACGAACCACGTAGAATGCTACATTGAGCAAAAGTTACACATATAAACTTGTATGTGTAAGTTTTTATTATGATATGTGATTAGTGAAACCATGGATCAAGATCGTTCGTGTTTTCTTTCCGCTTTGTAGAATTAGTTCAGAGCAACTTCTTATAGTTGCATGCCTAGATCTTGTCATCATCATCATGATGAGAGTGAAGATCTTTCTATCTTCATGTCACTTCTTGAGTATTTGATGGTGTTCTACATAGGATCTACCTTTGACCTCAATATTTTGGCGTCATTGTTAGGTTAGATCCGGATCATATTGGGTGCATGTTACTAGTTTAGGGTTAAACCTGAAAAATCTAGTTGCCTTGCATGCGGAAATCCATGAGAGACATAAAATTAGAGCCGAAGACCACTTCCCACATGCATCCATTCAACACGACCTGGTTACATGTTTGAGTCTCATGTAAAGGGCTTGGATGTAAGATGTAACGCGAGTTAGTTCTGAGTGCAAGTGGGCGAATGTTAGGATTGTGCTGTAAAAGACAATCCTCTTTGTGACTTTATCCATGATTAATAGAAATTATTTGACAACCTTCGTGTTATTTTCATGATTCACATATCCTTGAGGATAGATTAAACGCATGAGTTGAGTCAAGGGTTCACAGGTTACATTGTAGATGGCATGGTGCACATAACAAGTCTTAGTGATTGTTCTTCCTGTACATGAGATCATGCCATCGGTGGCTTGTAACTTGCAAAATGGGCTCATACTCAGATGGGTGCTTCATGTTAAAAACCAACACACTTGACCTCTATCTATAATAGGGAGGGTGGTTTGCCTTGATCATACAGGTGAGACAATCACTGAGGGTCATGTATGATAGTGTACTAGGTACATTGAACATGTTCGATCACTGAGGGTCATGTATGATATTGTACTAGGTACATTGAACATGTTCGATGGTGAGAATGAATCGTCAAATGATGTAATTAATGATCCAATTCTCACCTTTACTAAGGGGCCAGGGCAAGAAGCTCTCAATCCTCAAGAGGTGGTGAGCCCAGATTCATGGTGTTGGGTGCTTTGATTTACCAATGAATTAGACCTAGTTGGACAATCAATACCTCGGTATCTTGGGTAGTCAACATTAGGGCTGTGGGGATATATTTGTAAGATAGAATTCCACATTCTCTTCCTAATTGAACCCTTTAGTAGATTTAAAATTTTAAAGATCCTGATCACTGAAATGCGAGTTCAGTAATTTTACTAAAAATGTTCTTATTAGAATTATAAAGTTTTTCATGAAAACATTGCTTTCTATAAAAGTTTTCAGACACGATCAAATCAGAAGATCCATTACTCAAGGACTATAGGAAGTACATTGACATCTGAGTGGACAACAATTAATTAATAAATACTAGTGTCATTTACGGTTATCGGTTCGAGAGGCTTAGTTGTAGTGACTTAGCAAGAAAGGTGACCGAGTGTAATGTGTGCTTACTCGGAACTCAATCATACTATTTAACGGAGTTAGCTGTGACTTGATTATGCTCATGGTTGTGTCAATTTTAGACCTGGTTTTGAACCTAACTTTAGCCAAGTAAAACCCTAAAGATCTCTGTGGGTGGTAAAATTTGCACTACCCAAGCATGATGCGTGGACATACGATAGAACCACATGTGGCATGGATATGCGAGCAATAGAGACTGGTTTAAGGATTAACCTTCAGAAGGGATCTGGGTTGCTCAAGGTAGGATACAACCTCACAAAGATCAATACCCGACTTGAGTGGTAGCACTAGCTGGGATACATCAATACTTCGAAACAAGTGTCGTACCCGTATTGGATACTTCCTGATACTCTGATATATCCATACGCCTAGGACGTATCGGGGTTTAAAAAACAAAAAATAAGATCCGATACATCGGGGATACTGGACCAATACACTGGGGATATGGGACCGATACGTCGGGATATGTATGGATGGTAATGTAGTTCAAAATCCAAAAACCTGACTAGAACTCGACTGAAACTTGGGATATTGGTCTAAATTCCATACGTGACCATTTACTTAATAATATCATTTATATGTTATATTTTTTGGATGATGCATGTGACACTTTGTATTTTGTAATGAATGATGAATGCTAGTATTTTTTTCTAGCGTTTTGTAATGAACGATGAATGCGACACTTGCATGATATTGTTAGCGTTTTGCTTTTTTATAATGAATGAATGTGACACTAGCTTTATATTTTTTTTGTTGTATTGGATGTAAATCATGTAATGAATGATGAACATGGTCATATTTAATTTTCAAACTATTCATTATTCATATTCTAGCACAAAAAATATTATATATATATATATATATATATATATATATATATATATATAGAGAGAGAGAGAGAGAGAGAGAGAGAGAGAGAGAGAGAGAGAGAGATGCTATAATGCGGCATGTGGTAAGTGTGGCACCTTACCGCAGCCGTCTGATGCACCCGCTGCATGCATCGCATGAACGCAGCGATGCATCAGATGGCTGTGGTAAGGTGCTGCACTTACCGCATGCCGCATTATAGCATACCCCTATATATATATATGTATATATATATAATTACAAATATATCCCTGCCGTACCGTGTACACTAATTTTTCAAAAATCCATGTATCATTGTATCCGTATCGGTGGGCTCCAAAGGAGGGTTCGGGCTAAGCTCCCTCAAGTTGGCACCATGCCATGACTCAATGGATTTCAAGCTTAAATCAACTCAGCAAGGGCACCATCTTAGGCGTAACGTTCCTTCCCGCTTGTGATAGGAGCTCAAATCGTGGAGAAGATCAAGGTGAGACAAAGGCCCCAAATCGATCATGCTCTATCTAGAAGGGAGGACCACATACAAGATTGTGACGACTCACATATGGGGATTTCCAATTCAGCATCCTCATCATTTAATAGTACATTATTTGCAATAACACCACACTATTACTTATCATTTATCACAAGAATTAAAATATTAAGAAACCATCGCTAAATCATGTTCTCATTTATCATCTTTTATCACACTAGCGTCATGCTCATGCCACAAACATATCGATCACTCCCTTTTTGATATGTTACTAGACTTGTCAACGGGCCTGATCCAAACCGGACCAGGGTATATCCAATTCGATTAAGAATTTGACCGATTCAAATTTGATGGATATTGATTTCTTTAGTTTGAGTCTGAATCCGACGGATAATCTGAAATTTGAATTCGAATATCCGTTTAGAAAGCATAAAAGCGAAAATTAATGAGCCCTCCTCAAATTAAGGATTCAAAACAAGTTTTTTTTTTAAATTTCATTTTCTTATTGAATGTTGAATAAAAATAGATTCTTTCAAATGAAATGTTCATTTATATAAGAGCACAAAGAATAAAACTGAAAGAGAAAATAGCAACATATAAGAGATATATAGTGAAATCTAATGTTCATTTAAATCTAAACCCTTAATAATCATAATGCCCTAGATCTAAGGGATGATGTTCCATTACTTCCATAGTTATCTTAAAGGGGTATTCAGATCAGATCTTAATCGAATCAGATCAGGCTAAACCTAGATTTGATTCGAGTATGTCTTGAATTGAAGTGAATTAAATTTTATCGGATCTCGGATCAAAAACCTACTGTTAGATCCGTGGTGATCAGACCGAATTCGGATCAAAATCCTCTCCATTGACATGCCTGTTTTACTAGACTATATATATATATATATATATATATATATATATATATATATATATATATATATATATATATATATAGGGCATGCTATAATGCAGCATTCGGTACGTGCGGTAGTGCACCGCAGCTGTTTGATGCACGCGCTACGTGCATCTCATGCACGCAGCAGTGCATCAAACGACTGCGGTGCGGTGCCGCACTTACCGTATGCCGCATTATAGCATTTCTTTCTCTTCCTCTCTCTCTCTCTCTCTCTCTATATATATATATATATATATATATATAGAGAGAGAGAGAGAGAGAGAGAGAGAGAGAGAAAACGGGAGGTGAGCTGCCAGCTTATATGCTCATTTGAGCTGTCACCGACAGCCGTCCGATCCCAATGATCGGACCGTCCCTTATATATATATAAAAAAAAGAAAACACAGCTGAACTTCTCGTCCCCTCTCCCTCTCTCTCTCTCTGCCCTGCCCGAGCCACCGACCCCTCCGACCGCACTCCCCTCCGGCGCCCGCCTCCGACCCGGCCTCCGACCCCGGCGGCTGCGCGCCGTCCCCCGGCCGGATCCGACCCCGGTACCCTCCGACCCCGGCGCCGCGCCCCCGGCCCTGCGTTCCCTCCGGCGGCTGCGCGCCGTCCTCCGACCCCGGCGGCTGCGCGCCGTCCCCCGGCCGGATCCGACCAGCCCCCTGCACCACCGGCCTCCAGCCCCCGACGACAGCCCCCTGACCCCGGCCCTGCGCCCCCGACGGCAGCCCCCCAACGGGGGGCCCTGACCCCTGCGCCCCCGGCCCTGCGCTCCCGACAGCAGCCCCCCGACGGCGCCCCCTGACCCCCGACGGCAGCCAGTGCGCCCCCGACGGCGCCCCCTGACCCCTGCGCCCCCGGCCTTGTGCTACCGGCTGACAGTGGCTGCCGGACCTCCACTACCGGCTGACAGTGGCTGGATCGGCGGTCCCCTCCGACCCCGGCGGCTGCGCACCGTCCCCGGCCGGATCCGGTGCCGGTGCGAGAGAAAGGTTCGGTGCGAGAGAGAGGGAGAGGGAGATTAGGTGTTTTTTTTTTTCATTTTAAATGGACGGCTGCTGATCATGATCGGAGGGCTGTGAGCTGATAGCCCAAATGCCCAAATGGGCTGTCAGCTCATACCCCGTTTTCTCTCTCTCTCTCTCTCTCTCTATATATATATATATATATATATTTATATGAAAGCGTGACTTTGTATGACCATGCATTGAAGGCTTCAATATATGCTCCTCTATTAACATACATAGAGGTTTCCAAATTTGCTAATTTTCTGTGGAGATGATATCTCTGTTGAGATGATCATCCTCACAAAAAAATCAGCAAGTTCTGAAACCTCTAAGCATTTCAAATAAGCTCATCAAACTAACGGTTGAAATGGATAGACGATACAACTTCTATCATTTTGACACACCTAGAGGTTTCCGAATTTGCTGATTTTTTGTGAGGGTGATCATTTTGCTATAGGTAGCATATCCATCAAAAATCAACAAATTCTGAAACATCTAGGTCCATCAAAATATTAGAAGCTTTATCAGCCGTTCATTTCAACCGTTAATTTGATGAGCTTATTTGAAATGCTTAGAGGTTTCAGAACTTGTTGATATTTTGTGAGGATGATCATCTCAACAGAGATATCACATCCACAAAAAATTAGCAAAATTGGAAACCTCTATGTGTGTTAATTGAGGAGCATACATTGAAGCCTTCAATGCATGAGCATACAAAGTCACGCTTCCTTCCTCTATTAACACACATATAGGTTTACAAATTTGCTAATTTTTTGTGGATGTGATATCTATGTTGAGATGATCATCCTCACAAAAAACCAGCAAGTTTTGAAACCTCTAAGCACTTCAAATAAGCTCATCAAATTAATGGTTGAAATGGACAGACGATACAACTTCTATCATTTTGATGCACCTAGAGATTTCAGAACTTGCTGATTTTTGATGAGGGTGATCATATTGCTATAGATAGCATATCCACCAAAAATTAACAAATTCTGAAACATCTAGGCCCATCAAAATGTTAAAAGCTTTATTAACCATCCATTTCAATCGTTAATTTGATGAGCTTATTTGAAATACTTAGAAATTTCAGAACTTGCTGATTTTTTGTGAGGATGATCATCTTAACATAGATATCACATCCACAAAAAATTAGCAAATTTGAAAACCTCTTTATATGTTAATAGAGGAAGCATATATTAAAGCCTTCAATGTATGAGCATACAAACTTACCCTTCCATATATATATAGGGGCTCGGGATTATGAACTCGAGTTCACCATTCAAATGGTGTAATTGAATAGAGAGGTTGCCATGTGTGTGTTGAAAGTCAATAATTGCGGCTGGAGGATATATATATATATATATATATATGTATATATATATATATGTATATATGGGGACGGGGAGCCTGGACCTCAGCTGCACCTGAGCCTCTTCGCGCGCCACCTGTCCAGAGAAAAGGCGCCAGAGCCGGACCCCCCGCATTTAAAAAACCCGGGAATAAAATCAACCGTCTGATTAGCCTGGACCGGACGGCAGATCGGCCGTCCGGATTTACCAAACACGGGACGAACCTCAGCCGCCCGATTGCCTGGATCGGACGGGAGTTCGGGCCTTTCGGATTTAAAAAACACGGGATCCACCTCAGCCGTCCGATTGTCTGGATCGAACGGGAGGGATTCCACTCGGCCGGTGAATTGAATCACAAATCAATCCAAACCGTTGGATTCTGATGATCGGACGGATGAAAACATTCTCGCGGTTACTGTAGCAGCTACAGTAACCGCGAAATTTTTTTCAGCCGCCCGATCGAACTGATCGAACGGTACAGCATTCACCTGACCGGATCTCGCTGTTACTGTGGCCGCCACAGTAACAGTGATAACGGTCAGGTGAATGCTGCACCGTCCGATCCAGGCAATCGGGCGGCTGAGGTTGATGACGTGTTTGGTAAATCCGGACGGCCGATCTGTCGTCCGGTCCAGGCTAATCGGACGGTTGATTTTATTCCTGGGTTTTTTAAATGCGGGGGGTCCGGATCTGGTGCCTTTTCTCTGGACAGGTGGCGCGCGGAGAGGCTCAGGTGCAGCGTTCACGCTGCACCTGAGGTCCAGGCTCCCCGTCCCCTATATATATATATATATATATATATATATATATATATATATATATATATATATATATATATATATATATATTTACATACATAACCCCCCCCCCCCTAGCCGCAATTGTTTACTTTTAATGCACACGTGGAAGCCTCTCAATTAAGTTACACCATTTGAATGGTGAACTCGATTTCACCAAACCCTTTCCCATATATATATATATATATATATATATATATATATATATATATATATATATATATATATATATATAGGGGTATGCTAGAATGCGGCATGCGGTGCGATGCCGCACGCACCACATGCCGCATTCTAGCACTTCTCTCTCTCTCTCTCTCTCTATATATATATATATATATATATATATAGAGAGAGAGAGAGAGAGAGAGAGAGAGAGAGAGAGAGAGAGAGAGAGATGCATTTCACATTTTGAAAGAAAGGGGGCTCTTTCAGACATAAACTAGGGAGTAAGATGGAGTTGACAATAAGATATTTTATGGTATTTTTTAATTTTTTTTATTTGAATTTTTCCCAATGCACATGTGTGGAGGGAAGCATGGGAGACGTGTCCTATAGATTCAACACGGATAAAGATACGGTGGGATCCATTATATGCCCTCCAATTTTTCTACGTACATATACTTTTAGAATGATAATGGAAAAATGGTTGTATGTTTCATAAAAGATTGGAGACAAGGGAGATACTGCCAGTGTAGTCAAGGCTTCAAGGCGATGCCTAGGCGCGATAAAAATTAAATATATTAAATAAATATAAGTAATATATATACATAAGTAATTTGTGGTTTTATGCATAGTAAAATTTAATTTCTAGAGATAGATATGGTCAAAATAATAATATTTGATAATGGGTATGATACAGAGCGTATGATAACCTACAAAATTATTAATTTATTATTATTGCAGCAAATAAAAATCACACGTCAACCACAATGATTATATATTATAGCAAGTATGAATTACATATCAGCAAGAAAAACATAACATTATCATACCCATAAATTCAGGCAAGTATCATAAGCATAAACATAACCATATTAGATAATCTATTATTTTTTGGAACATTTTACATCTACTTATAAAAAAAAATAAAAAATAAAATTACTTATCTAAATCACCTAACCATCTACATCATCGTCACTCTCATATGAATCGTCTTTATATGTATTTTTTACCTTTTTCCTCTTCAAACCCTGAGAACATAGACACAATAGTTTTTTTTCTTATTAATGATGGCATGGTGTTGGCTATCTATAAAGCAACACGGACCCTATAAAACCAAATGGGAGCCAAGAAAACTCAATTTGAACCTAACTAATTAAAAAAAAAAAACTCAATTATTAAAGTTAAGTGCCTAGGTGGCCGCCCAGACTCCATCGACTGCCTAGCCACTCCCTAGGCTGTTGGAGGTCCAATACGTCTAGGCAATGGCCTAAGCAGCGCCTAGGCGACACCTTGACTATACTATATCCTGCACACATGAGTGTCGAAGTTACATAGAAGTACATGCTTTATGTGAATAAGGGAGGGAGGGAGATGCATTTAACATTTTGAAAGGAGTTCTTTAGAATATAAACTACGGTAAGATGGAGTTGAGACTAAATTGTTTAATGCATTGTTCTACTTTTTTATATCATAATCTTTTCCCAATTCACATGTGTGGGAGGTTGTGAGGCTTGATCCATAGATCCATCGAGGAGAACGATGTGGTTGAATTGTATACACTGCAATTTCTCTACGAGCACATATACTTTTGGTAAGAGGATGGAACACCATCTATACATCTTGTGAAAGATTGGAGATAAGGGAGATCCCGAGCAGTGTCGATGTTACATTTTAATATTTTTTTATTGTTTTTTGCATTTGCTTCCGGGTATTCTTGCATCCATACTCATCTGTTTAAGCATCCAATAGGCCTTAACTACTTAGACAACCTTGGATGTCTTGGATGGGGATGAAGTATTATCAGCCGTGAACAGTTGGTTAGGTCTAAGCTGGTGTACTTAGTGATAAACATCCTTTAATGAGACGAGGTTGATGAAGATAGTGATGCCCTGTTTCTAAATCTTGTGTTTGAATCCAAGCCCATCTTCTTTCCAAAATCGTCGATTTTTTTACCCTCCCCCTTCTAGGCACTTAAGAAGGTGTGGTCAGAAGATGGTCACCAGGGTTCGATTTTCTACTTTAATTGGTACTTAACCATTATCTTCGACGTAACTTTTAGCTGCGACTGTCGGATAGCATTTGGAGGAGAAAATTGAAATTCATATTAAAAGTTTTCACTGATACTTTTTTTTAGCTTCGTCTAGCGTGATATATGCTGTATGTTGTGACCTTTGATGCAGTTATGATTGTTAGTGTGAATAATGGTATTATTGTGTATTTTGTGAAGATATTTATTGCACTTCAATTTTTCTGCAAGGATCTAAAGTATTAGTTTTATCTTAACAAACTTGTATCATACTAGAGATTAGGATCAATTAGTTTAGTCTAATCTAGTTGCTTGTGGGTGATAAATGTAGATAGACAAGAAATCTAGATGGGTTAGGGATTCGATACACACGGATAGAGCTCTAGGTCCCTACTCACCACTCACCAACATTAAAAGCAATCACCATCAATTCTCTTTGTAAGGGAGGAAAGCAAGGAGAGAGCAGACCGGGCTACCACTCGGTCTCGCTTGCGGATTGTATTCGTCTTTCATGCAAGTGTAGGGTTTGCGACAGATTATTGGCGATCATTCGATTCGATCCTTCCTCTCACTTCCCCCCTTTCATACTAAACATCATTCGCTTCCGTTGTGCATGAACTTAATTTGATTTCCAGGTCGGTCTGTCATTTTGATCATCGATCTTTTATTGATAGGCAATTATCGTGGTGGTTATCATTATGTTATTCTTACTTGAAGAGTATCTTGAGCAATGCATTAGGTTTGCTCCTTTCTTGGAGTTCTTGAAGTTGCCTGCTTATCTTCGATCAAAACCTTCGAATGATAGAGAATTGCTATTTGATCCTTACAGTCACAGCCAGACTTATTGGTAGAGTAATATATCTTCATATCATCAAACTGGGTGTCCTTTTCAACCAATCTCCTCAGTTAGTTATAAACGAGTTTGATTTCCGATCATTTCTTGGTTCAAATACAGTCACCCCCGCAACCACTGCATATAACTGCACCTTTTGCGGCAGCTTGGCAGCAGTATGTGCTAGATCTAATTTGGCATCTAGTGCTAACCACCTCATTCGATCCCTAATACGGCCAATTTTAGGATTTGATTTTTATTAAAAAGAAAACAGGTCATAAACGGCCACACGACCGCTGATTATGTGATTGATTATTGTTGTTTCTTTTTGTTAGCGGATAGTCCCACATCAATGAGGGAGGCATCCATCACCCGCTTAATATATCCGCTGTGGGCCTCCACTTACAACCTGGGTTTTGGGGCGTTGAGGGTATCTAACATGGTATCAGAGTTGGCCCGTCTTCAGCTCCCACTTCGGGTGCTTCTCATCGATCATGCCTTGCCACACGAGCTCCGTGTGAGAGGGAGTGTTAACAGATAAGTCCCACATCAGTGAGGGAGGCATCCATCACCCTCTTAATATACTTATTGTGGACCTCCTCGTAAAACCCGGGTTTTGGGGCGTGAGGGCATCCAACACAATTGTAGTGGTTATTAATTAGCCGATGTCGGATTATTCTCTCGCCAGTTTGTTCATAGGCTAAAAATGACCATGACAAACAAAAGCATAAATAAAACAACAATAAAACAAAGGATAAATTACAAAAACCTCTCGTGGATTATACACCACATTTTATATTGGTCTCTTTAACCTTTTTTTTTTAACAATTTGATCCCTGAACTATGCTTGATTTGCGTATAGTCCCATCCACTAGCTTTTATTCCAAAAATACCCTTATCCTAGTAAGCATAAATTAAATACTCTAGAACAATTTTGAGTCTTATTGGAAATTGATAAGGGTATTTTCGGGATAAAAAATTGGGGAGGGGGCTAAATGCAAAGGGAGCATAGTTTTGGTATCAAATCGTTAGAAAAAAAAAGTTGAGGGACCAATATGAACTAAGGTGTATAGTTCATGGGAGGCTTTTGTAATTTACTCTAAACCAAATTGGTTCTTCCATCACGATCATTGCTCGTAGAGGCAAAGTTCGTTCCATAGCTCCCCCAACCCCTCCCCCGCCGCCGCCCCCCCCCCCCCCTACTCTCCGGCTGCGAAGGCCTCAGGTGGGAAGGACTTGGTGATCCCGGCGAGGCTCTTGAAGTGGATCTTGCCTGCACCGTCGTCGACGGTGATTTCATTGACCGGGGGCCACAGCATCAGCTCCCTGGCCTTCACCCCCTTGAGCTTCTTGATGCGCTTCTGCTCGATGTAGCCCTGGACCTTGGTGTCGTAGCTCACCAGCGTCCCCGCCGTATCGAACCTGTGCTCCGCCTTCCTCCTCTGGGTGATCCAGAAGTAGCCGGTCGCCCTCACAAACCCCGCCTCGACCACCTCGGACAAGGGGAGGAGTCCGAGTGGTAGGCCGAACTCCGTGAGGAGGGACAGCGAGAGCTTCATGCCCTCCTCGTGGCCTTTCTTCGTGATGCCGACGCCCTTCTCCGCCATGGTTTTGTGTTGTGTGGTGGAGGGAGACACTAGTGTTTATATAGAAGGAGAGCAGTGAAATGCCAATGGTGTGAGGGGGAGGAACTGAAGGAAATATGAAAGGAGTGATTCTCTTTAACCGTCCCTCCTAGTTTTCCTGCTGTGTAAACTTCATGGCCAGCTTGAAAGCAATGGGCCAGTATCGGGCTGGACTAAAGAAAGTCCTGGCCCGTGTTTGTATTTCCTCTTTATGGGTTAATGTGGTTAAGGTTCCTGACAACATATCGGTGGGGTGATAAGGACGGGCAGAAGATGCGTTTCGCCTAAGGTCCCTGGTCAAAAGATCGGTTAGGTGAATAAGACAGCCAAAAGTCCAAAATACCCTCACATCTGCCTTTCCCTTTCTCCCATTTCTCCTGAGCGATGGCGAGTCGAGCAGTGGTGTCGGAGGCAGGTGCGAGGTTGTGACAGCGGTCGAGCAATGGAGACGAGAAGCACTAGGTTTATGATGTCTAGGCCTAGGGTTCAGGCCATGGCCTATAGATATTAGAGTTTAGGGTTAGGATTAGTTTTAGAACGGAGTGGCATGAAACCTAAATTTGAAGTGCAGTTAGGGATATCTTCGTCTTAACATTATGACTATCCTTTAGGCTAGTTGAACTTTTGACCAGGGACCTATCACTAATTGCCTCCCCCCCCCCCCCCCCCCCCCCCAAAAAAAAATTTTTTTTTCTTGAATAAAGACCCTACCTTTTTTGTGTAACGCTTTACGGACAACACCTTATCCTGGATCGGGCCCTGGTCGGAAAAACTTTAAGTATCTGCCTGGGCTCGGTTCGGGCTGGACCCATACAAGATAGAACCTGGCCTCTTTTGCTTGCAGGCCTAACATAAAAGTCCGATCCCGTATATGAAGTTTGGATGTAGGTCAAAAAATTTAGAGGAAATGGATGTTAAGTCCCATACAACAGATCGGGTTAACGAATAGACACTCATAAAATCCCTTGGGAGGTCCAAAATTCTCTTCTTAATACCTCCTCCCCCCCTCTCCTTTTTCTCCCCTTCTCTCTCGAGCAGTGCTAACGACATCAGAGCGATCCCCTTCTCTCTATCGCAACGCTGGCGACTTCAGAGCAGCGAGCGGCAGCGGCACGATGATCGGCGGACGACGACAACAGTGGTTGCGGCAAGCAGCAGAGACGAGAGGCGGTGGGTGGTGGCAGTGAGCGGTTTCAGATTAGGTTTAAGATTAGATCTAGGACTCTAGGATTCATTCCATGGTCTGTAGATCTTAGGTTTTAAAATTAGATTTAGGGTTTTGGTTTTAGGATTAGGCCTAGGATTCACCCCAGGTTTTAGGGTTCGGATTAAGTTTTAGGGTTCGGATTAGGTCTTGGGTTTACCCAATGACTTGTAGATATTTGGTTTTAGGATTGGGTTTATGTTTTAAGTTTTTGGTTTAGTTTAGAGGGAAGTGGCATGCTAATGAAAATTTGAAGCCAATTGAGGGGTATTTTTGTCTTCTGTCTTTATATTTAAAGGGATCTTAGGGTTTGGACCCTTCACTAAGTCCCCCAAAAATTTATTCTAGGCAGTCGAGCTTAATCGGGTTTCACATAGGTTCGGGCCGAAGCCAGATCTACATAGGAACAAAGCTCAAGTTCAGACTAGATCATGCATGACCTACTTGACTTAGGCCTGGTGTGGCAATCTTGGGTTAGGGTTAGGATTGCTATTGTATAAGCTAGATGAGACATAGAAGTTAACCACTTGGTATGGTATTTACAGCCGATTGATTTCCTTGTAGTTGGCACTACACAATGTAGTGGGTAGGGAAGGCTTGCAGTTAAAAGGGCAAATTTGACTTACCCCTCCAAAATTATGTGCTAATTAGTAAATCACCCCCTTTTAATCGATATTAGACTTATCCTCTCAAAAATTAGACTTACACCCCCATAACAATATGATATTTAGGCATACACCCCCATAACTAAGTGATATTTAGGTATACCCCCCCATTTGGCTAATTATCATATAGTAATTTGGGGGTGTAAGTCAAATTGGGGGGTAAGTATAATAATGATTAAGAGGCGTGTGACTTACTAATTAGCAATTTTTTTTTTTTGTGGGTGGGTGGATAAGTCAAATTTGCCCCAGTTTAAAACAAGCAGTTTTTGCTGTGTGTTCCAACTACTTGACTTTGTATAGGCAAGGGTTGAAATTGCTTTAGTTTCTGGAACTACAGCGAACCAAACAGCCCACGGCATGTAAATGTTCGAACAACAGCGAACCAAATAGGCTACTGTGCAGAGATTCGGAAAGCCTATTGGTTGGGCTTGCGGCACAAGAGAGTCGGTCTATCGACATAGGGCTTCGTGCCATTTAAGACCCAACTCAGCTGTTCTCTTGATACTCATATGTTCCAACGAAGAAATAGATCAAAATTAACTAAGCTTAGTGTGAATTGTTTCCGAGGAAATATAGCGAAATCCGAAGATTTAGGTTAGGTTAGACTAATCTCAAAAAATATATTTTTTCATTGTGTCAATTTGATGTAATTATACAATTTTAAAAATTAGTTTAGACTACATTTTCATTGTTTTAGGGCCAATCGGTGAGATTAAGAAATTTTGATGGCTCATATTGGCTTAGATGGTACTTAAGTTGATTTACATTAAAGGGGGACAAATCACATACATGTTGTATGAGAACAAACACTTTGTGAGTTTAACAGCATGAGAAATGTACCAAAAAAAGGGACAAATCTCAGAAAAATAGAAAATGAAAAGTTTTCCTTATAAGGAAATCATCTCCATATGGGAGATCTCATCAAACCAAATAAGATCCGACACGAAGATCGGATCTACCCATAGCGGAAGCGATGATCGAGATAAACTCTAGGGGTCTGTCTGTATTCAGTCAACATGCTAATTAGAAAAGTAAATCGGATAAAAGTTTTACTTTGCCTTATTTGGATCCAAAAAAATTTAATAAAGTAAATGGTAGGAGGTCTATAGTATCCAAAAAGTTTTACTCTGAAAAAGTCAAATAAAACTTTTGATTTATTAGTAAAAGGCTCTGTTGACCCATGCCATGTCAGCAACGACACGATCAGAAGAGCATTCCGTGATGGATTTGATGATTTGGGGAGTGACATATGGCGATCCCAATTTCAACGGGCACGATCTATGGGCCATGGGATGAACCCGCACTGCCAGCCGCTGCCCACCCATTGCCCAGTCAGCTGCTGTGCACAGCTGTCACCGACCACCACTCCTTCCGACCACCACTTGCACGCCACCGCCCTGTCAACTACCACCCGCCACCTCCCAACCTGGTGGTGGGCGGCGGTGGGTGGTGGCATATGGGGCGATGGCAGGTGGCTGTTGGTCGGTGAGCGTGGTGGATAGTGGCCAGTAGATTTAATTTCTAATTTGCTTTACTTGTCAATCCAAACAGCCGTCCTGAAATAAAAGCTTATTTTACTAGTCAATACAAACAACAAGAAGGAAATCAGATTTACTAATCGATCTGAAAGATTTACTAGCCAGCATCCGATTTACTAGCCTTTACTAGCCAATGGGGCGGTGACCGGTGGGACAGTGGCAAGTGGTGGTTGGTGGTGCGGCGGCAGGTGGTGGCATCCCCTAAACGACTATTGTGGTCAAAGGGAAATGGAGCCTTCTCTACTTTGGTCCAGGACTCGTACTATTATTTTTGGGAAGTGTTATTCATACCCCATGAATCTGTAATTAGCCCCCATTTCCAAAAAACTTGAACACACCCCTTTTTTTTTTTTCATACCCCATTCCTATCCCAAAAATACCCTTCCCTCTTACAACCCACCTTCAATACACCCAGTTAAATGGCCCGCCCCAATTTGGGCGGGCTAATCCGAGCCCAACCCGAATTATTTCTCCTCGACCCGACAAGACCCGACACGAAATTAGCGGGTATGAGACAAGGCTAAAGGGGTTCGGGTCGTAAACGGGTCGACACGATAGACCCGTTTAATAAACGGGTCGGGTCCGGGTTTAGGGTCTGGACATGGTAGACCCGGGAAGACCCGTTTAGTATTCAACGGGTCGTGTCGGGTCGGGTCTACCAGCAATCCAATACTATAATATATAATACCAGTGGGTCTTTCGGGTCAGGTCGGGTCAAGTCGGATTGGGTCGGATCGGGTCAACTGAATAGATCCGGGTGGTAAACGGGTCTTACCGGATCTTATCTTGTCAACGTATTTATTAGCGAGTCGGGTACGGGTTTAGGATCTAGACACGATTAGTTAAACGGGTCGGGTCCGGGTCTAGGGGTTTCGGACACGACACGAACCTAGACACGACACGACTCATTGCCACCCCTAGCTGCAACTTGGGCGGGCTAACCCGAACCCAACCCGACTTTGGGCGGGTTAACCCGAACCCACCCCGCACAACCCGGCCAACCCGCTTGGGGTTTGGGGTACAAAAAAAAGGACATTGTTGGTATTAAAGGATTGTTGAGTAAGTTATTGAGAAACGCTAGGGATACGGGGGCTAGTTACAGATTTTTGGGGTATGAATAAAATTTCCCTTATTTTTAGGGTTATTTTGACTTTGCCCCCCAAATTTTGCCTTGAATTAGGCTTTATCCCCCATCTTTTCATTAATTAGACTTTACCCCCCAAAACTAGCTGTTCCGTCAGCTCACCTCCCCCCAAAAAAAAACTTTATTTCTTTTCCGTCAGCTCACCCTTGCTCTTAATGGTGAGCTGACGGAAAAGTTAGTTTTGGGGGGTAAAGTCTAATTAATGAACATGGGGGGTAAAGTCTAATTCAAGGCAAAATTTAGGGGTCAAAGTCAAAATAACCCTTATTTTAATTTTATATTTTTCCCTCCATCATCTTCTACAACGTCTGCCGCCATGCACTTTTCAACCGCGATCATCGCCGACGGTGAACTCACTCAGGCCGTGGTTCACGAATCCGATTGCAGCCACGGTCGCCGGCCCAAACTGGTGAATCTCACCATCCAAACTCCGGCAGCCCCGGCCACCATCAAAGGCCCGAACTGGCCGGTGAATCAAATCCACCACCGATCGGGACCGAAACCTGCCGCTCGACCACCCGTCACCCACCAACAGGTGCATATATCGCACCAATCCCTGACTTCGCCGAAGACGACGGTGGGTCCCGGAAGGGGCATCACACCCATCCTCGCCGAGGACAGGTGCAGCGCGCCCATCCCGACTTAGCCGGAAGCTTCCGGTGGTCGTAGCCTTGTGGATCCGGCCGTGGAAAGGAGGAGGACGACCGTGCATCGCATCCCGGATCGACGGCAGGCACCGCCGATGAGTTCATCGCACCAAGCCCCGACGCAGGCACCCTCCGACCGGTGCAACGCATCCCGCAACGGTGACCCTCGATTATTTTGGAGGACTTAGTGATAGGTCAACAAACGTATCGACTTGAAATAAATTCTCTTTAATTTTCTAACATATAAAAAATAAATAAATATATTACACATAGACCGCTATAGGTTGGCCGATTATCACTTACAACCTCTCATGTTTAAAACCCTACAAATACCTCCATATAGTTTGAAAAGACATACGCAGACCCCCCTCTAGAGGGGGTGTAAGTGATGTGTTTTTCAAACAATAGGGGGGCATTTATAGGGTTTTAAACATAAGAGGGTGTAAGTGAATGTAAGTGAAAATCGATCAAACTACAGGAGATTTGCGTAATTTACCCAAAAAAAAATGATAATAACGCCAAACCTAAGTTCATTAAATTTACATTTTCTATCATCAACTTAACGCAAACCATTTTTTGCATGAAAATCAATTGAAATCACTCCTGATTGTCGATTTAAAATCACAAAACAATTTAAATTTTTTTGTATATTTTTATAACTTTTTTTTTTATTCTGTCAACCGACCAAATAGTTACTCTTTTTTACCTAATTTTTACTCTTTATATACGAGATTGAATCAACTTGGTTTCGCATAGTTAAATGCATTTTTTGTCACAAAGATAATTACATTGTGACCAGATGAGCAAAAATTCAACTACAATCAATCGACTATTAAGGCATTTTTCCATATCAAATTGTTACTCTTTGCTAATGAATTGTTACTCTTTACCAATTGTTACTTTTTCGCTAAGATTGTTACACTTTATATGTCGGGCTAAAATTATCATTTAAAGTTTTTTGTTATTACATGTGCGCGGCAGAAGGAGCCCGCATTAGCCAAAACTAACGGATTTTTGCTCTTTAACAATTGCTATTCTTTTGCTACTATTGTTACACTTTATTTGTAGGAGTAAAATTGTTATTTAAAAAATTTTGGTATTACATGTGTGCGGGAGAAGGAGCTCATGTAAGCCAAAGTACTCCAACTACAGATAAAGTGATGTTTGAATTTATCACGTAAATGCCCAAAGAGGTATTCGAATTTACAAATTGTGCTACTCATTCTTTCACAGAGAACCGAGCTTGGAGTGGTTTTGCACCGCTCTTGTGCCACGCTCGGACACCGATCAACCTCCCCCGTGTTGTCGTTGAGGAGAGGACACGGAGGAGAACCACCAGAGACCATCCGTTTTTGCCGAGGTTCGCCGATTCTGCGTCGGCAGACTTCGTATTCCGATACGAGCTCTAGCCATGGAGTCCATGCATGCGGTGTTAACGGCTATAGCCATGTGGCCGCGCGAGGTGGTCCGATTGGCTTGGGTTTGGATTATGGGCGCCTTGTTGCTGATCGAGTAGGTCCGAGCTATGCAGGGAGGAGCGCAGGGGTTCTATAAGGGTAAAATTGTCATTTAAAAAAATTTGTTATTACATGTGTGCGAGAAAAGGAGCTCGCATTAACCAAAGTTCAACTATAGGTGCCTGACGTTAAGGTCAAACTATACATACCCTTAACCTAAAATGAAAACCTTTTTAAGGAGCTAACATTAATAACTATATTTTTTTGGGGGGACTTAGTGAGCCGTCCTTAACGAAGAGATCAGTTAAGCTCAAGAACTATGAAAATCTGTGGATGAAAAAACCCTCTAATTCGTTTTAAATTTTCTTTGCAATGCCACAGAACCAGTGAATCTTACCAGTTTTGCTCGGCTTCGTTGCTCGTCGTCGCTGGAACCTGCCTCCTTTAATTTTCCACCTCCTCCCTCCTCATCGGTGGTGGCTGCCGTTGGGGTTTGGTGCGATGCATCGGCCGGAGCCCCACCTCCTCCCTCCTCACCGGCGGTAGCTGGCATCGGACTGGGGTGCTATGCACCGGTCGGCGGTGGCTGCCGTTCGCGTAGGGTGCGATGCACTAGTCGGAGCCCCACCTCCTTCCTCCTCATCGGCGGTGGTTGCGTCTCGAGAGAGATGGAAGAAGAGAGCAGGAAAAGGATAATTTTGGGTTTAGAAAAAAGACAGGGACCTTAGGCTAAAAGAAACTTTAGCTGGTTTTGTTCACGAGATGGATATATCGTCAGAGAACTCTCACACATTAACCTGGGTGGGGGTGGGGGTGGGGGGGGGATGGGACTTAGTGATAGCTCCCTGACAAAGGTATCAACTTGCAATAAGTCCTCCATTTTTGCATGAAAATCAATTGAAATCACTCCAGATTGTCGATTTAATACCACAAAATAATTTATTTATTTTTTTGTATATTTTTATCATTTTTTTTTTCATTATGTAAACATTATCCAAAATTAACGGATTTTTGCTCTTTACCAATTGTTACTCTTTTGCTACGATTGTTACACTTTATTTGTAGGGGTAAAATTGCCACTTAAAAAATTTTGTTATTACATGTGCGCAGGAGAAGGAGTTCACATACGTTAGCCAAAGTTCAACTACAGGGGCTTAACGTTAAGTTCAAACTTTACATATTCTTGACGTTAAACAGAAACCCTGTTAAGGAGCTAACGTTAATAACCCCTTTTTTTTTGTCATGTAGTATAAACGCACGAGAAATTCATATAATTACTGATCGTGAAATCCGATGGTTGATATTAGGTTTAGAAAGGATATTGTAGTACTTTTTTTTCTTCGGCCCACCAGGGGAGCCAAGATTGTCCAGGAATTAATTCATATGAGTGGAGGGGGGGGGGGGGGGGGAGGGGACCACTGGAGAGAATGAGAGGTAGGTCTCCAAGTCCGTAGATGAATTTTTGGTGAAAGAGATATTTGGTGGGCCATGTGGCACATCCAGATTGAGAGTGAAGAATTTAATCATAGCGGCAAAACGTATCAACAATTACGTTAATACCAAATGTGTCTCTATTTTTTTACAACTAGCCCCTCATATTATTTTAATATTATTTTTAATAGAAAATTATCTAAATCGATTGCAGCCATGTACAGTTGTCGGCACGAATCCGATTGCAGCCACAGTTGCCGATCCAAACTGATGAATCTCACACGTTAACCCGGGGGGGGGGGGGAACGGGGACGGGACTTAGTGATAGCTCCCTGACAAAGGTGTCAACTTGCAATAAGTCCTCCTACAAGTCCAATATTGCAATTTGTAATAGCTTCCTCCCGAAATCCCGCCGAATCAAATAGAATAGGACAATAACGATCAACCCAAGTTCATTTTACATTTCCTGTCATCAACTTAATATGAATCATTTTTGCATGAAAATCAATTGAAATCACTCAATATTATCGATTTAAAACCACAAAATAATTTATTTATTTTTTCTGTATATTTTCATCAAATTTTTTTTCATTCTGTCAACCGACCAAATAGTTGCTCTTTCGTACCTAATTGTTACTATTTATATGTGAGATAGAATCAACTTGGTTTCGCATAGTAAAAATATTTTTGGTTACAAAAAAAATCATATGGTGACCAGATGAGCAGAAATACAGTTACAATCAATTGATAATTAAGATATTTTACCATATCAATGCAAATTGTTACTTTTTGCTAACGGATTGTTACTCTTTATCAATTGTTACTTATTTTTGCTACGATTGTTACAGGTTATATGTAGGGCTAAAATTATCCTTTAAAAAGTTTTGTTATTACATGTGTGCGACAGAAGACACCAACAGTAGCCAAAATTAATGGATTTTTTCTTTTTACCAAGGGGTAAAATTGTCACTTAAATTTTTTTGTTATTACATGTGCGCAGGAGAAGAAGTTCACATTAGCCAAAGTTCAACTACAGGGGCTTAATGTTAAGTTCAAACTTTACATATTCTTGACATTAAACAGAAACCCTGTTAAGGAGCTAACGTTAATAACTCCTTTTTTGTCCTGTAGTATAAAAGCAGGAGAAATTCTTGTAATCATTAATTGTGAAATCTGATGGTTGATATTAGGTTTAGAAAGGATATTGTAGTACTTTTTTTTCTTCTCCTACCAGGGGAGCCAAGACTGTCCAGGAATTAATTCGTATGAGGGGAGACCACTTGAGAGAATGAGAGGTAGGTCTCCAAGTCCATAGAGGAATTTCTGGTGAGAGAGATATTTGGTGGGCCATGTGGCACATCCAGATTGAGAGTGAAGAATTTAATTCTACGGGCAAAACGTATGAACAATTACGTCAATACCAAATGTACCTCTATTTTTTTACAAATAATCCCTCATATTGTTTTAATATTATTTTTAAGAGAAAACCATCCAAACAGATTGCAGCCACAGTTGTCGGCACGAACCCGATTGCAGCCACAGTTGCCGGCCCAAATTGATGAATCTCACCCTCCAAACTCCGACAGCCCGGGCTACCATTGAAGGCCCGAACTGGTGAATCTCATCCACCATCGATCGAGACCGAAAACCTACCCCCCGACGACAAGTGCATCGCACCCGTCCCTGACTTCGCCAGAGACGATGGTGGGTCTCGAAAGGGGCATCACAGCCATCCGGAGCGGCAACCGAGCATAGGTGCATCGCACCCATTCCTGACTTCGTGTCCTGTCTAGTTTCGGGTCGTGTCCAAAACCCTAGACCCGGACCCGACCCATTTAACTAATCTTGTCTAGATTCTAAACCCGTACCCGATCCGTTTATAAATGGGTTGATCCGATAAGACCCGTTAGACTCGTTTAACACACGGGTTTATTCAGTTGACCCGATCCGACTCAACTCGACATTACCCGATAGACCCACTGATACTATATATTATAGTATCGGATTGCGGGTAGACCCGACCCGACCCGACCCGACATGACACGACTTGGTGAATTTTAAACAGGTCTTCCCGGGTCTACCGTGTCTAGACCCTAAACCCGGACCCGACCCGTTTATAAAACGGGTCTATCGTGTCGATCCGTTTACGATCCAAACCCGTTTAGCCCTGACCCAGACCTGCTAACTTCGTGTCGGGTCCGAAATTGCCAGTCCTACCATTACTTTCTCTTCCCCTTTGTTCTTTGCATTCTGATGATGGACAAAATATATCCTGTTCCGTTTTTTTTTGTGAGAAACTTGTTATTAACGCGAACCACCGTAACATGTTATATAGATGAATTTATACATTATTTCGCTCAAAAATTAGTTTTCGCCCTAATTCTTCGATCCCTAATTCTAACTTGGGAAACCCTAGGCTATATTAAAATAGAAGAACTTAATGATATTGATGCGTCCAATATCCATGCAGGGGAGAATACAACTCGTATACAACAATTACCTGACAGTAAAGAGTACGTACGTTGATCAGATAGGCAGCTATGTATACACGTTATGCATCCAACCCTAATCTCCAAACAACTTATACAACTCATCAAGGGACAGCGGCAGCTCCACCGACCCCCAGCCAGTCTCCCCGTCGGCGGCCATCACCGGATTCTTCAACCGTTCCCTCCCTCGAGCACCACCCTCGGCAGGTGACTTCCCGCCAACGCCCCTCCCGCCCTCCGGGGCCACCTCCGCACCCTTCCCCGTGAGCCGCTGAACCACGGACTTGAACCGCGTGGCGTCCGTCTCGACGAACTGGGTCTCGATGATCGTCACCTTCGTCGACCTCGTCCCTTCATTCGACATGGAGCGGAGCTTTGGAGAGGAGGCTGCTGCGCGCTCTGCCTTCACAGCTTCACCTCCTAGCTTTAAGAACAGAAGGCGGCGGCTGGCCCGCGATGGGAGATTGGGGCCGAGACCGGTCAAATGGAAGACCAGGACCAGTCAAGCGGTCGTGTTCATCAGCGGGGCCGTTCAGTTCAGAAATTTATATACATCGCTGAGTTGGTCTAAGCTTCTCCAGCCTCTCGTTATTCACTGTCAGTGGTACCCGGTCAGACCCAGGTTTGTCTAAGGTCAGTGACAACAGAATCGGTGGGGTTGGATGATGGGTTTTGCCTAAGATCCCTAAAAACAAATCGGTTCGGTGAAAAGGACTACCAAAACCTCAAAATATATGTCCCTCGCTCTGCCTCGCTTTTCTTCCATCTCATGGAGGCGGAAGAGAGCACGTGTAGCGAAGACGTACAACAGTGGCAGCGACAGCAAGCACAAGTTGCAGCTGCTCACCGGGGGTAGTGGCGAGCAGCCGAGATGAGAAGTCACAGGGGGGACGGGATCGGTTTAATTAGGATTAGGTATAGGGTTTCTAGGTCTATGGTTCGTCCCATAGCCTACAGATCTTAGGCTGTGTTTGGTTGCCCTACGACTTAAAGGGGGGAAAAGGATTTCGTTTGCCCGGCCCCTTGTTGAAAACCCAGGTTTTGAAAACCCTTTCCCAAGTGATGCTCGATCCTGTTTGGTTGACAATTTTAGGCCGGAAAAAGGGGGACTATTTCTCTTCATTTAGTTATAAACCTGGTTGCCAAGGATTTTCAAGAGGGGATTTCGATTTCGACCATCGGATTTGGCTAACATGAGCAATGGACTGCATGTCATGTCCAGCAACACACGAACAACATAACTCCCTGACCAGAGCACCACTAGATTTAACAAAATTGAATTGTAATCATAACCAAATTTGGCTAACAATGCAACCAATTAGGCTGCATGTCCAGCAAACAACCAAAAACATGCCCCAAGTCTAGAGCCGCCATCAGATTTGGCTAATAACATTGCTGAGTTGGTCTAAGCTTCTCCAGCCTCTCGTTATTCACTGTCAGTGGTACCCGGTCAGACCCAGGTTTGTCTAAGGTCAGTGACAACAAAATCGGTGGGGTTGGATGATGGGTTTTGCCTAAGGTCCCTAATAACAAATCGGTTTGGTGAAAAGGACTGCCAAAACCTCAAAATGAATGTCCCTTGCTCTGATGGGAAAAACCGCACCGGCTCAACCATGAAACCGACGATTTCTTCCCCGTGAGATGAACTAAAGAGAGCAAACAACAATCCAATCACAAATGCAAAATAAATTCAATCACAAGCAAAGAAGACGACTCGGGGATTTACGTGGAAACCCTTGCGGGAAAAACCACGGTGAGCAAATACTCGGAGCAAATGCTCAGGGGAGGGCTTCACTATCAAAGACGGCAAGTAAGACGAGAGTACAACCCGACTCCTTCTTCTTCCTCCTTCTAGATCTACACCTTTCCCCCTTCTAGAGCTCAACAAGTAGAGACCCTAGCAAGTCTCAAGGAACATACCTCCTTGCAAGCTTAGATCTGATCTATCCGTCGAAGATCGATCCCCAAGAAAATCTTCTCATCCCTTGTAGAAGAAAGCTCTCATTCTCACTTAGAAAATCAGCCCTCAAAACCCTCTCCAAGGTTTCTCAAAGCCAACCCAAGCTACACACCAAAAACCCCTTCAAAGAGCCTTAAAACATCTCAAAACGGGTCTGCAGAAAAACCCAGAAAAACAGATCCGACTCGACTTCGCCCAAGCGGGTTTGCTGAATTTTCTGCCCATTTGTGGCTAAGGAACTCGCCCGGGCGAGTCGGATCTCGCTCGGGTGACTCGGGTGCAAGTCTGATTGGGAAGGAGCTATGCTCCCCTCCCCTTTTGGGTCTCCTCCATGGGGATGGAACCCCAACAATCTCCCCCTCCAGACCCATGGAGAGGAAGGCGCCTTCAAAGGCTTCAAGTGATGCCAATGAGCTCACAACAGAGCTCATGTTTATCTCGAGTCACCATCTTCGTTAGCATATCTGCCGGGGTTTTGCTAGTGTGGATCTTCTCAAGCACCATTTCATCCTCTTCAAGCACTTCTTGAATCTAGTGATAACAAACTGCAATGTGATTGGTCCTCGGATGGTAGGTAGCATTCTTGCTTAGCTCGATCGCGATCTGGCTATCGCAATTGAGGTCATAAGCCTCTTGCTTCATCCCCAACTCTAGGAGAAACCTCTTCAACCATAGAAGTTCCTTGCCGGCCTTATTCACGGCAATATACTCTGCTTCGGTGGTTGACAGTGCCACACACGTACTTCTGCAAACAAGACTGTCATGACACAGCTCCCCCAAAGAAGGTAAACATATAGTCAGAAGTGGACCTTTTGCTATCAATGGCCCCTGCCATATCAGCATCTGTATATCTTGTCAGAGTCGGACTTTCCTTGCCAAAACACAACCAGTACTTGGAAGTCCCTTTCAAATATCTAAATACCCACTTCACAGCCTCCCAGTGCCCCTTGCCCGGATTTGATATGAATTTGCTCAACATCCCTACGGCTTGAGCAATATCGGGCCTTGTGCACACCATGGCATATATGAGGCTACCAACGACACACATATATGGAATCAACTCCATCTCCTTCTTCTCCTTCACTGTCTTCGGTGACAAGGCTAAACATAGCTTGAAGTGACCTGCGAGAGGAGTACTCACAGGCTTCACCTCCTTCATGTGGAACCTCTCGAGCATCTTCTCAACATATGCCTCTTGAGATAACCAAAGTCGTCGACCGTTGCGATCCCTCTCGATCTTCATGCCCAAAATATGCTGAGTAGGACCCAAGTCCTTTATGTCGAACGCCTTTGCCAAGTCTCACTTTAGCTCCTTGATCAAACTAGCATCTTGTCCCATAATCAACATATCATCCACATAGAGCAGAAGAACAATGAACTTGCCTCCTTTGAATCTCTTGATGTAGACACAGTGATCCGTCGCTGTTCGCTTATACTTCTGAGAAGCCATAAAGGAGTCAAACTTCTTGTACCACTGACGCGGTGCTTGCTTCAACCCATACAAGCTTTTCTTCAAGCGGCACACTAAGTGCTCCTTACCCTTTACCTCATAAGCTTCCGGCTGCATCATATAAATCTTCTTCTTCAAATCTCCGTGCAAGAAGGCAGTCTTGACATCAAGCTGCTCGATCTCCAAATCCAGACTCGCTGTCAATGCTAACACGACCCGAATAGAAGTCATTTTCACCACAGGTGAGAAAATTTCAGTGTAGTCAATACCCTACTTTTGCTCAAAGCCCTTGACAACCAACCTCGCCTTGTACTTTACAACATTATCGATGTTGTCTCTCTTAAGCTTGAAGACCCATTTGTTCTTCAATACTTTCACCCTCTTCGGAGCTTCTACCAACTCATAGGTTTGATTTTTCTCCAAAGAAGCCATTTTTTCATCCATTGCCTTCTTCCAATTTGTATCCTCCTTATCACTAAGAGCCTCCAGGAAGTCTTCAGGCTCCCCCTCATCTGTCACCATAATATACTCCTCTGAGGAGTACCTTCTCGATGGTCGAGGCACCCTAGTTGACCTCCGGACTTGAGGCACTTCCAGAGGTGGGAGCTCGTCTTCATCACCGATAGAAGCATCATCTACCGGGTCTTCATAGGCTCCTCCACCGATCGGTTCAACAATCGGTGGGTCTTCATGAGTCTCCCCCTCTCCATCATCCACCCCTTGGCTTGGTGGAGAGGAGATGGGAGTGAAATCATCAGATTCTTCTACACCTCCACCATGGACCTTCGTAGTCTTCTCCAAATCGACAATGGTCTCATCTTCAAAGAATACAACATCATGGCTTGCACTAGCATCTTGGCCTTGGGATCATAGAGGTGATACCCAAATTCTTCATCCCCAAAGCCAATGAACACGCACGGTGTGCCCCGATCGTCGAGCTTCGATCGATTCTCCTTTGACACGTGCACAACAGCCCGACACCCAAACACCTTCATGTGACGGTAGCTAACTTCCTTGCCGCTCCAAACCTTCTCCGGAATGCCACCCTCCAAGGGAACCGAGGGAGACCGGTTGACGATGTAGGAAGTGGTCACCACCGTCTCCCCCCAAAAGGTCTTAGGAAGCTTAGCCCTAGATAGCATTGCACGTGCCTTCTCCATGAGTGTGCGATTCATCCTCTCCACTATCTTGTTGTGCTTAGGGGTGCATGCTACACTCTGCTCGTGCCGAATTCCATATCTAGCACAATAGTCTTGGAATTCCTTTGAAACATACTCGCCTCCATTGTCACTACGGAGGCATTTGAGTTTCTTCTCTGTCTCCTGCTCAACCTTAGCATGAAACTTAGACAAAGCATCAAATACATCACTTTTATTTGCTAGGAAGTAGACCCATACATTGCGAGATGAGTCATCAATGAAGGTAAGAAAGTAGCAACGCCCCCCGAGAGTAGCAACATCCATGGGCCCGCAAACGTCCGAGTGGACAAGCTCCAACACTTCCTTCTTCCTCTCTGAGTGCGCCGAGAATGACACCCTATGTTGCTTCCCAATCAAACAGTCATCACAAGTGCCATAAGCCATAGAGCCAACTTGAGGTGTGATGAGCTTCTGCTTCCTCAAGATTTCTAAGCCCTTTTCACTCATGTGACTAAGCCTTCGATGCCATAGCCCTGGAGTAGCCTCACTAACATTCACACTACTTTTTTGAGTGTGCACCTCCGTGGCCATCTAGTATAGTGCGCAACAAGCCTTGCCTTTGGCAACAACCAACGAACCCTTGCTTAGCTTGGACATCTCCAATACCTTGAATCTTCGACGCACTACTATTACCCATTTTGACATTGCCAAAATTGCCGCTCCGGTAGCTCGTAAAGAAGTCCCTCTTGGGTGTGACATGGTATGATGCTCCCGTGTCGACAACCCTTTCAACCTCATTTGCGGAGGTGTGGTAGCATTCCCCATTGTCCAACAAGACAATTACACCATCATCACCGGTGATGGTAGCGGATGTACCTTCCTCCTCCTTGGGCTTCACCTTACCCTCCTTGAGATCATTCTTAAACTTGAAGCAATTTTTCTTGAAGTGCCCCTCCTTCTTGCAATAGAAGCACGTCAATGATTTACCTTTGGACTTTGACCGAGCTTGCGACTTCCCCCTCCAATGAGGTTTTCTACTCTTGCTCCAACCTCACTTTTCATTCATCAAAGCTTGTGGATGGTCTTCTCCATTCGCCTTCCGTCTTGTTTCCTTATTTAGCAAAGTACTATGCATAATAGACAATGTCAACTTGCCATCCGGGGAAGAGTTGCTCACTGACACAATAAGTGTCACCCAACTATTTAGAAGCAAACTCAATAGTAGCATAGCTTGAAGCTCCTCTTCCAAGACTGTCTTCGTGACGGTCAATTGATTGACTATGCTTTGGAACTTGTTTAAATGATCTGACACCGACGTTCCATCCCGAAACTTCAAATTGACAAGCTTGCGGATGAGCATGGTCTTGTTGCCAACTATCTTCCTCTCGTACCGATCATGAAGCTGAGCCCACATCTTGAATGCAGACGTAACTCCGGAGACGTGATGGCAAACACTAACATCTAGCCACTTGCGAATCGTGCCGCATGATTTTCGATTCAACACCTGTCATTCCTCTTCGGACATCTTTTCCGGGCACTTCGAATCTCCACCTAATGGCAAGTACAAATCCTTGCAATACAAGATGTCTTCTATCTTCTCCTTCCAAATCGGCCATGAATTAGTACCATTGAAGAAAAACATCCCTTCATTCTTGCTACCGTCGCTCTTATCCATCTTTGATTTCTCACAGACACAAGAACAAACACCTTGTGTGCACAACCCGTGCTCTGATACCACTTGATGGAAAAAACCACACCGGCTCAACCACGAAACCGACGATTTCTTCCCCGTGAGATGAACCAAAGAGAGCAAACAACAATCTAATTACAAGTGCAAAATAAATTCAATCACAAGCAAAGAAGACGACTCGGGGATTTACATGGAAACCCTTGTGGGCAAAACCACGGTGAGTAAATGCTCGGAGCAAATGCTCGGGGGAGGGCTTCACTATCAAAGACGGCAAGCAAGACGAGAGTACAACCCGACTCCTTCTTCTTCCTCCTTCTAGATCTACACATTTTCCCCTTCTAGGGCTCAACAAGTAGAGACCCTAGCAAGCCTCAAGGAACATACCTCCTTGCAAGCTTAGATCCGATCTATCCGCCGAAGATTGATTCACAAGAAAATCTTCTCCTCCCTTGTAGAAGAAAGCTCTCATTCTTCTTTAGAAAATCAGCCCTCAAAACCCTCTCCAAGGTTTCTCAAAGCCAACCCAAGCCACACACCAAAAACCCCTTCAAAGAGCCTTAAAACATCCCAAAGGGTTTGCAAAAAAACCCAAAAAAATAGATCCGACCCGACTTCACCCAAGCGGGTTTGCTGAATTTTCTGCCCATTTGTGGCTAAGGAACTCGCCCGGGCGAGTCGGATCTCGCTCGGGTGACTCGGGTGCAAGTCCGATTGGGAAGGAGTTATGATCCCCTCCGCTTTTGGGTCTCCTCCATGGGGATGGAACCCCAACATGCTCTGCCTCACTTTTCTTCCATCTCATGGAGGCGGACGCGAGCAACGGTGGCGAGGGCGAGCACGCACAGTGAAGACAGCAGTGGTGGCGAATGCAAGCACGAGTTGCAGCTGCTCACCGGGGGCAGTAGCGAGCAACCGAGATGAGAAGCCAAGGGGGGAGGGGATCGGTTTAGGATTAGGTATAGGATTTCTAGGTCTATGGTTCGTCCCATAGCCTATATATCTTATGCGTAGTTTGGTTTCCCCGTGACTTAAAAGGGGGGAAAAGGATTTCGTTTCCCGGCCCCTTATTGAAAACCAAGGTTTTGAAAACCCTTTCCCAAGTGATGCTCCTGTTTGGTTGACAATTTTAGTCTGGGAAAAGGGGGATTGTTTCTCTTCCTTTAGTTATAAACCTGGTTGCCAAGGATTTTCAAGAGGGGATTTCGACCATGGGATTTGGCTAACATGAGCAATGGACTGCATCTCATGTCCAGCAACACACGAACAACATAACTCCCTGACCAGAGCATCACTAGATTTAACAAAATTGAATTGTAATCATAACCAAATTTGGCTAACAATGCAACCAATTAGACTGCATGTCCAGCAAACAACCAAAAACATGCCCCAGGTCCCGAGCCGCCATCAGATTTTGCTAATAACACAAGTAATAGATTGCCAAATCAAGAGCCACCATCAAATTTAGCTAATAAAACAAGCATTAATGGCCTGCCATGTCCAGCAACACATGTCACAAGTCCAGATCACCACCAAATTAACTAAAATAAAATATATTCAAAACCAAATTTGAATATCAATACAAGCAATGGATTGTCATGTCCAGCAAACCACCAAAAACATGTCACAACAACCCACCAACCCATAATCCTATTTGGTAAAAACACAATTAATGGACTGTATGTCACAACCACCCACCAACTCAAGTCACTAACCTGAGCCCCATCAGATTTGGCTATCAACACGAGCATTTTACGTGAAACGCAAATCGATTTGATTAAATTGTACTTCAAGGTACATGTCAACAGCAAAAAACTTACACCACAAAACTTACTTCAACAAAATTAAGCACAATAAATAACAATATTAAAATAAAGCACGATAATACCAAATTTCCAATTAAAAGGAACTTCATCCCTTGATCGCTTCCTACAGATTAGGTTAACAACACAAGCAATGGAGTGTCATGTCCAACAACGACACCATTAGATTAGGCAACTAACACAAGCAATGGACTACAATGTCCAGTAACACACCAACAACAATCCCTGACTGGAGCAACACATCAATAGCAATGGGCTGCCATGACTAGAGCACCACCAGATTTAACTTAAATGAAATATAATCATAACCAAATTTAGCTAACAACACAATCAAATAGGCTGTATATCTAGCAACCCACCAAAAAATATGTCCTATGTCCAGAGCCACGTCATATTTAAGTATAAAACATCCTATCAGACTTAAATGAAATGCTATTCAGCCCGAAGGTTTTTTCGATTCCGCTCAGCCCGATTGACGTGGCATCGTGCAACTGGTGGTGTAAAAGATTTAAATGACGCTAGTGGATTTTAGCCGCCATTAGTCGTATGCTGCCAAGTCAATTAGGCCGGCGGAATCTGAAAAACCTTCGGACTGAATAGCATTTCTCGTACTCTAATATACAAAATGGTACTTAATGCTACAGTGATTTATTTGTAGCAGTCACGACGAATTTTCTATAGCAACCACGTTGAAATCACTGTAGCACTGAGTACTTTTATATAGAAGTAGCAAAAGGATAAGAGTACTTTTGTCATTAGTTTGTGTGGTTTGAAAAGTCAAACCAGTAGCTTGGGAGACTTGCTGCAATAGTGTATTTCGGGGAGGAATCTGATGCAAAACTGATGCATGTTGTCTGTTTTCTTTATCCAAAATTGATTTTCTTAAAAGAACTTAAGGCTAAGTCCCTGTACCTTTGGAGTAGTACTTGCAGTCACTTGTTTGACAGAGTCTTTAGTAGCTATCAGAAATAAATGACACCCCAATTGCATACTGACGTTGTAATTTGACTCGTGCCCCCAAGGAATTTCGGGCGTTTTGCTCGACCTCCTTGGCCGCCGACGGCAGATCCTGGGAGGCCGGGATTTGGGTTTCGAGATTCCTTTGGGGCACGAGCTAGCCCTTCTTTGCGCCTATGTATAGGGCCTTCTCCAGCCAGCCGGTTCTTTTATTTTCATCGCTCAAGAGGCGCGGCTTCTTCCTCCTTGCTTGGTTGTTGTTCTTCTCTTGACGTCAGGGTCCGATCTCCCACTAGGGGCTGCGGGATGGTCGGATCTGACCCCAACGTTGAGTTTCCGTCGGTGGGTTTTCAGAACGCCTCCTCGGCACGGCGGGCGGACTCCTGGCGGTTTCTGGCAAAGGCAGTGGTCGACATCGGAGCGTGGAGGTGGCTTCTTTAATCTATTCTTCCGGGCTGCTGGCATTCTCAGATCTATTTTTTGGTTGTGTTTTGTGATGTTTTTAGGTGTTTTCTGTCTTCCCATTTTGGCGTTTTCTGTTTTTTTTTTTTGTATGGCTGATTCCGCCTCTTCCTCTGCCTAGTTGGCAATTGGTTCTAGTAGCGCCGACATGCGGCGGCTCCCTCCCCCACCTTGTGGTGGTCCTTGTTGCAGCAGATGGCTGTCCTCTCCTGCTGCGCCAGCATGTGGCGCCTCCCGGGGTCCTGTTGTGACCTCCCCTTTGGAATACAAAAAAAAAAAAGAAACTGTTAAGCTCCTGAGTAGCTGAAGAAGCAGTTGATCAATTGAAGGAGCGTGGTCTATCGTTTACTTGCCGTCTTAAGACAAGCAAAAGATGTCACCTGGCCTTCACCATTACAGACCGAGCTAACAGAGGAATCAAGGCGAAAGCTCGGCTTACATTGCCGCGAATCGCGCCAATTCTGATGTTGTGTGTGGATTGGTTTATCATATTTGGCGGCATGATCAGTAGAGGCTAGGTTGGGCTGCAAACAAAACCGAGCTGTTTGTGATCGAGCAGCTCGATCGTGAACAAGCTCGGTAAAGTCTCGTTCGAGCTTGTTCAATAACTATTTGAGCCACTAAATTTACAACGTACAGAGTGAGGGGTACGCCGTGCAAGCGAAGCTACGACCGTTTGATTGGTCAATTAGCTGATTGTTGTTCCAAATATGATAGCAAATACTAATCGATCTATCAGTGCATGTGCTTGATCAATCAAATTTCTAACCCTGGCCGAGACGATTACTAGAGTTTCTGGGAACAGACATCAAAAGGTACTGACTGACTCAATTAGGGATGGCAACGGTGCGGTGAGGTAAATGAATGATGGGTGCAGAAGTAGACCTCGAATGAGAAGTTAGTAACACGTAGGGCGCTTTGTAACATACTGTATGGAATTTCATTAAACTGAAAAAGTAACGATAATAACTAGGAAACATAAAATGTGGACAAGGTCAATAAGAGAGATGCTATTCGGCCCGAAGGTTTTTCCAATTCCGCTCAGCTCGATTGAGATGGCAGCGTGCAGTGGCAGAGCTAGAAATTCACTCTAGTGGAGGCATAAATTCTAAGAGAGAGAGAGAGAGAGAGAGAGAGAGAGAGAGAGAGAGAGAGAGAGAGAGAATAGGGTTTTGACATACACCATGTTTTTTTTTTTTTTGAGAGGGGGGGGGGGGGGGGGGGAAGGGACTCGGGTCACCATTGGCCTAGGGTAAGGAACTGACTGTCGTCTCCGAACGTGAGTTTAAGGCAGAAGAGACACGGACAGAGATCTGAATATCCGAGAATGGTCGTATGGTACAGCTCGTGTGTGGGACTGCGATCTGCGAGCACTGCACGTCTAAGAGGTGCAAAGGTGGGACAAATTGAATGAGATAAATCAGCTCTTTTTTGTTAAATTATACTTTGCCCCTTGAAGTTTAGCTCAAAAACACTTAACCCCCATGTTGTTTGTTCCAAATCGCTCCCTAAAGTTTGAAATCTTAGCACAGTACACCTTTAGTCAACTACTTAATTACCTCATTTGGTGATTTTTATCTAATCAAAAGAGAAATGAAGGGGGGCAAAATGTAGTTCTTTAACTAAAAAGGGGTTCAGTGTTTTTGAGCTAAAGTTAAGGGGGGCAAGTGTAAATTCTCTTTTTGAAATTTCAGGGGAGGCACTTGCCCCCACCGGGCCTTAGTTGGCTCCGCCAGTGGCAGCGTGCAACTGGTGGTGCAGAAGATTTAAATGTCGCTAGTGGGTTTCAGCCACCAGTTGTATGCTGCCAAGTTAATCGTGCTGGCGGAATCGGAAAAAACTTCGGGCTGAATAGCATTTCTCCAACAATAAATGATTAAATGATAAAAAGATAAAATTAATTTTGACAAAAAAATAGTTGCGGCATGATGTTGAAGTCCTCTCTGTTTTCCTTTATTCGGTTTTGACCGACTTCACTCGGGTTTTGCCTCCTACAATAAAAGTTCCCGTCCATCATCATCCAGTGCATCTAAGTCACACTACAACACAAAAGCCCCTTTTCGGCCGTATAATCGGTGGTCATGGTAAAATCCACCGATTATGTCATGTTTTTCTTTAATAAAAGTTAAAATACATTTTTTTTTTAGAAAATTCAACTATCTTCATAACCCCTATTAATTCTGTGGATTTGCTTGGTTGCTGAGTTAAAATACATAATCGGTGGCTTACAAGCCGTATTAAGCATCTAATGTGGCGGTAGATGCATCAAATACGGTGGGCAAGCCGTTACAAAAGCCTAGAGCATATACGATGGTCACTGTAGTCTCCATATAAACATAGGGTGTATACGGTGGTCACTGTAGCCGTCGCAAATGGATGAAGGGTAATGATTGCAGAATACGGAGCCGAATACGACAGCATGCAGTAGCAATAGGGTTCAGATACCTTAACTGTAATAAATATATTTAAGTGTGTCTTGTGGGGGATCTTTCAGTTGATCCCCTTTGACAATCAATCAACAATAGAGAGAGGTGATTAAATCATTAAAGAGAGTAGGAAGAAGAAAGAGTGAACTCAGAGATTTGTTGATGAGGTTTGGCCATAACCTACATCCCCGTGCTGTACTTCGCAACCTTGACATTAGGGTTGCAACTCGAGCGAGTTGGGTCGGGTTGAGGGTCAAGTCAAGCCCAACCCAAATATTAAAACCCTCAATCATAGTCATAACCCAACCCAACCGGACCTCCAACCCAAGATGCCAAGCCCAACCCAAGCAAAAAATCCCATGCTCGGGTCGGGCTTGGGTTAGCCCAAGTCGAGTTGTACGGGTTCGGGTATATTTATTTTGTTAGACAAATTATGGACCGGGTTCATAGAGATAGAGAAAATAATATTAATCAAATATTGAAGCGCGTATAAACCACTTTATTTAAAGCGTAATTCGCATCCACCTATTACTGTCGTGTCTCTCACGAATTGCTTCCAGGATATGTCAGCCTTTGTGAGACTGCGCCCAAGAATGGTGAAGAACTCACTATCAGAAATCTATGACACGCGTTTCTTTTGCAGAGAATAAAGAAAAAAGAGAGGAAATTAGAAGTATATTCGGAGTACTTTGGAACAATAGAGATGAAATGGGCCTAGTTATATAGGACTAGAGGCACCCTTTGATAGCAAATAGTTCCCATGGTTCACAGGCCATCGGGTGCCAATTCACCCAGCGGATGGTTGCAAACTCCCCAGCGGGTGCCCCGCCCGTTCGACTCGTCGCATCCGCTCAGGCGGGTGGTTCATAATTGTGTGTATGGCACCCTTGTGGACCCAACCGACCAACTGGCACCCTTTGGATCTAATCGCCCAACCGACATCCTTTGGATCCAATAGTTCCAGGTTGTAATTGTCATCTCAACTTGGCTCAGAAACGAGTTAGCCCAACTGGACTTTGCCACATCATGTTAAGTGCAAAGTATACCTCTAAACTCCCAATCACACACGCACCATATCACCCAAATTGTACATCGTACAGCACCACTGTGTAGGCACAATTTATTTATTTATCCAAAATTGACATATCATTCAATTTGAACCATGATCTCTCTCCTTGTTAGTCACACACTAACCACGAAATCTCTACAACTTTGTTGAAAGAATCCCAACTAAAATAGTTAAATATTAAACTGTTTTTGAAAATCTCCAACATTCCTCCATCATTTTCAAAATACACACAAAGAAAATAAATAAAGTTTTACTTTTAAAAAACATAGGTTGTACCACAAAGTAATTGCCTACGTACCCTTCTTGGGATCGAGCATTCGTAGTTCTTAAAACAAGATTCTCTGCAAAAATATAATTATGCATAAAGATATGTATCTTTCGATTTGAACATATCCTTAGTGTAAATATCTTAATGTTATATTGGAATTTTGGTAGCCGCAGCTTTGAACCTACTTACTATCTCTATGTGATAGTACCGAAAACACTACACACATAATCACAGTCATGTTAACGATTCACATTAATTTAACATATCTCGCTTAGCACAATTAATGGCCTTAAGCTTATCCTGGTTTCATGAACGCTCACTTGAAGAATTTCAAACCCCTATGAGAGGCAGCATCACCTCTACGTTTATATAGGTGAAGTTCTTCCAGTATTCCCATTACATTTATAAATATTTGTTTTTATTTAAGATTAAACCTCATTAAGAGTTTGAAAATTCAACCTCCAAATTTTATAACAACCATCACTATTCATCATAGATGGGGTTCTTAAAATAAATTAGTGTTGATAATTATCCACCTATCAATGACTTATTTTTACCCTTTGAATCTAAAATCTAGTGGTCTACTAGAGTTAGGTTAGGTTTCCATCACTGGTGGGTCTATATTAAAGAAATTTTAACCCCATCCCTCCAGATGTTGATCTTACCAGCTTTCTTGTAAGAGGCTTGGTGAAAGAATCAGCAAAGTTCTTACTTGACTTTATATATGTGACTGCAATGATTCATTCTCGAATCAAATATCTTACATAATTATGTCTTAGACTTATATGTCTAGATTTTTTATTGTACACTCCTTTATAAGCTTTTATCAAAGTAGCTTGACTATCATAGTATATAGATAAAGACTTAGGTATAAACGGAATTTCTATTATAAAATTTGTTAGCCACTCAGCCTTTTTGTCGGTAGCAAGCAAAGCAATAAATTCAAATTTCATTGTAGAGTACGATATGTAAGTCTGTTTCTTAGATTTTTAAGATGCAGTTGCACTTCCTAGGATAAATACTCATCCAGTAGTGCACTTGTCGCCCCATGTACTCGATATCCAACTTGCGTCGATATATCATTCCAATACAGTTGGAAAGCCTGAATAATAAATACTTAGTCCTATGTTCCACTTAAGGTAACTTAGAACTCTATTAATAGCTTTTCAATGCTTTGTGCTTGGGTTACTAGTGAATCTACTCAATTTATTCATTGTATTTTCTATATCAGGTCTTGTACATTGCATAACATATATTAGACTCCATATAGCACCTGCATACTCAAATTGAGCTATTGCTCTTCCACTGTTAGAATCTAATTTGATACTTAGATCAGATGAGGTGTTACCTTCCTTGACAATTAAGTGACTAAATTTTTTTAATACTTTCTTTATATAATAAGATTGCTTAGAATATAACCCCCATTATCTCTTTTAATTTAGATATCTAGTATGATATCCATAAGTCCAAGATCTTTCATCTTAAAAGTAAAACTCAAAACCTCTTCATTTCTATAATAGCATTTAAGCTATTTCTGATAAGCAATATATCATTAATATACAGACATATGATCACTATATAATCTTGATTAGTTTTAGAATATAGGTATTTCTATAAGGTATTATGGATAAATTCGTAAGAAAGTACTATATTATCAAATTTGATATGTCACTGCTTTGGTACTTATTTTAGTCCTTAGAGAGACTTAACAAGTATATACATACCTTGCTATTTTGTGCATATTCAGTGAATGCACATCTAATAGCACTAGGACCTAGTTTGATCCTCTTAGATTTAGGAACCCTATAAGTCGAACAATCTGCTCGATCAGAAGGTCTAAAGTTTAGGGTTTATGTTTCAAGAGTTCAAAAGTTAAGGTTCAAAATTTCGGAGAATTTTAAAAATTTTAATAAATTTTTGAATACTTATGTCCCCCACATTTTGTTTCAAGGGTTGCAAAAATAAAAATATTTCCAGAAGGTTTCAAAAATTTTGAACCATGGTTTGTATACAAAACTTAACATATTGTTTAATGAATACTTATTTCTTTTTTTAGACTTTGGTGCATCAACAGAGCATGCGTAGAATATATTCTATGAGAATCTTCACACCCTAGATAAGGTTGAAAAAGTATTGAAGTTTTCTGAAATGGGTATCGATGCTTGACTTATGACAGTCCAGAGTTCCATTGAAAAATCCATAAAAAAATAAATATTTCACATTTTTATAAGATTATAATATTTTCATATTGTTGAAATAATTTCATGCAATATTTCCACATCTGGAGTGTCGAAATCAAAATTTTAAACCTTAGATATAGTCATAAGATAAATACATGTAATATGCATGAAATGAAGCAACAATTTTACAGACTTAAAACTACTTTATAGAGGCTTTCCTTTTTTTCTATCTTCCTTGGAGATTGAAGGAATTTCTTTGTCGAATCCAAGAGGATTCTCGAAGACTACAATAGAAAGTACCTTATGCGACTGATAAAAATGGACGAAAAAGACCTTATTCGAGGGCTTGGTTGTTGAATATGGTCGCCGCTAAAGCTCCTATCGCAAAAGGGCTTTTTCAGCATGGTCATCGATTTTGTTGGGTGATTTTTAGGCCACTAGTCCGTCATATTTGATCGGGGTTTTCCAACTGCTAGGCTTGCCCCCAAATTTGATGATCGAAAACGTAATTAAAGAAAAAAATGGGTATCAAGCATGGTATGCACACCACCGGGCTGGAGCCCAGGTGATCGAGATCGCACCACCTGAAGCGCCTTGATCACTAACTGGCTCAACCTAGTACCCTCAGGCACCTGGCACATTTTATTTTCAACAAAATGTCGTTTGCCAACATCGAACCCACACCCTATTAAGGTAAACTGTAGGATTTTTCTAAATGAGCTATTTGTAAGATATGCTACAATTTTTCCTTTATTTTATTTATTCCCTACCAAATATCTGGAGCATTGATCTTTTTCGATTGATCTACAGAGCCCCTCCGGCAAACTTTGGGGAGGCCGGAAAAGATCTTGTGCCACTGAATTATTTTTCTCCATCATTTCGGCAGGCTGAGATGGCGTCGCATCTATTTTTCCGGTGGGAGGAGTTGGCTACCACATATGAGCTTTCTTTTCCGACGGGATGAGCTGGCCGACGCATCTACGTAATTTTTTCCAGCAGGCTGAGCCGGCCGCCGCATTTAAGCCTAGCTTCTTTTTACACAGGATGAGAGGGCCGCCGCATCTGATGGCCATCTTTTCCGAAACCTACTGCAAAAGGTTCTTTTTCCAGTGGCTCCTACAACACCGCATTTGGCCATCTTTTCTGACGAGGTGGTGCATGGCCACCGCTTAGGTCATTGTAATCGCATATATAGCATCAAACTGCTTATTGAACAACATTATGCGATTGCATTAGCCTTTCATGCTGGATGATCAATCTTCTTATCTTCTCATGTGGATCTTCAAGAACCTACCAAAATTGTTTGATCGAAAGATACAACCCACCAAGCTAGGACGAGAAAATAGATCGATTGCCAAAAATAACGTGTGATCGTTACTAAGAAACCCCTTGATGTGACTCAAGTAAGATGAAGTATCTACGGTGTGAATGGAAAATTTATGCCTTTTGTTCTCCCTTGGAGGCAGAGATGTTGGCTACGAAAAAAGAGATCCTTCATTTAAATATGAACCTGATAGTGTTCGAAGGGGATAACCTCACAATCACTACACTCCATTGGAGGAGGCATACATAATGCGTGATATTATGGAATGCAGAAGACTCTAAGTAACTTTTTTCCTTGTTGTCGGATCCAACATGTGATGAATGAAGCGAATCAGGCAGCTCATTAGCCATTACTATGGAGTCGAAGATAAATCACTGCCCTAACTCCATTTCAGATGATTTTTTTTTTATTTAGTAATCAAGGATACGAATCCCATTGGAACTGAGGAAGAGTACGTCTCCCTCTGAGTTTATAAATCTTGATGATCATGTTTGTATCAATTTATCTTTGGGTCTGGGGCGCCATGAATAGATTTCCCATGGTTGCTGCCAAAAAAAAAGTCTCTCTCTCTCTCTCTCTCTCTCTCTCTCTATATATATATATATATATATATATATATATATATATATATATATATATATATATATATATATATATATATATATATATATATATATATATATATATATATATATATATATATATATATATATATATATATATATATATATATATATATATATATATATAATATTTCAGGGTTTTGTGGGGGGGATAAACATTTAATTCAGTCGAGAGACAAACCCTAAGAGATAAACACAGCCGTTCATTGCTGTTCGGGTGAGTGTCATTCACTTGAAAGAGATGGAATAGCGGCTGTGATTGATTCGGACAGTTGTGATTATAATGTGGGTTAAAAATGGTAGGTGATGATACCCGTCCGAACCAATTGGAGCTGGGTTAAAAATGGGAGGTGATCGGCGACCCTTATATGGAAATACCCCCCTCTCGCTCTCTCTACCGCGACCCCCCCCCCCCCCCCCTCTCTCTCTCTCTCTCCCTCTCCCTTTCTATAGATGGAAACCCCCAACCATAGGGCCCCCCGACCCCTGCCCTTACCCTCTCCGCCAGGCCATTGCTCCCCTCCCCCTCCTTCTTCCCTCCCGGTGGCCCCGAAAGGTGATACGCCTGATCCCGCTTGCGGTACCCCCGAGCTGCTCTCTCCCTCCCCCTCCTCCTTCCCTCCTGGCTGCCCCTAAAGGTGAATCGCCTGATCCCACCTGCTGTAGCCCCGATCTGCTCTCTCCCGAAGAGATCACAGCCAGATCCGATCTCGCCGACCGACTGCTGATCCGACCTCGCCGACCGACTGCAGCTCCGGCGGAGGGGATTGATCAGCTTCGATCTCACCCACCGACTGCTTATCTGACCAGATCCAGATCTCGCCGACCGACTGCAGCTCCGGCGGAGGGGATTGATCAGCTTCGATCTCACCCACCGACTGCTTATCTGACCAGATCCAGATCTAGATCCAGATCTCGCTGACCGTCTGCTGATCCGACCTTACCGACCGACTGCTCCTCCCCCGGATCTGCAGCAACGACCAAGGAAGAAGAGGAGGGGGAGGGCACGAGCTCCTCCTCCCCCAGATCTGCAGTAGCGGTCGAGGAAGAAGAGGAAGGGAGAGGGATCGAGCATGATAACTGCTAGCTCCGACGGCGAGGATGGTTGCGACAATCGAGGTCGTGCGATTCACCACATTTCAGATCTCGATCCGTAACTCCCCCTCTCCATCTTCCATCTCTATCCCCACTATTGCTTCTACCTCGATTCAAAGATGAATCAATTGTTTTCAAAACCGATTCTGTTTGAGACCTTGCTGTTTGAGAATGCCACAGATTCAATTTCGATTTTTTTTTTAAAAAAAAAAAATCAGAACTCAACCTGGTATAGAGATGAGTCTTTGTTTTTTGAGAATGAACTCCACCATGTTTTGATTCTCAAACAGAGTCAATTTGAATGCCATGGATTCTTTTTTTGTGATCTTGATGTTCTGATTAAATCATCTGACCTTGCTGTTCTGATTGAATCAATTTGAATCCCACATATTCTATTTGTAGGTTTTTTTTTTTTAGAACTCCACCGTGTATATGGATGTGACTCTGTTTTTTGATCGAGAATGAACATCTCTGTTTCATCTATAATTCTCTTTTCATGTAAACATCTATATTTGAGAATGATTCTTTGAATGCCTTATTTACCTAAAGGAATGTACGAGGTCAAGTATGCTAGGTCTTTGTCATCTTAGTATTTCAATGCGCGGATCACCCAATCAGTCATCTTAGGTTTTCCTTCATCTTCTTTCTTTTTGTTGTTGTTGTGTGTTGCAGAGCACAACAGTAATGGAATTTTAGGGAGGATGTGCATCAATTTCTGGGTAATGGAATTTCAATTTCTGATTTGGACAACAATAATAGGGTTTTAGTTTTCAATTTTGCTTGATGGAAGATAACCAGATTTTGTATGAGTTGTTTGTTAAAGTTTTCTTTTCTTTTCTTTCCTCCTCCTTCTCTGTTAAAGGGATTTTTATTTTCTTATTGACTTAAATTGCTTTGCGATGATAACAGAAAGAGAGGGAGATTGATGTGGAGATCCCCGAGGATTGCATCGATAATGAGGTCATCACCAGTGAGGTTTTTTTCAATCTTAGAAATAATTTTCAATGCAATTTTGTTTTGTATTCTGGTTTAATTGTGGGTTTGGTGAATATACTAGCATCAGGATTAATTGATCCGACGAATGGTCGGGCGCACCAGAGGTTGGCATCTCTCCACCTGCGGTGAGTTCCCCATCGATTGTTTTAGTAGTTGCTCTTACGGATTCACAAGTCTTAGATTTGCTCAAGTCTGTTGCTCATATAATTTTTGCCCTGTCCGGTGAGAACGACGCGATCCTATCAGGATTTTCAAGCACTCCGACCATGATGACTCAATCCTCTTTTCCATCACCGGGCAGCTCACCGTAAATGGATACAGATCTCTCTCTCTCCCCCTGCCATACTCTATTTTTTTCTTCTTCTTTTTAATGTTCCTAGCCATTCATGTTCAGCTCCCTGGGGCTGGCGATGCTGACCCAGATTCGTTTGGATTTCAGGTGGTCGAGGTTGCAATTGATAATTTAGCGTGAAATATTGGCTGAAGCTTCGAGGTATTGCTTTCCCTTCATTTCTTTTTTTCGCATGTTTTATTGTATTGGTTTGTGGTTCTTTCTAAGAGCATTTCCAATCTTATATGAAATGACTCATCAAATTTAAATTTGATTGCATGAGAGCTAAAAACGAATTCCGCCCTACACTAAATTTCCATCAAAGTTCTCAATCAGATTGGCAGGATCAGAAGCCGCATCAAATTTTTATATTAAATCTCAATGGCTATATTCTCCCTCCAGTCATATTCGAGTTCCTTCTCCCATCCATTTCATCCTCCACCCCACTTTATTTTATTCCATATCGCTGCCTAATGTTTGAAATGTTAGCACATGCAATACCCCTTTGGTCAACTACTTAATTTCCTCATTTGGTAATTTTTGCATGTTTATAATAAGAGTCCATAGTTGAAGTGCGGATCAGCATAACAACTCATGACATCAAAATGTGCTGTACCTCACATCCTTGATCCGAGGGAGAGTTTTGATCACCTGCGGGACGCCCCGCACCGGCGAAATGTGCTGTACCTCACATCCTTGGTAATTTTTGCATGTTTATAATAAGAGTCCATAGTTGAAGTGCGGATCAGCATAACAACTCATGACAGAATACAGTGGCTCTATGTAAACCTTTGATGTACACAACAGGAATATAGTGGCGGGCTATAGCCATATGCTCTCCCCGCTGTCTGATACTTCAGAAAACGATTCAGAGAAGAAAAATCAGATTTTAAAGCGAATATGTTAGATGTGATGACAGAATACAGTGGCTCTATGTAAACCTTTGATGTACACAACAGGAAATGCAGTTGACGGAAGAACAGAGAAGCTCGAATGATCCCGTGTCAAGAGGCGGTGAAGTTAACTACGTCGTCCAAAAGATGGAATTCGAGGGAAGCTGCTCTTCTCAAGTCTATATACCCGTATATTAGGGTTAACACGAACGGAGATTGTATAAGAGTTGCTGGGCTTGACTCATTTTAATTATGGGTTCGGTGTTCACTTTTTAATAGGATTCGCCTACCCCTCCCCCTCCCCCCCTTTTTGATTGATTTTTTTTTAAACTTTCTTTTATAGGGTGCAACAAATCTGAATATATCTGGCTCTATTCCATGCCAAATATGGAAGTATCATATGAAACCCTAGCTTTTGATGTGAAACATGCAAGTAGGTTTCCCCTGATTTTTTTTTGTGATTATCTTATTGTTATTTTGCAGGAGAAAAATCCATTCTTTGAAAAAAAATTTCATCTTTCTCGAAATATTTTCACCACCTTTGAAAAATTTTGTTTCGTCCTTCAATTATTTTCAACCGAAAGAAACGTATCAATTTTGCCACCCCGTCCAAGTGCCGACTGATGAGCATTTTCACCGCTCATGAAATAGTCACCTTCATCAAAATATTATCACCACTCATGAAATATTGTTAACACCCTCGAAATATTATCGCCACTCTTGAAAAAAATTTTTGCCACCTTCGAAATATTGTCACCTTCCTCGAAATATTGTCTTCGCCCTCGAAATCTTTTGCGTGCCGATAGGTACGGGCATTACTAGTATATATATATATCAACAAAGGTCATTGGGTATCTGCTAATCAAATTTATTGGTTGAAGAGGTTAGCTGCCTAATATCAACTATGCCCTAACTGTTATTACACTCATTAATGCCATGTAACATTAGTTAACCTTGTGTTAGATAATTTTTTTTTTCATTACTAATCATCGTGTTATAAGTATACACTACAAAAAAAATAGTTTTTACCGACGGCAATTATCCGTCGGTAAAGTTAGTTTTCCGTCGGTAAATATTTATCGCGACGGAAGTCATTTCCGTCGCCAGTCTGTCGGGAAAAAAGGCGTCGGGAAAAATCGGCGACGGACATAAAATATCCGTCGGTATTAATTATTAATACCGACGGATATTTTGTATCCGTCGGTAATAAACGAATATTTAATTATAAATATAAAAGTGTTTTGCCGACGGAATATTATTTTCCGTCGGCAATATATAAGATTATTACCGACGGAATATTCATGTCCGTCGGCAATATATAAGGTTATTACCGACGGACGTTATAAATTCCGTCGGTAATATACAAATTATTTAAAAAAATAAAATAGCTTATTGCCGACGGAAGTTATAATTTCCGTCGGCAAAAATACATGATTTTTTTTTAAAAAATTACTTAAATAATGTTTTTTAATTCCTGTGATTTACAATAATACCATAATATATTCAAATATTACCATAATTGACTAAATCAACAATTACCACAATTTATCAAATATTACCGTAATTCATCAAATATTACCATAATTTATCAAATATTACCGCAAATTATCAAATATTACCACAAATTACCAAATATTATCACAATACCAGACGATTATAGACAAGACCAAAAAATTGCCACATATTTATTACAAAATTATTTTTACATAATCCAAAATTGAGAGAAGTTACATGCCCTAGCTCAACCATCCCACGCCGCTCGGCACTAACGTTGGTGCTCTCATCCACTGACGCTGCACATCCTGCAATTAACATGTATTTGTTAAAAAAATAGTTTATATCTATAATTGAGAGTCTAAGCATTGAAAAATAATAAGTTAGCGTGTTTCGGATTTGAAATTGGTTTGGATTCGATCGGATCGTCATTAGATCGGCATCCGATAATTCGTACTTGGATTTTTATTGTATTTTTGACTTGCGAGCAAGTTTTAATTGAATATTTTAACAATTTACCCTCCGATTGATCAATTGAGAGTCTAAGTGTTGAAAAATCACAAGTTAGCGTGTTTCAGATTTGAAATTGGTTTGGATTCGATCGGATCATCATCGCATCGGCATTCGATAAATCGTACTTGAATTTTTTTTCATATTTCGGACTTGCGAGTAAGTTTTAATTGGATATTTTAACAATTTACCCTCCGATTGACCAATTTAGAGTCCAAGTGTTGAAAAACCACAAGTTAACATATTTCGGATTTGAAATTGGTTTTGAATTCGATCGGATCGTCATCGAATCGGCATCCAATAATTCGTACTTAAAATTTTATCGTATATCGGACTTACGAGCAAGTTCTAATTGGATATTTTAACAATTTACCCTCCGATTGACCAATTGAGAGTCTAAGCATTGAAAAATCACAAGTTAGCGTGTTTCGGATTTGAAATTGGTTTGGATTCGATCGGATCGTCATTCGATAATTCGTACTTGGAATTTTATCATATTTCGGACTTACAAGCAAGTTCTAATTGGCTATTTTAACAATTTACCCTCCGATTGATCAATTGAGAGTCTAAGCGTTGAAAAATCACAAGTTAGCATGTTTCGGATATGAAATTGGTTTAGATTCGATCGAATCATCATCGGATAGGCATCCGATAATTCGTACTTGGAATTTTATCGTATTTCAAACTTACGAGCAAGTTCTAATTGGATATTTCAATAATTTACCCTCCGATTGACCAATTGAGAGTCTAAGTGTTAAAAAATCACAAGTGAGCGTGTTTCGGATTTGAAATTGGTTTGGATTCGATCGGATCGGCATCCGATAATTCGTACTTGGAATTTTATCGTATTTCGGACTTGCGAGCAAGTTCTAATTGGATATTTTAACAATTTACCCTCCGATTGATCAATTGAGAGTCTAAGCGTTGAAAAATCACAAATTAGCGTGTTTCGGATTTGAAATTGGTTTGGATTTGATCGGATCATCATCGGATCGGCATCCAATAATTCATACTTGGAATTATATCATATTTCGGACTTGCAAGCGAGTTCTAATTAGATATTTTAATAATTTGCGCTCCGATTGACCCATTTAGAGTCTAAGCGTTGAAAAATCATAAGTTAGCATGTTTCGGATTTGAAATAGGTTTGGATTCGATCGGATCGGCATCGGATCGACATCCAATAATTCATACTTAGAATTATTTTATATTTCAGACTTGCGAGCGAGTTCTAACTGGATATTTAAATAATTTACGCTCCAATTGACCCATTTAGAGTCTAGGCATTGAAAAATCATAAGTTAGCGTGTTTCGAATTTGAAATAGGTTTGGATTCAATCGGATCATCATCGGATCGGCATCCGATAATTCGTACTTGGAATTTTTCTATATTTCGGACTTGCGAGCGAGTTCTAATTGGATATTTTAATAATTTACGCTCCGATTGACCAATTTAGAGTCTAAGTGTTGAAAAATCATAAGTTGGCGTGTTTCGGATTTGAAATAGGTTTGGATTCGATCGGATCGTCATTGGATCGTCATCCGATAATTCGTACTTAGAATTATTTCATATTTCAGACTTGCGAGTGAGTTCTAATTGGATATTTAAACAATTTACGCTCCGATTGACCCATTTAGAGTCTAAGCGTTGAAAAATGATAAGTTAGCGTGTTTCAGATTTGAAATAGGTTTGGATTCGATCAGATCGGCATCCGATAATTCGTACTTGGAATTTTTCTATATTTCGGACTTACGAGCGAGTTCTAACTGGATAGTTTAACAATTTACGCTCTGATTGACCAATTTAGAGTGTATGTGTTGAAAAATCATAAGTTAGCGTGTTTCGAGTTTGAAATAGGTTTGGATTCGATCGGATCGTCATTGGATCGACATCCGATAATTCGTACTTAGAATTATTTTGTATTTCAGACATGCGAGCAAGTTCTAATTGGATATTTTAAGAATTTATGCTCTGATTGACCCATTTAGAGTCTAAGCGTTGAAAAATCATATGTTAGCGTGTTTCAGATTTAAAATAGGTTTGGATTCGATCGGATCGTCATCCGATAATTCGTACTTGGATTTTTCTGTATTTCGGACTTGCGAGCGAGTTCTAATTGGATATTTTAACAATTTACATTCTGATTGACCGATTTAGAGTCTATGCGTTGAAAAATCATAAGTTAGCGTGTCTCGGATTTGAAATAGGTTTGGATTCGATCGGATCATCATTGAATCGGTATCCGATAATTTGTACTTGTAATTTTTTCATATTTTGGACTTGCGATCGAGTTCTAATTGGATATTTTAATAATTTACGCTCCGATTGACCAATTTAGAGTCTAAGCATTGAAAAATCATAAGTTACCGTGTCTCGGATTTGAAATAGGTTTGGATTCGATCGGATCGTCATCGGATTAGTATCCGATAATTCATACTTGGGATTTTTTTATATTTCGGACTTGCGAGCGAGTTCTAATTGGATATTTTAACAATTTACCTCTGATTGACCGATTTAGAGTATAAGCATTGAAAAATCATAAGTTAGCGCATTTCAGATTTGAAATATGTTTGGATTCGATCGGATCGTCATCGGATCGGCATCTGATAATTCATACTTGGAATTATTTTGTATTTCGAACTTGCGAGCGAGTTCTAATTGGATATTTTAACAATTTACACTCCGATTGACCGATTTAGAGTCTAAGCGTTGAAAAATCATAAGTTAGCGTGTCTCGGATTTAAAATTGGTTTGGATTCGATCAGATCGTCATCGGATCGGCATCCGATAATTCATACTTAGATTTTTATCATATTTCGGACTTATGAGCAAGTTCTAATTGAATATTTTAACAATTTACCCTCCGATTGATAATTCGATCCCTAGCTCGCTTTCGTATACAATCGCTATATTCATTATTTTCAAAGCCAACGATCTTCGATAATTATTAGAGATGCATGTCTTTCGTGTAGGAATTTCTTACACTTTTTCTTCGAGCATCCATCAGTGTCACATCTGAGCGACATCAATGTCACATCTGAGCGAGGTTAATTACGCATGCAGGGACCTCTACTGGTTAATTACTAGATGGAAGCAGGATTTTGATCTATCGAATTAATAACCTACCGACGAAATAGATCTTGCATGGAAATCATAGATATCCTTAGCTTACATTGTTCAATCTACCTTAAGGGAAGCTTAATTACTTAAAGAGATGTAAGGAATCAAAACTATAGAGCTCTTTATAGCGTGACGCACGAGCCATGCATGCACCGGCCCATACAGGCTGGCCATGCATGGGCCCGACGCTCCGCACGCAGCACTACCAGGGGAGGCACGTGCAAGGAAATCTCTGGACTCTGGTTCGTCTATGCCAACCTAGTTTTGTACGGAAAGCACTACTCGAACATAGAACTCGGCACACGCGCGGACATTGGGGATGTGATGGCTGAGGCATCGAGCGATGACCCCACATCAGCACTATGTCCGATAGTTTGTCTCATTTTTTGTTCAAATAGCAAGTTTTAATTCGATATTTTAAGAATTTACCCTCCGAATGCATTAGTATATAAAATAAGAATGATGATATCACACTAAGCAGATAAGAGAAAGAGAGAGAGAGATGCAGTGGTCTAATGAGGTATGAAAAAAATACCTGATCTGAAACAACAGCAAACACCAGCCATAAGAGAGATATGATCTGCAGGGGTTTTTGGGGGGTGCGATCCTCATCGCCAAAACGTGCTCTCTGCAGCCTCAACACCTGCAGCATGTCATCGTCGCCACTCATGTCGTCGTCGCCACTCCTCATGTCGTCGCCGCCACTCCTCCTATCGCCGGCACCACTCCTCCTGTCGTCGTCGCCAAGCCTCCTGTCGCCGTCGCCACTCCTCCTGTCGTCGTCGCCACTCCTCCTGTCGTCGCTGCCTCCTCTGTAACCGTAACCGATAACGTTGTACAGCCTGATGCTCTCTCCAAACTGCCGCATCTCGTATCATGTTTCGCTCTTCAATCTGACGCTCTAAGAAATTATGAATCTCTCTTTCTAAAATACACAATTGATATCATCAAATCTATGCATTTGTAAAATTATAAATGCTATTTTAAAATTTTTTTCTTTTGAAAACACATACGATTAAGTTCCATCTCAATCCATGCTCTTCTAATTAAGAGATTCATATTATGGGTGCTTAACCTGAGCCGCCAAGCCACGTCACCGCTGGTGCCCACCACACTCACTCTGTTCATATGCGGCTGTGTGTATGAGAAAGAATAATAAAGATGTAAATGTATAATCCTTTGTAAGTAGACACCAACGTATATTTTTTTGTGATCAAAATTTTAATAGACTATAACACGTAGAGAATTATGATTTCGAGGTAAATTTAAACCTAAATCTTTGAATATTCACCTACCCCTAACCTAAACCCGAAACCTAACCCTAATCCTAACCTAAACCCTAACCCTAATCTAAATCTAACCCTAACACTAATCTAAACCCTAATCCTAACATAAACCTAACCCTAACCCTAATCTAAACCCTAATCCTAACCTAAACCTAACCCTAATCCTAATATAAACCCTAATCCTAATCCTTACCCTAAACATAATCTAAACACTAACCTAAACCCTAAACCTAAGTCTAACCCTAATTCTATAACCTAAACCTAAACCTAAACAATAAACATAACCCTAACCCTAATTCTAAAGTCTAAACCTAAACCCTAACCTAAACCTAAACACTAAACCTAACCCTAATCCTAAAACCTAAACCTAACAATTAAGTTTTGCCGTCAGATTAATTAATTTCGTACGAATAACTTACAAAACTAGCATAAACTTAATATTTGAAAATGTAACATTCCAAAAAATTTCCATAATTCTTAATCGGAATTGGATTTTGAAATTCTGAAATTTCAGAATCAGAATCATAATAACATTTGGGATTTCAAAAAAATTTGGCAACTTTCGAAACACCTCTATTCCAATCCGATCCATCCGAAAATCAGCCCTAAATATATATATTGATCAAATCAAAAATTAAGTAGTTGACAAAATGAGTATTGTGCTAGAATTTTAAACTTTAGGGTACAATTTGGAACAAAATAGTTGACAAAAGGGGCATTGTGCTAACATTTCAAACTTTAGGGTTCGAATAGGAACAAATTTAAAGAGGGAGGAGGAGGAGAAGAGGAGGGGAACTCACCAGAGGAGGAGGAGGAGGAGGAGTCGCCGGAGGAGGAGGAGGAGGAGAAGGAGGAGGAATCGCCGGAGGAGGAGGAGGAGCCGGTGTTGGAGGTGCGCGGGAGGGGGGAGGCTGGAAGGGAGGGGAGGCCGGAGGTGCTCGGGAGGGGAGGAGAGGGCAGGGGTGGCCGGCCGGAGGGGAGGGGAGGGGAGGTCGCATTGCAGGGGATCGGGAGGGCAGTGGAGGGGAGGGGATCGAGAGGGCGCACAGTGGTTCGAAATAACAGAGAAAAGAGGGAGGATCGGTTTAATAATAATCGCAGGCATTTTACCGACGGATCTTATATTTCCGTCGGTAAATATTCATTTAATACCAACGGAAATTATATATCCGTCGGTAAAAATTTATTTAATACCGACGGACATTATATATCCGTCGATAAAATATATATCAAATATTATTATATTTCATTCTTTATAATACCGACAGCTAAATTTAAAGCCGTCGGTAATATTTAATATTTTACCGACGGATTTAATAATATCCGTCGGTAAATCTATTATACCGACGGAAATTGTTATACTGTCGGTAATTAAAATAAAAAAAATATTTAAAAATTCTTAGTGTTTTTGCCGACGGAAATTACTATTACCGTCGGTAATAAGTATATTATTACCGACGGAAATAAAATATTCCGTCGGCAAAATATGTCTTTTTTGTAGTGATAGGTCGCTTTGTTTTGACGAAAGCTTAAGACAATATCTTTTCAAATTATAGTTTTCTTCTTTCGAGTGAGTAAATATATGTATTATGTTGTGGAATCTAGCTTAGCAAACTATAAAATGGAACTGCACGCATCATTTCACTACTTGAACACGAAACAATTGCACGATATTAAACGTTGGCGTGTTCATTAAGACTAGAAGTAATCACATGAAGCCATTTTCGTAAGAGCGAAGTAATCGCATGATACTATGATTGTGATTATCGAAGCATTGTCACACTCAATACTTGGACATAGAGCAGTTTCATTATTCGATAGAGTAAAAGAGCAATCACACCTAATTGCTTAAAGAAGAATTTAGCCAAGGTTAATTAATTTATGCTAAGTTCCCACTCTTGATTAATTTCGAAAGTTATTGAAGTTTACAAGATCTCAGCAATTAATCACTAAATTAAGCTTATGTATCCACTAATTTTTGACGCAGATCAGTACTTTTTTTAGAAAGTAAATAAAATTATGTTTAAATCGAAAAAAGGGAGGAGAGGGATGGGTTAGAAGGTAAATAAAATTGTGTTTAAATCCAAAAAAAAGAGAGGGATGGGAGCTCTTGGATTAAGTTCTCGGCGAAAAATCCATGGACAAAGGTTATGCACAGCTATGCATGCATGATCACATAAACTTCAGCCACACTCAAAGGTAAAAAGCCCACAACTCCCTACTACTGAAGTCCTTAGGAAACCTCTACGGTGGCCCACAAATGCTAGCTTTCCACACCTACTTGTTGGAAGACAAGTTATGGTTGAGATTCTTGGTCAAACCCTAACTTAGCCAAACCCTAACGTAGTCAAACCCTAAGACAAGTAATCAGAGGGATGGTGAGGAGTGATCTTTGGGTGCTTCATTAGTGAGAGAGAGCGATCGCAAATTTTTTTTTTTTTTTAAAGTTATCTCGTCATCCTAGACGGCTGGTGTCTTTCGTACGTGCATGCAGTAACTAACTGCATGCACATGTTGACGTGGGTAAATGTGAGGCAGGACATGATCGATCGGAGACCAAGGAAGGTTGAGGGGGGTAAAAAGGGAAACCATTTCCATCTCTTTCGAGGGATGGAAGGGACAAAGCACAGAAATGTAGGCGAAGAAGAAGGGGGAGTTGAAGACCTCTCTCTCTCTCTCTTCTCTCTCTCCTCTCTCTCTCCCCGAGGCCCATGGCTTAAAGGCCATCCTCCTCGTTCACCAGAATAATCAAATTTTATTTTACAAATGACGGATTATCAACGTTGCAAGCATATTTAAATGATCCTTTTGTTGCACCCGCTGTGAACAGTACTCACTTTGAATCTTGGAACTGAGAAGTAATACATGCGAAGTGAACTATAACTTCTTGGGTAATCACACTTTACCCTCCCCCCAAGGTTTCCCAAAATCATGACTTCACTCCCTTGAATATTTTTTTTTTAACCCGGACCAAACCGAACAGTTCAACTACTGAATCCATGAACCGGTCCTAGATTCTGGGCCTGAGAAATACAAGAATCAGAACTATCATAAACCCAATTTAAACCCGGCAAAACTACTGACCCACTTGTTGAACTACCAACACACACGACCAGTTGAATAGTTCAGTAAACCGTTGTTTATTAAAAATTTTAAACCCAAATTTTTTGTTGTTGTTCTTTTCATCTCTTCCCGCGTTAGCTAGAAGTTAATAACATTTAAGCAATATTAAATTTTAAAAAAAGTTAATTACAATATTGTTAACTATTTTTTTAAAAATAAATATTAATAAATTAATTTAGTTATGATATCATGATGATCTCACAGTCTAACCACGAGTTAACCCTGCGGTTGAACTGATGACCCATAACCTAAACCCTTTTCGATCCGGTTTTAAAAACATTGATGGTAGCACAATACCCCCTTTTAACAATTATTAAGCTTCATATGTTGGTAATTTCACTCTAATCAAACTGAAATGAAAAGGGTAAAATGTAGTACTGTATTAACGATAGGGGGGGTAAATAATATTATGATAAACTTTGGAAAATTTATTCATACCCCAAAAAATCTGTAATTAGCCCCCATTTCCAACAAACTTGAACACACCTCTTTTTTGTTTTATCATACCTCATTCCTATCCCAAAAATACACATCCCTCTTACACCCCACATTGAATACACCCCAGCTAAATTGTCCGCCCCATCTTGATCATACACCCTAGTTAAAATACCCCATCCCTCTTCTTTCTCCATTGCTAGAGTATATCTTGTATGGAGGAATCCGATCAGAAAAAGTTGGATCTTCAAGTTCTGTTGTCATCTATGGAGGAATTCGACCGGGGGGTAGGATTTTCGAGCCATGTTGGTGATGTCGCTGCCAATGATGCTATAGTCATGTCGTCGCCACTGCTCAATTCCTTTCCAATTGCAATCGATGCTCAAAAGGTTCTGTTTTAGGTTTTAGTTGGATATGGGATATAAGATATGGGTATAAATGATATTTTAATTTTTTTGAGTAAGTTATTGTGAAACGGGTGGGAAACGGGAGAGATTTTTGGGATATGAATAAAATTTTCCTAAACTTCAGGTGGGAGGGATGAGTACAACTGACCCTGAAATGTAGAGCTATTGTTGTAGGTTAAAATGAGGTTTTTTTTAAAAAATGAAGTTTTTACCTCAACAGGGGACAAGGTGACGGATGTGATCATGTGATCAGGCCACGTCGTTCTGTACAAGCAAAAGCTGTACAACTGTATGGTTGAATAGCAAATTTTTTTTTCTTTGGGCTAGGCTTGGCTCCGTATTTGACCGGGCGGGCGGTGGGGGGTGGAGCGATGGGTAGCGTGGGAATCCCTTCGGTCATCAGCAAAGGAAGTCACCTTTGTTTAAGTCGACCGAGGCGGCCTCGAACCGGGGGCGCGGATGCGTGTCGCGGGATCCGCCTGCACGTGCACACCCTCGCCGACTTTTACGGCTTTGTCCTCTTCGGACTAGGAAAATACCTCCCCTCCTCGTTGGCTCACGTGCACACTGCTCTCTACCAGCCCGACTCCTCCCCACTTTTAATGGAGGTTCTCACGCTGCGGGGAGCCGTCCGATGCACTCATCCATCTCTATCCCCGTCTTCATCTCCGTCTCCATATATAGGGAGGCTATTCTTGCATCAGTGTGGGTGTGTGACCTTAATCTCTTTGAGAATCGTGCATTTGTAGTGATGCATGGATCTACACCATGAAATTAATATTGTGATGCATGGGTTGGAACGGGTGTAGGGAAACTATTGCGACAATGCGTAGGAGCATAACATTGCTTCTAGTACAAATAACTTATCATAATGAGGCAAGGCCTACATCCTGGGGTACTATTCGTTTGGGAACCACATCCTTGGCAATGGAAAGACTTCATCCATGTGGCTTTTGCCTGGACTGACCACTACAACAAATTAGGCCTAATTTGGTGGCTAAAAATGGACAATAGTGGGCTAGCTTCATCGGGGGCTTGGTTGCCGGATTTAGTCACCGCATATAGCTTAGTCATAAATACGTACCTTTTACGATGATGACTGATGCATTTGATCTGTTGTATACGACTGTCAGGCCGCTGCTTTGATCATCTGTTAGATATGGTAGATAAGGACGCTGGATTTGAATTTGAATTTGTGACAGGGAGGCTGCCAATTTTGCACAACCAAATATAAAAATTAATGTAAAACAAAACCAACTGCAATCCAGCTGGTTGTGACATCACTTGACCTAGACCTGACTTCTGGCTCAGTGTCCGGACATGGATCAACACGCATTTGATGATTAATTAAAATGACGAGCAGTGTGTCGACTTAGCACCAATTTTTACTATGAGCCTCTATGGCTACCAAAAAATAGGGACGAAGCTTAAGGTAGTCTCAGCATTTAATTCAGCGATCCAAGACGCTGAATCAGCGGCAGTCCAAGACGCCAAATTAGCGGCTGCAGTATTTGCGGTGGGACACCATGATCACAGGAGAAGTTCTGTTATTAATTTGCGGCAGGCCTCCATGACTTTTGAAAATGCTCTTGTATTTATGGCGGACCTCCATGGCTGCTGGAAAAACCTTACAAATCCAATCGTAGGGCTGTTGAATACACTATTTCAATATTTTTTTCAAAAAAAATGCGGTATAAGTGACCGGTTGTACAGTAACCGCCAATCATACCGTTGAATTTTACCAAATGTGTTGTAGTGGATGGCATACTTAACACATGCAAGTTGAAAATGATTACATGAAGTTTCTACTGGAGAACAGGTGAGCGTAATATACAAGAACTTGAAACAATTGCTAATTAACCATAAACTGTGGAGCAAAAGGGATAATCTGCCCACAGTTACGATAAGTAGAACTCTTCGAGTTGGAAGGAAGATCTAATCACTTTTTTCGTGACAAATTTGTCCCACAATTCCAAACAAGTTCTTGAACTCATACTATTTGTGGTCATGGATATTAGGCCACCTCAAAGGATCAGCAATGTGGTTTTAACTTACTCATAGGTTGGAATCGTGCTTCATCTCCTTCAAAGCGAATAAATCACCTCAAACAAACTACAATCATAGTTGGAACAAAAAGTGAGTTCCTATCTCTTCATTAATCCAAGAAACACGACTGGTGTTCGTAGCTAGCGTAAGTAGCATGCTATTCTTCTTTTCGTTTTCGTAGCAACTTTAAAACAAATACCTGTAAAAAATAAAAATTAATTTTATTTGATGTAAATCAATTCGATATATGAAGCCATATGTGCCATTATAATGGTAGAATGAGCTTATACAACATCTCTATTTTTTAATTAAAAGAACTCCGAAACAAGGAACAAGCTTATAGTTAATACATATCTATAACTATTTTGAGGAAAAAAAATGGAGATAAGCACAAAATTAGCTTTTCATATTCATTTTTTTTAAGTAATTAATTAGTGTTCAGTATATATGGTCATAAATGAATATTAATAAATAGATAATAAGATGCATTGATATTTATTTGCACTATTATCTACAACACCTAATTATGAAATACATCCAAATTCTCTTCTTTGAAAAGAGAGAGAGAAAAGAAAAAAAAAAGTTTAATTCCAAGCCAAATAATGGACTCAATATCATACCTACTTCCTGGTTGGTCATGGATCAGGCTTGGATGATGTGACCCCTTTCCGAGACTGGTTGACATTCTTTAGCAGGTTTGGATTCAGATTGTTGTGTGGATCCAACCCGAATCCATCTGCAACCCCTCATCCTGACAAAGCATAGTGTAGACTACTAGCTAGTAAGCCATACACTTCAGTGAAGTAAACAAAGGGCTGCATGCAAGTGGGCCTCAAATAAATGCTAAGTGTCAGAGCAGCAGCAATAAATTAGGCTACATGGGTACTGAGAGAATAGAAGAAGAAGGATAGGGAATAGAAATGGAATATGGAATGAGAGGTGTGTGATTCCCTCATTCCCCTCCTACTTTGTTGAAGGAAAAAGGCCTCTCCATCCATCATTGATCTTGACTCTCTCTCTCTCTCTCTCTCTCTCTCTCTCTCTCTACCTTTGTGACAGGCCTTACTCCTTCTGAGGCGATTTTCGGGCAGGTCCCCTGTAACAGACAACTCACACTAGAAACCCCCCCTCCCCCAAAAATATAATCCAAAACCCATGCATCCCCTTTGTAACCCTATATACAAATATGAATATAGTACATTTATTTATTATTTACAGCTAACCCTACCAATTTATTGTATTTTAGCATTGGTCTCTCTTGATGGGTTGTAAAGCATATCTTAACCCTACCTCATCTCCCTTAAAACCCATGCCATCTCATCTGCTCACCAAGCCATCACCCTGCTTTGCAATTTGGGTTTCTAGGGTTTCCTCTGTTTCCACTGCTGAGGAGAGAGGGAGGAGGGGGCTCTTCTTTGGGTTCTGAGGTTTGTTTCTTTCTTCTCACTTCTCTTGTTCCTTTGGGTTTTATGTGATAGAGAGAGAGAAGGGGGGGGGGGGGGGGGGGGGGTGGGGGGGGGGGGTGGGAGCTCCCCTTGTAAACTCCACCTCTCTTTCTGATGTACTAAGGAAAAATACCTTGTTAGAAGTCTTGCTTACTGTTTCCTCTCTCTCTCTCTCTCTCTCTCTCTCTCTCTCTCTCTCTCTCTCTCTCTCTCTCTCTCTCTCTCTCTCTCTCTCCTCTCTCTCTCTCTCTCTCTCTCTCTCTCTCTCTCTCTCTCTCTCTCTCTCTCTCAGATCACAGAGGAAGCAAGCATGATTCAAGACAATGGGCAGATGGCGGTGCCTCCAGGATTCCGATTCCACCCAACGGACGAGGAGCTCCTCTACTATTACCTAAGGAAGAAGGTAGCCTATGAACCCATTGATCTCGATGTCATAAGGGACGTCGACCTCAACAAACTCGAGCCATGGGATCTCAAAGGTTTGGAAATCCTATTCTCACTGTTCATTGATGTAAAAGTTTAAGGGCTGTAATTAATTATTTGCATGAGAGTTGCATCTTAGGGTTTGGAATGATTTTTGTTCCCTTGCAGACAAATGTAGAATTGGATCAGGCCCTCAAAACGACTGGTACTTCTTCAGCCACAAGGACAAGAAGTACCCGACGGGAACGCGCACCAACCGCGCGACGACGGCCGGATTCTGGAAGGCCACCGGGAGGGACAAAGCGATCCATCTCGGCGATTCGAGGAGGATCGGGATGAGGAAAACCCTAGTCTTCTACACCGGAAGAGCCCCCCACGGGCAGAAGACGGACTGGATCATGCACGAGTACCGCCTCGACGACGATAGCGTCGAAATTCAGGTCAGATCAATCGAAACCCATGGGTTTTGTGGTATAGATCGCCATGAAACGTGTCTGATCTTTAGCTTCTGGTTCTGTAGGAGGATGGATGGGTTGTATGTAGGGTGTTCAAGAAGAAGAGCCATCTAAGGGGGAACCCACCGGAAGTGATCACGCTCGACGACGGCCAGTTCAACCAGTCGAGGGCGATCGGAGCCGCGGTGCCGGATCAGACGCGCAACTTCCAAATGCCATGCAGTGACTTCACCTCCTTCGACTACTCCATCCATCTCCCGCAGCTGCTGAGCTCGGAGCCGGCGGCGGCCGCTCCTTTCATGCCCTCCGTCCCCATGAACGCGCTCGGCCCCGAATGCTCCCAGAACCTGATGAAGCTGACAGCCGGCGATGGCGGAGGTATGATCCCGCCGGAGAGGTTCAACGGGGACTGGTCGATCCTGGACAAGCTCCTTGCGTCGCACCAGAACCTGGATCAGCTCTTCCGATGCAGCCCACCTTCTCAGCTCATGGACATGGGGTTATCGGGGCAGAGATTTCCATTTCAGTACCTTGGTTGTGAGTCTGATCATCTCCAAAATTTTTCTAAGTAAGATTACTGAGTTTAATTTCTTGTTTTAAGTAGTTCTGTCGCCGTTTGGATGTTTGAGTGTTTAAATGTATATAAACGCATTGCTTAATTTCTGGCCGTGATTATCTTCGATCGAATGGTTCTAAGTAGATGATTTCATATTTGGGTTGCCTCATTGCATGTAGGGCTTCATTACAATGAAAGGCCAAACCCTAGCTTTTTATTTTTGTCTGACTCTTGGTACTGAAAGAGCCTTTGATTTAACAGGGTAACTAAGCCAATCTATCCATTTTTTGACATAAAGAGAGATTAGAGTTGGAATAATGATGATTACACTTTGTTTTAATTAATGGTTGAAGAATCATAGGATGTGGTTTTTTTTTTCTCTTAACTGCATGCTAGCTAAATTTTTTTGGGGTTGAAAGTCTTAATGTGGACAATGGGCATATACTTGGTTCTTACATTTTATGTGAAAAGGAGTTAGGGTTGGGCTCAAAGTAAAAACTGGTTTTCTTAGTTCTTCTAATTTGATTCAGTTTTTGGTACAATGGAAGATCATCCATAGTTTTCACACACACACACACACACACACACAGAGAGAGAGAGAGAGACAGAGAGAGAGAGAGAGAGAGAGAGAGAGAGATAATAATTGATTTAATAGGAGCATTCTAAAAAATATAGAAATAATTAAAGAAAATAATCAAGAAAAAACAATCGCTAGACACAAGAATTTCATGTGGTTCCGCAAGGATGCCTATGCTCACCAAACTCTGATTCTATGTGGCTTCTTCTTCGTCACCAATAAGAAGAAATAAGAGAATTGTGAGATGATCTCTCATATCCTCAATCACCGATTTCCATTTTTTCTCTTTTTGGTATATGAACACTTTGTTTGAGTACAACTTCATCAAATGTGTGTGTGTGTGAGAGAGAGAGAGAGTACATGTCCATAATCGCTAGGAGTCCAAACATGAAGGGGGTGATTGTCTTCTTAGGGTGACGATGCTACGTCCTTATACTCTACAAACCAACAAACTTACTTTCAAGAAATTAATGTTCATTATCTAATAACACTAATTAAAGGAATTCATATAAAAAATTTGTTCTATATATATATATATATATATATATATATATATATATATATATATATATATATATATATATATATATATATATATATATATAGGGTCAGGTTCAATGGACATTGTTTTTGCACTCAATTTTTTACACCGATTTTCGAAACCATTAGATAGAGGTTTCAGAATTTCTTGATTTTTTGTGAGCATAACCAACTTATCCTAGATAGCACGTCCACAAAAAATTAGAACATTATAAAGCCTCTAAGTACATCAAAACTAAAAAGCTTTATCGATCGTCCATTTTAATCGTTAATTTGAAGAGCACATTTAATAAGTCTAGAGGGTTTAGAATGTGCTGATTTTTTGTAGATGTGTTATCTAAGATAAGATGATTATGCACACAAAAAATAAAGAAATTCTAAAACCTTTATCTAATGGTTTGAAAATCGGTGTAAAAAATTGAGTGCAAAAACAGTGTCCTTTGAACCTGACCCATATATATATATATATATATATATATATATATATATATATATATATATATATATATATATATATATATATATATATATATATATATATATATATATATATATATATATATATATATATATATATATATATATATATATATATATATATATATATATATATATATATATATATATATAATGTACTATGAAAACTATATATCTTGAATATATTTTAACAAAATCAATTATAATATAGATGTTAATAGGTATATTTTTCTTACTTGTCATGATAGTTAAATATATATAAATAGAGATATACATTTCGTTCGAGCTAAACATTATTTTGGACCACTCTTGCTATTCTAATGACTGCTAATGATGATATTCATAGTCCTAAATCTGAGAAGATTAGAGAAAAAGAGCTTAGTAGATAACAAAACCAAAATGGAATAATGCCTTGCCACCTCAAGACTTTTAGAGACATGGTACTATAGTCTTGCATGAATCTTCACCATCTCTCTTTAATTAATATCATCATCTTGGATGGAGGGGGTAGTATATGATCCTCTTTTCCTTGGTAACCCAAGAAATATAACAAAGAGTTGGAGAAGAGAAAATATCTCAAGAACAATTTTTGAAAATGTCTCTCTATGAATGAATACTTATGAAAGATCGAAAATGATTTTATATATATGATATCTTCTACCACAGGAGATGAAGAATGAAACATAGGACTTTAGATAGGATTGTTGAAGGAGAAAAAGATTACGATGTTTGAGAAGGTTCATAACCCATATTCTCCAACAAATTAAATAATATATCGCATAATTAACCTATGAACCCATGTATAGATCACAATGCCCTTAACTTGATCCATAGCTCTACTTGAAAGAAATAGATGAAGATTGAAATGAATTGGCTTGTGATGAAGAATCATTCAACTTTAGAAGAAGCTATATCCCACTCTTATGCCGAGTAATGCCAACGAAACTTTGAAGGATGTAGCTCCGTTATGACGAAAATAGAGAAACCTTGGAAAACTACTCCCACATATCATAGGGGAACCACATATCTTATGGGACTCTTTGAAGTTTTAAATTTTCTGTTGTTCATAAGTTCAATCTGACATAATATCACTAGCCCGTGTGAATGCAACAAGTGATGTTCTAACAGAACTTGTTAACGGCTGAATATCACTAGTGATATTAATCCAATGGTTCACAAATGATAGAGGAGCCGAGCACTCCAACAGCTGTTGGAGCGGAGTATTGTTCTTTACACAATCCACTCCACACACAGCACCACGACTGCTAGGTGTGTATACTAAACTTTTTCCAACCTTCGGAACACACATTACCCCCGCGTATAATACCAAGATCGATCCATTTCCTTTCTTTGAGCCCTCCTCGATCCATCATTGTATCTTGACTATGAATCGGCTCACCTCTCACTCATACATGTCTTTTTTTTCGGTATCCTAAAATAGGGATCATGCCTTCCTCTACATGTCCCCCTATGACTCATGCTAGATCAAACCTTATGCAAAGACTCGAAGACCACCTTAGAATCGCACTTTGCACCCAATAGGTACGGACTTAGCCATGCAGTGGCACAATTAATTATAACTATGCTCAATCCAGATTGTATTAAAGCTGGGAGTTGGAACTCATAGGATATTGGCCCATTCCCATGTATTTTCAACAACTTAGCTTGTATGTTTACTTGTTACCCGAGAAATGAAAGTCATCTTTTGTGGGATTTGAAAGCAATATCTCCATAAATATGCATGCGTAGGTAGTGTGGAGAAAATTAGCTTAGATCTTCCGTGATCGTCCTAAAATCACAAACAAGGAGGACAGAAGAGAAGTAATCATAGAAGCAAGAGAAAATGCCGATTTAACGATCGAGGAAAACCTTTCATAAGGTGTGGAAAAAAACCACATGCCAAATCCGAGCATGAGTTTCCACTATGAAGGTAAAGGAATATACCCTTAGCTCATGTCACTTAGAATTACAAAATAATCTCTCTCTCTCTCTCTCTCTCTCTCTCTCTCTCTCTCTCTCTCTCTCTCTATGTGTGTGTGTGTGTGTGCGCGCGCGCGCATGCGCACACGCACGTGCGTGTGTGTGTGTGGCTCGAAGGAGTGAAGAAGTTCTCCTGCTCTCAATAAGATTTCAAACCCCCAACAATGGCAGGGGTCCTCCATTTATAGTGTCTCTTCACTCTTCTTAAGCCTTAGTTCTCTCCATTGGACGAGGGCACCAAACACGGTTACGATCATGGCTACACTGGAGGAATCTCCTAACAAATTGATGATTACGCCAACTGTCCGAAAATGATTATTTGAGATCAACCATGCATATTACATTTGATTCTTCAGGATGATTGATTCCACATCGTTACTTGCTGCCAAGAAGGTTATTCCTGTTTCTGCTCATACGGTTGAATACTCCTCAATGCATGAAATTATGGAATTAGCTGGATTATTCTTCGTGGCCAGAATTTCTAGGAGGTAAGAGAGTAACAATATGCTATGCTTCTATAGTTACTTAGGATTTCTAAGAATTCTTGTAATATGCAATCATCGGTCAAGTGTCAAAATGGATGTTCATGAAATACCAACTGATTTACGTCGATTGTTACTCATCCAGTTATGCAGGATGTTATATGGTCATAAGTTAATTCCAAGACATCAATCAATCATGCCTTGTGGTATATGATCCAATCAAGTAACTAGCCAGGGTTTCTTTGGACATAACAGACCCTCGTGTACGTTATACCCTTACACACTTCATCACTTTAACTTTGGGAACGAGCAAGTCCTCGACCAGGGATTCCTATATTTATGAGGCCACATATAATTACTCATGCAATACTTTTGGAGTTCGCAGATGCACATGTCCTAGACCATAGATTTCTTGGATTTACAAGAATACTCGTGCTCTCCATTAGTTCTTCAGAGATTCTGGGATATATATACATGCCCTAGGACCGAGGATTCCTAAATTTATGAGGCTGCTTGCACCCTTTGTTGTCGCCATGGATGGCAATGGTGCAGTTTCGGTGCGGTTTTGGGCGAAACCGAAACCGCACCGCAACACCGAAACCGCATCGCACCGCGACGGTTTTATATTTTGACAAACCAAAACCGCACCATGCGGTGCGGTACGTTTTCCGCAGTTCACAGTTTTAAACTGCACCGTTGCCATCCCTAGTTGTCGCTCATTGTTTATGAGGAATACATGTCCTAGCTAGACTAGAGATTCTTGGAGTTAAAAGACTACGTATGTTCCTAGTGGTCGGAGAAGTGTAAAAGCTGACAATGATCCCTCTCATGTGCGACGCTCCAGATGTGGCCGGAGATCGAATTGTAAAAAACTGACATAATGGTAAATTTATATGTATGTACATTAGACTTTCAAGAACCCGAGCTCATGATACCATATTAAGTTTCCATTTACCCCAAAATCCTAAGATAGTAGGGAATGGACCAATAGTAGCTATCAAGCAAACAAATAGCACGTAATATGTTTTTGTAATAAACATCCAGACTGACCACATCTATATAGAAGATTATGGTGTCCATGAAGAGCAATGTCCACTGTAGTAGTATGATGGTAGTAGTATTGGAACTGTGTCCCCGTGGGCTAAGCGAAGCTATCAAAAGAGCCAACATGTAGATAGGGCTGGCAATTTCGGACCCGGCAGGCCTGACACGACCCGCGACTCGAAGTTAGCGGGTCTGGATCAGGGCTAAACGGGTTCGGGTCGTAAACGGGTCGACAAGATAGACCGGTTTAATAAACGGGTCGGGTCCGGGTTTAGGGTTTGGACACGGTAGACCCGGGAAGAGTATCAGCGGGTCTATCGGGTTAGGTCGGGTCGAGTTGGATTGGGTCGGATCGGGTCAACTAAATAAACCCGTGTGGTATACGGTCTAACAGGTCTTATCGGGTCTACCCGTTTATAAACGGGTCAGGTACAGGTTTAGGATCTAGACACGATTAGACATCACCCAAAACTAGACACGACTCGACCCATTGCCACCCCGACATGTATAGAACTAGTGCATGCCCGTGCCTGTCGGCACTGCAGCGGGCCGCCTTCGGCGGCAACACAGTTGTCGGCAAAAAAGCGAACAGCCTTCGGCGGCAGGGACACCCCCCGGGCATCACCACCCACACCGTTGTATTCGGCGACAACGCAGCTGACCATCTTCGGCAACAAAAAACATTCGGCGACAACACCGGCCCGTTTGACTAATCGAGTCAAGATCCTAAACACTACAGAAGTGCTAAAATTTGGAGGCAAAATCCAAAGGACATCACATGAGTCGCCATGCTCAAAATTCGAATGGAGTGATTAGATTAAAGTTTACCTTTGGTCATACATGCATTGGGAAACAAAAATCAGGACAAAAAAAGGGAGAAATAAACCAGGATTTAATGAATCCAATGAATGTGAACATCTGATGAGGGGTTGATCTCGAGAGGCTCGATCGGGCTACTCCGAGGAGATGGATCTGATGATAGGAAAACAAAATCAGCAATAAGGCAAAAAAGAGCAAACCAATAAAAAAAACAAAATAAAAAGAAAATAATGTAAAGAAAAGTAAATTTTCTAATTTCTGCACAGAAAATATGCATCTAATTAACAGAAACACGACTACAACATTACCGCAGATGGCTTATATATGCCGATAATTGTGCCTAAAATGACCTGCAAAACAAATGATCTATGCATCCACGAAAAAAAAATCAGAAAAATCGGCCTTTCGGGCAATGGACCCATCTCACTGTGATGATCATATGATTTTTTGCATTTAATACTCCAAGCCCGAAGTGGGTCCATAGCCCGGAAAAAAAATCAGGATTTTGTCATTGCGAGCAAATTATTTGGGAACAACATTTAAGAACCATGGTTTGAGTATATGTTAATTCATTTATAACAACTATCGATTTAATTAGGCACACACTAAAGATGAGTCTGTAGCAATGCTATGATCATGTACAATGTTTAAAAAAAATATGTGATACGAAACATATTATCAACACTACAGAAGTGCTACAATTTGGAGGCAAAATCCAAAGGACATCACATGAGTCGTCATGCTCAAAATTCGAATGGAGTGATTAGATTAAAGTTTACTTTTGGTCATACATACATGTTATTTCAGGTAATGGGTTGCAAATTAAAGCATTGCAACTTTGGTCATCGATGCATTGAGAAACAAAAATCAGGACAAAAAAAGGGGGAAATAAACCAGGATTTGATTAATCCAATGAATGTGAACATCTGATGAGGGGTTGATCTCGAGGGGCTCGATCGGCCTACTCCGGAGGAGAAGGATCTGATGACAGGAAAACAAAATCAGCAATAAGGCAAAAAAGGGCAAACCAATAAAAAAAACAAAATAAAAAGAAAATAATGCAAAGAAAAGTAAATTTTTTGATTTCTGCACACACAGACCCATCAAGTAATTGAAGGAATGCTCGCCTTGGAAACCACCTGCTCTTGTCTGGCGACGACCCCGATCCCGCCGGCCTCAACATGACCCTGCAATCAAGAGAAAAAAAAAAGAGTAATAAAACCATAGAACAGGAGGCCGAGAGAGAGAGAGAGAGAGAGAGAGAGAGAGAGAGAGAGAGAGAGAGAGAGAGAGAGAGAGAGAGAGAGAGATGGCTAGCACGTCACCTCTCACTATGACCCTGCAATCAAGAGAAAAAAAAAAAGTAATAAAACCATAGAATAGGAGGCCGAGAGAGAGAGAGAGAGAGAGAGAGAGAGAGAGAGAGAGAGAGAGAGAGAGAGACTTGATCTTGTTCGCCGGCGATGATGGTGATGATCGGATCCCGATCCCGCCGGCCTCAACATGACCCTGCAATCAAGAGAAAAAAAAAAGGAGTAATAAAACCATAGAACAGGCGGCCGAGAGAGAGAGAGAGACACCTGATCTTGTTCGCCGGCGATGATGGTGATGATCAGATCCTGTTCGCCGGTGACTACAGTGATTACGTCCTGCTCCTCTCACTCCGGTGACGTGCTAGCCATCTCTCTCTCTCTCTCTCTCTCTCTCTCTCTCGTCTCTTTCTCTTTCTCTTTCTCGGGGGTCTCTCTTGAAGGGGGGAGGGGGGGGGGCTGCTGGATGATCGGGAGGATTGGGCGCTCAGGATGTGCACGGGATTGCAGGGGAGCGTGAAAGGGAGAGTGATTTGGGGGGTCGCAGGGTGGCCGGCCTGGATTTGGGGGATCGCAGGGTGGCCGACCTGGATTTGGGGGGATCGCATGGTGGCCGACCTGATTTGGGGGGATCGCAAGCGGAGAGGGGATTTGGGGGGATCACAGGGGCGCGGGATTTGGGGGGGGGGGGGGGGGGGGGGAGATTTGGTGGATGAGAGAGAGAAGGCCGGATTTGGAGGAATCGCAGGCTGGCCGGCGGGATTGCAGGCGGAGGGGTGATTTGGAAGGATCACAGGGGGCGCAGGATTTGGGGGGGGGGGGGGGGGGAGGGAGCGGGATTTGGTGGATGTGAGAGAGAGAGAGAGAGAGAGAGAGAGAGAGAGAGAGAGAGGAATAGGGGAATGACTGATGAGAGAGTGCGGGCGGGGGGCGGGGATTTCATGGATGAGAGAGAGAGAAAGAGGAATGATAAAAGGGACGGTCGGATTTCATGCTGGGTTGTCTAGTCAGCAATGTTTTTTTGTCTAGTCAGCGTATAGTGTCATTTTGTCTAGTCAGCACGAAAGCGCCGTGCCATGTTATATAGATTACTGTTGTTGTTGCTATGCTCAACTATAGTAACAATATTTTATTAATTTTTGAAAATTCAAAAATAATTTGCTAATTTAAAGTCAAAAGGACTGTTCTCTGAATTATTCGTTACCCTAATGCTTCGCCGAATGATCCCTGAATTCTTCGCGGATTATTCACGATTATACATACTATTCACAAATTTGATTTTTTTTTTTAATATTTATTTTATTTTTAAGTACAAATACATGTTTTGATATTCATTTATGTAAAATAGTTAGTGTACTATAATATTTTTTAGGATTTATGTTTCCAAACTTTTGCCGAGCTCATTCCAAACTCTTGCCGAGCTATCTAAAGGGCCCAACACACATCACAGCCGCATGCAGTCGGCTAGAGTATGATTCATTTTGGATAAATTGCTATCGTGCGGCTGTGATGTGTGCATGACGGGCCTACCGATCTGGGCCGACCGACTGGAGGAGATCTGAGCTCCTCCCCTAAGATTGTCTCCTCGTTAGGTCGCTGACTGATTGAGGAACAACACGTGGCAATCCAAATCTCAATGCCACGATCTATGGCCATGGATGAAATCTAGAGGGATAGACCATCACCAGATGCCGCCCACTATTAGCCGCCGACTCTTGTCGGCCACCGTCTACCGCCGCCGACCACTGCCCACTCACCGCAGCGTATAACCCGCTGATGTCGTCGTCCACCACCCCGCTAATCACCGATCGCTCGCCACCACCCCATTGGCCACCACCATGCCGACCCGTCCCCAAACAATCACCGACCCACGGGGAGACGATCAGCAAGGGAGAGAAGTCGAACACTCAACCATCGACCCGATGACCCCATGTCGAAATATTATGTCCACATATATGTTCTCTTGTATGTTCAAATAGTATTTTCCTAAACAACAGATGTAACCAGTAGGCACTCTCTCTTAGCAAGCAAAAGGTACACTCCATGTGTTGAATGCGAGTGCAAATTAAAGAGATGAGAACACACTCACAAATACAAAGAACAACCGATCACAGAAAAATAAGACAAAAATTTAAATTAAAATCATTACGAAAAAAACCACTATGAACAAATGCTTGAGAAGGACTTTACTATCAATGGTGGCAAGAATGACGAGTACACGCGACCACCTTTCTTCCGACCCTCTAACAAGATCTATGCTTCTCCTCCGTCAGGGTTCAACAAATAGAAACCCTAGAAGACTTTTATGACTTACCTTCAAGTGATCTCCGATATGATCAACTCTTCCTAATCAATCCCCGTCTAGACTTTTCTTCTTCTTCGTAGAGAAACCCTAGTTGTACGTCCTAAAAAGACCTTTGAGCGTCCTTCACAAAACCCTAGAAGAATACTTTTTATCATGATTTCAAAGTCAGCCTGTCCCGACTTTGCCCGGGCGAGCCCGAAATTCGCCCGAACGAATCGGGCTAACATTCTGTGAGCAGAAACCTGATGAAATTCGGTTGAGCGACAGAAGGCCTCGCCCGGGCAAATCTGGCACTCATTTTATGAGTCGATTGCTGACGAAATCACCCGGGGGAGAAAAAATTTCACCCGGGCGACCTGGAGTGATGTTGTGTAGCCTAGGAGCTAGGAGCACAACTTCCCCTCGGGTCTCTTCAAGGGGATGGACTCCCCAACAGTTGCCCGACATGAGGCAGCTAATATATACTAGGCAGCCTCCTCCTCCACGCCAGCCTTCTCCTGCGCCTGTTGTGATCCCTGCGCCGGCCTCCTCCTCATCCTATCAGATCGGACACCCCGATCCTGATCCCCTGTGACCGGATCTGCTGTGGATCGCTACTGCCCGATCTTGCTGTGGAGTCCCACAGCCGTCCGATCCCGCAGTGCATCAACCCTGCCGCCTGATCTCCCACTACGGACAATAGTCCAGTCGGCTGATCCGAGATGCCCTTTGCCAATCCCCTGCAGACCGAACCCATGTAGTGAAAAAAAAATCCATGTTTTACCACTGCACCGAGATTTGTTACCTCATACAGCATCCCGCAAGGCCAATTCCCTGCACAAGGATCCTGTCTTCTGATTCATCGCGAATCACCCCACGAACTCTCTTCTACGTATCCCGATGGCTTTATTCTATGACGATCGTCATCTTTGGAAGACGTCTCCCCCCACATGCTGATCTCCTCCTCCCTACTCAAACGGACTGGAAACCATCGTTAACATCGATCTGGAATGAGCTAGAGGGTCAGTTCCTCTACTGTCATCTCTTCCAAGCCGTCCTGCCTTCCGAGAACATCGATGCCCTCTACACACTCGGGACGCCGACATCATCCGTCATGAACGCCGACGGCTCTACGTCCGAGACCATCGCCATGCCAGCGGTTCCACCCTCTGCTAATGATATTCAGCGTGTGACAGTTCGTTGGTCTTACGAGAATGCACACGTCAAGGCTTTCCTTATCACCTCGGTGGACACTTCCCTACGCAGTGGACTGGTTGCCTTTCCGACTGCATGTGCTATCTGGATGCATTTTTGCGATCTCCTTGTTCATTCAGACGGCGCACGCGAGGCTCATCTTCTGCAAGAGATAATGATTGCCCAAAAGGGCACCCGGTGTGTGGAGGCGTACTACAATTTCATTGTGACCCTTTGGCAAAAGTTCGAGCAGATGGAGCCGAGACCCAATGCCTCGGCCTTAGAGATCCAATTGTTCCGAGAACGCCGAAAAGTGAACTTTCTTCTTACCGGACTCGCACCAGCTCTTCAACCCCTGGTCGGACAAATACTATACCGGACCCCCTTTCCTCGTCTTACCGAGGTCATTGCCACACTCCTCTCTGAGATGTCCCAACTGGAGAGCATCGGCACCACCCCAGTTCCTCCCTCTCCGGCTACTACTACCGGCCACGAGAGGATTCTTGTCACCACTTCTCTTTCCTTTATTCCAACATCGACACAACTACCGATTCCTCCTCGCTCTGGTGGCCGCCCTGGTGGTCGTGGTAGGCACTCTGGTGACCATGGCATACCACCTTACTGCACTTACTGCCACAAGCAGGGCCACTTGATCGAGATGTGCTAGACTCTTCATCCTAAGAAGCATATCGGACCCCCTAGGTCAAGGGAAACCCATTCATGATTCTCCTCCTATTCATGTTGCACTTATTGTGACGACCAAGATCCAATAGGCCAATAGCCAAGATCCAAGACTCCTGAGGCGGGGAATGCCAAGATGGATGAGGTGAGGTGAGGTGTACAAGGCCATGAGTTAGCCCCACATCGCCTGGAGAGAAGGAGATCATGAGCTACTTATATAATTTCCCCTCCCAAACATAGAAGACGTGTTTTAAAACCGTGCGCCGCTACGAAATTCGTAAGAACTCCGTAGTTAAGCGTGCTCGGGCGAGAGCAGTAACAGGATGGGTGACCCCCTGGGAAGTTCTCGTGCGGGCACGGGCAAAACGGACAAAATCTTGTATGTTTGGGGCGGATGTTACAAAATGGTATCAGAGCCGGTTCTCCTCGGGATGGGGGGGTCTAACCCTACACGAGGACGTGTAGCCCTAAGGGGGGTGGATTGTGACGACCAAGATCCAATAGGCCAATAGCCAAGAGCCAAGACTCCTGAGGCGGGGAATACCAAGATGGATGAGGTGAGGTGAGGTGAGGTGTACAAGGCCATGAGTTAGCCCCACATCGCCTGGAGAGAAGGAGATCCTGAGCTACTTATATAATTTCCCCTCCCAAACATAGAAGACACGTTTTAAAACCGTGCACCGCTACGGAATTCGTAAGAACTCCGTAGTTAAGCATGCTCGGGAGAGAGCAGTACCAGGATGGGTGACCCCCTGGGAAGTTCTCGTGCGGGCACGGGCAAAGCGGACAAAATCTTGTGTGTTTGGGGCGGATGTTACACTTATTGAGCCCATTTCTCCTGTAGGTCTTACTCAGCTGCAATTTCAGTTATTCCAATAGTTCCAGCAACACCAGTTGCTCTCCGGTGCCTCCTCCTCGTCTGTACCACCTATTGCCCACTCAGCCAACTCTGGTACTCTCTTTCCATAGGTCCGGGACTCTGGGGTCTCCCAATATCTCACCTATAACTTATCTGTCCTTACTTCTCTTCGCCCCACTACCATCCCACCATTCCACACTGCGAATGGATCTTATCTCTCCATCTCCCAATGAGGCTCCATCTCCCCCTTGTCTGACCCATCCAGCCTCCTCACCTTACCTACTATTTATCATTCCTCTGACATATGCATGGACCTTATCTCTGTCTCTACCCTTTGTGACTCCGGATTGACCGTATCTTTTTCTGCCTCTGGTTGTATTGTGCAGGATCTTCGCTCGGGCAAAACGATTGGAACCGGTCATAGAGAGGGCGGTCTCTATCACCTTGAGTCTCTTCACGTTCCTCCTTCTTCTTTAAGTTTTTTGTGATGCTAGTTTGTTTACGACCGACTTGTGGCACAGACGGATAGGTCATGTGTTTGAGCAACGACTTAAAAGTCTTTTTCAGTCTGGAGCTTTAGGTCGTGCTCCCTTTTCTTCTCTTTCTCCCTGTACAGGTTGTAAGCTTGCTAAGCTCACAACCTCCGCTTTTTGTCCTAGTAAGTCTAGGTATGTTGCTTCGTTTGACCTTGTTCATTCAGACATTTGGAAGCTCTCGCCTATATCATCTATGAAATGATATTTATATTATATTTATTTCATTGATGATTATTCTCGCTATACATGGATTTATTTACTTTGTCATCGTTCTGAGGTTTTCTCTATCTATACTTCCTTCACCAGTATGATCCAAATTCAGTTTTGTACTCAGAACAAAACCTTTTGGTCAAACTGTGCCCATGAGTTTCTCTCTACCGATATGCGATCTCTCCTCCAGTCTCATGGCACCCTCTTTCAACAGTCTTGCACTCACCAAAATAATGGTATTGCTGAGTTTAAGCATCGTCATATTCTTGAGACTGCTTGTTTTCTCCTCCTTTCCTCCTCTGTGTATCGCTCCTTTTGTACTGAAGTCGTCCTCACCTCTGTTAATCTAATTAACATCACTCCTTTCGCCTCTCTATCTGGTTCTTCTCCTTATGAGCATCTCTTCTCATCTCCTCCTTCCTATGACATGTTTTGTGTCTTTGGTTGTATTTGTTTTGTACTACTGTCACCTCATGAATGCAACAAATTGTCTTCCAAAGTAGCTAAGCGTGTCCTTTTGGATCTCAGTCTTGAGCATAAAGGCTATCGTTGCTATGACCATGTTGCTCGTCGTCTTCGCCTAGCCAAGCATGTCTTCTTCTTTAAGGATGTTCTGTTTTACTTTTCGTCTTCTCAGGATCTCTATTTTCTCTCCCCTGAGTCTTCACCGGTTGTCTCTTCCTCTGTTGTGACCCCCTTGTCAAGTTCTACAGAATTGGCCCATGCTCCCCTCCTCTAGTCGAGTCCCACCACCTTGGCTCAAGTGCACCCTCTCTTGTGGGCCTGACCCCTACCTCAGCACCTCTACCTGCCTCTTTTCCTCTAAAGACCGATACTCCCCCTGCGTCTCCTCTCTCCTCTCTGCCACTGGTTCCTCTGCCTTCGACTGAAGTTTTGTCTCAATACCAAAGCATCATTATCCTCTGGGCGACCATCGCCCAACCATCAAGCTTAACTTATTTGTTGTTGCCCTCTCTTATACTCCATCCTATAGGGCTTTCCTTATCGCTATTCACGCCACTCCCTTAGAGTTCCGATCTTATCGTAAGACTATTCAGAACCCTGAGTGGCAGAGAGCTATGGATGAGGAGCTTCAGGCATTTGCTTAGACTGGGACCTGGTCTGTCGTCCCTCTCCCTGCTGGAGTCAAGCTTGTCAGTTGCAAATGGGTCTACAATGTCAAACACTGACCTGATGGATCCATTGAGTGCCACAAAGCTCGACTCGTTGCCTGTGGTTTTTCTCAGGAGGTTGGGATTGATCACTATAATAGGACTTTTGCTCCGGTTACTCAGATGACCATCACTCGCACTCTCTTTGTTGTTGCTTCCGCACAATAGTGGCCTCTTGTTTCAGATGGATATGAAGAATGCCTTTCTTCATGACACCCTTTCTGAGGTTATCTATATGCAGCATCCTCCTAGCTACTCCGCACCTCATCATCATATCTGCCTTCTCCACCGCACGGTTTACGGCCTAAAACAAGCACCCCATGCTTAGTTTGAGTGTTTTCGCAGTGTTATTCGTTGGATTGGTTTCTCCGAGAGTTATCATGATCATTATCTGTTTGTGTGGTTCTTACCGCAGGGGTGGGTTCTCTTTCTTCTCTATGTGGATGACATGATCATCACCAACAATGATATTGTCGGTGTTGCATCACTCAAAGCTCATATCTAGCAATAATTTTTGATGAAGGACTTGGGCCGTTTTCGCTATTTCCTTGGCCTTGAGGTAGCATAGAGTCAGGAAGGTACCCTTGTCTCTTAGTAGCAATATACTTAACATATTCTAGCTCGAGCTGCACTTGTTGATCAGAAGGTTGCAGATACACATGAGGAGCTTAAAATTAAGCTTCAGTCCACAGACGGCGAGCCTCTTTTCAATGATACACGGTACAGGCAGATAGTAGGGCAGTTTGTCTACCTGTGCATCACTAGACCTGACATTCCTCATGTAGTCAGCATTGTCAGCTAGTTTGTTCAAGCCCTTCGCTCTGCTCACTATGCAGCCCTTTTGAGGGTCCTTTGGTACCTACGAGATACTATCACCCGATCTCTCTTTTTGCCTGCCAACTCCTCTCTGGTTCTTTGGGCCTTCTGCGACGCTGATTGGACCGGTGATCCTACTACTTGACGCTCCACCACCAGTTTATGTCTCTTTCTCGGTGACTCTCTTATCTCCTGGCGCAGCAAGAAGCGGGATATTGTCTCCCTCTCTAGCACCGAATCCGAGTATCAGGCTATGGCTTCGTGCAAACTTCTCTCCGACTTAGGGGTTGAAGTCTTCTCACCACTGCTCTCTACTGTGACAACAAGAACGCCATTCGAATTGCCTACAATCAAGTATTTTATGAGTGAACAAAGCACATAGAGATTGATTGCCACTTCACCCGTGAGCACTACGAGGCCGGAACTATCTTTTGACCACACGTCTCATCCGCTGAGCAAATCGAGGACTTTTTCACAAAGTCTCACCCTACTCGTTTTCAATTTCTGATTGGCAAACTCACTTTGTTTGACCCACCGTGAGTTTGAGGGGGGGTGTTAAGATCATATGTGTATATGTGCTATATCTAACCTAACTTGTTGCACAAGTCACCCTTGTACCTATTTATACCTGGCCATAGAGCCCTAATGAGACAAGCTTTTCCCAATTCTATCTGGGCCGGCCCAATAGTGAGGCAACTCATATAACACCTGTGGTGTTAGATTTGAGAATAATAGAAATCCTTCATGACTAGTTTCGTCTTTTTACAATCAGACTTTTTTTTTTGGGCTTTTTCCTGATAAATGGATCGTAAACCTATGAGATGTTTTACGTTCATATTCTCTGTAACTTCGAGCATGTCATGATGGTGCATTCCGAGCAACGATCAAGTGTATGCGCAGCCAATTTCGGTAGCCCGACAGATAAACCCTAGAAAAATAATAATTGGTCAACAGTCGAAATAGTTTTGTTTTCCACAAGAGATCAGGTGATCAGATCATAATGAAATAGGATAAGTTAGATGAGGCTCTGAGAGAGCCTTCCAATGAGTCTGAGTTAGGGTCGATCTGACACTTGGGTGAATAGTTATTGATATTTTAAATTTTGGAGTATTTCCTTCTTTTTGAGAGATCTAGAGGTCAGAAAATTATTTACCAAGCACTACCGCGTTCGCGTTGACGAAACCTTTCCAACGAATCCTCTCGGGCCCTATTCCGACTTCCGGTTTGATAGTTACGACTTATTATTCTTTTCAACCCGGTTGATGGACGAATCGCACTCGGGTTCCAACCGAGCCCGGTTCAGGGCTCGGGACCGAGCCCGACTAGCCCTAGAGCCTGCCTCCCAGTCTCCTAGCATAGTTTAAGCTCTCTTGATCTCCCTCCCCAGTTGTTTGAAATCTGAAATTCGGATGAGAATGATCGGACAGGATTTGGGATGATATAGCCATATCTTTCATTCCTTTATCCCTTCGCCTTAACCGACCCTATACCCCCAGACCTTATCATCGTAACCACACCCCCACCCCTCCTTTTTACCGACCTAGAGAGAGATATACATATATATATATATATAGAGAGAGAACGAGATAGAGAAAGAACGAGAGGAAGAGAGAGAGAACGGGAGAGAAAGAGAGAGAGAGAGAGAGAGACAGGACGGAGAGAGAGAGAAAGAGAGAGAGAGAGAGAACGAGAGGCAGAGAGGGAGAAGGAGAATAGATCAAGGGAGATCGAGGATCAAGCACACCGACCCACCCCTCGTCGGAGCATCGACGAGCATGCCGGCACCCCCAGGTCAGCCACCCTCCTCCTCCCATCCTCCTCTGCGACCCCTTTCCTCCTCCCTTGTTGTGGTCCATACGGGCGGACACCGCCGCCGCACCAAGCCCCTCCCCGGCGACCACCGACCTCCGACCAACTCCTCGTGAAGCCCCTTCCGGCCGAGCTCTCGAGCTCCGACGGCCGCTCCGACTGCCTCCCCCCGCGCCTCCTCTGTGGGGGTGGTGCGGGAGAGGCCGGCCAAGCGCTCGCCGGCGCTCCAGGCCGCCCCTCCCGTTGGCCGCCGTCGCGCAGGAACCCCCCCCCCCCGACTGGACATCGTGGAGAAGATGAACAGGGGGGTATAAATCAGTAATTTCCCAGGTTAGTTACTTAACCCCAGACCCGACCTATTTAACCCTGAGCCCGACCCGACATTGCACTGCAGACCCGACCCGACCCAGCAGACCTGACCCGACCCACACTGTGAACCGGTCTGGTTCACCTGAACTAGACCCGTGAACCAGTCAATTTTGGTTCGACTGCCATTTCTTCGTCCAAACTCAGAATTGGATGAAACCAGCACCATTTCGATCGGCTCGGAAAGTCCTACCTATTGACCATAGTTTAGCATAGTAATTATACTGTTTAATACCCTATTTTATCCTTGAACCCAATCTTATCGTGGTATCGTGGCTTGACCGCCATTTCATCGTCCGAACTCGAATTCGGACGAAACCAGCGGCATCGTGCTCAGAAAATTGAGTCCTACCTATTAAACCTATAAGATAACTCTAGAACCCCTTCTACCCTAGCAACCCAGCCATGCGATCGGTTTCACCGGTTCTACATGGTTTGACCCGAAACCATCCGACCGAAGTCGGATTCTAGCAAAACCAAAACCATCGGAGAGGGTTCTTCGAGCCTGATTCGATGAGTAGGTTTAACTTCTAATTACTTGATTGACCTAGTATTGTTTAGGTTTGAGTTCTTCAATCGTACGGATTTGTGTGCTGTCGACTCAATATTGGTCCCCTATCGAGGGTGCCCAATTATCCTTGGCATAGAACCCTCATCGTAGATTCTTTTGTTTAGAGTTGTGATATAGATCTGTGTTTGTTATCAGACCATGATTATGGTGATCCAGCGAAGACGGATCAGAGGCAACTAGCAGGAGTCGTGTGTGATCGACAGCCAGGTGACATCTACTATCCTTGCGTGATCTTTAATAGTGGGAAATGAGAATAACTAAGGGTAGGTGTCCATGACACTGCATGCGGGTCCCGTCGGGCATCGTCGCATGTGGTCAAGTGGACCCCGCCTTGCATTCGGAGTCACGAGTCCGACGACGCATGCTTAAAATATTAATAAAATAACAATAATGATTGTTTTTTTTATTATATGGACACCGTAATTAGGATTCCCTTAAATTAATCAATAAATTGAATAACTAATAATTATTGGGGCCCACCCTCCTGAGAGGAGTATGGCAACCCTAGCACACGGGTCATCGGGATGAGTGTCTTACTTTATTTATTTATTATATCGTATGGGTTGCGAGAGGAGTATGGGACCAGGGGTAAATTGTTGAAAATTGTTAAGCATTAAATAGACTTTTTGTAGCTTCAGTGTATATGTTGAAAGATATTATATGCGAATCTACCTGGTTAGATGGTAGGGACCCTGTATGCGCAAGGGTCGTGAACCATCCTGCGCGTACAGCCGAAGTTAAGTAGGTTAGGGGTCACGGGCAAGGGTTGTGGTAAAGCCAATAGGAGGTGCCCACGAGTAGGGATTGGCCTAGCAACCCTGTCCCGGGGAGTTGAAGTCCCCATAGTAAAGCAAGTTGGGCGGTAGAGCTCCACCGTGAAAGACGGGAAATCCCTTATGATCATCTGGGTGACTAGTGCATGGTGTTGGTGGATGCACGGCGAGAGAGTTGGCCCACTACATCGAAATAAAAAGCCCTATAGTAATGCCCGACCGGGGGTAGGATGAACAAAATATCTGGGGTTCACATTTTGATAGTGTGTGTTTTATCTATATATGAATTTAGAATTGTATGACTGTTTACATGATGCCCTTGTGACTTCACATGAACGTCTTATTTAATTTGCTGTAGAACATTGAATGGACTTTATGTTAGATAACCTAGTGACAGTAGGAATTGTATTTGAATATAGACTACTGATAGGTTTAGGTATCATTCTGCAAATATTGATCCTACTAGAACTGCTAGATCTTATCTTAATTTATTAAGATTAGTTATCTCATATTATTAAAGACTATTAGGATGTCACTAGCCATTAATTTGGCTAATCTCTCAATTTCCTATTGGGGGCTGCTCTTTCCCACGAGTAGGCTCAGTTGCAGGTCCGGAGGCTCAGGAGTAGCAATAGGAGTCAAGAGGCGGAGTTGGAGTTGCAGCTTTACCTTTCTGCTTAATACGTTCGTCTTGTAGTCTTTTCTTTTCAGACATTATAATTGTGTTGGAATAAGAGTTTTTATTAGTTAGTTAGTATTCTATGGTTGTAGTTGCAATGGTTCCAGCTGAATTCTTTTGGGTAGGCCTCTCCTCAAGGCCCAAGCCTATGATAGATCATGATGAAAATATAAGTACATATAAATGACTAAATTGATTAACCTTGTAGATAGGAACCCTAGACTGGTGCACCTGAGTGTTAGGTAGTAGATGAAACAACTTGGCTAGCCGTAAGAGGCTTGAGCCTCGTGCTCCCTCAGATAGACTCCTGTGAGTATGTAGTGGCACCGACAGGTCACACATACTGAGATGATAAGACTTTTGAAGGTCGAGCCGGACTAGATAATGTCTTCCCTCTATTGATAATTCTCTTTCTTTACTTTTTAATAAAAATATTTTTTGAGAAATCAAATTTAAATGATTCCCCTCTTGTGTCTCCCTCCTCCTTGTTTTTCATATTAGAGAGCGTAGAAGAAGCTCTGTGAGAATCCAAATTGGTGTAATTAATTGACCAGACCCAAAATCCCATCCTTTCTCACCTCACACCCCAGGGATCGGTATTCAGATTTCTGGGGCGTGACAACTCAGACAATTGCCTAAGGCCCCACTTGTGAAGAAGGCCCCCATTACCTGTGCCTTCAGTTTTGGTTTGGGCCCAAAACACTACTACAGCAACAGTTTTGCATAGCCCATGGCACCAAAATAAGAAGAAAAAAAATTTGCACGGCCCCATGTACAATAATATAAATGTCCGTTACACTTACCAAAACTTGCATCGGATTCCGAGACTTCAGTTGTAAGCCATGCATAAAACCTGTTACCAAAAATAAAAAAATTCTTACCTTTTTTATACATCTCTCTCTCTCTCTCTCTCTCTCTCTCTCTCTCTCTCTCTCTCTCTCTCTCTCTCTCTCTCTCTCTCTCTCTCTCTCTCTCTCTTTCTCTCCCTTCTCCATTTGACGTGGCAACACCAACCACCGACGCCGCCGGCCCATCATACCGGGTGACCACCGAGGTACCGACGCTAGCAGTCGCTAGCCATAGGCCCACGCCGTCGTGCCCACAGCTCCTCTCTCGCTCTTGTCTTTGTGCCCGACGGCCCGTGTTAACTGAGCCACCGGTGACCGGCGATCGACAATTGGACGACAATCGCTCGATACTCACGGCTGAAAGAATAAATTTTAAATAGTTTTTTCATATTATCTATTTTTTAATAATAATATTATTTTAAAAAAATTTAAATAAAAAGGATCCATTTAGAATTTTTACCTTAGGCCTTAGCTTGTATCGAGACGACCCTGAATTCTATCACCCAGTAAGGAAATGAGAGGAGACTCCAAACATGTTAAGAAACAGGGCACTGGAAAAGAGCATGATTGGCATCTTCAGGGTCATGAACACAACGACCACAAAGGGGATCCAGCTGGAGCCCTCTGCGATTAAGAACATCCTTTGTAGAGAGTTATCAATGCAATAGCCTTTTGTGAATCCGATGATGGATGTGAGCACGAAAAATCACTGATGACTTAGCCAGGTTTGGGCAGTGCCCCAATGCATAGCCATAGGCAGAGGAAACTTAGCCACATCTGCAAAATGGAAGAATGGAAGTAGGGCTGGCAATTTTGGACCCGACACGGCAGACCCGACACGAAGTTAGCGGGTCTGGGTCTGGGCTAAATGGGTTCGGGTCGTAAACGGGTCGACACGATAGACCCGTTTAATAACCGGGTCGGGTCTGGGTTTAGGGTTTGGACACTGTAGACCTGGAAAGACCCGTTTAGTATTCAATGGGTCGGGTCGGGTCGGGTCTACCCGCAATCCGATACTGTAATATATAATACCAGCGGGTCTTTCGGGTCGAGTCGGATTGGGTCGGATCAGGTCAACTGAATAGACCCGGGTGGTAAACGGGTCTTATCGGGTCTACCCGTTTATTAGCGGGTCAGGTATGGGTTTAGGATCTAGACACGATTAGTTAAACGGGTCGGGTCCGGGTCTAGGGGTTTTGGACACGACACGAACCCAACACAACACGACCCATTGCCACCCCTAAATGGAAGTCCTGGAGCCTTCGCAGAAGGCGCACAACAAACAAGTGGAACAACATAGTCCCAGTACCCTCTAGCCAGCGGCGAATCACTTTCACTAAGAAAAACCAGGACATAATAGATTTATAAAAAAAAAAACTCTTTAAATCTCCTCCTGTCGGGTGTAAAAAACCACTAAAGAATCGGAGAGGGACTACAGCTAGGGGTGGCAATCCTTGACCCGACCCGCAAACCCGACCCGAAGTTAGAGGATTTGGGTTTGGTCTAAACGGGTTCTGGTCATAAAAGGGTCGACCCGATTGACCCGTTTATTTAATGGGTCGGGTTCGGGTTTGTACTTATAACCCGGTTGACCCGACTTGACCCGTTTACCAAATGGGTCGTGTCAACCCGACCCGACCCCAGCCAACTCGAACTGACCCGACCCGACCTGAACCAACCCGACCCAACCTGGCCCAATCCGGCCCGTCTTGACCCCCGACAGGTTTACATGGGTTATGTTGACCCAACTCGAGCCAACCCGACCCGACCTATTTAGTAAACGGGTTTAACGGGTCAGGTCGGGTCAACCCGTTTATTAGGTGGGTTGGGTTTGGGTTTAAGTTTTTGATCCATTTATTAAACGGGTCGGGTTCGGGTTGAGTGTTTTGCCCTTATACCTATGTCTCAACCCAACCCGACCTGACCCATTGCCACCCCTAACTACAACTGCGACGGAGTATAATAGATTTATGGGGGGGAAAAGAGTGGAAGTATTATGATCCCCATTTTAGAGCCAATTAATTTGAGATTTATGAAACCACTTAGTTTCAATCATAGTTAGAAAAGTGATACTCAGACTTAGTTTCAACCATCGCTAAATCCTTAGCCATAGAGCCCTCCTCCAATCCCTCCTCACCCCAATCTTGGCCCTTAGGCCCCCTTTTAATACTATGCCCCCATTTAATACTATGGAGCCCATCTTCATTGCTCCAAATGGGATGGTTACAAAGAAAATTAAACTTTAGAAACGCTAAATTATCATATATAGTTTTATATCATATATTTTTGTGAGACTCAGTCAAAATCCCTTTTTAGTAGAGGCTTTTGAGCTATAGTCCCGACAACAAGATCATTTGAGCTCCAGCCCCTTTCGAAAAGGCACGGCTTTCATCAACCACCCAAACCCTAGTTTTGACATTTCAATCATTTACAAATGACAAAAATATCCTTCCTTCACTATAGTACAGTACCAATTCGACTGGAAGTATCAATTTGACTGCTATAGTGATATGGAGTATCAATTCAGTTGCTACAGTGATTTCATTGTACCAATAATTTAATTTGTTTTAGCCGAATTGTGTAGCAATTTTGGAGTATCAATTTGAAAATCAAAGTAATAATTCAGTTGCTACAATGATTTTATTGTAGTTACAGTAATTTCACTCCCACTCGAGTTCATACTCTATTACAGTGAAATTATTATAGTCGTTATAGTAATAGCAGTCATTGTACATGCATTATTACCGAATTGTTTACTCTAACTTGTTGTATTGATACTCAAAGGTAAAGTGCAAATAAATAAATAAATAAATAAATAATTAAGGGATAAAATGGATATTTTTAAAAAAAGAGTGAGGGAGGGACTTAACGCTAAACGCAACCGCCACAAGGGTTTATCATAATACAAGATTGGTTATAATGGGTCTTAGACTAATAACTGCTATATTTTTTAAAAAAAAATTGGATTTAAGGGACCAAGTAGTCATGCATTACCTGTTAGTGTGCCAGCAAAAGATAGACCAAGGATCAAACTCATCATCAGATATCAAACCACCATAAAGGGGGGAGAGGCAGCACCCATCACTTTATCCCCACTGACCAAAGAGGTCCAAGATTGGGACAACGGGCACTACCTGGCTCCCCCATCACAAAATCCTCACCCAGAGAGCCAGGGACAGAACCAGGATTTTATATTGGGAGGGGCCAATGCTGGTTTGATGCATTGGAGCGCACGGCGAAAGCGATTCATGTGTCGAAATTCAATACGAATCATGATCGTGCTATATTCTTTTTTCTAGATCATAAACGGATGGCTTTCAATCAAATTAAAAGTGCATGCATCTATCTAAATATTATCAGATAACTATCTCTCATGTCTTATGAATGCCTGAGGCAAAGAGCCGCACGAATTCATCTTGGCAGAAGATGAATTTGTCGATGAACCTCGCAACCCGTCGAGAGCATTTCCTATCCCCATCCTCATCATGGGCTTGGATGGCTTGTGGGAATTGACTTCCGAATACATGACCTTCTTCCTCCGCGAGGAAAACTTCGTAGGAAGTGCCTTTCTTTTCCCTTCCCTTCTTCCTCTCTTCTCCTCTTCCTCTTCCTCTCTTCTATTCTCTCCCCTTCTCTCCTTGGCCGAAATTTTCATTATAAAAAAAGTCATGGGAGGGGCGAATAGGGTTTATAAAAACCCATCATCAAGTGATAAAGATTGGGATAGAGATAGAGATAGGGATAAGGGAACAAATAAAGCTCCCCTAACCCCCTTATCCGAAATCCCTAGAAATAAGGATAGAGATAGCGATGAGTGAACGGATAAAGCTCCCCTAACCCCCTTATCCGAAATCCTTAGAGATAAGGATATAGATAGAGATAAGGATAATGGAACAGATAAGGCCAGGCTCCCCAACCCCCATATTTGAAATCCCTAGAATGTAGGCATCTTTAAAGGGTACGGTTTTATTAATGGAGAGAAGGGATCCCCTCTCTATTAATAGGCCAGCCACTACTTGGTGTGGGTCCCACATGGCCGATCACTTAATGGAAAGAGAAGTATCCCCTCTCTCTCCATTAATATGGTCGGTCACTATGTGGCCCGCACCACTTGGCGACTAATCCCCGAGGGAGAGGGAATCCTTGTCAAGCTTAGATCCCTCCCACCTCTATTACATGGTTCGATGACGCACATCTCATGTGCACATCCCATGCAGCATAACCACCTACACTTTGACACGCTTTACGGAGCATAACCCATCTAAAATAAGCAACCCTAGTGGGTTTTACAAGTGGTGCCACCTGGGATTCCTAGTCCAACTAGGATTCCCTAAGGAATGGACTTAATTTAAAAGGTCCGATCAGGTAAACCTGACCCAAGTAAACCCTAATCCTCCCCATGCATTAACTGTTCATGCACTAGGACTGGGCATCTCATCATTATGAATAAGCTAGGATATGTAATTTATGAGAACCTTCATGACCTCGGCTTCAACTGAAGATGTGTGCGACCATCTCTTGACCACATCATCCTTAGTTAGCCATGACTATAACCACTACCACGTCACGACTGTACTCCGTGATCTCTTCGATATTATGCAAAAACCCTTCTCCACTGTGTTGTACATAATCCCTCCTACTTCCAATGTCCATGAAACTATTCAGGAACAAAAGATTGTCCCTCCCAGTATAGTACATCCGCTTAAGTCCTAACTTTTTAAATCCTTGTGATCATCATCTTTACTTAGAAGCTTCTGGCAAAACTTGATGATCAGCCTTTTATGAAAGTTACTCAATAAGACACCTTGCTTTCCTCAAGGAGTGAGGAATTCCTAAGCATGCATCCATTCTCCAGTATCTAGTGCAAGCCACCCAACATACCTAGATTTAGATCTGTGATAGACTATACTATTTGGCAAATTAAAGTAACAAGAACTAAATCTAGAGTCCAAATGACATCCTGAGATTTAGGATTTAATCAACCAATAAAAGAGTAACCATAGTCTTAGCGACAACTTTATTAGGCTTGGTTTACTCTCTCAATTTTATTCAGTGCACTTAACATATACTAACACGTATGATTTAGAGTCAACTACTCTAATGGTTGAGATAGACCATGTAATGACCTGGATAATTCTGTTAATTAGGATAAGTTTTCTCTACTTTTACTATTTGCATCGATCTAATGGAAAGTTTTAGAAAACTGTCCAATTTTATTTATCACCATATCATAGTTTTACTCATGCTTGCGAGTTCCCCGCAAGGCTAACTGCACTCATCGATCCGAGATGCGGGTAGGAAGTTAATTACGGTTATACCGCAGACTGTCCATTGGCATTACAGAAATTTTGCTATCGTTCAGGGATTAGAACAAACCTATATTATACATCATCAGGTGCGCGTCGTCGCCCCGATTCCAACGTATATTCTTGGGAGACTTTTCGACAAGTGGTTAGGGAGATATACTTTTTCGAAGTTTGTATTGCAGATAGGCATTCGGATCCGATCCGGATTAGGATACCAATCCGAAATGATCTAGTTAAGAATCGATCTCAAATTTGATTCAGTTAACAGCTATCAGGTCCACCCGGCTGCTGGATTTCCTCTTCTCTCCTTGTTTCTTTCCCCATCATTCAATGTCGATCGGACGGCGAGAAGATGATCCACATCCCAAGCCATGATAGGGTTTCTCTCTTTAAAGTACCTGATGGCCCCCTCCTCTCCTCATTATAGAACGGCAGCCCCCTTTTGGTTCACATCCAGAAAGAGAGATCTAGAGAGAGAGAGAGAGAGAAGAAGAAGAAAAAGAAGAAGAAGAAGAAGAGATCAAGATCAGAAAGGAGGTGCGACCGAGTCATATTTGGTCGTCCTCCTCGGCGTCAGTGAACTTGTTCCATCGTCGAGGTTAGCCCTTTATCTTCACCTCCTCTTTTTCATCTCTCTACATGACACCACTACTGAACCACCATGCTCCACCTCCACTAAAACCCGGCAACCATGCCGGCGGTCACACCATGCACCACCCTCGCACAACCATCTCACAAACCCAACCTGTGACCTTGCAGGAGAACAACCCACCCCCAACCTCGCACCTCCGGAGCCCTCGTCCCTTCCCTTTTTTCGATTGGGTAATGACTCGAAAGCGATGGCCGACGGATTCTGATGATCCTAAGAGCATAGTGGTGACCAAACAACCACACCCTGAAGTTCGGGATGTGCCGTGGTAGTCGGACTCGGCTACCTGGCTGTAGGTTTGGTAAAGAAACCATTCTCTGGTTTCTCCTGTTTGTGAAGAATGGGACATGTTGTCCTTAAATGATTGTTATCCATGTTTAAATCACCCTCTTTTTATTCACTACACCCATAGACTTAATTGCATCCTTTCAGTTTATATACATACCATGATTGTTTTACATGAGCACCCAACCTCTTGTAAATTGATTTGGATTAAACCTTGAGGTTATGTCTGACCCAACCCGAACTTGATCATGCACTTGAATTTAACCCAGACCCAATTCAGTCGAACTGAATCCAGTTCAGTTCTGGACCAGACCAATCCAATCTAACTGCACCAAAAAATATATTTTGCAATATCGGGCACATCCATGCCCTGATTCATGTGAATTGGCAGCAATAGTTAGCTTATTCGATCCAAGATCTACACAACCATCATGGTCCCATCTTGTCGAAAATTCCTGATGTTCAGATGAGTCAATTTGACTCTATCAGCTATGCCAACCACCTTAGTTTGACCTTGAACCTCTAGGGCCCTGACGGCCTGAATCACCACCTCTATCAAACCTAACCCTCTCTTTAGCCTTAGTTATTATGCAATTCATTTTTATTTATAATTTCAGACGGTACCCGAACTTGAAGTGGAGCGAGACGTTAATGTTGCAGTCGTACTTTTATAGCTTAGTCGTACTGCATGCCACTAGTTTAAATAAATATTTTTATAATAGAATATTACATGTTTAGTTAGGAACCATGGCCGTGGCACGTGTCGATGTGCCAGGCCATTAGGTAGATCTTATATTAGATTGTGTTTATCATTCGCGATGGGTGATGTCCCGTATCGCATGGGGAACATGGTGATGTTCCCAGACTTTAGCATGGTAATGCTCTCGGTATAAGTTTGGCTGAGGGTTGACCTCTTTTCTACTTGGGGTTGTACCCCAGGACACTCATACAATATTTTACACTGGGACTATGCAGACGATTAGTTGCTTAAAAAGATAGCTTTTACGAGCTTCACGAGTTTCTTGATTTTAAGAAATTACGATTTTAAATCGGGAATAAGTCATGGCAGGTTGCATGACTCGGAAGAAAAATACCATGGTAGGTAGCATGGTATCTGTCATTGCAATAGCATGACAGGCTACCCAGGGTTCGGGTAGGAGGTACGTGTGCGTACAAGGGTAGTAAGCCCCCGAGTGTAGCATAGTCTGAATAAAGTAAGTAGGACCAAAGGGTTGGGCTAGGAAAGAAAGAAAAGTATAAGAATGATAGTCCCTAGCAGGGATAGATTTAGTTAGCCCAGTCCTGGAATTTATTCCAAAGAAAGTAAGTTGGGCCAGAGTTGCTCCACCATTAGAAACAAAAAACCCCACTTGGCCACTTGGGTGCAGTACAATACTTTATTTGTGCACGCTTCTTTTCCCTCTTAGTGCACAGGAGGATAGAGTAGGTTCCTCTCCGAAGTGAAATTAGGACCCTATTACACGCTTTTTTTCTCTCTTAGTGCCATAGTAATGTTATCGTGTAACGCCCCGGTATTTTACGGATTTAAATCAACCCGTATAACACTGGGGCATTAGGAGAAAACTTGATATACATTAAATCCCATTGAATTATGGAATTAACTGAGCCTTTTATTCAATACCATTCTATATAATATAAGGGTTTGATACATCGTTTGAAATATTAAAGCCTAAAACTTAATTGCAATGTCAACTCTTCATATCTCCGCTCCCGCATCCTCATAGTATGGTGTGCAGAGCGGATCTTTAACTCCCTCCGGTTCATTCTCCGTTCATTCTTCCTCTTCTCTTTGCCCTGTAGGATCCGTCTATGTAGGGTTCATAACACCTGTAGGGGGGTGAGTCTAATCCACTGACTCACTTATTAAACCTAGTTCATTCATGCTAGGATAAATGTACTGAAGAAGCAGTGAATATGACTATGAATAATAATTAAAAATACATTGATCACCCGATTCTCTTTTTGGCCTCAACCAGGGTAGGAATATCAAGCCTTACCCGGGTACTTTTTATCTTAACAAGGCTAGCCCCACACCTAGGTTACTTTTTGGCCTCAGCCAAGGCTAGACCCACACCCAGGTTACTTTTTGGCCTCAGCTAGGGCTAGACCCACAACCAGGTCACTTTTTGACCTCAGCCAGGGCTAGACCCACACCCAAATAAGTGATCACATATCTCAAAAATTTGCAAGTCCATAGCAATCTAATGTTATTTCAATATCATACACTTAGCAAGAATTAACCCAGTTTAGTCCCCTACCTAAAGCGTCGAAGAATCTTTCATCTAATGGGGATGTCTTAGAAAGCTCACAACCTGAAATATATTACTGTATTTTGTTAGTTTTTACGATAATTTTACAAGGATTTACCGAAAACGAATTCCGATGTAGACTCCTTATGTTTGTTTACTTAAACTAATTTATTTAATAGATTTTATCCTTTAGGGGTATTTTGGTCATTTTTAAAATACTTTGAATTTATACCAAGTTTGTAGAGTTTTTTATTCTGAAATTGTGGCCGCAGATGGAACTCAATTCGGAGTTCATTTGCTCCTGGCATGGCCAAAATAGCCGGCCTTGACGGAATTTAAATGGGTGGTCTGCTTTTAGTAAAAGGTCAGGTTGATTTCAATAATAACGGTTCAGTTTAACGAAAGCAGAGTCGTTTTATCACAGTTTATTTGGGCTTATTGGGCTTCGGCCCACGGTGTTTAATGGACTTCGGCCTAGACTATGTTTTAATGGCTAATGGGCTTAGGCCTAGAGGCTGAATGGTTAATGGGCTTCGGCCCAGAGGCTTAAGGGTTTTTATTGGGCTTCGGCCCATGAAATAAAAAATTAAATTTATTGGCCTACCGTATACACGTGGCCGGTGGCAGGCGGTGACCGGCGGCGGGCGGCAACGACCGGCGGCGGTACGGTGGCGACCGACAGCGGGTACGGTGGCGACCGACGGTGGGTATGGCGGTCCGGCAAGCGGCGTTCGGCGGCGACCGGCAGCGGTACGGCGGTGACCGGCGGTGGTCGACCGATGGCGACGGGCGGTGGTCCGGCAGGCGGCGGGCGACGGTCTGGTAGGCGGCGGGCGGTGGTGGTGGCTGTGGCTAAGGAGGGGGTTGGACACGGGTTTCGAGCTGAGGGGAAACTTAAGTACAGAACCCTGAAAACTAAGGGGGTTTTATAGGCCTTTTTCAGGAATACCAAAGGTCTAAGGTCTTAACTGCAAAACGGCCATTTATTATATTTATTTATTCAACTGAGCGACTGTTTTCGTCCGATTAGAAACCAATGGTCTACGATTTCGCTGACGTTTGATCTCCCCCCCCCCCCCCCCCCCCCCTAACTATATATTTTTATTTTTCTTAAACTTAGATATAAAGGTGTTAAGGGTTTTCTGGTTAGAGGGGGAAAAGATAAGTGTTGCTAATAGGTCCCTAGTTCAAAATCTTGTATTGGCTATTTTTTTTTCTTTAAATTTTAAAATAGTCTAAACGTGTTCAAAACATAAAAGTTTATATATGTTTTTTGATCGTTTCGACGAGACAGACGCAATGGTGTAGTCTGATTTTTATTTTTAATTTTTTATCAAAAATTCTTATTATATAGATTTAAATTATTAACTTATTTTGGGATGTTAAATATCAAGACAGTAAAAACCGAGTGCTCATACTTCTTTTGTTTTCTTCTTTTCTTCGCTTTTTTTCGTTTCCTGTTTTGATCACTTTAGAGATTTCTCTCATGAAGCGGAATGGGACACCTCATGAGGGAATTCTCTTCACAACTTAAAATATAGGACAATGGATTCTCTCATGAAGTAATATGGGTCGCCTTATGAGGGAATCGTCTGTTAGTATGTGTATTATATAAATAATAAATGGAAATTATAGAGTATAGTACATCATATAGATTTGTAGTACTTCTGGTTGTAGTTTTACAGTTTTTTTACAGTACTTTTTTGCAGTTACTTGTTCTTTTGTTGTTAGTTTTCGTAGAAATAAATTTGATATATACTGTTGTATATAGTTACTTCTACTTGTTTTTGCTAGGATTACTGGGTAATCGTACTTAGGGGGAGTTGTTTGTTGTTTTGTTCTCTCCCAGGTTCTTACCATCAGGTGGAGCGTTAGGAATGTGACTACAGTTCCTATTCTAGTAGGAGTAGCAATGTGGTGCAGGAGTTTGCGATGGTAGGAGTGATAGCTGTAGTTTTTATTTTGTCTTTTATTTTAGTATAATTCTTTCGTGTTAATGTAATTGGACTTGAGACATTGGTTATTATGTTTAGTGGACTTGGTTATTAGTTTACTGTTATACTATGTGGCTTCTGTTTATCTTTTATATAGCTCATCCTCGAGCTTTGGACCCTCTTTCTTTAGTCCAAAATTTAGGGTGTGACAGACCATCTATCAATTACAAGAACACTAGAGTGTTATAGTCTTTCAAATTGGGTGTCCAATCCGATTACTGATTGCAAATCTTTTAAAATGTGTGAACTGGCACACTCAAATCTCTTATGTACTGATCTTATGAATACACTTGAGTCACTTAGCACAACTCAGAGGACAAGTGGTAAGTTACAACTGAATAAGCTATAAAAAGATGTGACATCTATCATTCAATAACCAAGGTCTAATACAATGATATTTGGCATTGTCGAACACAAAATCCAACAATCTTCCACTTGTTCTCAATGTCAATTCCTCTCAGTCTTTATACCTAGCTCCTATAGAGTCCGCTTATAAAAAGCACTCTTGAAGGGATTTGCTAAGTCATTGGCTGAGTTAGTATATCTAACTAGACTAGGTAATCCCACTAGAATCACAATTCCTAGTCTTTTTTAAGATTTTGAGAATACGCTTAACGCCCATCCAATACTCTTCCCTTGGGTAAAATTCATATTTGCCGACCATGCTTGCTATAAAATAGATACCCGATCTAGTACATTGTATTGCAAATCTAGTTGAGACCTTATCTATGTATGTAGCTTAGGAGAGGCCTATCATCCTTCGTTTTTGATCTCGCAAAAGCTTAATCCCAAGAATGTAGCCTGCCTCCCCTAAGTCTTTCATATCAAATTTTTTAGACAACCAAATCTTTACCGATGACATTAATTATACCCATATCATTCCCAATAAGTACGATGTCATCCACATAAAGCACCGAAAACACTCCATACCTCCTACTATTTTTTTATGAACACAAGACTCTTCCGGGTTCTGCTCAAAACCAAACAATTGAATGAACTAATTAAACTGGATATTCTAACTCCGGGACACCTAATTTAGTCCATAGATGTACTTCTGCAACTTACAAACTTTTCCCTCTAGTCCCTTTGTTATGGATCATTTTGGTTGCACCATAAAGATGTTTTCTTCAAGATGATCATTCAAGAATATCGTCTTGACGTTTATTAATTTGCTAAATTTCATAATCGAAATGAGCCACAATGGACAAGATAATCCGGATTGACTTTAGTATGGCTATCGACGAAAAAGTTTTCTCATAATCGATACCCTCGACCTGAGTATACCCTTTCGCAACAATCCTTGCCTTGAAGGTTTCAACCTTCCCGTCAAGTACTCTCTTCCTCTTATAAATCCACTTGCATCCTATCGACTTGATATCTGCCAGTGGATCCATTAGATCCCAGATATGATTGGAGTACATGGACTCCATTGCATCCTTCATAGCATCAAGCCAGAATTTCAAGTCAGAGTCTTTCATAGCCTGTTTGTATTTTTGGGGATCTTCCATAGATTCATCTAGGATAACTTGGAAGGCTTCTCCTAAATACCTGTCGCATGGCCTGACTATCCTCCCACTATGTCGAGGCTCCGATACAATAGGTATGGGTGGTGTTGTTACCGTGTTGTTTATTAGCGGTTCACCAGTAATTTCCTAGACTTGCTCCGAAACTATGGTATCCAAAGGTACCACGGTATACGTATAGTCCATTGCGATATCAGTGTTGCCCTACACGAGACTGTCCTGAATCTTATCCAGAACTACTATGTCCTTGGGTCTCCTATCTGTGATATAATCCTCTTCAAGAAAGACAACGTTAGTACTAACTATCATCCTTTGATCCTGAGATTTATAAAATAGATAGCCTTCTATTCCTTTGAGATAGCCCATAAAGTGGCACAATTCTTACATTGATTCCAACTTATCAAACTTGCCCTTCTTGACATAGGCAGGGCATCCCCAAATCTGTAAATATCATAGATAAGGCTTACACATAGACCATAATTCTAGAGGTGTGCCCTCAATAGATTTGGATGAAACCACATTCAGAATATTTTGCGCACTCTTCAGGGCAAGTCCCTAGAATGATTGCGGAAGAGCCACAAAATTCATCATAGATCTCACCATCTCCATCAAAGTTCTATTCTTCCTCTCTAGAATACCATTTTGCTATAGTGTGCCTGGTGCAGTGAACTGGGATACTATCCGTTTTTCTGATAAGTAGCTCTGAAAGTCCGCTATGCAGTATTCGCCTCCCCAATCTGATCAGAGAGACTTCAGACTTTTACATGTTTGCTTTTCCACCTCCATTAAAAACAATATGAATTTCTTAAATGTTTCAGACTTATGGTGTAATAGGTACACATAGTCGTACCTTGAGTAATCGTCTATGAAAGTGACGAAATACTTGTACCCTTCTCTAGCCTTTATATTTAATGGTCCATATGCGTCTGTATGCACCAATTTTAACACATTTTTGGCTTTTTTCTCCCTTCTTAGTGAAGGATCTTCTGGTCATCTTACCCTCCAAACAAGATTCGCAGGTTAGTGGTGATGAGTCGTCGAACGAGCCCAAATACCCACCCTTCACTAGCCTTTGTATCTAATTAAGGTTAATGTGACCTAACCTAAGATGCCAAAGATGGGTAGAATTCTTTGAGGCAAATTTTCTTTTGTTAGAAATGAGAATTGATGGCTCTAACATTTCAGTGTCATATAGTGAGGGTTGTACGAAAGTTACCTAGTATAAACCATTAATCATTGTACCCGATCGAACATATGAACTTGTCATGCTTCTTAATGGTCACCTTAGTATCAAACGAGAGGTCTAACCCAATTTTGACCAATGATGAAACTGACATTTAATTCCTTTGTATGTCTGGTACATAGAGATAGTTGTCTAGTACTAAAATCTCACCACTCTCAAAACATAGTCTAACTATTCCTACTGGCACTGCTGTGACTCTACCTTACGAATCCAAAGTCAGGTAAATCTTACCATGATTTAGCCGTCTGATTTCTTAAAAACCCTACAATGAGATGCACACGTGATTTACGGCCCCCGAGTCTATACACCAATAATCAGTAGCCCGATTCACATAACATGTTTTGGTAATCAACATGGTGAGATTTCCCGTGCAATTATTCTTATCCTTATGGGTCGAGTCTATTTTGGCCATTAGCGTTTGACAGAAATTAACGAACTAGTCTACATGGTTAGGTCTAGTCTGTGCAATTGGATAGGTTCCTAGAGAACATGCTTGTGGGATAATTGCCCTGAAAAAACATAGACATGCATCAATTAATACTTATTAAAATATTAGACTTATTTTTTTTTTACAAGCTATGATCCTCTCTTAAATCACTAAAAGAAAACCTCCAAAAATTCAACCTCGCAAAAGCACCAGGACATAGGACCCTGATACTCTCACCTAGTTCAACAGGTGTTTCACCCTCCCATTGTCTAGTCTCATGCCAAGCGAGCAGTCGACATTTGAGTTATCTTTGGCCGTTAGTGGAGCGACCTTTCAGTCAAGTGTGCACCATTGCCTAGGTTAATATATGTAAGAATAGGGTATGTCACTACAGTGGGTCAATCCTATCCCTTCAATGTCACCAATCCCTTCAAGGAATTCATACTTGTAGCTACTAGGTAATGCCAGCCTAACTGTGGGCTCCCACATAGGGGAGGCAATGCACTACCTAGCTTATTATGGAATGACAAAGAAGGTCGTGGGAATCTCGTAAGAATTCCACTCCCACTTGATTATGACTCTTAGAGAGGTTTTAACCGAACATATCCATTTCATGGATACCATACCAGCCATATGATCACGATTGTATGTAGACATGCAACCATCACATAGTTGCATTATATAACCAATCAAGGTTATATATACTAAATTATGAACATCTCTTGTTAAATTTAATTAATCTATTATACATCTTATGTGAAGTTATGATAATCAATTATTTTCTATGTCTTCACATAGATCACAACTTGACCGGATGATGTCCCTTATTGTTTTGTTCTCTAACATACAATCCTCACATCCAGAGCATAGTAAATAATTATCCAGAAAATAAGAAAAAAAAATGATGCATGCTCATTGCCCATGATCCTCCAACAAAAAAGAAAGAGAAAAACCGAACCGGTCTTCAACTTGTCCGAAAGAAGCTCTAAGCATCTTCCAAGTTATCCTCTGAGTCCTCCGGATCCTCTTCTTGATGGTTCATCTTCTTCCGCTTCGGATTACCTCGTTCGCTTTATAGGTCCACTACGTGTCCTCTATCTTCGTAGCAATGATGTATCGATCCAGTCCAAAAAAAGAATATACTATATTCTCATCATATGTGGGGCTTATATTGAATCTTAAAGAAGAAGAAAAAACTTAGGCTGGGAGACCAAGTTTTTGCACTTGTCCCTTACAAGTGGTCATAATAACCAATAGAGGATCATAGGACTTCCACATCAATTATATGAATGCAATGCATCCCAGAGTGCAAGTATGCATATGCAATTCTCATCACAACCATCATCATCGCATGATAACATATATGAAGAAAACATACTAGCATCCTAGGAGCCATGTTAAAAGATAACAGACATTATCAAACTCGTTAGATATTCAAGATCTAAAAAGATATAGCACGACCTACTCACTGATCCCAATTGTTGGTTTGGTGCATCAGAGTGTGTTGCAGAAGCAATTCACGTGTCGGAATTCAATACGGATCGTGGTCGTGCTATATTACTTTTTCTAGATCGTGAACAGATGACTTTCAATCAAATTTAAAACGTATGCAACTATCTAAAGATTATCAGAGAATTATCTCTTGGGTCTTATGAATGCCCGAGGTGAAGAGCCGCACGAATTCTTCTTGGTGAAGATGAATTTCTTGATTAAGCAAGAACGCCTCACAACACGTCGAGAGCATTTTTTATTCCCATCCTCATCATGAGCTAGGATGGCTTGTAGGAGCCGACTTCCAGATCCATGCCCTTCTTCTCCTGTAAGGAAGACTCCATGCGAAGTGCCTTTTTTTTTTCTTCTCTTCTTCCTTTCTTCTCTTCATTCTCTCTTCTCTTTTTGTTCTCTTCTCTCCCATTCTCTCTTTGGCCAAAATTTTCATCATCAAAAAAGCCATGGGAGGGGTAGCTAGGGTTTATAAAAACCCATCATCAAGAGATAGAGATAGGGATAGAGATAGAGATGGGGATAAGGGAACAGATAAAACTCTCCTAACTGCTTTATTCGAAATCCTTAGAGAAAAGGATAGAGATAGGGATGAGGGAACGAATAAGGCTTCCCCAACCCCCTTATCCGAAATCCCTAGAATGTAGGATCTTTAAGGGGGTGATTTTTATTAATGGAGAGAGGGAATCCCCTTTCCATTAATAGGGTGGCCACAACTTGGTGTGGGCCCCACATGGCTGGCCACTTAATGGAGAGAGGAGTAGCCTCTCTCTCCATTAATCTGGTCGGTCACTATCTGGCTCGCACCACTTGGTGACTAATCCCTGAGGGGAGGGAATCCTCGTCAAGCTTGGATCCCTCCCTCATCTATTACATGGTATGATGATGCACATCTCACATGCACATCCTATACGATATAACCACTTACATTTTGATACGCTTTACGGAGCATGACCCACTTAAGTAACCCTAGTGGGTCCTACCAGTGGTGCCACCTAGGATTCCTAATCTAAATAGGATTTCCTAAGGAATGGACTTTAGATGATTCAGTCCGATAAACCTGACTCAAGTAAACTCTAATCCTCCCCATACACTAATTGTGCATTTGGACCGGGCAGTTCATCTGTATGAATAGGCTAGGAGATGGAATCTATAGGAACCTCCATAACCTCGGCACCAACTGAAGATGTGTGCAACCATCTTACTACTGCACTCCGTGGCCCCTTGGGTATTATGCAAGAACCCTTCTCCACTGTGTTGCACCTAATCCCTTATATTTCCAATGTTTGTGAAACTATCTGGAATCAAAATACTATCCATCCTAGTATAATACACCCTCTTGAGTCCTAACTTTCCAAATCCTTATGATCATCATCTTTACTTAGAAGTGTCTGGCCAGACTTGATAATCAGTCTTTCATGGAAGTTACCCAAGGAGACACCTTGCTCTTTTTGATGAGTGAGAAATTCCCAAGCATGCCTCTATTCTCCATTAAAGTAACAAATACCAAATCCAGAGTCCAAAGAACATCCTAAGATTTAGGGTTTAGTCAACCAGTAGAAGAGTGACTATAGTCTTAGCGACAACTTTATTAGCCTTGGTTTACTCTCTCGATTCCGTTCGGTTTACTCAACGCACTCCAACACATATTGTTTAGAGTCTATTACTTTAATGGTCGAGATAGATCATATCTTCGTTATGAGAAGACCAAAGTGTTACAGTCTTTTAAATTGGGTATCCAATCCGATTATTGACTGCGAACCTTCTGAGATGTGTGAACTGGCAAACTCAAATCTCTTGTGTACTGATCTCATCAATGCACTTGAGTCACCTAGCATAACTCAGAGGACAAGTGGTGAGTTACAACTGAGTAAGCTATGAAAAGATGTGACGCCTATCATTCAAATAACCAAGGTCTAATATAATGGTATTTGGCATTGTCGAATTTAGGCTATAACATCATCTTATTTACATCATTTCCTATTAAAGTGATGATATATGCATAATGCAACATCACTTTTGTTGAAGGTGATGTTAATAATAAATATATAATCACTATCGACATCACTTATATAAAAAGTGATGTTATAAAGGACATATGCATCACTTGTTAAAGTGATTTCGTTATAGTGCTATCTATGTATCTTATAACATCATTTTATTTACATCAGTTCATATGAAAGTGATGTTTTATATATTATTCAACATCACTTTTATAGAAGGTAATGTTAATAATAAATACATAAGCACTATCGATATCACTTATGTAAAAGTGATGTTATACATGACACATGCATCACTTGTTAAAGTGATTTTGTTGTGGTGTTATCTATAAATCTTATAACATAACCTAAACTGTGATGTTTAAAACAAAATATTTTCTAAATTGATAACATCACTTATAGAGTGATTTTTAAAATATAGATAAATTTATTAGAAAATGTATCTATATATATAATTCCTAGGGTATGTATAATGCTATGTAGTTTTATAAAAAGTCATCAGTCTTTGGATCCCTCCCCATTCAATGGTCGATAATTATTTTTCGATTAATCAATACTATAGATATAGACCGTTGGATGGTTAATTAGGGATGGCAATGGGACGTGTCAGGTCGTGTCTAGTTCCGGGTCGTATCCAGAACGCCTAGACTTGGACTTAATTGACTCGTTTAACTAATCATGTCCAGACCTTAAACCCGTACCCAACCCTTATAAACGGGTAGACCCGATAAGAACCGTTAGACCCGTTTACCACATGGGTCATATTCAATTGACCCAACTCGACCTGATCCGACTCGACCTGACTTGACCAGATAAGACCCGTTGGAATCAAGACTATAATATTAGCCCACATAATACATACTACAATTTAAGATTGCGGGTGTCCTGACACGACACGACCCGTTGAATTTTAAATGGGTCTTCTCGAGTCTATCGTATGTCTAGACCCTAAACCTCGACTCGACCCATTTATTAAACAGGTTTGTCATGTCAACCTATTTACAATATGTACCCATTTAACCCACACTAAGACCCGCTAATTTCATGTCTGGTCGTGTCGGGTCTACCGTGTCGGGTCCAAAATTGGCAGCTCTTGTGAAGATCCAACGACTACTTCTTATCCATATATATAAATGTGTGGTAAAGTGACAAGGGCAATGATATTGATATTTAAAATAGTTATAGACTCTAAATTACAATGTCTAGCTACCTGACGGTAGAGCTTGAGAGTGATTCATCAGTGGGGCCTACGTGTAACGGACAACTGTCATCAGGTCTATAAAGAAAAAGTCTGTAAAATATTATGGTTCAACGGTATTTTCCATATACCATAAAAAGTGGTATTTTTTCAAGGACCCAGATTTGGTAGGCAAAATCCAAAACTGAATGATAATCATCCATTACATCATGCCCAAGTACTCAACCCGGCCGGCACGTAATGAACCATTGAATTATGCAATATAGCCAACTCATTTGCCAAACTTCTTGTTGCCAACTTGATGTGGCACTTGATCATTTTCGTCCTTGCCAAATTGTGCAACTAACAGCTGTGATCGTGCCACTTCAAGGTGGCAACCAGAAGTTGGCAAACGAGTTGGCTGTATAGCGTTTTCCTTTCTAAAATGATTTGCACTCAAAGATCAAATCCCAGATATTTTCTAATGAGGCCTCGTTGATATCCTTGTAGTGCGGCTAGGGTTTCTAAAGATGGAAGTTTGCTATTCGATGGGATCGTGGCCGCAAAGATCGGAATTCAAGCTATCGTCGAGAGGAAACTGCACCCTCCATGAGATACTGAAAATGGAACCGAAAATCAACAAGAGATCTCGATCAATTCTTATGGCGGAAAATTCTTTTGGGGCGCGCAGAATTACAACCCATTATAAGAGGGGCAGCATTGGGGGTTTCCTTCTCTTGTTTGCAAACCGGGAGAGGACTCTAAGCTATCAACTTGCAACGAAGAGGATGATCTGAGGGTAATTTTTTGATCCTCTTCCTCCTAGTTCTCATCCTCCCCTCCTCTTTCCCTCTTCTCTATGTAGGCATCTATATTTCTTTCTCTGTGTGTTATAATTTCTAACCTTTTAATTTTGTATTGGTTCACCTTTGGTAATTGCTGCAGAGTCGATATATTCAATCATCGGATCAAGGGTGAGTGGAATCATATTAATTGCTTCAACTCCCAATTAATTCCTATTGGTATATAATTTTTAAATCTCTGTGTTGATATTTTGTTTCTCTTAGATCCGACATACTATATGTTGTTTCTCCTCATCTCCTATAATAGTGAAAGAATATTAAGGTATTGGTGGTATTTTCTAAAAATTTAAGGCGTGTATATTTTTTTATCTGAACGAGTGGCAAAATGTGAGATTTTATGTATTTGTGCAGAACACCGCAAAGCGGTGGAGAACTAATAAATTTTAGGTTTATTTTGATTTTGCCCCCCAAATTTTGCCTTTAATTAGACTTTACCCCCATATTTTCATTAATTAGACTTTACCCCCAAAACTAATTGGTCCGTGAGCTTACCATCCAAGAGAAAGGGTGACCTGACGGAAAAGAAATTAAAGTTTTGGGGGGTGAGCGACAGAACAGTTAATTTTGGAAGGTAAAGTCTTATTAATGAAAATATGGGGGGTAAAGTCTAGTTCAAGACAAAATTTGGGGGGCAAAGTCAAAATAACCTTAAATTTTAAGGCATTTCTTGACAACAAAAGGGTTTCATATTTATGTCATAGGGTCAGAAAAGGAGAACATAAAACTAAGGTATAAATAAAAGAAAGAGGTGATAAAAGAATTGGAAAACCCAGAACTGATAGAGTAGTTTGAAATTTTGTTTGGGGGTGAGGTTAGTTTTTTTCCTTGGATTTTGGGGATTTTCTTAATAGGGCTCAATGTGATCGATCCTATGTTCCACTAGCTATCGAGTTGCCCCTCGCAACACGAGCACTGGGCATTCATGATCCCAAAATGGCAGCACTCTGTGACTTCATGAGTTGAGTCGCTTGACAAAAAAATAAAAACGCAAACAACACTTAATGTTAGAAACAAAGCACCTGACAACCAATATTGTGACATTGTGTGGTTAAATTTTTTTTTTTTTAATGTGCGGAAATCAGGTAAAGAGACTCATGGCATGCAACATTGTATGTATTATATGGCACACTAAGATACTCGGAGATCTTGACTATCAAGTGAAAAAAACATTTTTACTTCCTTCTTTTATCTTTATGTTTGGTTACTGGTACAATGAAAAGTTATTTATCTTGTAAATTTTGAAAATTTCAAAATTAAAGTTTAATTTACCTTTAGGCACCCGGCTATATACAACTCGTATATAACCAAAGGCAACCTCACTAAAAAGCTAGCCCATGGTATTCCAAGGAAACCCGAGCACCCCACACCCTTTCTCTTTGCTTCATTTCTTTATTCTCATGAGTTGTTCATTCATTTGAGTGGTCAACAAATAACAAAATTTTAAATTTTAAATTCATTGTATAAATTTCTCAAGCAAAGTAATTTAATGAGCCTTATGTGCATTTTCATAGGTAGAATATAACGAGAGTTATGGACAAAACATGGAGGCTTAAGGTTTTGTTTTGGGGGGCTGGAGCATGTTTTTATTATTAGTGGAAGAAAAGATTCACAGATATGAGATTCTTTGTTTTGCATTTTCAGCTATTAGCAAAAAAATAAAACTTTTTTTATTTAAATTTATTTAAAACTCTTCTTCAAATCAACCATATGTCTTACTTCTCAAGTGACACATAGATTATAAGTAAAAATTGGTTTAAGGAGTTCTTTCTTATACCATTTTCTATGTTATAAGTAAGTTATTTTACTTGTTTATGCACTGAACACTGTTAAATGCTTCATAAGAGATATACGGTGCTTGTGGATAATTTGGAGCTTGATGTGGAATAATAAAAGGATTTTGTCAGGGATGTGCTTAATTGTGGTGTAATAATTGAGAAGTTTCTTCTTTCCCTTAAGATTGACCATGAGCTTAATTATTTTCTTGGCTCAGTGGGTGAATAATTCACTTAGGTAGCTTTTTTTTTTTAACCTTATTTTTTTATTTTTTTTTCCTGCAAAAATAAAGTAGAATCATACTGGAATGCTACATATATATGAGCTTATTCTATTATTATACTTTTGGTTTCATGCTAAGACCTCTTTAGTTCATGGAAAAACATATGGAATTGCTTTATGCAGGTTGAATGACACCCAAGGAGCTGAAAATTCTGATGCAACCACTAGGACATTATCTGATTGACGTGGAGTTAAAATACATGCAAGATGGATGTTGATAGTAATGGGATGACTTATTATTAGAGTTTTTCAACCTGATGGCTCTCAAGACTGATATAGACTCGAAGGAGCTCAAGGAGGCCTTGAACATATTTGATAAAGAATCAGCAGGGTTTCATCCTAACTATTGAGCTTTGTCATGTCCTGACCAGTCTCAATGAGAAGCAAAATAAAGGTTTACGAGATGAATAATCAGTCATGCTGATGTAGAAGTTGATAGTTAGATCAACTATGAGAAATTTGTTATAGAATCAATTACCAATTGAGAATAATATATAATAATAATGTTTGAAAACTATGAGAAATTCAAGGCAAATGTATTTATGGTGTTATAATATATCTATCTGTGATTTCTTTATTTTTTAAAAAATTTGTCTTAACTAGCTGCATTTGTCTTGTATTAATCTTAGTATTTAAATGAAACATATCAAGCTTTATTTGTACCAGGTCATATTATTTTTCATCACCATTGACTAGCTATATTTGTCTTTATATGAATCTTAGTATACATATATATGAATATATTTTTTATGGTGTTGATCATTGAATTATATATATCATTAGCAAAGTTTTTTATGATTTTTTTTTTAGTATGAGAGTTTTGAATGGATGAAAGTCAATAACGGAAGACTCATTCCTATGAATAGGTTTGATATAGTTTGAAATATGATTTTTAATATATTTTTTTTTGGTTTTGTAATTTATAAAAACATCACTTACATAGATGATTTTATAAAATATACAACACTTATTAAAATGATGTTAAAATATACTATATCACTTTAAAAAGTGAATTAAAAAGTTCTCTTATAACAACACTCAAAAAAATGATATGTTAAACTATATATATCATTGAAGTAGTGATGTCAAATTATAAAAACATCACTAAGTAAGTAATCTTAAATTATTGAAAAATCACTTAAAAAAGGATGTTTAAGTATCTACACATCACCAAACAAGTAATCTTAAATTATTAAAAAATCACTTCAAAAAGTGATTTTAAAACATTTTATAATAGTGTTTGAAAAGTGATGTTAAAACTTATACATAACACTTAACAAGTGATATAAAAAAGTTTAAATATTACTTTAAAAAAGATTTAAAATCTTCTATAAAATCACTTGAAAAGTAAAATATAAAATCATATATATATATATATATATATATATATATATATATCATCTTACAAGTGATGCAAAAAAGATACAACATCACTAACTAGCATCACTTACTAAAGCGATATCAAAAGTTATTGAACTTTCTACACCACCACCTAATACACCGCACAAAAAAGTGATGTCATATCCTTTCGACATCACTTTTAAAGTGACTTCATTGAGTATATTTGTTGTAGTGAATGCACATCCTATACGACATAACCACTTATATTTTGGTACGCTTTACGGAGCATGACCCACTTAAGCAACCCTAGTGGGTCCTACCAGTGGTGCCACCTAGGATTCCTAATCTAAATAGGATTCCCTAAGGAATGGACTTTAAATGATTCAGTCAGATAAACCTGACTTAAGTAAACTCTAATCCTCCCCATACACTAACTGTGCACTAGGACCGGGCAGCTCATTTGTATGAATAGGCTAGGAGATGGAATCTATAGGAACCTCCATAACCTCGGCACCAACTGAAGATGTGTGCAACCATCTCATGACCACACCATCCTCAATCAGCCATGACCACAACCACTACTAGGTTACTACTGCACTCCGTGGCCCCTTGGGTATTATGCAAGAACCCTTCTCCACTGTGTTGCACCTAATCCTTTATATTTCCAGTGTCTGTGAAACTATCCGGGATCAAAATACTGTTCATCCTAGTATAATACACCCGCTTGAGTCCTAACTTTTCAAATCCTTATGATCATCATCTTTACTTAGAAGTGTCTGGCCAGACTTGATAATCAGTCTTTCATGGAAGTTACCCAAGGAGACACCTTGCTCTTTTTGAGGAGTGAGAAATTCCCAAGCATGCCTCTATTCTTCATTAAAGTAACAAATACCAAATCCAGAGTCCAAAGAACATCCTAAGATTTAGGGTTTAGTCAACCAGTAGAAGAGTGACTATAGTCTTAGCGACAGCTTTATTAGCCTTGGTTTACTCTCTCGATTCCGTCCGGTTCACTTAACACACTCCAACACATATGGTTTAGAGTCTATTACTTTAATGGTCGATATAGATCATATCTTCGTTATTAGAAGACCAAAGTGTTACATTCTTTTAAATTGGGTATCCAATCCGATTATTGACTGCGAACCTTCTGAGATGTGTGAACTGGCAAACTCAAATCTCCTGTGTACTGATCTCGTCAATGCACTTGAGTCACCTAGCATAACTCAGTTGGTGAGTTACAACTGAGTAAGCTATGAAAAGATGTGACGCCTATCATTCAAATAACCAAGGTCTAATATATTAATGGTTTTTGGCATTGTCGAGCACAAAGTCCAACAGCCAAAGCATAATAATTTCATTTGGTACGGGGCAAAACATGAACCAAATTTTTTTTGTATGATTCAAATCATTTACTATATAAAATTTTTATAAAAAAATAATTGGGGGTGGGGGGGGGGCATGGCCCCCTTTGGCCCATACATAGTTCCGGCCCAACAGAGAGCCCTCCTTCATTCCCTGCTTACCCCGAACAGGATGGCTACACAAAAAAATATAAATTTTGAAACAACAAATTATCATATATATTTTTACATCATATATTTTTTAAAATATGGAAGGGACCAAACGGTCACTGCATCACATGTTATTGCGCCGTCACAAGATAGACAAAGGATCGAAACTCCCCTCATTAGTGAGAGAAATGGCCCGATTTTTTAATAACTTGACAGGCTGCAAGGCTCACCACTAAGGTCAAAAGAAGACCAGGCCCACCACTACAGAGCGGGAGGGAATTATATAATCAAACCCTTGACCAAGGCAAGGGGCAAGGGGCAAGGGGCAAGGGATTACATGTCCTACAAATGAGGCATCAGTTGGAGACACACCAAATTATCCTTGATTAAAAAAGTATCCGACTATGCACTTCTCTAATTTTATGCATATTTTATTTAGAAGCCCATGTTTTTCAAATATCATAATTAAAGCTTCTTCTTACATTTATTTTGGCTTAAAATGGGGGCATAAGAAGGAATTGGATGAGCACGCACTTAACAATTATTTTTGGGTCCGTTCTTTAATTTGGTGAGTAATGCTTTGCTAAGATAATTTAATTATTTGGAACATCATTAATGCTCCTAAGATTAATGTCTTATAAAATTAGTCGGTAAATGACCAAATATTTCTGTAGTCGGTAAACAGCCAAATTGTTTGGTTTTTTTTGTAGTCTGTAAACGACCAAATTTTTCTGTGACATCGATTTTCGACGCTTTGCAGCCTAGCTTGGACATTTCAGGATGGGACATTTGGGGTGGTCGGACTATCATGATCTCCAAGTAATAAGACCCTAGTGTGAACGATCTAGATCTCAAGAGACGAAGACTCTGGGCAACAAATATATCGGATTTTGAAAAGACAGCTCGGAAAATAAATGTCACATGAGTGATGGGTGATCGTTGTCCGACAAATATTGGTGGTACTCCAATATGCCACCAAAGTAGTTAAAAAAAACTCTAAAAACGGTTTACCTAATTCTACATAAGAACATGACACAAAGTGAGAGTTTTAGGATAAATCAATATCCAACCTATTTTACTCGTCCTTAAAAAAATATTTGCACTAACATCCCTCATTGTATACCTTCACTGATACCTTTCGATGTATAGTATAGAGAGAGATAATGTTTCTTATCCCTAATGTAGCTTTCATACATTGCATCATCATCGATCTCCTTGAAAGAGTACAAGTGCCTTCAAATAGTATATAGACTACCCACGCTCACCTTATCCATGGTCATGCTAGTCATCATCGAGTCACATTCCACATGCCATCATTGTCCTGGGTTGCCCTAAATATCTTCAAATAAGCTGACGTCACCCAAAAGTACTATTTAAAATAATATAAGTTTTTTTTTTTTGCGATACAAAATCCAACCCATCCAGTAGGCTCCACCTCTTTTTCGAAACCGGGTACCAAGCCCAACGGGTTATCCAACGCTAGTTGATCTGGATAGAAAGAAGGGGAGGCTACTCGATCAGGTGGTTAATTCATTAATGATCTTTAATAGTGTTCGTACAAAGCACCTCATAAAAAAAGGTGAGATACAACCAGAGGTCCAAAGAAAGGAAAAATCAGAATTACAATAAAGAGCATGAGACGCTTTAGTGGATGGAAACAATTCGGCTTGCGGCCTCATTATTCGAGATTTTAGTGGTCAAGTACTATGGGTGGCAGGCAAGGTTCTTCCTGCTTGTTCCTCGATTGAAGCGTAAACACTTGCCATGCTGGAAGGAATTAAACCATGTTTACAGTAAAGCGTCAACAATGTGATGCCGGAAGGTGACAGCCTTTGAGTGGACACCCCTCCTTCCTGGAAGATCCAAAACATCATAATAAAATACAGAAGATTGTCTAAGTTGTTCGTCATGTGCGAGATGAATCATATTGTTCGCGATGGCAATATAAGTTAATCATCTGATTAATTAGTCAGATAAATTTGTGTAGTTCAACTGTCTAACCTCGCTTATCTCCATCATTATCATTAGACCTGTCTTCTCGAAGGGGTGGGGTGCATGAATCAAGCGGTCAAGATGTCAAGATGTCTCCATCAGGTGAGGGATATCCGATTTCTTTGGTCAACTCGCACGGCAAGAACCTCCCCCCACCCAGAGAACGATTTTGTTCAAACCTCTTTAAGGAGGTTGGAACATCCTTTGCTCTCTCATTGGTCCATTTCAAGGACATACTTGTCATTTCATGCTTTTAATCATGGTGAAATGATAAAAGCCCTTGAAATGGACCAATGAGAGAGCAAAGGATGTTCCAACCTCTTTAAAGAGGTTGGAACAAAATCGTTCTCCCCCACCTAGGGGTGGCAATGGGTTTTGTCGGGTCGGGTTCGTGCCGTGTCTAGTTTCGGGTCGTGTCCAAAACCCTTAGACCAGGACACGACCTGTTTAACTAATCGTGTCTAGATCCTAAACCCGTACCCGACCCGTTTATAAACGGGTAGGCCCGATAAGACCCGTTTACCACACATGTTTATTCAGTTGACCCGATCCGACTCGACCCGACCTATCCCGATAGACCCGCTAATACTATATATTACAGTATCGGATTGCGGGTAGACCCGACCCGACAAGACCAGTTGAATTTTAAACGGATCTTCCTGGGTCTACCATGTCCAAACCCTAAACCCTGACCCGACCCGTTTATTAAACGGGTCTATCATGTCGCCCCGTTTACGACCCGAACCCGTTTAGCTCTGACCCAGATCCGCTAACTTCGTGTCGGGTCGTGTCGGGTCTACCGTGTCGGGTCCGAAATTGCTAGCCCTACCCCTCTCCCCATCCACACACACGTAGTGGGTGCTCTCTTCGACTTCGAGGCATCAGGATTGGCCGGCAGCAGGTGGGCCCACCAGACCCTCGCGCACCCACGCAGCGGTGACGCGGCAGCTGTCGGTTGGGAAAGGGGAGCCCGTTCCTCCGCCTCCTGCTGCGGGACTGCGGGCCGTCGCCAACAAATCAGGCGTTCTGCCGAGCAGCGTGGGAGAATTTTCAATACATCCTGCGTAACATACAACCGCGGGGCCCACTGGGTTCAAGAGATGTTGAGTAGCAGGCCCAGCACATGGGGGTAGTGGCCCCCAACGCTCAGAGCGTGCTGATAGGCTCTGAGAGCAGTGGACCCCACAGTTGTATTGTACGCAGGAATGCAGGATGTGCTGATAATTTTCCCCTGCAGATGGGATAGTGAACCCAGCATTTTGAGCCTGCTGATAGGCTGAGGAAAGTGGGCCCCGCCGCTGTATGGTACTCAGGATGTGCTGAAAACTTTCCCGAGCCACGTCAGTATCGGGGTCCCACCGGATGAGGTCGGTGGGTTGGACCGAAGGACCAACGTCATTGACGCACTGGTGCATGCTTGGGACTGATGGCACTCGGATAGCCATCTTAAAGCATCTACAACGGCCTCCGAACAAAGAGCACCTCCAAAGCACGTGGGGTCTATTTTTTGCTGCCACCTCATTGAAAACCTCCTAGTTGAGGGGTTAAGCTCCAACGGCCTCCGAACTGGATATCCAAGCCATTTTGCACCAAACATCCTATCTATTTACAAGTTATCAAAACTCTTCAAATTTACTCCAAACCCCTCCCACCTTAATTTTTTTTCCACGCATAAATTTAAATATTAAAAAAATATATAAAATTATTAAAAAAGTATGAATAACTTATTAAAAAATATATAATACTTTTAACGGCTATATTTATTTCTGTTAGGTATGATCGCGACACGGCTCACATTTCTATCTGTCGGGCACGATCTACGAATCAACACACATCCAAAAGCCAAACAGATATATTTTTATCTGTTGTACACGATCTGCGAGATGACATGCATTTTAAGGGACAAACTTATAAATTTCTATCCGTTGGGCACGATATGAGAGGTGGCTCGTATTTCAAGAGCCAAACTGATAGATTTCTATCCATTGGGTATGACATGCGAGGTGGCACGCATTATCACCACCAACGAATAGATATCTATCCATTGGAATTTTTTCTATATAAAGATATCGCTTCTTTTATAACACCATCACATATTCAAACTTTCTCCAAACCATCCACTCTCCAGACACCATGTCCAGTTTGAGCCTCGCCGACAACACGTCGAGCAGCAGCGACGATAGCTCCACCCTTAGAATGTTATTTCTTTTAGGAGTCACCGCGTGCGAGGAAGAATAGCAAGCTGAAAGTTCACGCTGACGTAGAAGATGCGACTCTATACCAGGCTACGCGGTGCTTGATCGTAGTAGACTAGAAGGCCATAATCGGCTATTCCATGATTACTTCACCGATCAGTCAACTTACCTTCCTTACCAGTTCCGGCAGAGATTCAGGATGAGTCGTCCTCTCTTCCTGCGGATCCACGATGCAATCATGGACCACGACAACTACTTTGTCCAAAAGATGGACAATGCTGAAAAATTAGGACTATCCAGTCTTCAAAAGATTACCACCGCTGTGTGGATGCTCGCGTATGGAGCATCCACCGATTCCATGGATGACTATGTTCGGATCAGAGAAAGTACTTCGATCGAGAGCTTGCAGAGGTTTGTTCGAGCGATCATCAACTTCTTTAGGAGAGGAGTATCTTTGTTCACCCAATAACGAAGATGTTGCACGACTTCTCGCAGAAGGTGAACAACGATGGTTTCCAGGTATGCTCGGAAGCACTGATTGCATGCACTGGAAGTGGAAGAATTGCCCAACAGCTTGGCAAGGTATATACACTAGCCATATTCATGAGCCAACAATTATTTTAGAGGTTGTAGCTAGCAAAGATCTATGGATCTGACACTCCTTCTTCGGGCTGCCAGGGTAACACACAATGATATCAACGTCCTTGATCGTTCACCAGTCTTCAGGCAACTTGCAAAGGGAAGAGCTGCCCCATGTAATTTTACAATCAACGGTCATGACTATAATATGAGATACTATCTTGCCGATGGGATTTACCCCTCATGGTCAATATTAGTGAAGACCATTCCAGCACCTCGAGGAAACAAGAATAAGTATTTTGTTTAACAACAAGAGGGGGCAAGGAAAGATATCGAGCAAGCTTTTGGAGTGTTGCAAGCCCGATTTGCGATAGTAAGAGGGCCGTTACTTTTTTGGCAGCCGAATGTGCTTATAGACATCATGACAGTCTGCATTATAATGCATAATATGATTGTTGAAGATGAACGGAATCTTCACCACGATCTCGACTTTGACGTCTCCAATGTAACGCCAACTGTAGAAGCTTCTCACGAGCACACGGTGCATCTGATGGCGTTTATCCAGAACCATAATCGGATAAGGAGTAGAGAAACCCATGACTAACTTCAAAATGATTTGATCGAGCATTTGTGGCAACTCAAGGGATCTCAAGTTTAAGATTATGTTTTTTTATTTTAATGTAATTATCTCGAACTTATTCGAGTGCTTGTACGTGCTTTCAATTTTAATAATAAAACCATTTTTTTTGAATGCCAAAAGAGTTCAACACCTAATACAATCTACTAAAAATTACATAATTCAAGTAATTCAATGAAATCATATCTCTAATTAAAGCTACTACATATTACAACTCAAAGAAATCATAACCCTTTCCGAGCTCTAATCTCAGCCTTGCACAGTTCGAAGTATTCTCACTTTGCCTGTGAGAGCCCCATGAGATCCTTCATCATGATCACACCATCTAATTTTTGTTGCTTTCGTGCTTTCTTTTGAGACAAGGTTTGTGCTTGCAACTTTGCGACTTCGACTATAGTTGTATTTTCGGTATTCTTATCCCTTCTCTCTTTCCTCTCCTTTCTGGATTGTTTCTTATCCATCTTCATCCATGTGAATGCCTCCCTGAACAGGTCGGAAGTGGATTCGTTGCTTCCTCCGTCGATTACCATCTAACCTTTACACTTCATTGCCAATTTTGCTGCTTTCCTCCCCTCCGGCCTTTGCATCTCGATAGGCCCATCATCTTCATCCCCGAGGCTCATAATATCTGGGGTTGCTAGAGAGGAGGTGTTGTGAGAAATCGGACTCCCTCTCTCTCCTCAGCTCTGTCCTTACTTGATGATGTGGGGGAAAATCTTCGTGCCGACCCGAAGACTTCGTCGCACCAGTCAATTGAGGTTCGAGTCGAAGATCGTTGTTCGATCTGTTGATTGGAGTTGTCGTTCTCAATACACAAACAGAGAGAGATGCAATCAGAGAGTTGACACGAGATGTGATCTCGGAGTTCAGCCGAAGCCTACGTCTCCGTGCTATAGGGAGCAACCCGAATTCACTAACTCTTTTCTCGAAGGGATCTCGACAGACCGAGTATCACTGAAGCCTCTCCGATCTCTTCAAAAAGAAGAAGAAGATCGAGGAGAGGTGAAGGATAGGAAGTTTAGAAAATTCCAGAGCTCTGGTTTCTGAAAATCAGATCTCAGAACTGGAAATCGGATCCATTTACATTCGAAGGGTTTGCTATTTATAGAATTCTAGAAGAGGGATTCCGGGGTAAATAGCGGTTTCTGCTGTCGTATCTGGGGATCCTCCAGGCAGGGCTGGTGGGTCCCGCTGCTATCTCCTGGGGATTCCACAGGAAGGGCCGGTGGATCCCGCAGGAGTCTTCGTGGGCCCACCAGACAGGGCGGGTGGGTCCCGCGGTAGTCTTCGTGGGCCCACCAGGTAGGGCCGGTGGGTCCCGCGGTAGTCTTCGGGGGCCCACCAGGCAGGGCCGGTGGGTCCCGCTGTAGTCTTCGTGGGCCCACAGGCAGGGCCGGTGGGTCCCGCTGTAGTCTTCGTGGGCCCACCAGGCAGGGCCGGTGGGTCCCGCGGTAGTCTTCGGGGGCCCACCAGGCAGGGCCGGTGGGTCCCGCGGTAGTCTTCGGGGGCCCACCAGGTAGGGCCAGTGGGTCTCGTTGTAGTCTTCGTGGGCCCACCAGGCAGGGCGGTGGGTTCCGCGGTAGTCTTCGGGGGCCCACCAGGTAGAGCCGGTGGGTCCCGCTGTAGTCTTCGTGGGCCTACCAGACAGGGCCGGTGGGTCCTGCGGTAGTCTTCAGGGGCCCACCAGGCAGGGCTGGTGGGTCCCGCTGTAGTCTTCGTGGGCCCACTACGCAGGGTCGGTGGGTCCCGTTGTAGTCTTCGGGGGCCCACCAGGCAGGGCCGGTGGGTCCCGCTGTTGTCTTCAGGGGCCCACCAGGCAGGGCCGGTGGGTCCCGCTGTTTGCAAACTTCTTGCCAAAATTTGCACCCACAGATGAAATGAGTGTATTTACTGTATCCATTTCTGCTGATATCGTAGCTCCATCCAGCAATGCTCGAATTTAAATGCCTCGTGGTAGAGATCATTGTAAAGAAGTTTTGCATTTGCTAGCTTCATAAATAATTTAAAATAAATTAAAACCATAGATGATATAATTATTTAAACAAAATCACTCGCTAATAAGTATTTACCTGGTCAATAAGTTCGGTATCAAATTTCGGTCATCCTTCGATTTGGCTAACGCATCCGCAAAATTTGTTGACCAACATTTGAATGGCCGACCATCGATGCATCATTTGGCATTGGGTCCGTTTGATGATACAGTGGGTATTGTACTTGCTATAATATTCAAAAATTCTAGTCCAAAAATGAAGTCGTGGTTGACGGGTACCTTGGATTGCATCTTGGCTCGTGTTGAGCCATGCGGACACAAGTAATCTATCCTCAGGAATGGTCCAGTTTCCTACCCGTTTTTTATTTTTTATTTTAAAACAATCACAAATATCCAAATTGGGGGCAACGATCCAAAATGTAGTCGTTGCCCCTCAAACGGATAAAAAGTAGCCGTTGAAAACTACATGTTTTGATATATATATATATATATATATATATATATATATATATATATATATATATATATATATATATATATATATATATATATATATATATATATATATATATATATATATATATATATATATATATAATAATTTATGAAAGATTTTTTTTTTAAAATTATAGAATTTTTTATTCGTTCGGAGGCTCTGAAGGACCTCTGTTGTATGTGGAGGGCTTCGGAGGTCCGGACGGCACGTGGCCTACGTGGCATGCCACGTGGGACTTCAGAGATCCGCTCGGAGCCCGTTGGAGCGGCGAAAATCGTTCTGCGTACCATATCAGCCTTCGGAGCTCCGCTCGGACCCCGTTGGAGATGCTCTTAGGGCGACGCATTTCAGGTCATTCGTGCCAACTTATGTGCTGTAGTCGGCGGTAACCGTCTTTGGTGGCAAAGCATATTCGGGGGAGGGGGGGGAGAGCAAAATTGCATCGGCATTTTAGCGGCAAAGCACATTTGGAAGTAGATAGTAAAATACATAGACGACACCCATATTTTTCAGTGACGTTCATTTTAAGTGGGGCGATAATATTCTGTGGTGACCACCATCGTTGAAATGTCCACAACATCCATTTTTGAATAAAAGTTGACAGAGAGGACTAAATGCAAGTGGAGTCTAGTTGGTGGTTCAAATTGTTCAGAAAAAAAGTTGAGGGACTAATATAAAATAATATGCATAGTTGGGCATATTTTTGTAAGTTTGATGCGGAGACAATGATGTTGAAGTTATATTATATATGTTTGTTTGTACAATCTAAAATAATAAAAGAATCAATTTCTATGTTAAAAAAATCTATTTCTAGTCTATTCATTACATCACTCATGCTATTGGCATTTATCAAAAAAATTAATAATTTATTCATTTTATTGTTTTTGTCTCTCTGAACCATTGAATTCCTCTGAATGATCGCCAAAATGAAATGCTTATATACCTCGGTCTCTTTAACCCAACACAGCATGAAAAAAAATAGAGAGGCAAGATAAGGAAAAACATCGACAAAGTAATGCAAAAAAAAAAAAGACATGCTAATTTATACATTTAATCATATGATGTACCAACCTCAAATCTATAAAAAAATCTTGAAATAAATGTGCTCAATTCTAAGAACTATAAACAAAAAATACAATGCTTCTATATTGTTTATCTTCGTGCACTCGGTGAGCCATTACATCGAGCTTAGCGATGAGTTCTACACTGTGAGGTTTTGGATGTGAAACCAAGCAATCAACATGAGATTGTCAAAACTTGTACTCATGGTGGCCATACTTATAGAACATATTAGCTACATCGTACCTTGGCAATATAATAAATGTTGTAAAATGTTGTAAACTAGACAATTAGTCTAACAATTCTTCATTGTCCAATTCTCTGGTTCTACTGTGGCCTTGATAATAAAATGTGCATGATGTTAGCATCACTTATTTTATAGCATAAAACGATAGGTACACATATATCCATGAGGTTGAACCGACAAAAGAAACTTAAAATAAACATCCAATCTTAGCCATCGCTCTTCATACCTTTACATACCCTTGAACAGGTAACTTCAAATGCTTAGCTTCAACATCATACTTCAAAATCCTGAAACACTCAATCTTTCCTTCAGTAGGTTGCTTTAACCTATAAAGACTTAGCTTCATACATTTTCAGCACTTATTTTATAGCAGAAAAGGATAGGTACACATATACCCATGAGATTGCACTGACGAAAGAAACCTAAAATAAACATTTGATCTTAGCCACCACTCTTCATACCTTTTCAGACCATTGAACAGGTATCTTCAAAAGCTTAGCTTCAACATCATACTTCAAAATCCTGAAACAATCAATCTTTTCTCCAAATATAAAACATTAAGTCCGAATCCATGCAGAGCAATCCCAAGTTGTATATGACAATATTAACTCATACAACTCTACACTCAAACTTAGTATCTTCTTTTCTTCTTTTTTTGTTTCACACAACTAGACCCCTTGGAGGAGTCACAGCTTGACGCAAGCATACAAGCACAGCCACATTGGCGGGGAAAGAGACACCACATGTCGGCACATCACACGATGACATCGCCACTCCAACAGACAGAAACAAAGCCCGCCACTCCAACAGTAGACCTTTTACAACAAATGGTTCCCTTATATATATGCAATTCCCATGAAGTAACATTGATATTATGTGGACAAATTAATAGAACAATTTTCAATCAAATGGATGCCAAAACATTATGCTCTGACATAAGACAACACAAGAGATTTAGACAAACAGGGACATGATGTAACGAAAAATTCCATCTAAGCTTCTTTCTTTCTCATTTTAGGCAGAACAACTAACCCGAATAAATATGTATATCCATTGATCCATACAGCAGATCAGCTAAATGATCACGAGAATCGATTCAGTTTATTCTATTTCAATGTAAAAGAGCAGCAATACTACACACAAAAATCATAAAATACTAAAAAAAAGCATACAAAAACCAAAAAGAGAATCAATTCATTGATTCATATCTAAAGATTCATTTCAAAATCCAAGAGCAGAAATACTGCACACCAAAACCCAAAAGAGAATTGATTCATCGATTCATATACAGATCAAAACTATTATAGCAGGAATTTTAAAATCCATAAAGAGAATCGCATCGAATAAACTCCAAAAAGTAAAACCTAGGCCATAGTTGAAGCCCTATCCATGACTCGTCACCAACCTTGCAATATATTCCACACTTAGTGTAATTCAACAAAAACTTTTAAGTGGCATTGTACGCTAAAGCGTCAACTATGACCTTGTCCCTCGGACAAAGCCCTCGAGTTCTTGTCCTTGAAGCAGTACTTGTTTAAAACAAACATCGGTGCGAGACACAGTTCATATAATACACATATAAAACTAAAAAATGGTTGAGAGGTTTACTTATGTGTGGACGGTGTAGTCATATTGGCACCTGTTGGGATTAATATGTCTAACATGCCAATTCCAACAATAACATACTTGATTATGATTACATCATTGATTCTCACACATCATAGTACGTGAGATGCATAAATCCACTAGTCTACATTAGTGTAGTCGATGTGACTCAGGTATGTAGATGAGATCCATATATAAGAGATTTAAGTCACCGTACACATTAATGTAGGTTCGCAGTTGATTGCTTGACTGAACAACTAACTTGCAAGACTGTAACACACTGACTTTCTCCATAGGAAAATATTTTGACCATCGGTATGAAATACCAAGTCATGTAGTGTTGCTGTTATTGTAGCTCGTGTGTCATGAGTATGGATTTTCTGTATTAACATTAATAAAGATGACTTTGGTTATTGCTTTAATTAAAATACTACTTTGGTGTATGTTAATTCATATATAATAAAGGATCCTAGAGAACACAGTAAGCCACTGAGGCCTATGGTGGGTCCATGCATAGGAGACCCAGTGGATCGGTTCTGTGTAGACCTAAAACTAGTTCACAGCTTTGGTGATGTCGATCGTTTCACCGAGAATAAGCTATTAGTAGGTAGAAAAGTGGTGAAGTCTCCACCACGGGAACATAGGATTCCCTTTCACATGACCAAGCACGATGATCGTGTTGAACAATAACCAAGACGGTAAGCAATTCAGTGATTCAGACACTGGTGCATAAACTGTCTTACTACTACAGATAATCTATTCTTAATCCGAAGGGACCATGTACACTGAGGCAACCAGTTATGTGGTGCTTTGATGTACCAATGTATGAGGACCTCCTATAATCCAATATCACAGTATATTAGGTTACCCGGCTGGTGCTAGAGTGGTATACAATCACCACAGGTTATCCGACGTCCAATACTGGATGGGTGTGTTTTGATGAGTCAATTTGTCCACACAATTAATCCAGACCTGGTGGTTATCAGTATGACTGACGATATTCTGGATGCTAGGCATATCACCGGAAGGTGTGTGGTATTATAGATGATAAGTCATGAAATCCTAATCAGATGATCGATCAAGTTCTGACGGTGCTCCCCATCGCCCGAGTTGAATCATGGTACCAAGTAATAGGAGGGACTAAAGATTATCAGAGTATAGTAGAGAACAGGGTTACGAGGGAGTTAATATAATTTTAGGATCACTAGAGTTCAACTCGCGCCACATTGTGAGTGGCTACGCGAGCTAATTAGACTAGGGTTGATTAGTGAAACTTTCGGTGTGTCACTGGAATAATTAATCAGGGATCCGGTTGGAGCTAGAGATCTTGAACCCTGAAGGTTTCACCTAGTTGTTCCATATAGGAATTGTTTTCTGACCCGGTTAGACACGTTAGATGCAAAGTAGCACAATGGAGTGCAAGCCCGAAGCTTAAGAATCTAATTCACATATGTTAAGGGGCTAAAGGGGTATTTTGGTTAATACTGAAATATAACTCAGAACATATTGAATATAGATCTTAAAATAAGCAGAACAATTCTAGGAGCTCAGAGGCACTGACGGAACTCGATTCCGACTAGCGTAACTCAATATATATCTTTATCAGCGGTTTCCCGACAAAAGATCATTTTCGTTCAAAGTGTCTAGGAGATAAAGGAAACCCCTAACTATAGGAAATATGACCCCCCCTCATCTCTATCTCTAAGGGGCCAGCCTTAGCTTGCATAAGCGAGTAGAGGACCGACCCTATAAGAGGAAATAGGGGAGAGGGGACCGGCCCTAAGTGTGTGCAAGTTCCCCTCTCATATTTCTTGGAAAAATCCTAATTTTCTCTCCCTCCCCTTAAGAAATCTGACCCCCCCCCCTCTCTCTCTCTCTCATTTGTGGTTTCAGCCAAGAAAAAGGAGGAAGAAGAAAGATGAAGAAAGAATGAAGGAAAGGAGAATGAAGAAGAAGAGATAAAGAGAAGGAGGAGGTCTTCGAGGCACGCCATTGACTTCACTATGTGTCATCCTTTGTCGGCACATCGTCCTTGCACTCAGAGATATGATAGGATGCCGTGGGTTTCTCCCTTCACAAAGGACAAGGTGCTATCCGACAACATCCTTCTCGATTTCTGTATAATTTATCATCAACCATCATTCCATTCTCTTCGGATAAAAGATCTATAAGGTATGATAATTCTAAACACCTAACTAGATGCATGCATATCTTCCATAGATCGTAGTATGCCTTTAGGGTGTCTACACGTACATATGCTAGTATTATAGATTCGTATCTAGATTATTTGAAAGATAGATTGTAACGAAACATACACCATGAGATCCTTGGATCTATCTTTTGCTTCCACTACGACTCTGATAAAGGGATTTAACTCCAACAATTGGTATCAGGGCATGCTTCGATATAAGTTGCATATATGAATTCGTGAAAACATCATGTGAATATATAATAGCATATGTTTTCATCGTGGTTCGACGTAGATCATGCATATGAATTGTGCGATGTATTATCTTCTTGCAGGAGCTGACTGAATAGTAATATGTGATTGTATACCTCCAGGGGTCGGACCTCGGATTTATTTTATATATTGATTATTATTGTGCTTATGGTTTTTAAGACTCTACATGGACGGGGATGGAGGTTGACCACCCTCGAACGAGCACTTGCTCGGATCGTGTTAGTTTTTTGATCACAGGAAGAAGGAGATGAGCGATCCAAGATACTACATCCACTGTTCAGGCAAACAGTACCATGGAGTGCAAGGATCCGATAAAAGCATACACATTGGCGGTGATCGGGATTGTCATCGGGAGATCGTATAGAACGAAAGAACATGATATCTTGGTTGTGCTATTCAGGTTCAAGGGTTGAAATCTGGACTTGATTTAGTTTGGGTGTTTTTCTTTTTTGCTCTTTACTTTATATTTAAAGAACCCCGATGATAACTTGTTTATCAATTTTGCTTGTGAGTTAGTCTCTAGATTAGGCTTAGGATTAATACTTAGCTTATGGATTCATCGGTATCTCTATACGCTTCTAACACGTGCGAATCTTGTGGCTATCTATAAAAAAAGGTGGTAACCACCCTCGTGGCAGTTCAGGTAGCCGAGCACTGTGCACCGAGATAGACACAACATTAGATTTGTTAGGAGATGACTAATGACCCTTTAAGAAGTATGATAACCCTAATGGGATACCCTTTCCTCATGTGGTCCTAGCGACCAAGTTAGGTTAGGATTCCACTAGGTGATACTTGTTCTTGTTGACGTTTGATGATAGTAATAACTCATCATGATTTGGTTATATCACCATTAGGTTGAGGTCCAACGAAGATTGTCGGATGGTCCTATTTGGCCAGCATCGAAATCTATAATGAGATAAGGTCTACTATGACATCATGCATCAAATTATGAATGAGGCATCATGCTAGTGGGAGTCTTTTCCATGTTGACCTTAGGCTAGACTCCAGTTCTTAGGATTATAACCAGACTAGTGTAGTATTGAGAACCTTGGAACCTATGTAATGTGATCCTTGTGAGAAAGGTGAAAACTGAGTATTCAAGGTAGGGACTAAGATATTTTCTAAGGGTATTTGTCACGCCCCAGAAATCTGAAGACCGATCCCTGGGATGTGAGGTGAGAAAAGGATGGGATTTTGGGTCTGGTCAATTAATTACATCAATTTGGGTTCTCACAGGGCTTCTACGCTCTCTAATATGAAAAACAAGGAGGAGGGAGAAACAAGAGGGGAATCTTTTAAATTTGATTTCTCGAAAACATTTTTATTTAAAAAGCAGAGAAAGAGAAATGTCAATAGAGTGAAGACATTATCTAGTCAAGCTCGACCTTCAAAAGTCATATCCTCTCAGTATGAGTGACCTGTCGGTGCCACTACATACTGACAGGAGTCTATCTGAGGGAGCACGAGGCTCAAGCCTCCTACGGCTAGCCAAGTGGTTTTACCCACTACCTAACACTCAAGTGCACCAGTCTAGGGTTCCTATCTACAAGGTTAATCAATTTAGTCATTTATATGCACTTATATTTTCATCATGATCTATCCTAGGCTTGGGGCCTTGAGGAGAGGCCTACCCAAAGGAATTCAGCTGGAACCATTGCAACAACAACCATAGAATACTAACTAACTAATAAAAACACTTATTCCAATACAATTACAATGTCTGAAGAGAAAAGACTACAAGATTGACGTACTAAGCCGAAAGGTAACACTGTAACTCTAACTCCGCCTCTGGACTCCTACTGCTACTCCTGAGCCTCCGGACCTGCAACTGAGCCTACTCGTGGGAAAGAGTAGCCCCCAATAGGAAATTGGGAGATTAGCCAAATTAATGGCTAGTGACATCCTAATAGTCTTTAATAATATGAGACAACTAATCTTAATAAATTAAGATAAGATCTATCAGTTCTAGTAGAATCAAAGTTTGCAGAATGATACCTAAACCTATCAGTAGTCTATATTCACATGCAATTCCTACTGTCACTAGGTTATCTAACATGAAGTCCATTCAATGTTCTACAGCATTAAAGAACAAATTAAATAAGACGTTCATATAAAGTCACGAAGTCCTCATATAAACAGTCACACAATTCTAAATTCATATATAGATAAAACACACACACTAACAAAATGTGAACCCCGGATATTTTGTTCATCCTGCCCCCGGTCGGGCATTACTATAGGGCCTTTTATTTCGATGTAGAGGGCCAACTCTCTCGCCGTGCATCCACCAACACCATGCACTAATCACCCAGATGATCATAAGGGGTTTCCCGTCTTTCACGGTGGAGCTCTACCGCCCAACTTGCTTTACTATGTGGACTTCAACTCCCCGGGACAGGGCTGCTAGGCTAATCCCTACTCGAGGGCATCTCCTATTGGCTTTACCACAACCCTTGCCCGTGACCCCTAACCTACTTAACTTCGGCTGTACGCGCAGGGTGGTTCACGGCCCTTGCGCGCACGGGGTCCCTACCCTCTAATCAGGTAGATTCACACATAACATCTTTCAACATATTTACTGAAGCTACAAAAGGTATATTTAATGCTTAACAATTTCCAACAATTTACCCCTGGTCTCGTACTGCACTCGCAACCCATGCGACATAATAAATAAATGAAATAAGACACTCATCCCAGTGACTCGTGTGCTAGGGTTGCCATACTCCTCTCAGGAGGGTGGGCTCCGATAATTATTAGTTATTCAATTTAATGATTAATTTAAGGGAATCCTAATTACGGTGTCCATACAAACAAAAGCAGTCATTATTATTATTTTATTAATATTTTAAGCATGCGTCGCCGGACTCGCGACTCCGCATGCAAGGCGGGGTCCACTTGACCACATGCGACGATGCCCGGTGGGGCCCGCATGCAGTGTCCTGGACACCTACCCTTAGTCATTCTCATTTCCCACCATTAAAGACCACGCAAGGGTAGTAGATGTCACCTGGTTGTCGATCGCACACGACTCCAGCTAGTTGTCTCTGATCCTCCTCCGTTGGATCACCACAATCACAGTCTGATAACAAACACAGATCCAAATCACAACTCTATCGATTAAAACAGAAGAATCACCGACGAGAGTTCTATGCCAAGGATAGTCGGGCACCCTCGATAGGGGACCAATATTGAGTCGACAGCACGCAAATCCGTGCGACTGAAGAACTCAAACCTAAATAATACTAGGCCAAATAAGTAAACAGAAGCTAAACCTACTCATCGAATCGGGCTCGAAGAACCCTTTCCGATGGTTCCAGTTTCGCTGGAATCCGACTTCGATCGAATGGTTTCGGGTCAAACCACGTAGAACCGGTGAAACCGATCATATGGTTGGATTGCTAGGGTAGAAGGGGTTCTAGGGTTATCTTCTAGGTTTAATAGGTAGGGCTCAACGTTCTGAGCACAATGCCGCTAGTTTCGTCCGAATCCGAGTTCAGACGATGAAACGACGGTCAAACCACGGTACCGCGATAAGATCAGGTCCAAGGATAAAACAGGGTATTAAATAGTATAATTACTATGATAAACTATGGCCAATAGGTAGTATTTTCCGAGCCGATCGAAATGGCGCTGGTTTCGTCCAATTCTGAGTTCGGGCGGAGAAATGGCAGTCGAACCAAAATTCACTGGTTCACGGGTCTGGTTCAGGTGAACCAGACCGGTTCACTGTTCTGGTCGGGTCGGGTCGGGTCTGCAGTGGGAAGTCGGGTCGGGTTCAGGGTTTAATAGGTCGGGTCTGGGGGTTAAATAAAATATGGGAAAGTACTGTTTTACCCCCCCCCCTCTCCTTCTTCTCCACGATGACATGCAGGCGGGCTAGTTCGCGCGCGACGGCGGCCGATGGGAGGGGCGGCCTGGAGCGCCGGCGAGCGCTCGGTCGGCCTCTCCCGCACCACCCCCACAGAGGAGGCGCGGGGGGAGGCGGCCGGAGCGGCCGTCAGAGCCCGAAGCTCGGCCGGAGGGGGGGCTTCACGAGGTGTTGGCGGTCGGTGGTGCGCCGACGATCGTCGGGAGGGGCTCAAGTGCGGCGGAGGTGTGCGCCCGTGCGGGCCGCGGCAAGGGAGAAGGAAGGGGCCGGGTCGCGGGGTTGGGTCGCGGAGGAGGATGGGAGGGTGAGAGGGGGCTGACCTGCAGGTGTCTCGGCGTGCTCGCGGGTGCTCCGGCGAGGGCGGGTCGGCTGCTCCATCTCCCTCGATCTCTCCTCCTTCTCTCTCTGTCTCGCGTTCTCTCTCTTCTTCTCCCGTTCTCTCGCTCTCTCTCTCTATTTCTCTCCCGTTCTCTCTCTCTCTCTACTACGTCCTTCTATCTCTCTCTCCCGTTCTCTCTCTATTTATAAAAAAGGGGGAGGCTGTGATAAGGAGGGACGGGGGATAGTGTTGGTTAAGGTTTCCTAATAAGGGGGAAGGGATAAGGACTAAAAGATATGGATTTGTCATCCCGAAATCTTACCCGATAATTACCATCCGAATTTCGGATTTTAAATCACTGGGGAGGGAGCTCTAGAGAGCCTAAATTATGCTAGGAGACCGGGAGGTAGGCTCTAGGGCTGGTCGAGCTCGGTCCCGAGCCCTGAACCGGGCTCGGTTGGAATCCGGGTGCGATTCGTCCATCAACCGGGCTGAAAAGAATAATATGTTGTAACTATCAAACCAGAAGTCAAAATATGGCCCGAAAGGATTCGTTGGAAAGGTCTCGTCAACGCGAACGGGTTAGAACTTGGTAAATAATTTTCTAACTTCTGGATCTCCCGAAAAAAAGGAAAGACTCCAAAACTCAAAATACCAATAACTATTCACCCGGATGTCAGATCGACCCTAACTCAGGCTCATTGGAAGGCTCTCTCAGAGCCTCATCTAACGTATCTTGTTTCATTACGATCCGATTACCCGATCTCTTGCAAGAGACAAAACAGCTACAACTATCGACCAATTATTGTTTTTCTAGGGTTTACCTACCGGGCTGCCGAAACTGGCTGCGTATACACATGATCGTTGCATGAAACGCACCATCGTGACATGCTCGAAGTTACGGAGAATGTGAACGTAAAATATCTCATAGGTTTACGTTCCATTTATTGGGAAAAAGCCCAAGGAAAAAGTCTGGCGGTAAAAAGACAAAACTAGCCATTGAGGATTTCTATTATTCTCAAATCTAACACCACAGGTGTTACAACCTACACACCTTAAAAAAAATTTCATCCCGAAAATTCAACTACAAAAACCATATATACGAGTCCACTCATCTCTACTAACCTAAACATTATACGAGTCGACTCTCGTAATTATTAGGATAGAAATGAACCACCAAATTCTCGCATTGATCGCGAATACAAGTTTTGGTTTCCATTTCACATTCTAAGCATTACGGACTAGACCAAAATCATGAGTTTTGATCATTAACCCTGTCTTGATAAAGGGCATCATATCCCCCTTATTAGTACCGCCGAGGGGTGTCCTCCTCGGTAGGGTAACTACCAAAACTCATAGATTCAGAAACTTAAAATGCACTCAATTGTCAGTGCCGATATAAAAGGTATATCAATGTATATGAGCGCCCATACACCCATATATAATTTATACTTTTGGTATCGACTCTACAATCATAGCAATGTATACTACACATATGCGCCCATACACATATGCTTAAGTACACATTCCAGAATGATTTGACAAAAGAGATGTCTCAACTAGTATGCCTAACGTGTATCTAATACTAAACTAAAATCCTATAAGATTCCTATGAGACTAACACCTACACTAATCAAACTACCAATACTGCTCAAGAAACTAAAGAACAAATGCCCGAAAAATCTATTTCTCAGGTGGGTCCAAACTAGATAGCTACCCTCTGACAATAGATAGCCATCTCATTGGCTCACTCCAAGACGAGGGGACCGATTCTAAATCAGAACTATTATAAGTTGGCTGAAGAAACTACCTACTAGAAAACTAATGGCCAACTAATATCGACTGAGCAGATCGATACCAAGTACTAAATTCTACCCTAAACTAATCATTGAGATAGCTAGACGGAAACCTCGCAACCACACAAAAATAAAAATAAAGGACCCGAGACAAATAGAGACAACTTAGAAAAAAGGACAACTGAGGGAACTAGCATAATCTTAACATTCTGAAAACTAAAGGCAATTACTCAAAAGAAACTGAAACAAACAGAAGTTACTAGAATCGAATAATAATTAGAAACAAAGCGAGGTGAATCAGCAGAATAATGATCTTCTTAAGATTCCAACTGATAAGATATTCCCAAATTTATAAACGTAGGCAGTCCTCTTGACATCGTCGCTAACATCTTTCTAGTACTCAAATATTTCAATTCGATCTTAACGTCACTGTCATCTAGTCGGTGCGCTCTCTCCCGCAAGTTCCAATAAGAACTACGAAACCAACCACCAAAGCCTCCGAAGAGTCAGTGCAAAGCCACAGTATGTCCTCTACCGGACAATCGTCACCATCGCCAAAGTTCCATAGGAACAGTGCGTACTCTTTTGCAAGAGTCACTATCAAGGTATCCCGTAATCTACTAACCATGGGAAATTCAAACTATCACCTGAGATTTTCATCTCCTGGTGTACTCCTTGAAACCACTATCCCCATGAGTCATCATCATTACTCATAGGATCCATTAAAAAGCACACAAGCTCTACACCAAACTAATTATAACCCACGATACACCAGAGAGATCTAACAAGAAAACTAATATAATTATTACACCTATATCGAGATAATGGATAATCATAAAAACACTAACTAGGTCTCTAGTACCAATGGTCAACAAGAATCAAGGAATCCTAAAACACCAACTAAGTCTCTAGTACTAAGGGTCAACGAAGATCAAGGGATCCTAAACACCGACTAGGTCTCTAATACTAAGGGTCAACAAAGATCAAGGAATCATAAAACACCGACTAGGTTTCTAGCACTTAGGGTCAACGAAAAATAACTAAACCAACAAAGAGAGTAACCTCACAACCATGCCAGATAAACTATCAAGGATATACATCCTACCAGATATATTCAAATACATCCATTCCAAAACCAATCAACCAAATTACTAACTAGAGTTGAATATCTAGTCCTTGGTCAGCTCCTTACCACTAGAAAGTTCAAGAGAATCCATATTAGAAGACTCCCAATCTATACTCCGATATAGACTCAAACACTATGCTTCTGTCTAGGGATCAAGAAACACCACCCATGGTTAAGATGTTTCACGTGGCTCCTTTCCTAAGAACTATCACCCGAGTTACAACGACTAACTCTAAACCTAAACATTATAGCACATCAGAGTTCTAATACAATCATACTCATACGATATATAGATTGATTCACGATTCTCGATCAATCAAAAACTCAATCATAGACAGTTCTTAGTTACAGATCAATTCCTCAAACAAAACCAGTTCTCCCAGTATGATTAACCCTAGGTCCTTATCCTTAGAAATAATCGCTATACCACCACTAGCTACTACGAGAATTCTATCGACTCACTATCTATACAATCTCTAGAAAACATTCTAACACCACTAGAGTCTAAACTTTTCGAAGAAAGAATCGCAAGACACGAACCGCATCCTAACAAAACCCCTAGGAACATATCCCTAAGCTCTGATACCAGCTTGTCACGCCCCAGAAATCTGAAGACCGATCCCTGGGGTGTGAGGTGAGAAAAGGATGGGATTTTGGGTCTGGTCAATTAATTACATCAATTTGGGTTCTCACAGGGCTTCTACGCTCTCTAATATGAAAAACAAGGAGGAGGGAGAAACAAGAGGGGAATCTTTTAAATTTGATTTCTCGAAAACATTTTTATTTAAAAAGCAGAGAAAGAGAAATGTCAATAGAGTGAAGACATTATCTAGTCAAGCTCGACCTTCAAAAGTCGTATCCTCTCAGTATGAGTGACCTGTCGGTGCCACTACATACTGACAGGAGTCTATCTGAGGGAGCACGAGGCTCAAGCCTCCTACGGCTAGCCAAGTGGTTTTACCCACTACCTAACACTCAAGTGCACAGTCTAGGGTTCCTATCTACAAGGTTAATCAATTTAGTCATTTATATGCACTTATATTTTCATCATGATCTATCCTAGGCTTGGGGCCTTGAGGAGAGGCCTACCCAAAGGAATTCAGCTGGAACCATTGCAACAACAACCATAGAATACTAACTAACTAATAAAAACACTTATTCCAATACAATTACAATGTCTGAAGAGAAAAGACTACAAGATTGACGTACTAAGCCGAAAGGTAACACTGCAACTCTAACTCCGCCTCTGGACTCCTACTGCTACTCCTGAGCCTCCGGACCTGCAACTGAGCCTACTCGTGGGAAAGAGTAGCCCCCAATAGGAAATTGGGAGATTAGCCAAATTAATGGCTAGTGACATCCTAATAGTCTTTAATAATATGAGACAACTAATCTTAATAAATTAAGATAAGATCTATCAGTTCTAGTAGAATCAAAGTTTGCAGAATGATACCTAAACCTATCAGTAGTCTATATTCACATGCAATTCCTACTGTCACTAGGTTATCTAACATGAAGTCCATTCAATGTTCTACAGCATTAAAGAACAAATTAAATAAGACGTTCATATAAAGTCACGAAGTCCTCATATAAACAGTCACACAATTCTAAATTCATATATAGATAAAACACACACACTAACAAAATGTGAACCCCGGATATTTTGTTCATCCTGCCCCCGGTCGGGCATTACTATAGGGCCTTTTATTTCGATGTAGAGGGCCAACTCTCTCGCCGTGCATCCACCAACACCATGCACTAATCACCCAGATGATCATAAGGGGTTTCCCGTCTTTCACGGTGGAGCTCTACCGCCCAACTTGCTTTACTATGGGGACTTCAACTCCCCGGGACAGGGCTGCTAGGCCAATCCCTACTCGAGGGCACCTCCTATTGGCTTTACCACAACCCTTGCTCGTGACCTCTAACCTACTTAACTTCGGCTGTACGCGCAGGGTGGCTCACGGCCCTTGCGCGCACGGGGTCCCTACCCTCTAATCAGGTAGATTCACACATAACATCTTTCAACATATTTACTGAAGCTACAAAAGGTATATTTAATGCTTAACAATTTCCAACAATTTACCCCTGGTTTCGTACTGCTCTCGCAACCCATGCGACATAATAAATAAATGAAATAAGACACTCATCCCAGTGACCCGTGTGCTAGGGTTGCCATACTCCTCTCAGGAGGGTGGGCTCCGATAATTATTAGTTATTCAATTTAATGATTAATTTAAGGGAATCATAATTACGGTGTCCATACAAACAAAAGCAGTCATTATTATTATTTTATTAATATTTTAAGCATGCGTCGCCGGACTCGCGACTCCGCATGCAAGGCGGGGTCCACTTGACCACATGCGACGATGCCCGGTGGGGCCCGCATGCAGTGTCCTGGACACCTACCCTTAGTCATTCTCATTTCCCACCATTAAAGACCACGCAAGGGTAGTAGATGTCACCTGGTTGTCGATCGCACACGACTCCAGCTAGTTGTCTCTGATCCGCCTCCGTTGGATCACCACAATCACAGTCTGATAACAAACACAGATCCAAATCACAACTCTATCGATTAAAACAGAAGAATCACCGACGAGGGTTCTATGCCAAGGATAGTCGGGCACCCTCGATAGGGGACCAACATTGAGTCGACAGCACGCAAATCTATGCGACTGAAGAACTCGAACCTAAACAATACTAGGCCAAACAAGTAAACAGAAGCTAAACCTACTCATCGAATCGGGCTCGAAGAACCCTTTCCGATGGTTCCAGTTTCGCTGGAATCCGACTTCGGTCGAATGGTTTCGGGTCAAACCACGTAGAACCGGTGAAACCGACCGTATGGTTAGATTGCTAGGGTAGAAGGGGTTCTAGGGTTATCTTCTAGATTTAATAGGTAGGGCTCAACGTTCTGAGCACAATGCCGCTAGTTTCGTCCGAATCCGAGTTCGGACGATGAAACGACGGTCAAACCACGGTACCGCGATAAGATCGGGTCCAAGGATAAAACAGGGTATGAAATAGTACAATTACTATGATAAACTATGGTCAATAGGTAGTATTTTTCGAGCCGGTCGAAATGGCGCTGGTTTCGTCCAATTCTGAGTTCGGACGGAGAAATGGCAGTCGAACCAAAATTCACTAGTTCACGGGTCTGGTTCAGGTGAACCAGACCGGTTCACTGTTCTGGTCGGGTCGGGTCGGGTCTGCAGTGGGAAGTCGGGTCGGGTTCAGGGTTTAATAGGTCGGGTCTGGGGGTTAAATAAAATATGGGAAAGTACTGTTTTACCCCCCCCTCTCCTTCTTCTCCACGATGACATGCAGGCGGGCTGGTTCGCGCGCGACGGCGGCCGACGGGAGGGGCGGCCTGGAGCGCCGGCGAGCGCTCGGTCGGCCTCTCCCGCACCACCCCCACAGAGGAGGCGCAGGGGGAGGCGGCCGGAGCGGCCGTCGGAGCCCGAAGCTCGGCCGGAGGGGGGGCTTCACGAGGTGTTGGCGGTCGGTGGTGCGCCGACGATCGTCGGGAGGGGCTCAAGTGCGGCGGAGGTGTGCGCCCGTGCGGGCCGCGACAAGGGAGAAGGAAGGGGCCGGGTCGCGGGGTTGGGTCGCGGAGGAGGATGGGAGGGTGAGAGGGGGCTGACCTGCAGGTGTCTCGGCGTGCTCGCCGGGGCTCCGGCGAGGGTGGGTCGGCTGCTCCATCTCCCTCGATCTCTCCTCCTTCTCTCTCTTTCTCGCGTTCTCTCTCTTCTTCTCCCGTTCTCTCGCTCTCTCTCGCTATTTCTCTCCCGTTCTCTCTCTCTCTCTCTACTACGTCCTTCTATCTCTCTCTCCCGTTCTCTCTCTATTTATAAAAAAGGGGGAGGCTGTGATAAGGAGGGACGGGGGATAGGGTTGGTTAAGGTTTCCTAATAAGGGGGAAGGGATAAGGACTAAAAGATATGGATTTGTCATCCCGAAATCTTACCCGATAATTACCATCCGAATTTTGGATTTTAAATCACTGGGGAGGGAGGTCTAGAGAGCCTAAATTATGATAGGAGACCGGGAGGTAGGCTCTATGGCTGGTCGAGCTCGGTCCCGAGCCCTGAACCGGGCTCGGTTGGAATCCGGGTGCGATTCGTCCATCAACCGGGCTGAAAAGAATAATATGTTGTAACTATCAAACCGGAAGTCAAAATATGGCCCGAGAGGATTCGTTGGAAAGGTCTCGTCAACGCGAACGCGTTAGCTCTTGGTAAATAATTTTCTGACTTCTGGATCTCTCGAAAAGAAGGAAAGACTCCAAAACTCAAAATAGCAATAACTATTCACCCGGGTGTCGGATCGACCTTAACTTAGGCTCATTGGAAGGCTCTCTCAGAGCCTCATCTAACGTATCTTGTTTCATTACGATCCGATCACCCGATCTCTTACAAGAGACAAAACAGTTACAACTATCGACCAATTATCGTTTTTCTAGGGTTTACCTGCCGGGCTGCCGAAACTGGCTGCGCATACACATGATCGTTGCATGGAACGCACCATCGTGACATGCTCGAAGTTACGGAGAATGTGAACGTAAAATATCTTATAGGTTTACGTTCCATTTATTGGGAAAAAGCCCAAGGAAAAAGTCTGGCGGTAAAAAGACCAAACTAGCCATTGAGGATTTCTATTATTCTCAAATCTAACACCACAGGTGTTACAGTATTAATGCTTCGCGGGAAGGTTTATAATCCTAGTAGGAGTACGGTAGACCATTGTCTAAGTCTAGGAGGCCATAATATTTCTAGACATGCATAAAACCTCATAAAAAAGAGATATGTAAGAGGTTTACTCCAAAGGGGAGATCCTGGCCTCCACAATCAACTAGCTAAGGGTCTAGGTAGGAGGTACACAGTTCGATATTCTCATCGAGTGAGAGTTGTGCTTCTTTTTATGCTTGTTCATCTAATGGTTTTTTTCATGACATGGAGGATGCCGGTGGTAGTATGTGATGGCTTTTTCTTGTACCGCGAGGACCTATGAACTCCCCTGCCGACACCTCCTAGATTTGTGGGAAGCATTCGGAAGCTTGTGTGAAGTCGTAGTTGCTGAGCATGGTGGGTCACATAAAACTGGCCAAAAGAAGACTGAGAGGTCTCTCAATTTGCCGTATGTAATTCTGATGAAAACTTGGTTGTAAACACCCCGTTGGCAGATGCAGTTGCATACTCTCACTGAGATATTATCTCCAATTCAAGGCCAATAGTCTCAGTGCTCGAGCTCAGGGAGTTTCGATTCATGGATGTCTCTACTGGAGGTGGTGAAGATATAATGGCTGGAGTAGACATTATCTATTTTTAAATTTTATAAAATAAATTGTAGTAGACCCTAATTTTAACTTTGTACCGTTGCTTATAGAATATGACCAAGCTCGACCCCCTTGCCTCCATCCTTAATGATAACAAACTTACGAGACAAAACTACGAGGACTGGCAGCATAACCTGATACTCGTCCTAAGAATTGGCAAACACATGATTGCCCTAATTACCCCTCAACCGATCATGTCGGGACCAAGTGTTATGAGGTCCAGATGAAGGAATGGAAAAACTGGCTAGACACTGATGAGATGTGCAAGTGCTACATTGTGGCCTTTTTATAGACCGTCATTCAGAAGCAAGTCGAAGACATGGCCTTCGCTTCAGACATTATGCTCTATTTTAAAGGAAATGTTTGAGGGTCATCTCGTTACCTGACCATCAAGAAATTGGTGTCCACAAAGATGACAAAGGGCACTTTAGTTCGGGATCATGTGCTGAAACTGTTTGGCTATATAAATAAACTTGATTATTTTGCTGTCATCTTAGATGCGGAAATCTAGACCGATATTTTTCTTACGTCTCTGTGAGAAATGTTTAAGGGCTTCATTACCAACTTCAACCTTAACTGGTTGGAGATGACTAACGCAGAGCTCCTAGCGGTGCTCCAGGTGGTAGATGATCGGATGAAGACATGTGCCCAATCCCTGAACATAGAGCGGAAGTCTTTTCTGAAAGTTAAAGGCAAATTTCAGAAAAGAAAGGTGGGCCAGATGTAATTGCAGGTTCCTAAGCAGGATAGTCTGGTAAAGCCCAAAGGAAATGCTTCTGATATGGTAAGAAGGGGCATTGGAAGGGTGACTATCACGTGGCTCCTAAGAAGGCTGAGATAGGTATATCTTAAATCCACATAGTATGGAATCCCTTATTGCATCCAGTCGTTCTCCAATCTTATGGATTACGGATTCTGGTTTTACTAACCATGCTTATAATAATTTGCAAGGATTCAAGGAGACAAGAAAACTAGGTGATGTGGAGATCATCCTAAACATGGGAACCGAGACTGTGGCAGAGGCTGTGGCAGCTGGAGTTATCACCCTGCAATTTTTTGATGGAAGAAGTTTATAACTAAGAGACACTCTTTATGTACCACCCTTGCGGCGAAACTTAATTTATGTTTCCTTATTGAATAATAAAGGTTTTTCAGTTTTATTTGATGCTTCTGGTGTGTCAATTAAATTGAATGGTTCCTTTGTTTGTAAGGAAAAGACACATAATGGTCTCTATGTAATTAACTCTACTCATAAGTATAATAACATAATTGAATCATGTATGACTAACTCATCTAAAAGGAAAAATCACTCAGATATCCCAATACTTCTTTGACACCTAAGGCTTGAACACATAGCCTCAGATATGATTCACAAGTTAGTTAAGGCGATACTTTTAAGTCCAGATGTTTCAGAAAGCCTACCGACGTATGTGTCTTGTTTGGAAGACAACATAACCAAAAGAACTTTCCAAGCCAAAGATAGCAGATCTCAGGAGGTATTGGAGTTAGTACATACTGATGTATGTGGACCCATAAGTGTTCGTCGTATAGGAGGTTTTGAGTATTTTATCACCTTCACAGATGATCACTCGAGGTTTGGGTATATATACCTGATGCGACAGAAGTCTGAATCTTTTGATAAGTTCAAAGAGTTCAGAGTTGAAGTAGAAAATCATACAGGTAAGGTTATGAAGTCTCTTCGATCGGATCGAGGAGGCGAATATCTATCGAATGAATTTATTGGATATCTACATGAGCATGGGATCGTATCCCAATTGACTGCACCAGGGACATCACAACAAAATGAGATGTCTAAGAGGAGAAACCAAACTTTGTTAGACATAGTTCAAACTATAATGAGTTATGCATCGTTGCCACCTAGTTTTTGGGAATATGCCCTAAAGACGGTAGCGTACACCTTGAACTTTGTTCCATCAAAGTCAGTACCCTGACTCCTTGAGAGCTATGGTTGAAGCGAAAGTCAAGCTTGCAGCACTTTAGGATTTGGGGTTATCCAGCACATGTACGGAAGGACAAGCGAGATAATATGGAGTCAAAGACTAAGGTGTGATTATTCATGGGGTATCCAAAAGGGACAAATAGTGGTCTGTTTTATGATCCTGGAGATAGAAAGGTTATCGTTTCGACAAGTGCTATATTTCAGGAGTAGGATTATTTAATAGACCATAAGCCCACCAGTAAAGTAGTTCTTGAAAAATTACTTGGTACTGATAGGAGTGCGCAGATAGAAAACTTAATAGGAGTCGATACCACTAAGATTAACAATACTGTAGAATCGACTCCTATGGAACCACCGCAGGGTCGTCACAGTAGAAGGATCACAAGAGTTCCTGATAGATATATTGGAGAAGCCTTCTTTGTGGATTCAGAGTTTCAAGAGGATGATCCTCCGAACTATGATGAAGCGATGGTATCCTCTGACCATACAGCATGGCAAAAAGCCATGGAGGTAGAACTGACATCGATGTCCCAAAACTTGGTATGGACACTTGTAACACCGCCTCATAATATTAAACATGTTGGGTGTAAGTGGATGTAGAAAAGAAAAAGTGGTCCAAATGGTATCGTTGAGACTTATAAGGCTAGACTAGTCACTAAGGGTTATACACAGCGATAAGGGATCAACTATGACGAAACCTTTTCGCTAGTGGCTATGCTTAAGTCTATCTGGATCCTCTTGTCCATTGTAGCCCATTATGATTGAGAGATCTAGCAAATGGACGTCAAGATCGTATTCCTTAACGAGGATTTGGAAGAAGACATCTATATGTCTTAGCCTCTAGGCTTTGTTGAAAAGGGTCAGAAAAGTTTGGTGTGCAAGTTGCAAAGGTCCATTTATGGACTAAAGCAAGCATCCAAAAGTTGAAACATGCATTTTGATCAGGCTATTCAGTCTTATATATTTGAACAGAATATGGATGAACCATGTGTTTATAAAAGGAGCGATACGACTATAATAATTTTTCTAGTTCTTTACGTAAATGATATTAAGCTCATTGGAAACGATATTGGAACATTGTTTATAGTAAAGGTATGGTTGTCCTCTTAATTTGACATGAAAGACCTGGGTGAAGCAAGTTATGTTTTGGGGATCAAGGTAACTCGAGATTACTAGAACAAGATTCTCTCGCTGTCACAGTCAGCCTATATAGATACTATGCAGTAGGCATGATGGGTAGGTATCAGTCAAATCCGGGTCTAGAGTGCTGGACTGCTGTTAAAAGTATACTCAAGTATCTCCGTAGGACGAGAGATTATGAGTTAATTTACTCTTCACAGGGACTAACGCTGATTGAATACACGAATTCTGACTTTGCTGCATATCCAGAATCTAGGAGATCGACGTCGGGGTTTGTGTTTTTGTTAGGAGAAGGTGCTGTCAGTTAGAAGAGCGTGAAGCAGGGATGCCACTGGTACAGTGAGCAAATACAAACTAGTTGCAAATAAACAACTTTAACAAGCCACTGGTACAATAGCGATCCCTACACCAACTGATTGTGTGACAACATCAAAACCACTGCAGCTCCAGGACTCATAACACCATAGGTGGGACTCAAAAAGCATCAACTTAGTCTGCTTTGTTTCTTGTAGTTCGGTTACAAGGACCCTTCGGACAGCTTTCCTTTGTTCGTCTACCAATTCGGGAAGAGCGAGAAACATTATCCTTCCCCTCCTCTACTACTTCTTTCTTAAGTTCAAGTGATACTGAATCGACTTCGTCGTTTACTTCCCCTTTCTGCTGTGTAAACTCCCCCGAATTAGGAGACACCTTTTTGTGTAGTGCTGGATCAGAAATGCAAGATTATATTGTCCTTTACTGTGATAATAGTGGAGCAGTAGTATAATCCAAGGAGCCAAGATATCACCAGATGAGTAAGCATATTGAGCGGAAAATACAACATTATCCGGGACTTGCAAAAGCGAGGGGAGGTTACAGTGACTCAGGTAGCGTCTGTAGATAACTTGGCAGACTATTTCACAAAGATGTTACTAACCAAGACTTTTGAGAAGCACACGGATGCCATGGGAGTTAAGACTGTTATTCTCCGCTAGGCTAAGTGGGAGATTATTATAGCTCGTATGTCCTGAGCATGGATTTTCTGTATTAATATTAATAAAGATGGCTTTGGTTATTACTTTAATTAGAATACTACTTTGGTGTATGTTAATTCATATATAATAAAGGACCTTAGGGAACACAGTAGGCCACTGAAGCGCATGGTGGGTCCATATCTGGGAGACCCAGTGAATCAGTTCTGTGTAGACCTAGAACTAGTTCACAGCTTTGGTGATGTCGATCGCTTCACCGAGAATAAGCTGTTGGCAGGTAGAGGATGTGGTGAAGTCTCCACCACGGGAATATGGGATTCCTATTCACCTGACCAAACACAATGATCGTGTTGACCAGGTACCAAGACGGTGCAAAGTTCAGTGATTCAGATACTGGTGCATAAACTATCTTACTACTATAAATAATATGTCCTTAACCCTAAGGGACTATGTACACTGAGCCAACCAGTTATGTGGTGCTTTAATGTGCCAACATGTACGAACCTACCATAATCCAATACTACGGTACGTTGGGTTACCCGACTGGCGCTAGAGTGACATATAATCCCTACATGTTATCTGACGTCCAGTATTGGATGTGTACATTTTGATGAGTCAATCTGTCCACACAATTAATCCAGGCCTGATGGTTGTCAGTATGACTGACGACGTTCCGGATTCTAGGAATAGCACCAAAAGGTGTGTTGTGTTATAGATAACAAGTCATCAAATCCTAGTACGATGATTGATCGGGTTCTGATAGTGCTCCCCACCGCCCGAGTTGAATCATGACACTAAGTAATAGGAGAGAATAAAGATTATCAGAGTATTATAGAGAATAGGGTTACGATGGAGTAATATAAGTTTAAGATCACTAGAGTTTAACTCGCGTTGCACTCTAGGTAGCTATGCGGGTTAATTGAATTAGGGCTGATTAGTGGAACTTTTGATGTGTCACCGAAACAGTTAATCAGGGATCCGGTTAGAGCTAGAGATCCTGAACCCTGAAGGTTCCACCCTATCATTATGTATAGGAATTGTTTCTCGACCCAATTTGACACGTTAGATGCGAAGTAGCCCGATAGAGCGCAAGCCCGAAGCCAAAGAACCTAATTCACATGTATTAAGGGGTCAAAGGGGTATTTTGTTAAATACTGAAATATAGCTAAGAACATATTGAATATGGATCTTAAAATGAGTGGAATAATTCTAGGAGCTCATAGGTGCTGACGGAACTCAATTCCGACTAACGTACCTTAATCTATCTCTCTATCAGCGGTTTTTCGACATACGGGCATTTCTGTCCAAAGTGTCTAGGAGATAAAGGGAAGCCCTAACCATGGAAAATCCGATCCCCCCTCATCCCTATCTCTAAGGGGCCATCCCTAGCTTGTGTAAGCGAGTAGGGGGTCGGCCCTATACGAGGAAATAGGAGAGAAGTGGTCGGCTCTAGGTATGTGCAAGTTCCCCTCTCCCCTCTCTTGGAAAAACCCTAATTTTCTCTCTTTCCCCTTGAGATATCCGACCGCCCATCTCCCTCCTCTATGGTTTCGGCCAAGAAAAAGGAGGAAGAAAAAAGAGGAAGAAAGGAGGAAGGAAATAAGAAGGAAAAAGAAGAGAGAAATAGAAAGAGGAGGTATTTGAGGTACGCCATCGACTTCGCTACGTTCCATTCTTCGTCAACGTTGTCCTTGCACTTATAAATTGGACGTCGTGGGTTCCTTCATTCGCAAAGGACAAGGTGCTATCCGAAAGTATCCCTCTTGGTTTTTGTGTAATTCATCATCAATCATCGTTCCATTCTCTTTGAATCAAAGATCCATAAGGTATGATGATTCTAAAGACCTAACTAGATGCATGCATATCTTCTGTAGATCGTAGTATACCTCTAGGGTATCCGCACATATGCTAGGATCATAGATTCGCATGTAGATTGTTTGAAAGATAGATTATAATGAAATATATACCATGAGATCCTCGGATCTATCTTTTGCTTCTGCTGCGACTCTGATAAAGAAATTTAATTCCAACAGATATAACCAGAATACATCGAACATAATCAAGAGAGAAAACCAGTCTTAACAATTGTCACTCAAGACCATAGGACCTCTACTAATAGTTGACTAGAGTTATAATCCTATGATATATTATGAACTCTTAGTTTATTGTTCACCATATTGACTTGACAAAAAGTGCAGTTTATCGCAGACCTAAACCTGGATAGATTGGGTGATTTATATTAGGCTTTAGGAAACACAAACAGTCTGTATGCATTTTATATTTCCTTTGGGGAACTAGGTGTCGCATTTAGTGACTCTCATGAAGGGTTGATCACTAAGGCTGGTTAACCGTACTCGAAGTAAGATGGTGATCATAAAGCTTTGAGAAGTTAAGACTCAAATGGGTGAACTGATCTAAGAGGGACAGTCGGTACTAAGCTCAATTAGTTTCATGGATACTGATTGGAAGGGTTCATATTCAACATAGTAGGGTAAAGGGTCCTTACATAATTACTAATAGTTATGGGTGCAAAATCTGGCTAACGCCCGACAGTCGGATCCGCAGTCCTACTTGGGGTCCACGAAGATGATAGTGGGACCCGTAGCCCTATCTAGGGCCTAAGAAGACAACAGTGGGACCCGCAGCCTTGCCTGTGGCCCACGAAGATGACAGTGAGACCCGCAGCTCTGCATGTGGCCTATGAAGACGACGATGGGACCCGCATCCCTACTTGGGGTCCACGCTAATTATCCAGGGTTTGGTAAACATCCCTAAATAATTACTCAATTCTTCGGATATCCCCAAGGTATCACAACCATAGGATAGATGCGTGTTAGACACGCATGCCATGAGATAGGACGTGCCGTATAGGTGTGCTAAGATTGACTCATATAATGGGTGAGTGCCATGCATGCATCCAAGACATGGATTGTATCGAGAAACGTGCTGCTACCATGAGATGGTTAGGCTCGGCTCTTCACCACGAGATGGATAGAGCTCTCCACCATGAGATGGATGGAATATTACAAATCATGCGATGAATGCATGTTGCTCATGCGTTCATGTGATGGGATTGTAAGGATTGGGTATAACAATGAGATGGGTTGCACACCATTGAAGCATGCGAGGACCATTTAATCTAGGCGCAACCATTGAAGCACGACCTGAGAGGCATCCTTGCACTTGAGACAAGGGGTGGTTCCATGGATGAAGCTAATCAAAACATGGCATCGCAGGATGGGTAGCACCTGAGACCGCCAAATCATGTAATTCTTCTCCACAAGCTTGTTGGAGATCCAGGGCCGGTCTTGAGATTTTTTGGGGCCTAGGGTGAAGATGAAAAATTGGGCTCTTTATACATACTAATAGGAATAAAACTAACATATAAGTAAAAAAATCAAGAAACAAAGGATTACATTATATACCTTTTTTTTTTGGTAGTTCAAAGGGGGGGGGGGGGGGGGGGGGGTCCAACGGACCTCCAGGAGGCGCCACAGCCCGGCCAAAGCAAGTACAACCGCATGCTGGTGGAGAGACAAGGCCAAAGAGAAGGGCACTGAGCCCCGACCACAACCCATCGCCACAACAACGTGAACCGCAACAGCCCTGCACACCGGTGGCCCGCACACCAGCGTAAACATACATCACCACTGCACACCGGTGGAGAGGAACCGCACACTGGTATGTGGAGAGGAACAGGGACAATACACAACCCAAGAGAAAAAAAAACCTCAAAAAGAAACCAAAAGGACAGCCACCGACATCAGCTATGCCTGCCTCGGAAGACGAACCTTCATTGGTAGCAGGCTGAAGATGAAGGAGCCACATGAACAGGTCTTATCTGCCGTCAACCAGCCTCCACTACCATGAACCGCCTGGATCCACACCGCTGAGCCGCAGGGACAATCAAGCAACCCTCGTCGGAACATCCGCCACAGGCGGGCCGGGGTTCAGATATGAACTTCTGCAACAATCGGCTGGCACCTCTCACATCAAGCGACGAGCAGCGAACCATGCAGACCCTTCACACGACTCCGGCGAGAAGAACACAAAACCCCGGACACCAGTGAACCCCTATCTATAAAGGGAGGAAAGAGGTGGTAGATCCGACCCCAAAAAACATCTCTCACCGAAGTCTCGGTCTCTCCGGTGCCATCACTCCTTACCTAGGGTGGAGGGAAAAGGGGCGTCGCTCGCCTCATTCTGTTCTCAAAAAATGCTTGTTATATACCTTGTTGAATTAAAACAAACATAATTTAATTTTTTAGATACCAAAATTATAGAAAGAAATTAAAACTAACATACAATTAATTTATATATCTTCTTGAATTTTCTAGACAACAAAATTGACTTGTTCATCCACATAAGTCTTTTTTTTTAAAGAAAAGACACCGATAACCACTCTTATGTCTCTCTAAGTTACACTTAGTTACTGTATTCACCAAGAACTGCAACAATGCAATCCTTCGAACGATACTGTAGTTGGTCGGTTCAATTTGTTAATTATGCCAAATCGAGAATTACCTTCTCCAGGAATGTTCCCAAAGAAAAACAAGCTTCCCTGGCTGCTAATATTGGGGGTTCAATCATGAATCAAGATGAATTCTATCTCGGATCGCACCTATTTTATGGTAGATTCAAGACTAAAGCATTCACCTTTCTTGAAGACAAGCTCAAAATCCAAGTTCAAAGTATGGAGACCCTCTCTTAATGCGGGACGAGCTATCTTAATCAAGTCCCGTTTAGCCTCCATCCCCATCTACTTCATGTCTACTATTAGCATCCACATTGTAGTCATTGATAAGATTCAGGCCATCGAGTGGGACTTCTGGTGGGGTTTTGAGTCTAATAGACAACATCTCAACCTCGCTGGATGGAAGAACTTCTTCAAGCCCAAAGCTGATGGCGGTCTAGGTTTCCGTGATCTCACTTTAGTCAATCAAGCTCTCCTTATGGAGATGGCATGGACTTATTTGAATAATCATGATCAGTAGTGGGTCCAAGTTGATATGGAGCAATTAAGAGCTTTTTGTGAAGGACTTCATTGACCCCACCTTGTGAGCTTGGAAAGTAAAGCAGCTGACTGAACTTGCTCACCACTGTATTGAAATCAATGCCATCCTCAAAATCCATTTGGCGGACCTAGGAAGTGAAAGAATTGAAAATTTTGGAGAGGCCATATGTAGAGTTTTTCTAAATTTTCCAAAGCAACATAGAAACACCCCAAGAGCTTTACAAAATATTGCCTAGTCTCCACATAGATCCGCTCCTGCTTCCTCGAGTGGCAACTTCACCGTTAAATCGGCTTACTGGGCATTATTTGACATCAAGTATGGAGCTTCTTCTTCCCACTCCTGGCATGCCTTCAGTTGGAAAGAAATGAGGAGAGTTAAAGGCTGTCTACTGAAGGCGCAGATGTTTGTTTGGAGATCGAGCACTACGAGGCATGTGTTCCTACTTCGAAGGTGATTCATTCTCATCTACCTTATATTGATAGTAGTTATTCCCTCTGCCACATCGCAGATGAATCGATAGAACATGTTTTATTCTATTGCCCATTTACGTACTCGAGTGATTTGGTTTGGTTCTTGCTGCCATTTCACTATGGAAGGTGAACATCAATCGTTAAAATAGTTTTTTTTTTGGTAGTGCAAAGGGAGAGGTCATAATCGGACCTACGGGTGCTACATGCCGACGCAACAGAATAAGGCAGCCCACCCGCTGCAAACACAAGCCGCCATCCGACGGAAAGATCCAGACCACCAACCGGTGGTAACCACCCAGCTTGCCCACCGACAGAGAGAACACAAAAACGCCTCACCGACAACAACCCAGCCCACCTCACTAGTGGGAACCCACACCATCGCCAGACCCACCACAGGAAAGAAAAAAAAAAGAAATCAAACAAAGAAGCAAACATGCGCTCTCACAAGGGAACAAAAAAAGACAAACCAAAATATTGGATCCCTACGTGATCCAACACCACCACCAGCTCTGGCAAAGAAGAAATAGTTGCACGATTCACCCTGAATAGCCACAAACCGACGCTGCCACCTCGTACCACCAGTAGCTGTCACCGATCAGCAAAGGGAACTGAAAAATCATGGCATATTCCTATTAGGGTCAAGAAATCACCAACTCAGGCTACAAGCTGGTCGAATGCTACCGATCCGAGGGTGGAAGTCTTTGATCCGAGCTGGAGGCTCCTCTTGCATCCAGATCTCCAATCACCAAAACGCTGAACTAGTTAGGGGGAACCCCTATGTATAGGGGAGGGAGAAGGGCTTGCTTCGACCCCCAGGTAGCACCAACACCGGAGCTCAGTGCCTCCCCGATGGCGTCGCCAGCGTTTGGAGAGGTTGGTGCGGGGGGAGGGGGAGGCGAACCCTAGCCTTAGGTCAGAGAAAAAAAAAGGGGGGCGGCTCCCCTAGAGGCTCACCATAGTAAATAGTGGATCAAGCGTCTTCTGGAGCCGGTTCTAAATAACAACTCTTGGTTTAATTGCAGCTCTATTATTCTGTAGAATATTTGGAAGGCCAGAAACAAGTGGGTTTAATTTGATTGAGTTCAACCCAAACCTGAATCAGTTCTCATAGCTTCAAACATTCTATTTAAAGGCCTATCTTTAGCCCTTCATAGAGGGACAGAACCTCACCCTTCACATTGCTACCACCTGGGCGAGATTTTTTTCAAAGCAAATGTTGATGGTGCTATGGGCAACTCTATATCCTCTACCGGAGTCATCATTGGAGACTACACGGGATCACATATCTCCTCGCAGGGTGCCAATTTTTAGGGTTTGTGAGGCTCTTGAAATTGAGGTTATGGCGGTTCTTCAGGGGCTCCAGGTTCGCAAAGATTTGGCGGATACGCATGTTATATGGAGGTTGATAACCAAACACTAATTTAGCTCTTGTCTGATGGGAATCTTTCTCCAACATGATGGATACAAAACATTGGATCCGACTGTAGGCTTCTTTCTCATGGTTTTACTTTGTGCTAGTTCTCGCACATGAAGATAGATCTTAATGCATGTGCTGATGCCTTGGATAAATTAGCATTGGAGCGACATGCCCCTATCTATTCCTCGACCGCCCACCCTTGTATCTCCTCTCTTATTACTTCAGAGTACTCGTTTAATAATCAGTGTTTTAAAAAACTTGCCCTAGGGTACATCTGGGGCTCGCCCCGGGGCGGGGCGGTCCTTAAACGCCCGGGACGGCCCCAGCAGGGACTTTTTTTTTGTATGGAGCTTATGTCCGAACCACTGGAGTGTACGCCTTGAACGCCTGGGCACGCCTTTTACACCCCAAAGGTCTGGGCTTACGCCTCGATGGAGTTTGTTTGCATAATTAAAAAAATATATTTTGATTGCTACCGTGTGATATTTTATATGTGTCTTACTCTCTTAGATGACGATTATGATATTTTGGGAATTAAAGTTATTTTAAATTGGTTCTATATCATGAATGAAATGATAGAATCTATGAAATATAAACATTAATAGTTTGAATTTTGGTTAGAAACTTATAATTAGATCTTAAATGATATTGAAAGACAATGACAAGTTCATTTTTATTATTGTTTTGTATATATTTGTGATTTATCAACCATGTTTGTAGGCTTAAATGCTTTGTTTGTTAATTTTCCTTATAGTATTTTTTTTTTAATTTTGTTTGTTTTTAATTTATTTTCACTCTTTTATATAATATTATATATATATATATATATAAAAATTATAAAAATAAAAAATTGTGGGGATTACGCCTCACATCTTGGGGCTTATCCCCGCTCCACAACAGGCAAAACACCCCGTCTTACGCCACCACCTCTGAAAACATTGTTAATAATGATAGTATTGCTTCTGATTTTCGCACTGAGGTGTCATGAATAGAACCACCATAGTTCCTAATCCCACTTGGGACCATGCCCACATGGTTAGGGATGTACATGAACCATGTGTCACACCTCAATTAATATTTTTCAAACGGACTATTCAAGAATTTTTTTTTGCTAGAACCAAGACCGTCCGATCAAAGATTTCACTAGAGCACTTGATCCAGACCGTCCGATTACATCCTTACACACTCAATCCAGACCGTCCGATCGAAGAGTTCACTAGAGCACAAAACTAAGAAGCACATGCACCCCCTTGCTCATGTCAATGTTGATATCATCTTTCCATAAATAGAGGGAGCATGTGGGCATTATCCATGTGATGGTCCCAACTCCAACGGCTAGAGGGAAAGAGGGGGGACTGAAAGAATGTTGAATTTTTGGTTAGGTGGAGTAAGACGAAGGCAATATCCTAGAAAAGTTGGCAGTTGTAGCCTTAGTATGAAAGGATAACCTATTTAATTCCTTGAGCCTACCAACCAACTAGGCCACTAATGACAACAAAGTATATAACATCACCAACTGATAACCCAAGTTGGTTAAGACATATGCAGCCATAGCCTTGGTCATGGGTTCGAATATGTGTGACCGCATATTTCCTCTTGCATTGTAGTGACGGACCTCTCTCTTGTCTTAGTGGTTACCTTTCCTATTTGTTTATCTGTGGCGTTATTAAATATCAAGGTATTTCTCTCACCCAACTCCTCTACAACCACCCAGTTACATATTGACCATTCTATCAATGGTGTTAGCACTATTATCATGCTCAGCAATGAAACGTAGCTCCAGTGGATAGTTGCTAGTCCATATCATGTATTTGTCTTGCCTCAGACCATCCTTAGCAAGCCAGTCCGCTGCCTGATTTTCTTCCCGATAGGTGTGAAAAATCCAAACCCTTGGGAAGTACCCCAGCATATTCCTTCAATCCATTATGATAGGCTCCACTGTCTCCCCGCTGCTTAGCTCTATGACGAGTTTTCGATCCTTGGTCTATCCTGAGCTGATGCACTAATAGGTGATGATGTACTAGCCACTATGGTGGTCCCTTAAAAAAAAAACTAAGTATATAGCAAACATTGCAAACTACAGCATTATGCATTAAGGAAAAATTACTATTCCAAATAATTTTTTGATTATCAATAAAAGTGAGTGAAAAAACAAAGGATTTCTTCTCTCACTATAAACTAGTCTAACTGTATATTAACCTATGAAATTTTTATATTTACATATCGATCCTTCAAAATCTCTGAAGTTTGCAAATATTTATCCCTCATTTACTATCCGTCAATCGAAAGTATAGGGGGTGTTTGGCATGCAGAATAGCTATTCCACTGGAATCTCATCTGGATGAGGGTATTTTTGTAAATTATTTTTTTTAGTGTTAATTTAACGGTTTGGTAATCGGTTGGCAGAGAAACTGACGGAACAATAAAATCTCCTTAATAAATCTTCATCCACCGGAATAAACATTAGTTGTTAACTTCAAAATCCGGAACTTGGAGTAGAAATGAGCGGGGTTCCGGAATGATGCCAAACACCCCCTTAACGACGATGAGCTTCTAACTTGAGTTCCCAATAACTATTTTATTCATGGTCAAAGGGTGACCTACCACCCAGATCGATTAACTCCAGTTCTTTTCAGTGTGAATAACCCAACCCTAACTCTATTTCATCTCCTCTTCATGCTCGTCCAGCCCTTTACACTCGTCCGACAACCTTCCATTCTCAACCACTAGCCCTCCACGTTTACACCTTATTGTTAAGCGAAAGAATATTCTCAATATATATGTCCTTTTCATATGATAGCTAATAGAAGCAATGAATATGCATTTGTTTTGAAGGGTCGATATGCTATTGAAATATTTTTATGGGTTAATATGCAATTAGACTAGTAGCAGACGATGGGATGTAGAAGAGAGAAAGAGACAGATGGAGGCGGGGAGAGGGTTTTATGCCCCGTGGAGAGAGAGAGAGACAGAGAGGGATTTATGCCCGTCCTGCCTCCCATCCCATCCATCTATCCCCTTTGGGTGCGCCGTTTGCTTTGCCCTGCATTCCTCTCTTCGAAACGGCTCTGCCCCTCGAGAGAGAGAGAGAGAGAGAGAGAGAGAGAGTAGGAGGTCGCTACCGCTCATCCATTCCCCGTGCTTTGCCTTCACACTGATCTCCTCTCCTCTCACCCACTCCGTTTTCCAATCCCCCTTCTGATTCTAACCTTCACTCCTCCATTTCATCGTCCTTTTCTTGCAGCTTGCTTTCCAGATAGAGAGAGAGAGCTGTGGCAACCCAACTGTACAAGGAGAGAGATGAAGTACGTGCTGGTAACCGGGGGTGTGGTTAGTGGGCTCGGAAAAGGGGTGACGGCGAGCAGCATCGGCGTCGTCCTGATGGCCTGCGGCCTCCGGGTCACCTCCATAAAGATAGGTAATCCCATCCCCCTCTCTTCATGTTCTATTATCATTCCTTGTTTTTTTTTTTTTCAAACAAAGAATATTTGGTCCCTGCTTCCTTGATCTTTTTTGGGTGCCATTGCTTTTCGCGTTTTAGGCCATTTCCAACTGCAAAGTTTGAATTTTTTTTTTCTTACACCAAAGGCCTCATGACTGATGGAGTGAGTCAATCAAGCCCTTTGATTAGTTTTTAGGAACTTAACAGACACTACACTTCATGGTCTCTCACTCTAGGTAGCTTTCACTCCAGCGCGGCAAGTAGTCCTCTCCTAGGTAGCCCTTTCTGCGGCAACTCAGCACTCCTGGTGGCTTTCACTCTTCCCCTTCTTGGGATAACTCTCACTCTGATCCAATAGCCTTTTCCTAGGTAGCCCTTTCGGTGATTTGATCGGCGGTCATGGACCTGACCAACACGGTACCGTCAAATCAAGCCGGATAGCTATTTAGCTACACACCACTTACCATGATGAAGCTTATATTATTTCAGCTAATCGGTAATTTATATACTTTTTTGTTCTTCTGTGGTGTGGTTTTGTGCGCCTTTGTGGGTTCTTTTGTGAATGTTGAGAATAGTCCCACATCGGTAAAGGGGTGAGAGTTCCACGTCTTCATATACCGTTGCCCCCTCCCTCTCATCACCGGTTTTGAGGGGGCATGTGAATCGTAACATGGTATCAGAGTTAGGCCCCACCCCGTCTCTCCTCTATGTGGTCCCGTTGCAGGATCTTTTTCCCTCCGATCGAGATCTTCCTCCCTCCGATCGAGAGGCGCTCTGCGTGCGGGCAGGTGTTGAGAATAGTCCCACGTCGATAAAGGGGTGGGAGTTTCACGTATTCATATACTGTTGCCCCCTTCCTCTCATCACCGGTTTTGAGGGGGGCACGGGTATCGTAACAGTGAATATGGCTGTGGTTTTGAGCCAGGATTGAAGGTGCCGAGGTGTCTGATTTCACCCATTTTAGGTTTTTTTTACCAGCATTGGTAGAACCTTCAGCTTCGAAGTTCGCTAGTTTCACTTGTGTTGTGGCCGCTTATATGTTTCTTTGTGCCAATGGTGTTGTTTCTTATCAGTTCTGACTCAAGGAAGAGAAGAAAGGATTAAGGAAGGGAAGAGATGAAAGTGTAGAGGGGCTGGTTTCTTTGATTTATTCATGTTTGTTCTTTTTGATTATTTTCACAGTCCTATAATCTTTGTTTCTCACTTTCTCCTATCGATCAGAGTTTTATATCAGCTATTGCATGAATGTGTTGGCATAGTTACCAAGTCGGAAAACGGGAAAAAAACGGTAAGTGAAAAAATCGGAAAGATACGATGAAAACGGAAAAAACTGGAAAAAAACGTGAAAACATTGAAAAAAACAAAAAAAATATTAAAAATTATACCAAGTATGTATATATGTCATTTTCCAATATTAAGTAATCAAAAGTTCAAAACATATAGCATATGCGTTTATTAAGTACAAACAAAATAAAACCCGAACCCAATTTAAACCCGTACCAAACCCGACGTGTTTTATACGCTTTTTTCCCGTTTTAAACGCGTATAAAACTCGTACGGACGTTTTTTTCAAAAAAATGAGTTTTTTTTCCTGTTTGCTATGACTTCGGATCAATACGTGTTTTATACGTGTTTTTTTCAAAAAAATGCCCGATTTGGTAACTATGTGTGTTGGCACATCGGGCATCACTTTTTACACCTAATGTCTTTGACCTCCTCTAGTTGATATTTATGCAACAGTGGTTTGATAAATGATAAGGTATGATTCACTTTTTCTGCTTCAATGTGATCTGCCTAATGCTTATTTAGTACCATGCAGATCCTTATCTGAATACCGATGCCGGAACTATGTCCCCCTTTGAGCATGGGGAGGTCTTTGTTCTAGATGATGGCGGTGAGGTACGCAAGTCCCCTGAGATTATCCTGGTGTTGTCCCTGTTCACCATCTGGGATTTCTTAGGATTCATTCCTTCTTGATATTTCTTGTTTATCACATGTCCATTTGGTTGATTAATACGGTTTAAGATCCTTTTATGGTCTTTTTAGTACTGGATTACTGCTGTTCGCTATGTCTGTTTAGTTCTACTTTTGGAATGCTTAATATCTGTTGTATCCTTTATGTTTACTACCTTAGAGTTATAATACAACATCACATTCGTAATTTCAGAATATTTTGACTAGCTTCTCTTTCTGAACCTTAAATATCATGTTTTTACTTGTTCAGTTGCTGTAAAACTATCCAAGCAATCTCTGATCATTCCTTTACATTCTTTTACTATTTCAGAAAAACACAGTTGCTTGTTATTTTTGTGGTTCTTTTTCTTTGGTATAGTGAAATTGCCGTGACTGACATGTTTCTGAAGGTTGACTTGGATCTTGGGAACTATGAACGGTTCTTGGATGTAAAACTAACTCGTGACAATAACATCACAACTGGGAAGATATATCAGGTATGGGAATAATCAAATGTGTTTCTTAAACATCCACCATCGATGCCTCAATACGTTATTTTGAAGTATCGGTTTCTATTATCCATTCATCTTGGACAATCTCAATTTTCTTTCAATTTGTCTTGCCCTTTTACCTTTTGTTAACTCTTGGCCTTGTGATTGATGATAGTCTGTCATCAACAAGGAGAGAAAGGGAGAATATCTTGGAAAAACAGTTCAGGCATGTTTACTATAATCATTACTTTCTCTTAGTTGTTATTGGTCCACTGGACCATGTATGGACGATCTTATGTGATTGAAAGCCTAATTTCTTAAATATATTTTGAAGGTCGTGCCCCATATTACGGATGCCATACAAGAGTGGATTGAGCGTGTAGCTATGATACCGGTAGATGGCAAAGAAGGACCAGCTGATGTTTGTGTTATTGAACTGGGTGGAACTATAGGTAAGTTGGGTGTCCACAAACGGAAAAGATTGATTCAGATTTGATAGCTTAGTTCTAGTGATTTATACCTTGCATAATATTTCCCCTAGTTACATATGTATGCAGTGCACGAGTTGAGGCCTTTCATGACATAACGACCGTTGGATTTTTGATGCAGGGGATATTGAATCAATGCCATTTATTGAAGCCTTGGGTCAGTTCTCTTACCGTGTAGGTGAGGTTATTGTACCTGAGATTGAATTACAGAGACTGTTTCTTATTTGTCAGCATTCTTGATTGATCATTCTCATGCATAATGTTTTTTTCTTAATGGTTTCTTTTTCAGGTACTGGAAACTTCTGTCTTGTTCATGTCAGTCTTGTCCCAGTTTTAAATGTAGTTGGTGAGCAGGTACGCTATTATTTTTCTTCATTTTCTGCTTCCTCGATGAAGTTATTTCTGATTGGATGTGTGTGATTTTTACTAGATTTGTCTCTTACTTGTGTCACTCTATGAAGTTTCAGTCTCGTAGTATAATATCTGGTTTTGGAAATGTTATTCATGCATTTTTACTCGTAGAAAACTAAGCCAACCCAGCATAGTGTTCGAGGACTCAGAGGACTTGGATTGACACCCAATATATTAGCCTGTCGCAGCACCAAGGCATTTCCTACCCCTACATCTTTCTATGTATTTTTCTTCCCTTGATTAATTTTCTTGCTACTATGGTGGTTTCTGGCTAATTAAAGGAATTTCTCGGCAGGTGCTAGATGATAACGTGAAAGAAAAACTATCACAGTTTTGCCATGTTCCGGTACTGTAGCAGAATATTTCAATTGTTTGGTATGCATCTTTGATAAGAATAGGAATTTTGGAGATACCTGATTCTAGTTTGACGAAATAAAATCATCTTGTAGGCAGAAAATATTCTTACTCTTCACGACGTTTCAAACATTTGGCACATTCCTTTGCTATTAAGGGTAGGCGACATTTTGTATTTTATACAATAAATTTCATTAGTGATTCGCGTAGCCCCATTGTTTATGTCGAGTCTTTGCAATGTATTTTATCAATCACGTGATTTCTTTGCCTTTCTTAGAACCAGAAGGCACATGAAGCTATCTTAAGAGAATTGAACCTTCTAGGGTTTGTCTACATAACTTGATTACTTTATATTTTAAGATCAGTTTGGATGTTTAATTGTTGATGTCTATATTATGACATGCTCTAACAATTGTTTGGTTGCCACATGCTTTGTGTTCATTGTATGCAGTGTTGCCAGGGAGCCCATGTTGGAGGAGTGGATGGATAGGGCTAAAATCTGTGATGCTTTGCATGATCCTGTGCGTTCCAAACAATCAAATATGACTAACTCTCAGGGATTTAGTTTCACGATTTTCTGATGTGAGTCTTGACACATTGATACATACTTTTTGTAACTTACAGGTTAGGATTGCCATGGTTGGAAAATACACTGGTCTTTCTGATTCTTACCTATCTGTATTGAAGGTAGATTCCTACGTTATTCATCAATCTTTCTCTCCGTCTTTATTTCTCTTTTTCCGTCCATCCATCCCCTTTTCTTTAGCTCTCTTCATTGATAGCATTTCACACCACATGGTGGTTTTCATTGCCATTAATAGGTGGTAAGGTAAAAATCATGAAATAAGAAGAAAGGATTGCCTCTGAACACTTAACTGCTGATATAAATCAGGAAAATGTTGCCTTGTTTGATTCATCTCACTAGAAAGATCATTTGAAAGTAAAGGGTTTGAAAAGCATTATAAATAACTTATAATGTTTTTCTATTCCTTTACATTCAATGGTCTTTCTTGTATGATGAATCAAACAAGGCAAACTTTTCCTAATTTATACCAGCAGTTAAGTGTTGAGAGACAATCCTTTTCTTCTTATCTCATGATTTTTAAGTGGTCCTATGTTTATCAATTTGTTGCAGTAATAGTTTAAATAGGCCTGTAAACGAGTCGGATTCGGACCGGATCAGGGTATATCCGGATCCGATCCGTTTACATACCCGACCGATCCGGATCCGACCCGATATCCGACGGATATTACAAACTATGATCCGAATCCGAATCCGAATCCGTCGGATTATCCGAATCCAATTATGTATACAGTATATAACAGAATCCGAATCCGATTATCCAAAAATCTCACTCTCTCTCTCTCTCTCTCTATATATATATATATATATATATATATATATATATATATATATATATATATATATATATATATAGGGAAAGGGTAGCCTACTCCATGGAGTAGGAAACGTACCTACTCCATGGGTTATATAGACGCCACATGGCACTTTTTAATCAGATTTTTTATTCATGTATGGTCAATCTAATATGGATAGATTAGGATTATGAAATAAAATCCGAAGAAAAAAACTTAAACCAACTCGATCAAGTTGAAACAAATTTAACGGTAAACTGTGTATCGTAAAAACATATTTTTTGTGGATTCTAAAAATGCCACTTGGCATATGTTTTTCTCAAAAAAAATTTCTTGATAATTGTTGGGAGGGGTGAACCTAACTTGACCAAGTCTTAACTTCCATCAAAAAGTGCAACACGGCATCCATTTAACCTATGGAGTAGGTAAGTTTCCTACTCCATGGAGTAGGCTACCCTTTCCATTATATATATATATATATATATATATATATATATATATATATATATATATAATGGGAATGCTTAGGTGCGGTCTGCGGTCCGTGTGGTCCGTAGTTCGCAGCCGTCCGATGCACCGGCCGCGTGCATCCGATGCACGGAGTGGTGCATCGGACGGCTGTGGACCGCACGGACCGCAAACCGCACCTAAGCATTTCCATATGTATATATATATATATATATATATATATATATATATATATATATATATATATATATATATATATATATATATATATATATATATATATATATATATATAGGGGGCGGGGAGCCTGCACCTAACGCTGCACCTCAAGCATTGTTTACCTACCTAAAAGTTTTGGAATTGGATGAAATTTGGTGAGGGTGTTGTCTAGGGTAAGATGATCATCCTCACAAATTTTCATCAAATTCCAAAACTTCTAGGGGGGTCAAATGGTCGAAGCACAATCTACAGATTTTAACGGTGGCTGCGGACGGCTGATTTTGCTTCGATCATTTGGCCCCCCTAGAAGTTTTGGAATTTGATGAAAATTTGTGAGGATGATCACCTTACCCTAGACAACACCCTCACCAAATTTCATCCAATTCCAAAACTTCTAGGTAGGTTAAACAAGGGGGCGGTGCAGCGTTAACGCTGCACCTCGGGTGCAGGCTCCCCGCCCCCATATATATATATATATATATATATATATAGAGAGAGAGAGAGAGAGAGAGAGAGAGAATACGGGGTATGAGCTGACAGTCCATTTGGGCTGTCAGCTCACAGCCCTCCGATCGTGATCACCACTGGCCGCCCGTTTAAAAGAAAAAAATAACAGTGAATCCCCTCCCCCCATCCCCGATCACCAGCCCCCTCACCGACCCGACCCACTCCGGCGAACCCCGACCCCCTCCGGCATCATCGTGTCCCCCCTCCGGCGACCCCCGATCGCCGCCGGCTACCCCCCGACCTCCGACAGCCACCCCGTTAGCCACCACATCCCCCTCCGGCAGCCCCCAGTCCACCCCGACGGATCTGCCGGTGCTGCGATCGGCGCCGAGAGGTCGGGGGTCTGCCGGAGCTGCTGGGGGGTCGGGGGTCACCGGAGGGGTCGGGGGTCACCGGAGGGGTCGGGGGTCGCCGTCGGAGGTCGGGGGGTTGCTGGAGGGGGTCGGGGGGTCGCCGGAGGGGGGACGCGATGCTGCTGGAGGGGGTCGGGGTTCGCCGGAGTGGGTCGGGTCGGTGAGGGGGCTGGTGATCGGGGATGGGGGAAGGGGGTTCATTGTTTTATTTTTCTTTTAAACGGACGGCTGGTGATCACGATCCGAGAGTTGTGAGCTGACAGCCCAAATACCCAAATGGGCTGTCAGCTCATACCCCGTATTCTCTCTCTCTCTCTCTATATATATATATAGGGAAATGTTTAGGTGTACGGTTTGTGCAAACCACACCGTGCATCTGATGCACGGCGTGGTGCATCCAAGGTTTAAAATCACGGTATCGGTCGCGGTATCGGTCGGCCCCGAACCGGTATGTACCGGTACCGGCCGGTACGTACCGGTACCGGTTGAGAAAAAAAACCTTAAAAAAATCCAAAAAACCAAAAAAAAAAAAAAAATTAACCTGTCGGTACCGGTCCGTACCGGTCGGTACCGGCCTGTACCGGCCTGAACCGGCCGATACGGACCGGTACGTACCGGTACCGGCCGATACGGGCCAGGTATCGGGATCGGATGCAGTACCGGTCTCGAACCGGCCAAAACCGGTACGTACCGGCCGGTACGTACCGGTATCGGCCGAGATTTAAAACCCTGGGTGCATCGGACGGCTGCGGACTGAGGACCGCACCTAAGCTTCCCTCTCTCTCTCTCTTTATATATATATATATATATATATATATATATATATATATGGGGGCGGGGAGCCTGCACCCGAGGTGCAGCAACAACGCTGCACCGTCCCCTTGTTTTACCTATCTAGAAGTTTTGGAATTGGATGAAATTTGGTAAGGGTGTTGTCTAGGGTAAGGTGATCATCCTCACAAATTTTCATCAAATTCCAAAACTTCTAGAGGGGTCAAATGGTCGAAGCAAAATCAGCCGTCCGCAGTCACCGTTAAAATCTGCAGATTTTGCTTTGACCAATTGACCCCCCTAGAAGTTTTGGAATTTGATGAAAATTTGTGAGGATGATCATCTTACCCTAGATAACACCCTCACCAAATTTCATCCAATTCCAAAACTTCTAGGTAGGTAAAACAAGGGGGAGGTGCAGCGTTGTTGCTGCACCTCGGGTGCAGGCTCCCCGCCCCCTATATATATATATATATATATGAGGAATGGGATGCTGCCTATCAAAGCAGCATTTTTTGCTACTTTGAGACATTGTTTGACCATCCTAGAAGTTTTGGAATTTGATGAAATTTGGTGAGAGTGTTGTCTAGGGTAAGATGATCATCCTCACAAATTTTCATCAAATTCCAAAACTTCTAGGGGGTTCAAATGGTCGAAGCAAAATCAGTCGTCTGCAGTCGCCGTTAAAATCTGCAGCATTTTGCTTCGACCATTTGACCCTCTTAGAAGTTTTGGAATTTGATGAAAATTTGTGAGGATGATCATCTTACCCTAGACAACACCCTCACCAAATTTCATCAAATTCCAAAACTTCTAAGATGGTCAAACAATGTCTCAAAGCAGCAAAAACGCTGCTTTGATAGGCAGCATCCCATTCCTCTATATATATATATATATATATATATATATATATATATAGTAATACATTACGGCCGGTAATGTGCGGGCTTAACGTGCGGTACCCCCTTCGGGGGTATTTTGGGAATTTTTTTTTTGGGGATTGGTCACCCACCCTTGGATTGGACACACAAAAAATTTCAGCCTGATCCAAGACTTGTAGGCCGTTCAAATGTGTTGATCAAAATGGCGAAAAAAATGAACGACCGATAAAAGATCAACACATTTGGACGGCCTACAAGTCTTGGATCGGGCTGAAATTTTTTGTGTGTCCAATCTAAGGGTGAGTGATCAATCCCCAAAAAAAAAATTTCCGAAAATACCCCCGAAGGGGGTGGCCGCACGTTAAACCGCACCTTAGCCGGCCGCAATGTATCACTACTCTCTCTCTCTCTCTCTTTATATATATATATATATATATATATATATATATATATATATATATATATATATATATATATATATATATATATATATATATATAGATGAGCCGGGTCAGTTCTTAATCGTATCAGATCAAGGTAGATCCGAATTCGATCCGATTATTAATCTGATCGGGTCAGATCTTGTTTAATCGGATCTCGGATCGAAAAACTAATACCAAACCCGGGATAATCGGATCGGATTCGGACCATGATTCGATCCATTGACAGGCCTAATTTTAAAGAGAGAATTGTTATGTTTCTGTCTGGTCTTGCACGTGTGGCCTTTTATATCTTGATGCATCCACTTGATTACTTGCAGTTTGGAAACAGGTTGATTTGAGTCAATACACTTTATAAGTAAACTAAGTTGTGGGAGAATCCACCTATATGAGCACTGCTAAAATATCATATCATGCAAGGATTGATACAAAGTATCTCATGGTGGTTTAAGTCGAAACCATATTCAGTGCGTAAAATTCACATGCCTAATAGCCAAAATGAAATTACACCTTTCGTGAAATGAACAAAATTTTCTCCTATCTTGTATGAAGTAAGTTTCTGTAGTAATCTTGGGTGATGTTAAACATATAGTCTATGAGGCACGGATACTTCAAAATACATGAAGTACCCGTACCGGATACGTATCGGACACAGATATGGCCCGAATACGGCTCGGATACGTGTCCGATACATTTCGGGCGCATCCTGGATTTAAAAATACCAGGATACGGCTCGGATACGGCTGAGATACAGGAGGGATACGGCGGGATACGGGCCGGATGCGGGAGGGATACGGCTGACCGGTTTGGGCTTGGGTTATCGAGTTTGGGTTTGGTTAAAAGTTAAACCCAAACCCAAACCCACTGCCCCACACTACAAGATTTAAGGGTAAATTACACAAAGACCCCTGTAGTTTGACGGATTATCTACACCCCCTCATGTTTAAAATTCTACAAATGCCTCCTCTGGAGGGGGTGCAAGTGATATGTTTTTCAAACTGTAGGGGGTCTATGTGTAATTTACTCAAAATTTAACCCCACACCACCCTGTTTTCTGTATTGAGCGAGAAGAGAGGGAGAGCAGAGAGGTAGGTGTCCGTCCGCACTCGTCGTCTACCGTTCGCCGTCGCCCCCTCCTGACTGCAGTTGTCTGCCATCCGCGCCCGACTACAACCGTTAGCCGCCCGTCTGTCGCCCGACTGCAGCCGCCTACCGTCCCCCCGAACCCGCCTGCTGCCCGATTGCAGCCGTTTGCCGTTCGCCCGTCTCTCCCTCACAGCCCCATCTCTCTCTCTCTCTCCCTCTCCCTCCCTCTCTCTCCCTCTCTCTCTCTCTCTCTCTCTCTCTCTCTCTCGCTCTCCCTCACATCCCCATTTGCAGGCTTTCTAACCCGCCGTCAGGATCTGCAGGTTTGCAATAAGATCGATAAAAAACAGTGATAAAATATTGAGCCAATTATGAAAATTTTATTAATTTTTTTTTCAAAAAGCAATGATAAATTACAACAATTAATATTTTGTTTATATTGAATATGAAACAACCGGGCTTCTATATTGAATATGTTCTTTATGATGCATTCTATCAATTAATAGTTCTATAAATTTATTTAAAATTTATATTTAAAAAATAATGATTTATTGCCGTATCCTTAGCCGTACCCGTATCCTACTTTTTTAAGATTTGCCGTATCGCCGTACCCGTATTGTACCGTACCCGTATCCCGTATCCGTATACGTGCTTCTTAGCATATAGCAGTGTTTTTCTGATGTTGTTTACTGCTTGGGATCAGTTTGATGTCCTTGTCTGCTGTGAAATATATTCTTAGGTTGTACAGAGTGTAGAGACCGTTCATGTTAATTTGGAATATGAATACTCTTAACTACCCGGCAAATACTGATAGTAGTTAAAATGATTTGAGGGTAATTAGACCCCTAAGCACCAATACTCGGTAAGGAAGCAAGTTCCTTGGGCATAACTGCCTGCCATTTTTGAATAGAGTTGGTCAATCAATGAACCTTAGGCTCTTGATAAGGTTGAATAGAAGCAATAAACGCACAAAACTCTGGAGAAAGGAGTGGAAAGCAACACAACCAAAGAATCGCTTAAGGGTAACAATGCATAACATGGGTAAGTTTGTCGATCTAGGTAAGCAACTGGTGGCTATACTGGATGTGGAGCTGCATCTGAGTCAGCTGCAAACGTTTGGTTCTCTAACTTAAAAAACAGGTGGGCAAGAGAATTGCTTCAAGGAAGTAGGTGGCTCAGGGAAGAGGAAATAGTCCCTGAATAAGTTGGAGCATCGAAACCAACATAAAAAGTATGCTTTGTGAAGAAGAACAGAAAGATAACGACAATGGAGGGAGGGGGAGAAACATCGGGATGATGATGCACATAAGAAGGGAATTGCTCTAAAAAGATTGCATCATGGGAGACAGGAATAGGCCGAACAATGGAATTATTGCATTGGCACCCTTTATGCGTGGTGCTGGTGCTGGTGCTGTATGTAAGAAAAGTTGATCCACTTTTTGCTCAGATCTTAAGATGTAAACTTGACTCCTTGAGAAGGAGATGGCGACGTAAACTGGACTGCTAATAAGCTGGCGGTAGTGAGTGGTGTCATGAATCGCCTTACCATCATCAAGACAACTTTTTATGAATCTCAACTGCTGTCAGAACAATAAGATCATCAGATCATCTGTTAAACATTCTCGGGCAATAAGATTAAGTGTACTTATCTGAGATTACAGATAGCCATGGAGTTTTTGGAATTTCTAAGGCCTAGAAAATATGATGATGTGTTGTCCTTTTATTGACTTTGTCAAAGCGGCATTTTCAGCAACAATCTGAGAGTAAGAAAATGTGCAAGCATCTCCGCAGGGCAAGCATGCCCATATATACCTTTTTATTAAAATATACATTTGAGTTTATACAAAATAGAATGGTGGATGTTTATACCATATAATGCATGTAGCCATGTACATCCTAATGATTTGATAGGTATCCGTTTTGATCACTATTTGTGGATACATTGATTCTATTTTCCTGGCATTTTTTCATCTTCTTGTTGAGGACATGGATTCTTTGGTTCTAGTACCCAAAAGCTGAGAGGAAATGTTGAGAAATGAGCCCTTTCTCACTGGGCCCGTCAGTAGAGTATATATACAATCACAATCTACAAACCCACACCAATATGCAATATATAACAATGCAATGTATGTACATACACCGTGCTGACTAAATATCTACAAAACTTGTATAGACTCAATACAAATAAGAAAGAATAAATTATTTACTAAAAATTTGTTCCACATGATAGGCTACTGCACCTTATAGTTCCAATGAAATTGTGTACAAGATCACATGTAGGGATAAGGTTGGTTACTCCCTCAGCTATGTAACTAATGTGGCTCCCCTATACCAGCTATGTAAGATAGGTGCTCCCAGAAATCATTGTATAGCATGCCCATGCATCAAAACATCTTATTCCCTCTAGGCTTCTGTATATAAAGTCTAATACTGGCCAAGCATATGAAATAAGTATGCTTCCTAGTAATTTTTTATACAGGATGTGCATCAAAATGTCTGTCATTCTAACTAATTAATGGATTTCTTTGGTTATATGCTTATGCAATTTCTAAATAAAGATTTCATTGGTCAATTATGCAACTGTTTGCAGGCTCTTTTGCATGCTTCTATTGCTTGCCGTAGGAAACTTGTAGTGAAATGGGTTCCTGCTGCTGATCTTGAAGACACAACTGCAAAAGAGGTTTTTTTATAGATTCTGTTTATTTTCTACCCTCTTTATTCTGTTTTTCTCGAGTTATAACATCAGAAATGATATTTCTTATAGGCACCAAATGTGTATGATGAGGCATGGAATCTATTGAAGGTGAGCAGGGTTTTTTTTTTAATGTGGCGTATGTCTTGCATTCCCAATCATAATGAGAATACTATCTTTCTGATACCTGTTCGGCTGTAATCTATTTTCATACTTTCTTTTGTAGTCATCTGAATAGGTTTTCAGTTCAGAATGCAGATGGTGTACTAGTTCCAGGAGGTTTTGGAGACAGGGGAGTGCAAGGGAAAATTCTTGCTGCAAAATATGCTCGAGAAAATAATGTTCCATTCCTTGGCATATGCTTGGGCATGCAAATTGCTGTCATTGAGTTTGCACGTTCTGTGCTCAACCTGCGGGATGCAAACAGCACAGAGTTTGACCCTGACACCACAAATCCTTGTGTTATATTTATGCCAGAGGTCAAATTGATTAATGTCCCATTCCAAGCTATTTATTTGTATTCTTCATTGTACTTGGATTATAGAAAATGTTTTCATATATTAACTGGGAGTGCCTTTTACAGGGTTCAAAAACTCATATGGGCGGGACAATGCGGCTTGGATCAAGGAGGACATATTTCCAGATTAATTCTTGCAAATCTGCTAAATTGTGAGGACTAGTGTCTCCTTTAATCTTTCTCATCTTTTGTTTCATGCTCAATTCTAAAACTAAGGTTTTGTCCCCATGCTGATGCTAGAAAAATACAAGATCATGGTTTTTTTTTTTCTTGTTTCTTAGGTATGGTGATGTTGACTATGTGGATGAACGGCATCGACATAGATATGAGGTCTGTTTCATTACATTTCATCGTATACCATTAAGTTAATGTTACATTATTCCATGGTAGATATCTATCTAGTTTCTGCATCAACTTTTATGCAGGTCAATCCTGATATTATAATGGAACTTGAAAGTGCCGGTCTTGTGTTTGTTGGCACAGATGAAACTGGAGGACGTATGGAGGTATATATGCTTTTGAACAGTTGACTATGTAGTTCATTATCTTTGGGTGACTTTTACTATGTTGCTGGTTTTTATTGTTGAATTGACATTGATTCGTGCAGATTCTCGAGCTTCCTGTCCATCCTTATTTCGTTGGAGTCCAATTTCATCCAGAGTTCAAGTCAAGACCTGGAAAACCCTCTGCACCCTTTTTAGGTAATGTGTCACTTAGAATCTTGTTCAGCATGGATGATGAAATTTGCTAGTCATGCTCCCGATGTAGTTTCACCAAGAAGAAGTTTGCTCCATTTTTTTAAAATGCAAAATTAACCTTTTTGTTTATTTACCCAAGCATCACCATGTCATAGATAGGAGTTATGTAACTTATGTTAGTATCATCAGTGCTCATAACTTGAAATTTGTCACAAAAGTGGTTCTATAAGTTGACCCGAAATGAGCTCTAATTCATCTGCTTGGCTTGTACCGTTGGTGAACACGTCGTCACTTTTGGATGGTTTCCATACCTTTAAAATTCCATTTGATCAATAATCTTGAATAATGTTTAAACATTTGTGTTAAGATGTATTCTTGGACGGGAGGAGGGAGGTAGCTGCAAAGGGTTGGCGCAAAACCAGGTCGGGGAAGAGATGCTTGCAGATCTAGAGATGCTTGTAGATCCGGTTGCGATCTCGCCGGGGAAGATCAGATCCGGCAGTGCTTGTAGATCTAGCCGACGAGAAGCTGATCTGATCGGGGATCAGATCCGGCTGCGACCTCGTGGAAGAGGACCTTGAGAGGGATGCTCGCCGTGAGGGATCAGATTCGGCAGCGACCTCGTGGAAGAGGAGCTCGAGAGGGAGGTTCGCTGCAAGGTATCAGATCCGGTTGTAATCTCATAGGGGAAGAGGAGCTCGAGAGGGAGGCTCTGATACCATGTGACAAACCCTATGAAAGAAAGAGAGAGAGAGACGGCTGGGGTTTGGGAGAGAGTGAGTTCCTTCTCTCATTAGACCAATAGCCAATATAAGGCAATACATGGAAGTCCTCTATACACTTAGGGTATGTATATACAAGAATACATCTTAACAATTTGAATCCAAAGGCTTCTAAACATTAGGTCACTATGCTATTTATAGTTTGCTTTATGATTTATCATGGTATTAATTAGACATATTTTGTTTCTTAATCGTCTCACGTTTATATTTTTCCTAGCAAGACATTTTATGCAGATAGGCGTATAGCGGAGTCCTTGACTCCTTTTATGAGAGGGAATCAGACACCTAATTGACTTTTGAAACTGATACTTGTATGAATGTCCATTTGACATGGAAAATGAGAATGACAAATTAATCTTAATAGTTGTATATTACTATGATAACCTACCTAGGCTTGATATTTTGGGTCCGTGCTTGGGTTTAGAGTGGGCAAAAAATTAATTGGTTCAGCCGTTTCGGCCAAAAATATTTAATAATTAGAAAGTTAGAAAACCAGGTCTGATTTGGCCAATTCGTTTCTGATTTGAATTATTCGAACTCGATTTAGCTTCTTAAGCCAAATCGGGTTTGGTTCGGATGGGGTTCAAAATCGGCCAAACCCGATCCGAATAGAGGGATATACAGGTTGGCGTGGTGCTGGAGATTTGATTTGGATTCCTGAAATTCTAATCGGTTCAGGCTCGGCTGAACCCTTTAACCGTGAAATACATTGTGATATAAGGCTGACTAAGGAGTCGGGGCGGGTGATGGTGGGGAACTCGGCGAGTGCATGGTGATAGTGGTAGTAGGTGAAGACAGTGCATGATTGGGCCTAGAAAATGATCATGTGCTCATGTTAGAGGCAATGTCGAGCACCCACGGGACAAAGGGATTCACGCACACGACGGGATCGTCCTGACAGTGGAGGATGTCGGCGATGGCGATCGGCCCAACAATGGTGATGTAGGTCATGAGAGCGTCCAGGTCGTAGCACCGGGGATCGTTGACGTTCCTTTCCTATCTAGAATATTGGTGATAGTCAATTACCTGGAATAATGTGTTCAACAATATTAGTGACAACTTATTAATTCGAAGGTTTAAGAATTATGATTCAATAGTATTAAGACGTGTTCTTATATTATTGTCCATTCAGTCTTTCAGAAGCACATTTACTAAGTCAGACAGACAGTGTTATTAAAGGCGCTAGGCGCGCGCCTAGGCTCAGGCTCAACTAGGCTCACCCCCTGCGCCTCAAAAAGCACAAGGCCAGGGCTCTATTAGAAAGGCGCACGCCTAGGTCTAAGGCGCACGCCTAGGCTCCAGGCTCCAGGCGCAAAAAAAGCGCGCCTAGTTGAACCATGTGCAATTATGTGCTTGCAATTGATATTTTTGGCAATACGATTAAGTTAGTAAGTAGATTTGATTCATGATTACAATAGTCTGAATATTAGCACATTGATTGAATATTATTTACATTCAAAATTATTTGTTATAGTTCTTAGGTAGGACCATATGAGCATTTGTGGGTTGGATTTGATGACTTTGATATTATTTCAACTATTACAAGATTTAGTGACTTTTCTTTCTCGATTTGCACATTTCATACTGATTTAGAAGCATGTGCATAAGTACACGGATGAAATAACACATTCAATCATTCACTATTTATTTTTTGTTTGCTATAATATCACATTCGATATCTTATAACTGGTTATTGAATTTGACCTATACATATTTGAAGATTTAATATATTTTAAATGGCTTATTTATAGCTGTAATTCAAACCTACAAGGCTACAACATTTGTGTTGTTGCAACAACGATCTATCTAATTTATCGTTTGTCTTAAGCTTTATTTTCTTAGTCTAGTTATGCATGTTTTGAATATATATATATATATATATATATATATATATATATATATATAGAGAGAGAGAGAGAGAGAGAGAGAGAATACGGGGTATGAGCTGACAGCCTACTTAACCCTTTGGCCTGTCAGCTCCTATCCGTCCGATTCAAAAAATCTAACCGTCCATCTCAATTTGGTTTTAAAACCATTTAATAAAAATTAAAAACCCAATTTAACCCCCATCCCCTACGCGATCTGTCTCTCTCTCAAGCGGTAGCTGAAACCCCCCCTCCCCGGCCACCGCTGCAATCTGGCCTGCAATCGGCCCGCCACCGTTGCGCGCTGCCGGCCACCGCTGTGCTCCGGCCAGCCACCACTGCGATCGGCCGGCCGGCCACCACTGCGATCGGCCAGCGACCATTGCGAAGGGGAAGGGGCTGCGATCCGCCCCCAAACGACAGCCGGAGCCGGAGCTGGAGCTGGAGGATCTGGGGTGCCGGAGGGGGAGCCGGAGCCGGAGCCGGAGCTGGAGGAGATAGGGAGCCGGAGCTGGAGCTGGAGATGGGGTGGCTGGCCGGATCGCAGCGGTGGCTGGGGAGGGGGGGCTGCGATCCTCCACCAAACGACAGCCGGCGGTGGCCGGGGAGGGGGGGTTTCAGCTACCGCTCGAGAGAGAGAGAGAGAGAGAGAGAGAGAGAGAGAGAGAGATCGCGTAGGGGATGGGGGTTAAATTGGGTTTTTTATTTTTTTTAAATGGTTTTAAAACCAAATTGAGATGGATGGTTAGATCTTTTGAATCGGACGGATAGGAGCTGACAGCCCAAAGGGTTAAATAGGCTGTCAGCTCATACCCCGTATTCTCTCTCTCTCTCTCTCTCTCTCTCTATATATATATATATATATATATATATATATATATATATATATATATATATATATATATATATATATATATATATATATGCGCCTTACTTCAATCAGGCGCGCGCCTTGAGTTGCGCCTTGCGCCTAGGCTCTAGGAGACCTTCGCGCCTCATGTGCGCCTTGAGCCTTTCAGAACACTGCAGAGAAAGACTTTGGTGCTGAGATGTTCACATATTATCTTGGCATATTTAAAAACGAAAGTGCAACAATTTTGTTATAAAGAGCAACAATTCAAGATTTGGTAATTTTAAATCATATTATGGTTGAATTTAAGAACTTGAGTGATGCGGACATAAGCATCAATGGCTCATGAGTTCACAAGAACTCAATAAGTACTTGAAGAAAGGAGGTGAGATTTTCATGAACAATTCAAAAGATGTCAAGATAATTGAAGGCAAGGTGTACCTTAACACATTTCTCTTTGTCATTCCAACAATGCTACTTATGCGGCTATACCATCATCATGCTATTGAATCTTGTAATGAAAACCCACAACTTGATCCCCACTTAAGCATTCTTGTATGAAATCATGCATACATAATATGAACTTCAAAGGAAAACGAGGTGTGCATCATTAAAAAAATATCATGAATTGTTTTTTTGTCAAAGGGAGACCTTACTCACCACATGCATGAATTTCATGTAGAGAGAGGATATCAATGAAGAATAAATGAAAGGGAAACATACTTCTCTTTTGATGCATCTCATTAACTCAAAGAAAGAGGTCCTTTCATTATGAAATTATGGCACAAAACATGAGATTCAAAGCTTGGTATCTAAGAGCATCTACTTATTGTAAAAACTATACTACTCAAGAAGGGCACTAATTGCGAAAGATAGATGAATTAAGATAAGAATACAAGTTGAAGAAGAAAATGGTGTATAAGGTGGGGATCTTTCTTCTTTCTTTCTCTCTTCTCCTCTTTGAAGTTTTACACAAGGAGAGGATCACAAGAAGTGAATGGGTGGTTGGCCTGTATAGAGTGGTGGGGGTTGTGTTGATGTGGTATGAAGGATGGGGTGGGTACTTTAGGAATAGTTGATTTGATGGTTGATGGTACAAGAAGGAAAAATGTGGGAGGGATTTAGGGAAAATAGCTTGTACTTTGTCATCATTTTTAACAAGCCAATAGAGAGGTTGAGGTGATAGGGTTGATGAGGTGGTAGGGTGATATGGCAGATGATGATTTAGCATGCGGCATATGATGATATCACACTAGATGATGTTGCATATGATGATGTTATGATTGTATCAACATTTTAAAATGTTTTATTTGTTTAGTCATTCATTAATTATTAAAAATAGTGGTTTAAATGATTAAAAATACCAACACTAAACAACATAATTAATTACTAGGAGTCATGCTTGGCACTAATTTATTCTACACATGTAGATGTTAAATTAAGCCTTACAATTTATTTTAGCTTTGTTAGTAGCTATTCACAACACAAAAATTTGGTGTGTTACAATTGCAATAGTGATCTTCGAAGCATCTATCGTTTCTTCGACTCTCCTCCATTGTCTCTTGCGTGTTCATTTCCTCCTCAGAGTTAGGGTGCGAGATAGGCTCTACCACCTTCGGTTTTTTGGCTCCTTTACACTTTAGAGCTAGTTTGTGAGAGAGATTCAACCTCCGTTTTTCCAGCTCCATTGCTTCGCTTCATCGTTAAGGACTGTTTCCACCTCAGAGCTAGGGTGTGAGATAGGCTCCCCCTCTATTTATTCGGATCCATGTTCATGCTTTTTTTCCTACTTTCGGCAGTGCCTCCGAAGGGTGTAGTCGACCTCTATGCCAGTTCCTCTAGGAGGGTGTAGTTGGCATCAACATAATTGTGGTGCAATTATGTTTTACTCATTCTAGAGTTACTGGATCATCGACATACAAGGTTATGTGTGTGACGTGTGTCACCTTTTTAGCATTAGGCATCAACAACCCTTGCGCTTGTACATGTTTGGCTTTGTTTCCCGCCTCAGACACCTTGCACTATGTGCGCCTTTAGCGCTTATTCCTTTACGTTTCTTCCTTCCAGTCACGCTTTGTTTTTTTCGCTAGCTGCTTTGTCATTCTTCATTGACTTGTGCTTTTCTTTCCAATAGTTACGTTGTTGCTCTTCATTGAACCACGCTTTACCTTTAGCTAGTCGTGCTGTCGTTCTTCATCGTACCATGCCGCCTTTGCATTTCCGCTAGCCACGTTGTCACTCTTCATTTCTAGCCGTGTTTGTTCTTCCTCGAAAGTGCACTTGCTATCCAGTTGTGCTTATTTTTTCGAGAGTATGTTAGCTTCCAACTGTTTTTGCCAGAGTACCTTTTTAGCTTGCCATTGCTATTACGGAGGCTATTGTTCGTGGAGATTTTTGCTATCAACACCGTCGATCAGGTTGTATTACTTTGGTTGGATCGTGGCCATGTGCCATTTTAGCTAGTTCTAGTAACATAATATTTCGGCCACCCATTCTCGCTCACTCTTGCTTGGGTTACTGTGCTCTATCCACGTTCTTATTTCCTTTTGGCATAACTACTGTTCCATCTTTCTCCTAGTGGGCAACGAGAGGGGTTAAGGATGTTATGTCTAATAGTATGGTGACCCGTTTTTGAGTTAGCTTAAGGTTGACAGGGCTCCTCGATTAGCCTACTTGTATGTCGGCGTAAAACTTTTAATCCATTCTTTGCAAATTCTTTGTGCCTTGTTCGTACTTGGTACCACACCTTGAGTTCTGAGGAGAGGGGGGGGGGGGGGGGGGGGGGTGTTGAGCAAGGTTTATAATTACGGTATCGGTATGGGTAGAGCCGCGGCCTAGACGTTCGGGCCGGTTCGACTGAAATCCGTACTGGCTTATCTTTTTTTTTAATTCCTAAAGCTTCAAGAAAAAAAACCAAAAGAGCTGTCCAGAACGATTCGCATTGACAATATCAGTTGATACTTGCCTGAATCGTCCGATATTGACTGATACGGGCTTGGTATCGACCTATATGGGGGATAGTTCGGTATTGATGAGGTGTTGGTACCGTCATACTGGCCCGGTCCAAAACCGAGTTGTACCGGGCGATGCGTCTTGATATTCGCCGGTTTTTTATTCCATAGTGATGAGTAGGTTATATCCTTATTGTCTTTTCCCATACATGTATTCATCCTTTTGTTTTGTTTTTTATTTGAGGGATTTACCCTTTTGCTGTTATTTGGTTTTCTGACCCCTAAATGACCACACCCAAATCCAACTGCCCATGATTTACTTCTTTGTACCACTAGAGAGAGCTCGACCAAGACCCTAACCAGATGATGCCCATTGTGCTACACCATCTTGTTCTAACTCCTACTACCTTTTTGGTTACTATTGTACTACACCATCTTGTTCCCGTCAGCTTGTAATCTTATTCTCAATTTTTCAATTTTCCTTAAGAGGTTTAAATAGGTTTCCGTTCTCGATCTAATCTTGAAAAAACCTAGTTCAGAACCACTTGTTCAATTTTATTCCAAACCAAGTTCTTGGAAAATTGTAGCAACCCTTATTTTCTCCATACTTTAGATGGAATCGTAAATACCTAGATCCAACCCTTCCCATCTGCAATAGATTCAAATCCAAAAGTCCAAGCATACCAATCCCCTGCTTTATGAAGGTTATAATTGGCACTAGTTGGCACACTTGTGAAAGAACATGACCTTGTCTGTGCTTTGTTGGCGACTACGGGGCACATTCAATTAAGACATATTGCCAGAATATAAATACGTTGATGGAAAACCTTTTCAGAAACGTCCAGCAAAGGGGGATTCATAAAGCTGACCCTGGATAATTGATAAGGCTTGATGGTTATGCAGATGATCAAATATTCTAGATATGGAATTTGTACCATAAGCTTGTAAGTTGTAATGCATTATGCACCTGATCCACTAATCATTAACGCATAAACAGACGCTGTGTTTAATATGGCCTAGCCTCAACCGACTCATTGTATTTCGAGTTCTTGGTTTGTATTCTTGTGTCATCTTGCATGCACACGTAACCCAACTGATAGCTCAGTTGGTGATGCATTTACCTCCCGTGCCCAGAGGTCATGGTTCGATTCCCGCAATGGGCATTTCTGCTCGGTATTGCGGATTGCTCACAGTGGACCCCTTGTGCGGCTTCTCGGCTAGTGTCTTCTGTTGGGCCGTGTGGGCCCTTCTGTGTGGCTGCAGCAAAGCGCTTCCCAGTTGTGTGTGGAGACTTTTTGGTGGGGCCGGTGGGCCCTATGTGGCGTGTAGCCTTCTGTCCTTGTGGCGGCTGTAGGGTCCGGCTAGGAGCGCCCTCTAACCAAAAAAAGAAAAAATCTTGCTTGCACGTGTGTGGACATTTCTGCTTCTTGTTCAAACTCCCAAAAGGTACTCAGTAACACATTGCATACATCTGTTGTGCTCATACACTTAAGATTGCAAATGTCTTATAGGAAAACACTGTTTCATACATTGCATTCATTCACCCTATCTGTTCTGAACAGCTACTTACGTATTTGCTTTTATTTGAGCAGGGCTCATAGCAGCCTCATCGGGGCAGTTGGACGACTTCCTGCATAGCCCCGGCCGTTCTGACGCCGAGCCTATTCCAGGCGTGAGTGTCTCGCCACCACAGGTCCACCAAAATGGGGATGTTAAAAGTACTGATAGACCCCTACCGAACGGAAGCTTCTACTCGAACGGCAACGGCATGCACCTTTAACATAATCTGCGGCTCTCTCGCAGGGTTTGGTGGTGGCCTCAGTGTTTTGGTTTTCTTGTCAAAGTTGTCTCTCTGTCCTTGAGGCTTGGCCTATATAGTCAGTTACTCGAGGGGGAAAGGGTTTTTTGTAGCTTATGAGCGATTGAATGTGTTGCAAAGGATGGGGCGAGTTTTTAACAAAGAACCGGCTTACGACTTTCTGGGGGATCAGATCGGCTTTCAGGATTAGTCGGTGTTTTGTTTCTTTTTCTTGGTAGATTGAAGGAACTATTGGTCTTTGTTAATTTTCAGAGAACTTGGTCACATTTACCTGTAAATAAGAACAGCTTTTGTGTAGTACCTGAGTGAAGCATGTTGTTTTTTTTTTTTTTAATTTCTTTTTGAATAATTTGTAGACAGGCTGTAGTTTATAATGGGCTGATAGCCTTCTTTATGAGTAATTCTTCTTAGAAATGGCCCACTAAGCCTATTCAATTCACGGTCAGCCAACCTGAGCTGAACCTATGAACCCAGGCTCGAAATTGCGGAAATTCCTTAAGGATATTTGATTCAGAGGATATTTGTCACAGGGCAATGTTTGGAGTAGCACTCAACTGATAGCTCTATTGGTGTTGCGTCTCACTCGTGAACCCAGGTCACGATTCGAATCCGGGTACTTCCACTCGGTGTTGTGGATGCCCGCGGTGGCCCTCCCAGCTTCTCTGACGTGGCGAACACAAAAACCAGCCATCGGAGAGGAAGAACTGGGGTCAGATCCCACCTCTAGAGCTCTTTGATCGAAGGTCCTGATCTCCTTGAAACTGTCACCGATGTCCGAGGAATGGCGAAATGGGGGAGAGAACATAGGGCGCTCCGAGCCCAAGACAGACGCAGCAAAAAAAAAAAAAAGTGTCCACCATAATCGACTTAGTATTGTTATTATTTTTTATTTTTCGCTCTCTTGTTTTCCCCTTCTTCCCCTTTTGGAGCTAGGGTTTCGGAGCCCCATCTTGGCCTTGTTCGACGGCTCCCACGTGGCATCGGGGGCAGGATTCTTCGCCGAAGGAAGTCGAAGGAGCAGATCTGGCCCAACGCCCCTGTTGGCGGCCAAGGTTTTTCAGATCGGCCTCCGATGGCCGGTGATGCGGGTCTCGGAGCTGAGATGGCGGGGTCGATCGAAGGCGGCGGGTGGTGCTGTGGTGTACTCATACAATTTGGCCGGTTACTGGAGCTGAAGGCTGTGATTTGCCTTATTTTGGTCTGTTTTTTAGAGCGCAGGTCGTGGCGTTGTCTCCGGCCGGTGGGCGGGGTGGTGTTTGTTTCATCTTTTTTTTTAGATTTTTTTTATTTTTGGATGCGTTCTTGCATTTTGTTGTATGCCGATGTGACGTCTAGCTTGTACGTCGGTTGGCGCTTCCCCTTCGCGGAAGTGGTGACTGTCTTCTACTTGCACCAGTCTGTGGTGTCTCCTAAGATCTGTTATGATCTTCCCTTCAAAGTACCGAAAAAATTTTTTATTATTTTTGATCTATTATTATTTCAAAGCAGCGACGACCGCCTTATTCAACGCGTGCACGTAGGCACTCAGCCCACGCTAACAATACCCCGTGACACCCGCTGCAGCAAGCTCCGCCCCCTCGACCACATTTCTCACCTTTTTCCTGGCAGTAGCCGCCAACTCCACCGCCTAGCTGCAGTACACTTGAGAGGTGGAGGGGGGGTACTGCCGCCGTCGGTAGCCTCATCGGCGGCATGATCAGAGGTGATCAGTACTCCTGCTTCTCGGCCACGGCAGTTGCGTGGGCCTATAGCCCATGAGAGCCAGCACGGGGCTCAGCGGTCGAAGACTCCAAGCCGTTGCTGCTGCTTGGGCTCGCGGGTCTGGCTCATCCGGATCCTGCAGGTCGAACATCATCACCGGCCCGTTCGTCTACTCCTCAGGCTAGGTCCACCGGGTTTTGATCACCCGGGACTGTCACTAGAGAGAGTACGATTTTGTTCCAACCTCTTTAAAGAGGTTGGAGCATTCCGCTCTCCCCCATTGGACCAATGGGAGAGAGTGGGATGCTCCTCTCTCTCCCATTGGTCAATGGACCAATGGGGGAGAGCGGGATGCTGCAACCTCTTTAAGGAGGTTGGAACAAAATCGTTCTCCACCTGAGAAGGCGGTGGTTGAGCAAGTGTCTCGTCCGCTGGACGTGACAACTGCTCATACCCCGCCGGATGCTTCCTGCGGATGAGGAAGATGCCCCATCCGATGATTGTCGCGAAGGAGGCTATGGTTGACCAGTGGATGGATCGTAGCAGGGCTCGGGGCTCCTCTCACTTTCGGCTGGGTGCCTTACAAGTTCCAAGCAGGATGTCCAGGAAATAGCATTTTCTGGCTTGTGCGCTTCTCGCTTTGTGGGACCCTTTGTTTGGAGGATTTGTGTGCCCTTTTGTACTGCCTAGTGTAGCTAGCACCCTTTGCCTGATTCCGGGACGATGTCCGCAAAGTGTTTCTGTACCCCGTCCAAAGTAAAAGGGGGACCTAGCTGTCCGTCCATGGCCAAAAGTTCAAATGAGTCTACAGGTCATGGGATGAATCCTAAGCCTAATCCTAAACCTAATCCGAACCGAACTGAATTGCTTGCCGTCACCGACGAACCGAACCTAAACTTAAACCTAACCCTAACCCTAAACTTAATCCTAATCCTAAACCCAAAATCTATAGACCATGAGATAAACCCTAGATCTATAAATTCTAAACCTGGCCGAACCCCTCCGTCCCTTCTCGTCTATGCTACTCGTCGCCAATGGGGTGGCGACGACGAGTAACGGAGACTCGAGATCGCTACTGCTCGTGATGTTGAGGAAGAAGGAGACGTCGGGAGAAGGGAGGAGGTGGAGGCCGAGGTGTTGCGGTTGCTCGCGTGCTCGCCATCGATCTCGAGGATAGGTGTAGGTATTTTGGATTTGGGTGAGGATAATTTTAGATTTCAACAGCCCTTTACACCGTACCGATTTGTTGTAGGGACCACAGCCTGCACATTATCCCAAAAGTAAAACAACTTTTGCTTATTGGGTCTGGATTTTGGATCTTGCATTGCACTCAATAATCTGACTGTTTACAGGCCAAGTAATCGTGCTAACACTATGAATTTCTCTGATGCTCATCTTCTGGAACTTTTTTTTTTTTTTCTTTCTGCTGTTAGGGTGATCAGCGGCTTACTTTCGTTATCAGCAAGGATTGTTGATTTTTGCAAAGAAATAAGTTGCTTTCTGCTCCACCAAAGATCTTGGTCTTTACTGTCCCTATAGGAGTTTACCCAATAAAGGTTATTAATTAGCCTAAGACCTTTCTAACTACCCCTGTAGTACGATAAATCCTTATCTCAAGATCATATAGCCTTGAGCCCCACCGGACTATATATATTTTTAAATGTCCATTTTATCCCTCTAGTCATAGTGCCATATAGTGTCCGTTACAGGATTTGGGTAATAGTGCGTATAGGTGCCGCTACAGGATTTTATTGTAGAGCTACAGTGATTTCACTGTAGCAGTGATTTCAATTCGGTTGCTAAAATGAAATCACTATAGCTGCTACAATTATTTCACTATAGCAGCCGAATTGATACCTCAAAATCATTGTAGTTGCTACAGTAATTTTTGGAGTATTAATTCGGGCAGTAAAGTAATAATTCGATTGCTATAGTGAAATCATTATAACAGCTATAGTGTTGGGGTCCATCTCCATGAAGGAGACCCAAAGGGGGGAAGGGAGCTTGCCTCCCTCCCAAATCTTGCCAGCAGACTCCAAGTGGTGCGCATGACCTAGGAGTCCAGGTGGTCGTGTGCATGACTTGGCCGGGAGCCCAGATCTCAGTAGCAGACAGAAAGTTGTGCGCATGACCTGGTCGTCCAGTTTTTCGTGCGCATGACTGCGGTCGGGCAGAGCAGCCCATACTTGCTAAATGTTCTGTTTTTAAGGCTTTTGAGAGGGGGCTATTTGTAAGGCCTTTGGTTGAGAGTTTTGGTGGCTGTCATTTCAAGGAAGAGGAAGAGCTTTTTTCTACAAGGGAGGAGGAGATTTCCTTGGAGACCAATCTTCGGCAGATAGATCGGATTAAAGCTTGTAAGGAGGTATGTTCCTTGAACCTTGCTAAGGTCTCTTCTTGTTGAGCCATAGAGGAAAAAATGTGTAGATCTAGAAGGAGGAAGAAGAAGGAGTCGGGTTGGACTCTCGCCTTGCTTGCAGAATTTGATAGTGAAGCTCTCCTTCGAGTATTTGCTCACCATGGATTTTCCCGCAAGGGTTTCCACGTAAATCCTCGAGTCGTTTTCTATGCTTGTGATTGGTTTTATTTTGTACTTGTGATTGAGTTGTTGCTTGTTCTCTTTGATTTGTCTCAATGGGAAGAGATCTTCGGTTATGCTCGATCTCCCCACAACGTTAATCTAGCCCATGAGCCACACTCGATCTCCTCGGGTCATGCTCGCCTCAAAGTTGATAATATCGATGCGGGTTCGACCGTCTAGGTAGAGTAAGGTCATAGAATACCTTATGTAGCCATGTGTGCCCGAGATGGTTTTCCATGGCAGTAATGCATTGCTTAACGGCCTAGGTTGGCCACTAGTGCGATTCCCTGTTGAGCCCTCAAACCTGACCATGATCAGCTTTGCTGATTTCACCATCGCCCGACGGGGGTCAGACCGTTTAGTTAGATCAGTGCATTTGAACCTTAGTACGACCCTTGGTGTTGGCAATGCTGACTAACCGAGACGGTGCCTTTGGAGCATCATTTGTGTGCCGGTAGACCAGCGTTCGGCGACGCCTAAATTTCTCGACTCAGCCAACTCGGGCCTAAAATAGTATTCTCTGTAGCAAGCAATAATCGTAGGCCGTATATGTGCTTGGCAGTGCGTAACCTGGACGATCCAGCCGTAAACAGAGCGGAGGCCAGTTACGGGAGTTCGTGTGCCTTGACCAGGTGACACAATACGCTTTCTTTAATAATTAATCATGTCGATATAGAAATTAAGGGTAGGTGTCCATAACGCTACACGTGGGTTCCGCCGGACGTCATCGTATATGGTCGAGTGGATCCCGCCTTACATGCGGAGTCGCAAGTCCAGCGACGCATGCTTAAAAAGTTAATAATAATTATTCTATTATTTGTATGGACACCATAGATAGACATTCCTTTAAAATAAACAAATAAATAATTATAATAATAATAATCGGGACCTACCCTCCTGAGAGGAGTGTGGCAACCTGGCACACGGATATACAGGCGAAAGTAAGTTTTTATGTTTATTGTGATGCATGGGTTGTGAGCTCAGTGCGAATCCCGAGGTAAAACGTCGAAATTGATTTATTACTGTAACTGTGTGATAATCTATCATGTGAAAAGATTGGGACCCCGTGCGCATAAGGGCCGTGAACCACCCTGCGCGCACAGCTAAAGATTAGTATGTTAGGGGGTTACAGGCAAGGGTTGTGGTAAAGCCAATAGGAGGTGCCTTCTAGTAGGTATTGGCCTAGCAATCCTGTCCCGGGGTAGTTGAAGCCCCCAAAGAAAGAAAGTTGGGCGATAGAGCTCCACCGTGAAAGACGAAAAACCCCTTATGATCATCTGGGTGATTAGTGCATGGTGTTGGTGGATGCACGGCGAGAGAATTGGCCCTCTACATCAAAATAAAAGGCCCGATAGTAATGCCCGACCGGGGCAGGTTGTATGACTATGTAATACCTGAAACTGCCGAGTACGTTGAGCCCCCCTATGTTTTTATTTAATTATAATTATAGTTGCTAAAATAACATGTTTAACCTTTATAATCGGTTGCTTCGAATTTTGTGATACTTGTGCTATGAGGTTGGACTGAGTTAGACCGGACCATGGGCCTCGAGTTTGGGTCGCGAGGGGACATGGTGACGATAATATGTTTCTATCGATGTGTGTGTGCGCGTGCGTATGCTCGCGGGTAGTTGAGCGTGCATATGAGCACTAGCAATTAAATTAATAAATAAAAAGTGTTTAGTGTCGAGCCTGTCAGACTCGTTGAGGTTCGCATGCCGATGGGTCACGGCGCAGCGTAAGTTGAGGGCGAGTTAGACTCGATGCGAGTCGAGTGTGAGTCAGGCTCGGCCATTATTAGAAAAAAAAAAAAATCAAAACCTAAAACCCGAACCCGAACCCAGCCCAAGCCCAAACCCGACCCAACCACCCCCCCTCTCTCTTTCTCTCCCTCTCTCAGCCACTCAACTCTCTCCCTCTCACTTGATCTCTCATCTCTCTCTCTCGGATCTCTCTCCCTCTCACCCGATCTCTCTTCCTCTATCTTGGATCTCTCTCTCTCTCACCCGATCTCTCATCCTCTCTCTTGGATCCCTCCTCTTGAATCAGTCCGCCCCCCCCCCCCCCCCCTCACCTCACAATCCCATCACACCCTCTCTCAAGTTATCCCCTTCCCCCCGTCTCAAGCCATTGACCTCCCCCTCGCCCCGATCCCATGAAATCTGGCCCGGATCTCGCCCGTACAGCCGACCGTCACCCTTCCCTCCTTTAAAACCCTAACCCGACCCCCATCCCCCTCCTCAGTCCGATCTCTCTATCCCTCTAGATTTGCCCCTCTTTCTCTCCCTCTTTATGGTGTTTGGTGCACTGCAGCCGGAGCAGAGGTGGCCAGTACTGGAAAGGAGCAAGGAAGAGGAGTAGCTAGCTACAACTGACAGTCCCTCCCCCCTGAGCAACCCATCCCGTTTCCCCACCTTTCTTCGATTTCTCCCTCTCTCCTATGATCCCTCTCTCGCCCCCTGTGGTGTGCTATGTACACGGCTGAAGAATAGCAGCAGCCGATGCTGACGAAGGAGCTACCGGCTGAAGGAGTTGCAGCCAAAGCCGCCGTCGACCCTTTCCTAATTGAACGATCAGCCTCCCCTCCTCGCCCCTGTTCTTTTCTTTGTGCTGCGGACGAGACCAGCAGGTCCCCTGTTGTGACCTGCATGGCCATAGCCGCCGGCCATGTGGTCGGTGGCTGTGAAGCCGGCGAAGCCAACCCTGTGCAGGTCACCCCTGTTTTTTTTTTCTTTCTCTTCTATGTGGACCTTATCGATGCCAAATCCCGGTAACCTCTGTCTTGTTGCAGCCAGGGCTACCGGTCCGGTGGCCGGCGGCTGTACAACTGACAAGGCCCGACCCATTGCATATTGCCCCTTTCTAGTACCTTGCTGTGAGGTTTGCCGATAGATTGACTATCGGTGTCTAGACAACCGGTGGCAACCTACCACCTTGGCCAAGTACCACCCGGTGCCTAGCCACAAGTGCCGACTCCCTGTGTGTATGTGTGTGTGTATCCTTGGGTGCAGAGGGTGGTGGTAATCCGATTGTGCAAAGGTTCATGCTATAGTGGGGATGATAGTGCCTACGTGCTACAGTGGTAGTGTTTCATTGAGCCGTAGTGTGATTCGTAAACACTCCAAGTCGACCCACTAGGGTTGGAGACCATTATCGACCTCTTCCATTGCTAAAACGGTTTCAACCGTACTAGGCCTTAGGAGTGAGCTAGCCATTGTGCTCACCTTAGTATAGCTTTTGTGCCACTTGCATTGTCACGTGTAGAGTAGCCATGCCACTAGGAACAACAGTATACCACTTACCCCATTAGCAGGCGACCTCGAAGTTCGACTGGTGGGGTCCGATGATTGAGCAGCCGACGATGCCAAGTCCTAATCTGGCACACACCCTTGACCTCCCCTGCAATGTTGATCTAGCCCTTGAGCCTACACTCGAGGGTAGCAGGCCAATCATTGGATCGCACATGCTTCAAGTTGATGATACCGATGCGGGTTCGACCGCCTAGGTAGAGTAAGGTCATAGAATACCTTGTGTAACCATGTGTGCACAAAACTGACCCTTGGCGGCAATGGTGCACTACTTAGCGGCCTAGGCTAGCCACTAGTACGATTCCCATACAAACCCTTCTTTTGATAGATCAAGCTCGATCGTGATCGACTTTACCGATTTCGCCATCGACCGACGCGGTTATGATATTTTGGTCGAATTAGTGCTATTGGACCCTAGTGCGACTCTTCGCATCGACAATATTGACTAACCAAGACTGTAGCATCGTTTTACGTGCCGGTAGACTGGCGTCCGATGACGTCTAAAATTCTCAACTCGGCCAACTCGGGCCTAAGCCTATATTACTCGGTAGTAAGCAATGATCATAGGCCTGCTGTGTGTTTTTGATAGTTCATGGCCATGTTGAACCAGTCGAAGAAAGAGCGGAGGTCGCCTAGCAGAAGCCCATGCTGACCAACCAGGTGACATCTACTTTCCTTGCCGTGGTCTTTGATAGTGAGAAATGAGAACAACTAGGGTAGGTGTCCATGACACTGTATGCGGGTCCCGTCGGGCATCGCCGCATGTGGTCAAGTGGACCCCTCCTTGCATGCGGAGTCGCAATTCCGATGACACATGCTTTAAAATATTAATAAAATAATCATAATTATTGCATGGACACCGTAATTAGGTATTTCCTTAAATTAAAATTTATTTTGAATAAATAATGATTATCGGAATCATCCTACTAAAAGGAGTGGCAACCCTAATATACTGGTTTTGGGGGAGTGTAGGCCTAATCGCTTTAAGAGCGATGTGATGTTTAGCTGTAGCGTTTTTATAGGTTGCGAGAGCAGTACGGAGCTAGGGTTAAACTATTCGAAATCATTAATCATCATATGTACTTTTTATCTAATTCAGTATATGCATATAAAAGTAGTTATTCACTGTGTTGAGCTTATATGATAATCTATCTTGTAAAAAGATTGGGACCTCGTGCGTGCAAGGGCCGTGAACCACCCTGCACACACAACCAAAGATCAGTAGGTTAGGGGGTTACGGGCAAGGGCTGTGGTAAAGCTAATAGGAGGTGCCATCGAGTAGGGATTGGCATAGCAATCCTGTCTTAGGGTAGTTGAAGTCTCCAAAGAAAGCAAGTTGGGCGGTAGAGCTTCACTGTAAAAGACGGGAAATCCCTTATGATCATATGGGTGACTTTGTGCACGGTGTTAGTGGGCGCACAACGAGAGAATTGGCCCTCTATATCGAAATAAAAGACCCTATAGTAATGCCCGACCGAGGGCTGGATGAATAAAATGTCTGGGGTTCACATTATGATAGATGTTTTATATGATTGCTAATTAATTATGGAATCTTAATATTGGATTATGGAATTGTAGAGCATGATAATCTAGTGACATTTAGATGTCGTTTTATCTAATTTGTTCATTAATACTGTAGAATATTAAATAAACTTTATGTTAGATAATTTAGTGACAATAGGTATTGCATGAGAAAATAGACTACTGATAGGATTAGGTTATTATTCTATAAATATTAATATTATGTACTAGGACTGCTAAATTTAATTCAATTAGCTCGGTTGTCTCATATTATTCAAGACTATTAAGATGTCACTAGCCATTAATTTGGCTAATCTCCCAATTTTCCATTGGGGGCTACTCTTTCCCACGAGTAGACTTTCCTGCAGGTACGGAGGTTCAGGAGTAGCAGTGGGAGGCTCGAGTCGGAGTTAGGGTTGCGGTAGTGTCATATTTTCAATTTGTCGTCTTGTAGTCTCTTTATTTTTGGCTATGTAATCATTGGGATTAGTATAAGAATCATTTAGTCTAAGTTTAGTGTTTTGTTATTTGTTAGTGGCAATGATACAGCTGAATTCTTTTGGGTAGGCTCATCCTCAAGGCTACATGCTTAGGATAGCTCACAATAAAAATATAAGTCTCTAAATGGCCTAATTGGCTAGCCCTGTAGGTAGGACCTCTAAACCAGTGTACTGAGTGTCAGGGAGTGGGTGAGACTCCTAGCTCGCCGTCAGTGGCTCAAGGCTAGTGCTCCCTTAGAGGGACTCCTGTTAGCAGGTAGTGGCGCCGACGTGTCACACATGCTGAGAGGATAACCTTATTAAAGGTCAAGCTTGGTCATCTCTCTATCTCTTTGTCGATAAAATTTTATTTCTTTACTTTCTTTTTAATAAAAATATTTTCATAAAAATCAAATTTTAAAATATTCCTTGTTTTTCCCTCCTTCTTCATTTATGAGAGAGCCGTAGTCCTGTGAGAAACCCTAATTGGTGTAGTTAGATGACTAAACCCAAATCCTTTCGTTTTTCTCACTTCACACCCCAGGGATCAGTCTTTAGATTTCTGGGGCGTGATAGCTGGTATCAGAGCCTAGGGATATGTTCCTAGGGGTCTTGTAAGGATGTGGTTTTATGTCTTGGAGGGTTATGCTCTAGTGGTACTAGAGTGCTTTCTTGAGATAGCCGAGAGAATTATTTGGTAAGATTTCTTAGAGTTGTCAAATGTATTATGGTGAGCATTTATAAGGATAAGAGTTTAGGGGTTGATTGTACTTGAAGACTATTGATGTTAGAGGAATTGATCGGTAACTAAGAAATTTGCCTATACTTGTGGATTTTATTGATCGAAACTTGTGAAGTCAATCTATATGTCATATGTATATGATTGTTTTAGAACTTCGATATACTATATTGTTTAGGTCTAGAGTTAGTCGTTACAATTCAAGTGTTAGTTCTTAGGAAGGAACATTTTAACCAAGATTAGTATTTTATGATCCCTTGGTAGAAGCGTAATTTTGGAGTCTTCTATATGGGATCTTTTGGGCTTTCTAATTGTAACGAGTTGACCAAGGGCTAGAGATTAAACTTCAGTGAGTAACATATTTGATTGGTTTTGGAATATGGATATATTTGAATATGTATGAAAGGATGTATGTTGTTGATGGTTTATCTGACATGGTTGTGAGGTTCTCTTTTTGTTAGTTATTATTATTTCTCGTTGACCTTTAGCATTAGAAACCTAGTCGATATTTTAGGACTCCTTAATCTTCGTTGACCCTTACCACTAGAGACCTAGCCGGTATCTTAGGATTCCTTGATTCTCCATCGACTATTAGTATTAGAGGTTTAGTCGGTATTTTTAGGATCGTCCATTATTTAGTTCTAGGTATAATAATTGGATTGGTCTTCTTATTTTTCTTCGGTGTATCATCGGTTATAATAAATCTTATATGTCACATTTAAATAAATCATATGAGTAATGATGGTTGGGGGTAGTGGTTTCAAGAAGTGCACCAGGAGATGGAAATCTCTGGTGGTGGTTTGAATTCCCTTAGTTAGTTGATTACGCATTGTCTCGGAGGAGACTTTCATGGTAGACTATGCATTGTTCCTTCGGGAGCTTTCACGGCAGACCACGCACTGTCTCGGAGGAGAATTTCACGGCAGACTACGCATCGTTCCTTCGGGAGCTTTCGCGGCAGACCACGTACTGTCTCGATGGAGACTTTCACAGCAGATTATGCATTGTTCTTTTGGGAGTTTTCGTGGCAGAGCGTGCACTGTTTCTTCGAAAACTTTGGCATCTGGCAGAACTTGCACTGTTTCCAATTGAAACTTTGGCAGCTAGTTATGTAGTTCTTGTTTGGACTCACGGAAGAGAGTGTACTGGCCAGATGGCAGTGACGTTAAGATTGATTTGGGATAAATGGGTACTAGAAAGATGTTAGTAATAATGTCAAGGGAATTGTCTATAGTTATGGAATTTAGAAATATCTTATTAGTTTCAATCTTAAGAATAGTCATACATTTAGCCGATCCACCCCGGTTGTTTCTAGTTATCCATAATTGTCTCGGTTCTCTCGTTCTCAGTTTGCTCCATTTATGAGACCTCTGTTTAATTAACTCGATGACTAGTTTAGTGCAGGGATATAGTATTTGGTGTTGGTATGCTTAGACGATGCTAGTGGGCCATTAGTTTTCTAGTGGCTGACTTTTTCAACTAAATCAGGGTTGTTTTAGTTTAGGACTAGTCACCTAGCCGTACAGTGTGTGTTATGTCATATCCTAGTTTTTGGCTCCTTTCTGTCACTAGATTAATTATTCTCTTATTTTATTGTTCTCTACTCGGGTAGTGAGTTTCCTTCCTTACCTAATTGGTGCACCATAGTATACCCTTTAGAAGGTTTCCGAGTCATACCACAATAGTATAGTTGGGAGTGTTGGTATTAGGTCTTTCATTAAGTATCGGTGTTTTAGGATTCATCATTGTTCCCTTCTTATTTTCGTTCGTTTATGGTATAGTTGTGTTATTTTGGACACAATATTTTTTAGGTTAGTCAGTATGTACGTTGGGGTGTCTAATCCGTATCATAGTGGTATTTTTCTTGTAGGTTAGTAGTGGTTGTGTAGGTAATAGAGGTGTTTGCTCTAGAGAGGAATCTCATAGGATTGAGTCGTCTGGTTGTCGTCTTCAGTTTGGATCTATAAGTGTATGAGGCTAGTTCTATGTGTATATAGGAATATTTTTTTTTAGTACCTTTAGTTGTGAGTACCTCATGATCTATTTTCATGGATCAGGTTGTTACCTTACTCTGGATAAGGGGGACACTCCTTATCTAGAAAAAGGAGACGATCTAAACTCATGAAAATCTATATTAGTTCATAATGATTAGAATGGAAAATGAAAACCCAAAACTTGTATTCGCGATGCGATGATTTGGAGGTTCATCTCTATCCTAAAGATTATGAGACTCGATTCGTATGATGTCTGGTAATTTGAGAGAAGCAGAGTTGTGAGTAATAGAGGGTCAGAGTTTTCCTTGGGTAAGATTTGTCACAGTGACTTGGCTTATTGGTTGGCAGTCATAGTGAGGAACTTCGTACTCATTGACTTTCCATTGTTCTAGTCTCTCTTCGATTTGGCAGTAGATGTTGGTAGAGTGTTACCCTTGGTTTTAATAGTTGAATTTTTGGAACAAAAATTTTAATAAGGTGGGTAGGATGTAATACCCGAAAATTCCGAGTACGCTGAGCCCCCCTATGTTTTTATTTAATTATAATTATAGTTGCTAAAATAACATGTTTAACCTTTATAGTCGGTTGCTTCGAATTTTGTGATACTTGTGCTATGTGGTTGGACTGAGTTAGACCGGACCATGGGTCTCGAGTTCGGGTCACGAGGCGATATGGTGATGATAATATGTTTCTATCGATGTGTGTGTGCACGTGTATATGCTCGCGGGTAGTTAAGCATGCATATAAGCACGGACAATTAAATTAATAAATAAAAAGTGTTTAGTGGCGAGCCTGTCGGACTCGTTGAGGTTCGCATGCCGAAGGATCACAGCGCAGAGTGAGTCAAGGGCGAGTCAGACTCGACGCGAGTCGAGTGTGAGTCGGGCTCGGCCATTATTAGAAAAAAAAAAATTTAAAACCCAAAACCCAAACCCAAACCCAGCCCAAGCCCAAACCCGACCCAACCCCCCCCCCTCTCTCTCTCCCTCTCTCTGCCGCTCAACTCTCTCCCTCTCACCTGATCTCTCATCTCTCTCTCTCTCTCTTTCTTGGATCTCTCTTATCTCTCTCGGAACTTTCTCCCTCTCACCCGATCTATCTTCTTCTCTCTTGGATCTCTCTCCTACCCGATCTCTCTTCCTCTCTCTCGGATCTCTCCTCTCTCTTGAATCCGTCCGCCACCCCCCCTCACCCACAATCCTATCACCCCTCTCTCTCAAGTCATCCCCTTCCCCCCATCTCACGCCATTGACCTCCCCCTCACCCCGATCCCATGAAATCCGGCTCGGATCCCGCCCGTACAGCCGGCCGTCACCCTTCCCTCTTTTAAAACCCTAACCCGACCCCCATCCCCCTCCTCAGTCCGATCTATGTATCCCTCTAGATCTACCCCTCTTTCTCTCCCTCTTCATGGTGCTTGGCTCGCCGCAGTCGGATCAGAGGTGGCCAGCACCGGAAAGGAGCAAGGAGGAGGAGTAGCCTACCGCAACCGACACCCCTCCCCCCTGAGCAACCCAGATCATTGCCCACCTCTCTCGGATTTCTCCCTTTATCTCCTCTAATCCCTCTCTCGCCCCCTGTGGTGTGTTACGTACGCGGTTGGAGAATAACAGCAGCCGATGCCGGAGAAGGACTTGCCAGCCGAAGGAGCTACAGCCAGAGCCACCGCCGACCCTCTCTCGACTGAACGGTCAGCCTCCCCTCCTCCCCCCTGTTCTTTTTCTTTGTGCTGCGGACCAGACCAGCAGCTCCCCTGTTGTGACCTGCGTGGCCATGGCCGCCGGCCATGTGGTCAGTGCCTGTGCAGCCGGCAAAGCCGACCCTGTGTAGGCCGCCCCTGTTTTTCTTTTTTCTCTTTTTCTTTTTTATTTTTCTTTCTCTTCTATATGGACCTTACCGACGCCAAATCCCGGTAACCTCCATCTTGTTGCAGCCATGGCTACCGGTCCAATGGCCAGCGGCTGTACAACCGACAAGGTCCGACCCATTGAATGTTGCCCCTTTCTCGCACCTTGCTGCGAGGTGTGCTGACGGCTTGACTACCGTTGGCTAGACAACCGGTGGCAACCGACCACCTTGGCCAAGTACCACCCGGTGCCTAGCCACAAGTGCCGACTCCTTGTGTGTGTATGTGTGTGTGTGTGTGTGTATCCTTGGGTACAAAGGGTGGTGGTAATCTGATTGTGCAAAGATGCATGCTATAAAGGGGATGATAGTGCCTCCGTGCTACAGTGGTGGTGTTTCTTTGAGCCGTAGTGTGATTCATAAACACTCCAAGTTGACCCTCTAGGGTTGGAGACCATTATCAACCTCTTCCTTTGCTAAAACGGTTCCGACCGTACTCGGCCTTAGGAATGAGCTAGCCATTGTGCTTAGCTTAGTATAGCTTTTGTGCCACTTGCATTGTCGCGTTTAGAGTAGCCATGCCACTAGGAACAACAGTATACCACTTACCCCATTAGCGGGCGACCTCGGAGTTCGACCGGTGGGAGTCCGATGATTGAGCAGCCGACGATGCCAAGTCCTGACCTGGCACAAACCCTCGACCTCCCCTGTAATGTCGATCTAGCCCTTGAGCCCACACTCGAGAGTAGCAGTCCAATCTCATCGGATCGCGCATGCTTCAAGTTGATGATACCGATGCGGGTTCGACCGTCTAGGTAGAGTAAGGTCATAGAATACCTTGTGTAACCATGTGCGCACAAAACCGACCCTTGGCGGCAACGGTGCACTACTTAGCGGCCTAGGCTGGCTACTAGTATGATTCTCGTGCAAACCCTTCTTTTGATAGATCAAGCCCGACCATGATCGGCTTTGCCGATTTCGCCATCGACCGACGCGGTTTTGATCGTTTGGTCGAATTAGTGCTATTGGACCCTAGTGCGACTCTTCACATCGATAATGTTGACTAACCAAGACTGTAGCATCGTTTTGTGTGCCGGTAGAACGATGTTCGCTGACGCCTAAAATTCTTGACTCGGCCAACTCGAGCCTAAACCTATATTACTCGGTAGTAAGCAATGACCATAGGCCTGTTATGTGTGTTTGATAGTTCATGGCCGTGTTGAACCAGTCGAAAATAGAGTGGAGGTCGCCTAGCCGAAGCCCGTGCTCACCAACCAGGTGACATCTACTTCTCTTGCCGTGGTCTTTGATAATGGAAAATGAGAACAACTAGGGTAGGTGTCCATGACACTACATGCGAGTCCCGTCGGGTATCATCGTATGTGGTCAAGTGGACCCCTCCTTGCATGCGGAGTCGCGATTCTGACGACGCAAGCTTTAAAATATTAATAAAATAATCATAATTATTGCATGGACACTGTAATTAGGTATTTCCTTAAATTTAAATTTATTTTGAATAAATAATGATTATCAGAATCACCCTACTAAAAGGAGTGGCAACCCTAATATACTAATTTTGAGGGAGTGTAGGCCCAATCGCTTTAAAAGCAATGTGACCTTTAGCTGTAGTGTTGTTATAGGTTGTGAGAGTAGTGCGGAGCTAGGGTTAAATTGTTCGAAATCATTAATCATCATATGTACTTTTTATCTGTTTTAGTATATGCATATAAAAGTAGTTATTCACTGTGTTGAGCTTATATGATAATCTATCTTGTAAAAAGATTGGAACCCAGTGCGCGCAAGGGCCTTGAACCACCCTGCATGCATAGCCGAAGATCAGTAGGTTAGGGAGTTATGGGCAAGGGCTGTGGTAAAGCTAATAGGAGGTGCCCTCGAGTAGGGATTGGCCTAGCAATCTTGTTTTGGGGTAGTTAAAGCACCCAAAGAAAGCAAGTTAGGCGGTAGAGCTTGTTGAGTGTCCAAATTAGTATTATTGCATTTCCTTTTTCATGGATATCTCAATCACTCTCTTGCGTAAAACATTCATATTACACATAAAGTGCATAAATTTCATTTCATCATTGCATTGTACAATTTTGTACGGAAACATCGGTATATTGCTTTGCATTCATACATTATATGCATGAAAATTACAAAGACTAATAATCAAATATTATTTTTCACTATAAGGAACTGATGGGTATCATCATTCTATGTCTGTTTTGCAGTAAATGGGTTCATCATCATCGCGCGTAGTTACTATGGAGCGTGACATACAGTGGGCATCATCACAATACTTTGGTAGCGGACTTAAGGCGCTCGCCAATGATCGACACGCGGAGGAACTAGCACAAAGGAAATGCTCTTTGCAAGACCAGCACACACAGCTCGGAAGTGAAGTACTAAAAGACAAGGCCTGAACTCGGAATACACCTAAGCTGGGCCACCTTTTCTCTCTCTTCCCTTCTCTTCTTTCTCGTTTCTTTTCTTTTCTCTTAATTAATTTTAGCCATTCTTAAATCCATCTCATCCGATCTCATAGCCATCTAACAGCTCACTAGAGGCTGACTTAAACCCATCCTTACTCGTCCAAAACTCGACTGAAATCCCCACTCGAAAACCAATATGTAGATATGCATTAGACCCAACACGATCTCAACGGTCCATTGCACCCTCACCCGTCATGCATGCACATCACATCGGAGTGCCAGATCATAGCCATGTGAGCCAACATGAAAACACTCCATGTTTCACCATGCAAGCATAAACCCATCCCAACCATCCTTTTCTAGAAAAGAAACCCATGCCAACCCATACGTTGCATACACCCAAACCCAACTCTTTTCCATGTGAACCCAGCCATGCATGCATCGCAGCCGTCCGTACCCCAGTTATCCCTCACATGCACGTGACCAACTCCAATCCCCTCTCTCTTTCCCATTCTTGATCCGAATCCCAGCTCTCTTTTCTCAAAATCAATCGCAGTCGTCCCTTCCATGCACATGCATGCATGTGCCACATTAAAAACCCAAGCACTTCAAACCAATCACAGCCATGCAACCCGACCTGAGTGCAGCCCTCACCAAACTGATCAGCGATTAGCCCATCTTTCCTGATCTTTCTCTTTCCATTTTCTCCCCTCTTTAGCTGCAATCCGTAATCTTCCCTCTCTAAAAAAATCTCTCTTAAATGCATAATCTCCTTATTAAAAGCCGTCCAGATCCTCCCTAATCTCTCTACCATCGCAGCTGTCCGATCCGATCCTCATGCGTCACCCCTCAGCCAGCTGGCCGAGTCCCCCACGTCCTCCTAAAGTCACTCCTTCCCATCCGGACCTCATTGTAGCCGTCCATATCTGAAAACCCATCCTGTACCATGCATGCATGCAGTGATCACAGGCGTCCCATGCATCAAGCCCCCCCCCACCGAACTTCTCTCTCTCTAATTCATTTGATCAGATCCTCCCCATAAAAATCTGCCGACCCCCTATTTTCTCTCTCTTTCCATAATTATTCTCTCTCTAGATCTAAATCCCGATTGCACTCTCTTTCTCATGCAATCTCTCTCTATCCTCATTTATCTCTCTCTTAAAAGCCCCTCTTTATTTCCTCCTCCTTCCTCTCATCTATTTCCTTTTCCTCTCCTCTCTCTAAAACCGTCCAAGCCCCACTCTCTCTCTAGATCCTACCGTCCACAACCATCTCTCTCTTTCCCTCAATTAAATTCCTATAATAATCCATGCATGGACACCCCGACCGGATCCCATGTATATTTCTTTTCTTAAGAGCCATGCAGGGTTATAAATGCAGTCTTTATTCTCTCATTTACTCCCCTTTCCATTCATACCATACAAACCCTTGCAAGCTAACATCCGACCCTTTCTCTCTCTATTCACCCAATCTCGATCGTCACTCCCTCGCGAGCTCCAACTATACCCAAAACCCACAGAATCCCTCATGATATCCTCTTTCCATTCTCTCCCCCTCTCTAGCTGTCATCCGATCATCCCTCTTTAAAACTGAAATCCCAATCGTGATCCCTAACATCTCTCTCCCCATTCCATCATAACCACCCACTTAATCACAGCCATCCGTAGTCCCTTGCACCCAGCTTTCTTTCTCTAAATTTCACTGATCTTCTCTCTCTTTCTACGTGGCAAAAACAGCCTCGAGATCCTATCTATCATTCTCTTTCCCGATTTCTCTCTTTCCTTTCTTTCGGTCCACACACTATCACAGCCGTCCCTTGAACCCAGCTGTACCCGAGCCCCCTCTTCTCTCTCCTAAAATTCTCTCTTACCCAATCATCTCTCTGCTGCGACCTCTCCTTCTCTTCTAAGTCTTCTATGGTTTCCTTCTTCCCCAAGCTTCCTCTCTATTTAAAGGTGGACCATGGTAGGAAAAAAAAAAGGAGGAGGAGAGGGGGGACGGGGGGAGAGAGACCGAACCGACCCCTCCCGCCAGGGAGGGGCAGGCATCCATTTTTCCATAGTACTTTCACCATAATTTTATTCATTTTGAGAGAGTGTGTGTGTGTGTGTGATTCTTGTTATTTGCGAAGAAAGGAAGTAGTCGGGTGTAATCGTAGTTTTTTATTCAATAAAAGTTCTTTTGTCATCTTATTATTATGTGCTCTTCTTTTTCTGCAATTTTTCTTTCTTTATTCTTTCTGTACTTGCATCATGCCCGGCTAAATTCCCTCCAGCTAGGTAGAGGGATCCGATGCCATGATAAATAGTTAGCTTCACTTGTAAATTGCTCTTTATTGCGCTAAATGGTAATGCCTCTATATTAATCGATTTTAATTATGGAGAGCTAGCTCTCCCGTGTTTCCATTCAATTGGGATTCGGGTGATACTTCACACTCCAATAGTTAATCATTGGTTAAGTAGGCAAACGATTAAATTTATTCTTATCTAATTTTCGTTATATAAATTCTCACAATTGAATTAGTTTTACTTCTTCACTATAAGAAGAATTCTATTCATAATATTGTGAGAATATTATATAATAAAAGTAGATAAAGTGGGCTTTAACTCTAAATCTTCCGCTTGAGACGGTAAAACTTCCGTTCTTAAGTGTGGATAAATGAGAGTGACATTGCAAGAGAAGTGACTCTATACTATGGTTTACAAATCCCTCTCCTAGGTGGATTTATTTCTAGTATAGTTTAATTTTAATTATTAGTTTTCTGCTTTTAATTCCTAAAATAAATTATTTTCAGAAATAATAAAAAATCCAAACTCCCTTCAAGTCAATCTAGCTTCACTTGTGATCTTTTCTCTAGGCATCAAATTACGTGTGGTTCGATCCTTACTTGCACTATACTTTCAAAATTCTCTGAGTTATAATTGCAGGTATTGGTTTTTGATAAATAGCTTTTTCATACAACGACACTTAGCAAAAAGCATTCTATCAGAGCTCCACCGTAAAAGACGAGAAACCCCTTATGATTATATGGGTGATCAATTTTGTTCACGGTGTTGGTGGGTGCACGGCGAGAGAGTTAGCCCTCTACATTGAAATAAAAGATCCTATAGTAAAGACCGACCGGGAGTAGGATGAACAAAATATCTGGGGTTCACATTATGATAGATGTTTTTATATGATTGCTAATTAATTATGGAATCTTAATATTGGATTATGGAATTGTAGAGCATGATAATCTAGTGACATTTAGATGATCATTTTATTTAATTTGTTTATTAATACTGTAGAATATTGAATGAACTTTATGTTAGATAATCTAGTGACAGTAGGTATTGCATGAGAAAATAGACTGCTGATAGGATTGTGTTATTCTTCTGTAAATATTAATATTATGTACTACGACTGCTAAATTTAATTCAATTAGCTCGGTTGTCTCATATTATTAAAAACTATTAGGATGTCACTAGCCATTAATTTGGCTAATCTCCTAATTTTCTATTGGGGGCTACTCTTTTCCACGAGTAAACTCTTCTACAGGTACGGAGGTTCAAGAGTAGCAGTGGGAGGCTCGAGGTGGAGTTAGGGTTGCACTAGTGTCATATTTTCTGTTTGTCATCTTTTAGTCTCTTTATTTCTGGCAATGTAATCATTGGGATTAGTATAAGAATCATTTAGTCTAAGTTTAGTGTTTTGTTATTTGTTAATGGCAATAATACAGCTGAATTTTTTTAGGTAGGCCCATCCTCAAGACCACAAGCATAGGATAGCTCACAATAAAAATATAAGTCTCTAAATGGCCTAATTGGCTAGCCCTATAGGTAGGACCTCTAAACCAGTGTATTGAGTATCAGGGAGTGGGTGAGACTCCTAGCTCACCGTCAGTGGCTCGAGCCCCGTGCTCCCTTAGAGGGACTCCTGTCAGCAGGTAGTGGCGCCGACGTGTCACACATGCTGAGAGAATAACCTTGTTAAAGGTCGAGCTTGGTCATCTCTCTATCTCTTTGTCGATAAAATTTTATTTCTCTACTTTCTTTTAAATAAAAATATTTTCACAAAAATCAAGTTTTAAAATATTCCTTGTTTCTCCCTCATCCTTCTTCATTTATGAGAGAGCCGTAGTCCTGTGAGAAACCCTAATTGGTATAGTTAGATGACTAAACTCAAATCCTTTCGTTTTTCTCACCTCACACCCCAGGGATCGGTCTTTAGATTTCTTGGGCATGACAGACTGTTTACATGATGACCTAGTCACAGTAGGATTTGCATGTGAATATAGAGATTGCATGGACACATAGGACGTGATTGAGAACATAGCTTAATAATTAGGTTAAGCAATAAATTGTCTTAAAATATGAGAGTTATTAATTATTAAAACTGTTAGCTTGTCACTAGCCATTAATATAGTTAATCTGCCAAATGTAATTTTGGGGGCTACTCATTCCCACGAGTAGACTCTCCTGCTGGAGTAGAGGCACAAGAGCAGCAGTAGGAGTCCAGCAGCGAGTTTAGAGTGACAACTTGTCTTTCTTATTTTCTAGTATGACAATTTTAGTAGTGGTTCGTTTTCATTCGATGTAATCGTACTGGATTGGAATGAAAGTTTCTAAGTTAGTTAGTCTAGATTAGTGCTCTGTGATTGCTAATAGTGATGATCCAGCTGAAACCTTTTGGGTAGGCCTCTCCTTAAGTCCCCAAGCCCAGGATAGTTCACAATAAAAATATAAGAAAAGAACTGACCTAATTGACTAGCCTAGTAGATAGGACCTCTAAGTCAGTAGGATTTGCATGTGAATATAGAGATTGCATGGACACATAGGACGTGATTGAGAACATAGCTTAATAATTAGGTTAAGCAATAAATTGTCTTAAAATATGAGAGTTATTAATTATTAAAACTGTTAGCTTGTCACTAGCCATTAATATAGTTAATCTGCCAAATGTAATTTTGGGGGCTACTCATTCCCACGAGTAGACTCTCCTGCTGGAGTAGAGGCACAAGAGCAGCAGTAGGAGTCCAGCAGCGAGTTTAGAGTGACAACTTGTCTTTCTTATTTTCTAGTATGACAATTTTAGTAGTGGTTCGTTTTCATTCGATGTAATCGTACTGGATTGGAATGAAAGTTTCTAAGTTAGTTAGTCTAGATTAGTGCTCTGTGATTGCTAATAGTGATGATCCAGCTGAAACCTTTTGGGTAGGCCTCTCCTTAAGTCCCCAAGCCCAGGATAGTTCACAATAAAAATATAAGAAAAGAACTGACCTAATTGACTAGCCTAGTAGATAGGACCTCTAAGTCAGTATACCGCGTGCTAGGGAGTGGGTGAGGCTACTTGGCTCGCTGTCGGAAGCTTGAGCCTCGTGCTCCCTTAGAGGGACTCCTGTCAGTATGTGGTGTCACCGACAGGTCACACATACTGAAAGGATAGCCCTTTTGTATGTCGAGCGTGATCTTCTCTCTATCGAAATTTTTTACCTTTCTTGTTTTCCTCTTAAAAAAAATCTTTTTATAAAAATCAAGTCTAAATACCCCTTCTTTCTTTCAATGTGTGAGAGTGGAATAGAAGCCCGGTGAGAATCCCATTTGGCATAGTTAAGTGACTAGACCCAAAATTCTCTTTTTGGGCATAGTTAAGTGACTAGCCCGGTGAGAATCCCATTTGGCTTTGGGCATTCGAGAAAGCCCAAAGCCATACCGTCGGCATGCGACGACGAAGCTCGAAGCCTCCGCTTTGGCATTCGAAGTCGAAGCCCGAGGTCTGGGTAGGGTTTTTGGGCCTTAGTTTTTGGGAGTCTAGTTTTTTGAGGTCGAGTTTAGGGGGGTTTTGGAGTATCCATAAAAACTGACCCCCCTTCCCCAGACCTTGTGCACCAAAACCAACCCCCCTACTGTCTGTGCTTCAAACCGAGCCCCCCCCCCTTTGGTGCCTTGCATCAAAACCGACCCCCCTTCCCCTTGTTGGAAACAAATCAGAGGCGCAACAAAAGCCGGACTCGATCTTAGGATCGATACGGTGTGCGATACATTTTTAAATTTTCTTAAGAAACAATCATATGCGCAAGATTAAAATGAAATACAAACGAACCCCTATGGTCATCTATCGAAACACACCATAAACGTTATGCATGCAATTCAATAGATCTAGGGTTTTGTTTATTATACCTCCGTGTGGGCAGGGGCGGACCCAGAAATTTTCACTTGAGGGGGCCAAACTAGTAGAATGCATAGTGGATTAGAAAATTTATAAATTCTAATATTGATTTTTTAACAAAAAATCTTATCATATATTCGTAGTAAAAAACGACATATGATAAGATCATAACTAAAAAGTACTTTACAGCCCATCAAGAACAAATGCATACAAAAATATATCTAGACAACTTTGGCATGGATACGCACAATATCAAAACTAAAAAAATAAATAATTATTGTAGAAATATATCAAGTAAAAATGACATAGATATGTTAAAAAAAATATATAATAAAAAGATCAAACATCCATTATCAAAGTTGTGCTCGACGATCTTTTAGAGAATAGAAATCATCTATGATTGAGTCTGAACTAAAAGTCTCAGCAAGTTCTTTCTCAATATAAACAGACAAGTAATCTGCAAGAAACTCATTCTCCATCTTGTTGCGAAGTTTGGTTTTGACAATTTTTATTGCTGAAAATGCTCGCTCTGTAGTCGCAGTGGAAACTGGAAAAGTCAACACAAGACGAATCAATCTATCAATAAGATAATAGACTTTTGACTTATCTGTTTCCACTAATCCTCGGCATAGTTCAGATATTATATACAGATTCTGCAAATTTGGATGATGAGGTACATCGAGCTCATAATGTTGCAACTGAAATCTCAAAAGAACTCGTTCTTGCTCTGTAAAATCTTCAGGGTAAAACTTATGTACAAGACTGCAAATGCTATCAATTTTAAATAATTTATAACCATCATTAGGATCCAAAGCTGAGCTAAGAATAAGCAGTTCCATTGTTTGCTCGCTAAATCTATTATTCAATTCATGCAGTTGAGAGTCTATTGCAGTGATGAATATGTCAATCCGATAATGATGCTCAATTGTAATTTGATCTTTTTGATTAAGAGACCGACCTTGACCCATTATATAACGAGCACTCATATCAGGCATTTCAAAGTTATAACTTTCACAAAATGATTTCACTTTCTCAAGTAGAGCCTCCCAACCATCTTCTCTCAACTTTTGAATGAGTGCTTTTGTAGTTGAGACTAGATGCATCGCATTTAAAATATCTTGAGATTTGTGTTGCAAAGTCTGACAAAGGATATCGGTGATTCCCATAACTTCTTTCACCAAATGCAAAATAAATACAAACTCAAATGATGTAATCGTATTATAAGAAGCATCAGCATCCCCACGTTGAGAGTAAGTGGATCCATCTTTAATGATGTTTTGAAGAACTGAACAAGTTGCACCAAATATCTTTATTAAACTGCAAACGGAAGAAAAATGAGAGCCCCAAGTATCTCCAGCACGTTGCAAAGTGCCAATCTGATTAGCCCCACTACCAGTCTCAAGTTCATCAATAGCTATCATATGTGCAATTTGAGCTGCTTGAGCATACTGTAATTCACTGTTTCGTTTGCAAGAAGCACCAATGATATTGACAACAGAAGTTAATTTTGAAAAGAACTGATGAACTGGGATTACCTTTCTAGATGCTGCAACTAATGCTAACTGTAGGCGATGAGCAAAGCAATGTACATAATATGCATATGGACAAACATTAAGAAACAATGCTTGTAATCCATTCCATTCACCTCGCATATTGCTGGCCCTATCATATCCTTGACCTCGAATGTTCTGAATATTGAGATTATAACGAGAAAGTACGGCTAATAACTCTTTTTTAAGAGTCAATGCAGAGGTGTCTTTAACACGCACAAGGTCAAAAAAGCGTTCTCGTATAAAACCAGTTGCATCAACGAATCTTAAAACAAGTGCCATTTGCTCTCTCTTTGATTCATCACGTGCTTCATCAACAAGAATACAGAATTTAGCATCCCCAATTTCCTCACGAATCATATTTCTCACTTTGCTAGATAGAATATGCAAAATCTCTTTTTGAATATTTGGTGATGTATATTTTGCATTTTTTAGAGCATTTTCTAAGACGAGTTCAGAAACTTTATCATTATATGATGCTAAAATCTTTATCATTTCTATAAAATTACCTCGGTTTCTTGAATCTGGGGTTTCATCATGACCTCTGAAAGCACATCCTTGAAATGTAAGCCATCGAATAGAATCAATTGAAGCCTTGAGCCGCAACCTATTATTCAAAATTTGTTCTGAAGATTGTGCATGCATCACTTTGTTAATATGCTGAGATTGATTCATTAAATCTCTACAAGATCGTACAGCACTATTATGTGGTGAACAAGGGTCTTCTCCCACATGATTTAGAAAAGTGTTATGAAACGGTGGTTGCATCGGATATGGATGCCCACCGGATAAAGACCCCTGGATTCTAGGGATTTAGAGATTTACCCCGTCTCTATCCTAACCTCCGATTATGCCTATATATAGGGGTCTTGTGTTAATAATATTACGACTCTTTTCGCAACACGTTATCAGCACGAGAAAGGCACGACCCAGCCTCGGCTCTTCTCCCCGGCTCCAGATCTCGACCCCGCCTCGGCAGACCCCATCGCAAAGAGAGAGGAAGAGAAGAAGAGAGAGAGACCTTCTCTCACCCGGCTCCGGCTCTCGTTCTCCCTGACTCCGGACCTCGTCCCGTGCGGTCTCCGTTTCTTGTCCTCTCCAACTCCGGCCCATCGCAACAGCCAACCTGGTACGCCTGAAGAAACCCCCCCCTCTCGCATTTTTTCGTAACCGGTCGGAGCCTCCTCCGACCGTGCTTACGTTTTTCCCTGAGACGATCGGCCTCTCTGGCCGAGACCCCGAACACACCGGACCTCGCGCGCGCCTCCACCGATGTCGAGCGACCGTGACAAACCCACCGGAACTCGCGCGCGCCTCCGCCGGTCAAAAGACCTGCCGCTGCAACAGGTGCAGCTCGCCGGACCTCGCGGCTGCGGGTGAGGCTGCACGCGGGTGACGCACGCAAATGGCAGCGGCTGAGGCTGCGGGTGACGCAAGCGAACGGCGGTGGCCGGCGACGCACAGGATCGGCTGAGGCCGGCGCAGATAAAAAAAAAAAAAAAAAAAAAAAAAAAAAAAAAAAAAACAGGGTTTATCTTCTGAGACCAACGGAGAAGATAAACAGTGTTTATCTTCTCCGGGTTCAATATCTATTTCACACCCCGACCCGTTGTATTATTATTTTAGACCCGACCCGACTGGATTTATACAAACCTGAATCTGGTTTGTACGATTAGACCCGACCCGACTGGATTTATACAAACCTGAATCTGGTTTGTACGAATAGACCCGACCCAACTGCTGTATAAGCAGACCCGACTGCTATACAGCAGACCCGACCTGACTGTTATATAGGAGACCCGACCCGACTGTATTTTTACAGATCTGACCCGTCCATTATTATATGCACTTACATATATTTGATTGTCTGTTTTGATATACACCGTTCATTTAAATATTCTTTTGTAAGCCCGATCTATATTCAAATTGTTCGATCCATATATGGATCTTGGGTATCTGAAATATTCTGGACGCATCGGTACGGTCAGATTTTACTACTTCATACACACTGTTTATGTATTTAACTGTTTAGCCCCTAAGGGACCAATTTGCAATATCTGTTTTACAAATAAGGACAGAATTGTCCTTAATTGTAACAGACTCTATATTTATCTTGTGTTCCATGTGCATAATATGTTATTCTCTGCATTAATTGTATTTTAAGCAATTAGTACCTTTTTAGAAAAGCTTGGCAAGGCGCATGACGGTTCCATAGAACCCGCTCTACCTTGGCAAGTGGTTTCTAAAAGGATCCTATTAATACTGAGTATTAATAAGTTTTTTTTTGTACATGGCATGTCACTTGTTTTCTACAACATGCCTTTATATGTTAATGTGATGATAATCATAGTAATTAATGTTAACATTCATTAAATCTTCAGATGTCGAACATTACAAAATTAGACTTCCATGCATTAAATGTCAATGGAAGCAATTTTCTGAATTGGCGAGTAGATAGTTTGCTACATCTACAAGCGAAGAACTTAGAGAAAGCTCTAGAAGAGAAGAATGGATTGAAACCGGATGAAAAAGCTAAAGCCCTCATCTTCCTTAGGCACCACATACACGAAGATCTGAAAAATGAATATATGAACATAGTAGATCCAGCAGATCTCTGGAAGGCACTCAAGGAACGCTACGATCACCAGAAGATGATCACTTTGCCTGCAGCAAAGAGCGAATGGATCTCCCTCAGGTTCCAGGACTTCAAGACTGTGGCTGAGTTCAACTCGAAGTTACTCAACATCGTCAGCAAGCTGAAGCTCTGTGAGGAGAAAATAGATGATGCTCAGATGATCGATAAAACACTCTCTACCTTCCACCCAAATAACATTATTTTACAACAGCAATACAGGGGGATGAAGTACCAGAAGTACTCGGAACTCATAGAGGTTCTCCTGATCGCTGAAGAACATAATAACCTACTGGTAAAGAATCACAATTCTAGACCCACTGGATCATTGGCATTGCCAGAAGCAAACGCCAATGATTTCTACCAAGGTAGAGGCAGAGGTAGAGGTAGAGGAAGAAGAGGTGGAAGACACGGCAGAGGAGGGCGCAATAACTACCCTGGAAGAGGTAGAAATCACCCTGGAAGAGGTGGACGTCAGAATCATCCTCGAAGAGATGATTATTATGGTCCTAGGAAGGACACTCACTTTAAAAACAAGTGGATTGCTCCTCAGAATCCAGAAAAGAATAATCCCTCTAAACCTGAAGATAAGAGGGACACATGTTTTGAATGTGGAAAGGAAGGACACTGGTCCAGAAACTGCCGTGCTAGTAAACATGAGAAGAATAAGTACAAAAGTACAGGGGTCCCTGCAGAGACAAATATGAATGAAGATAATAATGAGTGGCCTGAAGATTACCACAAACAGACCGATGCCCTGAAGACATCGTACCTGGACAGTTCAGACTACTTTGATGAACTAGACGATGGCACATTAAATCCCTGAATCTTGGGATCTCTGAAGACTTTAGTTTTTCTTTTATTTATTCTGTCAGACACTGCTAAGTAGTCTTTATTTCCTGTCAAACATTGCTAAGTAATTTTATTTCCAGTCAGACATTATTCAGTAGTTTTTATTCTGTCAGACATTGTTAAGTAATTTTTATATTCTATTGGATATTCTCAATTTATATTGTCGTTCTGGTGATTTTACTTAGAAATTGTGTTAGTAAGTTTTATCATTGATACTTCTCTTATGGTATTTATTGACTCATAAATTATCATTTAGGAACGATGACCAACTGCAAAGAGATTTGCCTGATAGATAGTGCAACAACACATACCATACTGAAACACAGAAAATTCTTTACAAATGTTGAATATAATTCACGTATGGTTACTACAGTGGCTGGCCCTACTGACATAGTTACAGGGTCCGGAAGAGCCCATATACTTTTACCTAATGGTACTCATTTGCTAATTAAGGATGCTCTATACTCAGAAAATTCCAGAAGAAATTTACTGAGCTTCAAAGACATCCGAGCAAATGGATATCATTTAGAAACTACAAATGAAGGCAATCTAGAATACCTCTGCATCACATCTAAGAACGGAGAGCATATTTCCATACTAGAAAAATGCTCGACCCTATCTTTAGGGTTATACTTTACCCACATTGGGGTTATGGAGTCCTATGCCACTCACTTGAACCAGAAGTTCCCAAATCCTGAAGATTTGGTCCTTTGGCATGATAGATTAGGTCACCCAGGGTCCGGTATGCTTAGAAAGATCATTTACAATTCCTATGGTCATCCTCTTAACAATCGACGTTTGATTTTTCCAAATGACCATTTTTTGTGACCCTTGTTCCCAAGGGAAGTTAATCACTAGACCTTCTTTTAAGAAAATAGAGACAGAATCACCTACCTTCCTGCAGAGGGTTCAAGGTGATATCTGTGGTCCTATACACCCTCCTAGTGGTCCATTTAGATATTTTATGGTCCTAATAGATGCATCTACTAGATGGTCATACGTGAGCCTACTCTCTACTAGAAATTTAGCATTTGCTAGATTATTATCCCAAATTGTCAAACTTAGAGCTAGTTTTCCTGATCACCCTATCAAATCTATCCGATTGGATAATGCAGCTGAATTCTCTTCTAAAATCTTCAATGACTTCTGCACATCCATCGGAATAGAAGTCGAACATTCTGTTCCCCATGTCCACACCCAGAATGGCCTTGCTGAAGCTTTTATCAAGCGATTGCAATTAATAGCTAGACCATTACTCTTACAATCAAGACTTCCAATTTCTGCATGGGGGCATGCTATCTTGCATGCTGCTAATCTTGTTAGACTTAGACCTACTTCATACCATAATTTTTCTCCTGCACAACTTGTGTCAGGTATTCAGCCTAATATTTCTCATCTTAGAAAGTTTGGATGTGCTGTACATGTCCCTATTCCCCCTCCAAATAGAACTAAGATGGGTCCCCAACGTAGATTGGGGATTTATATCGGTTTTGACTCACCTTCAATCATAAGATTCTTAGAACCCTTAACAGGTGATCTATTTACTGCTAGATTTGCAGATTATCATTTCGATGAGACAGTCTTCCCGCCGTTAGGGGGAGATAAAGAAGTTTCTAGGCAACGACCTGTTCCTGAAGAACGGCGTGAATTATCGTGGAATACTTCCACTATGTCTCATCTAGATCCTAGATCTCCCCAATGTGAGGTAGAAGTAAAAAGGATTTTGCATTTGCAAGATATCGCAAATCAATTACCTGATGCCTTCAATGATGCAACTAATGTAACTAAGTCGTTTGTTCCAGCCAAGAATGTACCTGCAAGAATTAATATTCCAACTCCCACTAATGAAACTACTGCACGTCAGAAACGTGGCAGACCTATAGGTTCCAAAAATTCAGTTCCCCGGAAGAGGAAGTTGAATGAGAAATCATGCCCTAAAACTCCAGAAGAAGTTATGGTTCCAGAAGAACCTGGTCATAATGCTCCAGAAGAGATTATGGACCATATTTTTCCAGAAGAAAATATTTCCCAACGGCCAAATTTCCCTCAAACTCCTGAAGAGATCCCTGCAGTGATTATGGATAAGGTACCGGTACCAAATAATGAGAGCTCAATATTCCATATGAGGGGTGAAATTTGGGACCGAAAGGAAATAGTCATCGATGACATATTTGCATACAAAGTAGCTACTGAAATAACAAAGGGCGATGATGAAGATAATGAACCACGTAGTATCTATGAATGTCGACATAGAACTGATTGGCCAAAATGGAGAGAAGCTATTCAAGCTGAACTTGAATCTCTCAAGAAACGTGGAGTATTTGGACCTATAGTACAAACACCAAATAACGTAAACCCTGTAGGTTTCAAATGGGTGTTTGTAAGAAAAAGAAATGAAAATAATGAAATCGCTAGATATAAGGCAAGGCTTGTAGCCCAGGGATTCCTGCAGAAACCCGGGATTGATTATGAAGAGACCTATTCCCCTGTTATGGATATAGTTACATTTAGATATCTCATTAGTCTCACAGTTTCTGAAAAACTAGAGATGAGGCTAATGGATGTCGTAACGGCATACCTATACGGGAACCTAGACACAGATATTTATATGAAAATCCCAGAAGGATTCAAGTTGCCTGAAGCAACATTAAAAGTCCCAGAAGGATTTAAGTTGCCTGAAGCAACATCAAAGAGTGCGCACTCGATAAAACTAAGACGAGCATTGTACGGCCTGAAGCAATCCGGAAGGATGTGGTACAATCGCCTTAGTGAATACTTGTCTAGGGAAGGTTATAAGAATGATCCCATATGCCCATGCGTTTTCATAAAGAAATCAGAAAATGGTTTTACTATAATTGCAGTTTATGTGGATGACATAAACTTGATTGGGACTCCTGAAGAGCTCAAGAAAACTTCTGATTATCTAAAAAGGGAGTTTGAAATGAAAGAACTTGGTGATACTAAGTTTTGTCTCGGCCTACAGATCGAGCGTAACTCTAGTGGGATTCTAGTACATCAATCCTTATATACTGAAAATTTGTTAAAGAAATTTAATATGGATAAATGTCACCCACTAAGCACTCCCATAGTTGTTAGACCTCTTGATATTCATAAAGATCCATTTAGACCTAAAGAGGAACATGAAACTATTCTTGGTTCTGAAAAACCGTATTTAAGTGCTATTGGTGCTTTATTGTATTTAGCTCAATGTACTAGACCAGATATATGTTTTTCTGTTAATCTATTGGCTAGATACAGTTCAGAACCAACTCTTAGGCATTGGAATGGAATAAAGCAAATATTTAGATATTTGCGAGGAACCACTGATATGGGATTGTTTTATTCTTGTGGTACTCCTCACTTGATTGGTTATGCAGATTCAGGTTTTCTCTCTGACCCCCATAAGGGTCGATCCCAAATAGGGTATGTATTTTTGAATAACAATGCAGCTATTTCTTGGAGATCGACCAAACAAATACTTGTGGCCACATCATCGAACCATGCTGAAATATTAGCCCTGCATGAAGCAAGTAGAGAATGCGTATGGTTGAGGTCACTTGTGCAGCATATCAGAAGCAGTTGCCAGTTGGCATCAGTTACCAAAGAGCCGACAGTTATTCACGAAGATAATGCCGCATGTATTGCTCAAATTCAAGCTGGCTTCATCAAGGGAGATCGAATAAAGCACATCTCACCAAAGTTTTTCTACACCCACGAACTTCAGAAGAAAAGGGAGATTGAAGTCAAGCAAGTACGGTCAAGCGACAATCTTGCGGATCTTTTCACCAAAGCTTTGCCCAAGTCTACTTTCCAGAAGATGGTGTACGGCATCGGACTGCGACGGCTCAATCACCAAACAAATTGATGTAATATAATCAGGGGGAGAGATGTAATAATGTAATAAGGAGGAGATATAATCAGGGGGAGAGATGTAATAGTGGTAATGTAATAGTTAGGCGGAGGGCATCCTGAAGATGCAAAATTTATGCGTGCTGTACTCTTTTTCCTTTGGTAGGGTTTTTCCCACAGGGTTTTCCCATCAAAGGTTTTAACGAGGCAGCATTATGCGCACCCACCATAGTTCCTGAAGAACTTGTTCCTGAAGAACTAAGATTGTACTCTTTTTCCTTTGATAGGATTTTTTCCACTGGGTTTTTCCATCAAAGGTTTTAATGAGGCAATCATTGATAAATGGTGGTCATCCAAGGGGGAGTGTTATGAAACGGTGGTTGCATCGGATATGGATGCCCACCGGATAAAGAGCCCTGGATTCTAGGGATTTAGAGATTTACCCCGTCTCTATCCTAACCTCCGATTATGCCTATATATAGGGGTCTTGTGTTAATAATATTACGACTCTTTTCGCAACACAAGCACATTTTTTTCCATTGTTAACCTTTTTCCAATTTCGAAACCCTTCGACTGTAAATGCACTTGATCCAGGACGGCTTGTTGGTTTTTGTCCAAAAAGAAAGCATGGCAAACAAAACGCAGCATCTTTTGAAGGGGAATACTCCAACCAGGAAGAAAATAATGTAAACCAAGAAGATTGAAACCGTCGACGATGTTTCTCTGATCCAGAAAGTGGATACTCTGATAAAAGAAACTGATATGGCCCTGCTCTGATATAAGAGCGTCGCACTTCATCTCGCTGATTAACTAGATATTGCCATATTTGAAGACGTAATCCTGGATCACGTTCAAAAGAAGTGATATCTACTAATTCTTTAGTCTCAACTCTTGGAGATGTAGGAAGATGCTGATCATTATGAGTATTAGCTAATTCTTTAGGCTCCACTCTTGGAGATTTAAAAGGACGTTGCTCCTGCTCACCATGAACTGAAGTATCAGGACTAGATGCAGAAGGCACATGGCTTTCTGGTTTATCAACATCCTTTCTCTTGAAGAATGCATCGATCGTTTTTGTTGTAAGTCTTTGACCATGCTGTGACATTATAGCCTTAGCTTTCAAGATGAGATTATGACTCACCAATAACCTGAAGAAAAAACACATAGTCTATATTTTATTCTTTTAAAGATATTTTCTAATTCTTTATTAAAAAAATCTTTCAACACTGCAGCCTAAGCTTCCACAAGCTCTTTATTCATTATATTAATTATTTTATTTGCAAGCATTCATTATATTAATTCGAATAGAGATTCATCAATATGAATAAATTAAAATATTTAAGTTTAGGAAGAGAGAAAATCACAATTTTATCATTCATCATTTATTGAATTGAATAATGTGTAATGGTCGCTTTTGAATCCATATAACCATGAAAATTGAACCTAATGGAAGAAATAATTAACCCGAATGAGGAATTCCAATATGTAAACTAAAACTATAAATCAACACATTCTTGGCATCAAAGCAATTTATCAAATCTAATATAATACAGAAAAGAAAAAAGAGGGAAAGAGGTAACGGGCATAGAATAAAGGAGAACTAACCTGATGCGGTGATGCCTTCTTCTTTCCAAATCCCTTCTATATGTTTTGTGCGGATGTTCCCAGACCAGATGTAACGCCCCGTATTTTCTATCAGCTTAATTTAATAAGCTAATAAAAATAATACGGAGGGTTAGGGGTGTTTTTTTTTTTTATATATATATATATTAAACAACGAATAAAATAGAGTTAAAGTAGAGATATAACCAAATCAATCAAGTTCATTAATACCACAATAAAAAAAAATTCCAGTTACATCAGAGCTTCTAAAAGAACAGGTCCAACTACTACGAAGAGAAGGAAAAGACACAGAACTGAAAAGAAAGGAACCACGCTGCACAGGAACGTCCGGCAACGTAACTACTGCAACTGATGTAACTCTGCAACCCCTACTGCTGATGAGTACCTGCGCCTCAAAAATTATACCACAGGAGGCGTCAATGTGACAAAACTTAGCTAGTAGATGGCATACGAAAATAAGTATTTCTCATGAAAAGATCAGTTTTAGATTTATACGGAGAAACAAAACCATAACATTAAACTAAAGAGCTCAAACAGTAAAGTACAATAAAGAAAACGAAAGCAACACTAGCACACGTCAAGAGCGTGACCCCACTATAATTGATCTATTATAGTAATTAAGTTTGCTTAATTAATGATTGTGGACCTGTCGGTGTCGTTCCCCTAAGAGAGAGGTGGGGAACCCGCAAACCGACAATACCGGTGAGGGAGAAAAGAGAGAGAAGGAGAAACATATCCATATTTGGCCAAACAGGTTTTCCCGTCTTTCACGGAGGAGCTTCATACCCATCTTGCTTGCTTCGGGAATTATATTCCACAGGACGATTGGTCACACCCTAAGGCATACCAGAAGGCCCTTCAACTTCGGGAGAACACAGCGTGAACCCCAGGACGATAGCCAACCTCTTTCGTGTTTATTTAATTTCATTGTTAATCGTTAGTGCTTTAATTACACACTTTGGAGGTTGCCAAGGCCCTTGGCTAACCATTGTAAAGGGCCCACAATTCCCGACAATGTTAGCCTAATAAAGTTTCCACATTAGCCCACTCGGGACTGAAAAGACCAACTGAACCAAAACGAAACCCAAACCAGTACTGCTCCAACAAGCTAATCATTCATTCAGACCCAAAAAGCATGCATGTGATTTTCCAAAAAACTGCTAATGCGAAAGAAAACTAAACAATGCTCATTTCCTTTATACTGAATGTAATTACATCCTATAAGAAACTAGAGATATGCATAACTAGTTTTACCAACAAAACATATATATATAATAATGAAAACCATGTGATAAGCCCAAGTAGTGTCACCTGGTAGATGTTAGACTTCAATACTTAGGAACTCGACAGATGTTGATGGCTTACGGTTCAGAGATCCAGTTAGGGTACTGCATACCACGAGAATCGAAAGACATATTAGCCCTTGCTAAAGCTAACAAGTTTTCAAATAAAATAAATTATTTAGTGAGAGGTTTGAGAAGTGAGAAATTAAGAGTGGAAGATTGAAGAGAGGGAAATCATAATTAGAGAGAGTAACGAAAATCAGAGATGAGAAAAGGTGGGTGACATAGAAGATCGGAAAAAGAGAGATTGAAACCAAACAAATCAGATTTTCAAATAAGTCTTGGTGCAAAAGAAATCAGATTTTTTTTTTTTTAATAGGTGTAGCAATTATCAACTGAGGGAAAAAAAATCAGCAAATAAAGAATGGGATTGAACTATGAAAGAGAGAAGAGAGATCAATTCTAGTTAGAGAAAATATTCTAAAATAATAAGAGAATACATTTGAGATCATAGATAGGGGAAAACCTAAAACTCGGAATTCCAAAGAGGTGAAAAAAATAAAGCAAGAAAAAAATCAGAATTTAATTAAAAAGATTTTAGGTGGTTATAATTCAGATTTTAGAGAGAGGGGAGGGCAATGAAATAGAAGGGAGAGAGATGAGAGAGAGAAGAGACCCCAATGCATGGCCACCCCCACACCACTCACAACAGCAACAGCACTTTGCTGATTTTTTGTGCGCCCAAAAGTACCCCGCAGGAAATGGGAAGGAAAGGAATTAAAAAAAAAGAAAGGAGAGGAAGGAGAGAAGGGGAGGAGGAAGAAGGAAAGGAAAAGGGAAGGAGGGGCTCACCGCGCTTGCCGTCGCCGGACTTTTTGTCGCCGGTCGCCGGAGATCAGCAATGCCGTGACAAGGAAGAAGAGAGGGGTTTGGCTGATCGGCTTGGGAGAAAGAGAGGAAGAGGAGGTAGGGCATATAATGGTGTTGATTCTTGAACCCTAATTAACTTGTATTCTCTTGTCCATCCGATCAAAATCAGACGATCAATAGGTAAAACAACATCACACGGACAAGAGGCTTTAGGTTAATGGATTTTGGATCAAGAAAGTCTAATTGTACTTGGGTTCGGATTCAAGGATCCAAGTTGGGTTCGGATTCGCCACCAGCCATCAACAATCGTCAAACTTAGAAAATTCATAACTTTTGACTCGATATTCAGAAAAATCCATAAAAATACTCGTTGGAAAGCTTGTGATGAGACGAATCCAAAAATGTTAATTTTATATATTTTTGAAAATCAACCAAACAGCAGTTTATAAAAAAGGACAGAATTACCCCTACTCGGTACAATCGGTAAATTGACAAATCTCAACTCAAAACCATCCGAAACTCTAGAAAATTTGTGGAGCTCTCTCAAGAGTGCCCAAGTCTAGTAAAGCCTTCACAATCGGTAGCCCGATAAAAAAAATAAAAACCAGCATAAGGGGTAAAAGGGAAGTTTGCTAATCATAAAGCATTAGAGCAAATTCTCAAAATTATGGGTTGTTACATTCTACCCCCCTTAAAAGAATTTCGACCCCGAAATTCACGCACCTGATACATCGGAGGAAAACAACTCTGGATATTGAGCCCGCATCTCGGACTCCAACTCCCATGTGGCTTCATCCTCCCGATGATGTTGCCACAACACCTTAACCATAGGAATGGTCTTAGTGCGCAACACTTTGTCCTCGAAGCCTAGAACGCGAATAGGTCGTACTTCAAAAGATGCATCCTCCCGAATCTGAATGTCACGCCACTCCAGCACATGAGATGGATCTGGCTCGTACTTCCGAAGCATGGAGATGTGAAAAACATTATGGACGCTGGAGAGCTGTGGAGGTAAGGCCAACCGATATGCCACTTCTCCTACTCTCTCCAAAATCTCAAAAGGCCCAACATATCTAGGAGATAGCTTCCCACGCTTGCCAAACCGAAAAATACCTTTCTGTGGCGAGACACGCAGAAAGACTTGGCCACCAACCACAAACTCCAGAGGGCGCCTACGAATGTCCGCATAACTCTTCTGCCTACTCTGAGCTGCCTTCAATCTCTCTCTGATAACTTCAATCTTCTCTGAGGTTTGTCGAATTATTTCTGGTCCCACCAAGGTTTTCTCCCCAACTTCAGCCCAACAGGAAGGAGACCGACATGGCCGCCCATAAAGAGCTTCATATGGGGCCATACCGATACTCGCCTGAAAGCTATTATTATAGGCAAATTCCACCAAAGGAAGATGATCTACCCAACTTCCCTTGAAATCCAAAACACATGCTCTAAGCATATCCTCCAGAATTTGTATCACTCTCTCTGACTGCCCGTCTGTCTGAGGATGAAAAGCAGTACTGAGCAATAACTGTGTCCCCAAGGCACGCTGTAAACTCGCCCATAACTTCGACGTGAACCTCGGGTCTCTATCAGACACAATCGAAACCGGAACCCCATGCAAACGAACGACCTCTTGAATATACAAACTGCTCAGATCCTGAAAGGAATTGGTAGTACGAAATGGCAAGAAATGAGCAGACTTAGTAAGCCGATCCACCACTACCCAAATAGCATCATGACCCTTTTGAGTCGTTGGAAGTCCCGTAACAAAATCCATAGTTAGATTCTCCCACTTCCACTCAGCAACTGGAAGTGGTTGCAACATGCCTGCCGGCCTCTGATGTTCTGCTTTCACCTGCTGGCAGGTAAGGCATCTAGAAACAAAACTAACCACATCTGCCTTCATGCCTGACCACCAGTACTGTCATCTCAAGTCATGATACATCTTAGTATTACCAGGATGCACCGTGAACTTAGACTTGTGGGCTTCTGCCAATACCTCTTCTTTCAGTTCTGACTCGCTAGGAAGACATAGCCTTCCTCTGAAACGAAGGCCTCCATCTAAGCCAACTAAGAAGCCCTCAACGATCTCTCCCGCTTCCAACTTCGTACGAATAGCCTCAAGCTGCTCGTCTCGTCTCTGACTAGAGATTACCCTTTGCACCATACTTGGCTCAGCACGAAGACTGCACAACACAGCTCGATTTGGTTCTCTGCGACCCCTCAAATCAAACCCTTCAAGAACAATCATCCAGTCTTCCCGATCTGCAATTAGTCTGGCTAAAAATCCAAATGATTTTCTACTCAAAGCATCTGCTACCACGTTTGCCTTCCCTGGAATATAGGATAAGGTGTAATCATAGTCCTTCAAGACTTCCACCCAACGACGTTGTCGCAAATTGAGATCCTTCTGAGTGTCGAAATAACGAAGACTCTGATGATCGCAGAACACTTCAAACACTTCTCCATATAGATAGTGACGCCATAACTTCAGGGCAAAAACAACTGCAGCTAACTCCAAGTCATGGGTCGGGTAGTTCCTTTCATGGGCTTTCAACTGCCGGGACGCATAAGCAACTACCTTCCCATCTTGCATTAACACACAACCTAAACCAGAAAGGGAAGCATCTGTATAAACTACATATGGTTTCCCACTAACTGGAATGGTAAGAACTGGAGCCGAAGTCATTCGCTTCTTTAATTCCTGGAATGACCTCTCGCACTTCTCACTCCACACAAACCTGACCCCTTTCTTGGTCAATTGGGTCAACGGTGCTGCCAAACTAGAAAAGCCTTCCACAAAACGTCGGTAATATCCTGCTAGGCCCAGAAAGCTACGAATCTCAAAAACACTTTTGGGTTGCTCCCAATTCAACACTGCTTCAACCTTTGCGGAGTCTACCGATACTCCTTCCTGAGAGATGACATGACCAAGAAACTTGACTTCTGATAGCCAAAACTCGCACTTACTTCTCTTAGCATAAAGACGATTCTTTTTCAAGGTTTCCAAAGTCACCCTGAGATGTTTCTCATGCTCCTCTTGAGTCTTCGAATAAATTAGGATATCATCCACAAAAACCACTACAAACTGATCCAAATATGGTCTGAATACCCGGTTCATGAGATCCATGAAGGCCGCAGGAGCATTCGTTAGACCAAAAGGCATAACCAGAAACTCATAATGACCATATCTAGTACGAAAAGCCGTCTTCGGAATATCACTCTCCTTAATCCTCAATTGATGGTAACCAGACCTGAGATCAATCTTCGAAAAAAATTTTGCTTCTCTCAACTGATCAAATAAATCATCAATACGAGGCAAGGGATATTTATTCTTTACAGTCACACTGTTAAGTCTTCTATAGTCAATGCACATCCTCTTCGATCCATCTTTCTTCTGCACGAACAAGACCGGAGCTCCCCACGGTGAAAAGCTAGGACGAATAAAACCCTTCTCCAAAAGATCATCTAATTGGGTCTTCAACTCCTTCAGCTCAACGGGGGCCATCCGATAAGGGGCTATAGAAATAGGAGAAGCCCCAGGGACTAGGTCAATCCCGAACTCGATCTCACGTTTGGGTGGTAACCCTGGCAGGTCTTCAGGAAAAACATCAGGAAAATCAGATACAATAAGAACTTGATCTTCCACTTCTACCTCTGTTTCAACTTCACCAACCAACCTCGCCAAATATCTGATATTCGACCAGTCCTTAGGAGAAGGATGATAGAAAGTCATCCGATCTCCTTGGAAGATTACCTCTGCCCCACCAACTGGTTTTAAAACCACCTTCTTGGTAAAACAATGCATAACAGCATGGTAGGATGCCAACCAATCCATACCCAGTAATACATCGAATTCGCCCATATCCATCAGGATCAAATCGGCTAACAACTCCTGGTCTCCCAAACGAATTACACACCCTCGGCACATGTGATCGACACTAGTGCTAATCTTCATCGGTGACATCACCGTCAAAGTGAAACCCATGGGCTCCGATGCCAAACCCAAAGTAGAAACAAAAGTAGGAGAAACATACGAATGTGTAGAACCAGGATCAAGAATAACATGAGCAAGAGTACCAGAGACTAGTATAGTACCTTCAACTACGACATTTGAAGCATTAGAATCCTGGTGATCTACCAGGGCGAAAGTCCTCCCCTGAGTATGCGGTCCGTTGCCACCAGGCTTGCCAGTTCCCTGCTGCTGGCCTCTGGGAGGCTGAGCTCCAAACCGCGGAGGGGGAGAAGGAAGAAGAGGAGGCTGGTATGAAGGAGGCAACAAACGCTGCTGCGGAGGTGGAGGTAAGAACTGCTGCTGCCGAGAGAGGGGACAACGATCCTTCAGATGATCAGTAGCGCCGCAACCAAAACACCGTCGAGGCCCAGAAGCACCACCTGAAGGAAGACCTCGAAACTGCTGCTGAGGCTTGCCATTAAAGAACTTCTGCTTCTTAAATGGAGCTTGGTGGGAGGAGGACGAAGAAGAGTCCCTGCGTGAAGCACTCTTCTCTAGAATTTTTCTGCAATCTACTACATCCTGCTCAACCATCAAAGCTCGCTCCACTAACTCCCCAAAATTCCTGAGCCTCAGAGGTGTCAGAAGACTTCGAATGTTCGGCCTCAACCCTTGAAGAAAACGCTTCGTCTTCGCTAATTCAGTAGAAATCAGATCAGGGGCAAAATGACACAACTCAGAGAACTTAGCTTCATATTGGGCCACTATCCTTCCGCCTTGATACAACTCCGTGAACTCTTTGATCAGCTGATCCCGAACAACTTCTGGAAAATACTTATCTAAAAACAACTCCTCAAACTCATCCCAAGTGACCTCTGCCATGCCCTCGACACGGGATCTCACTACCATATCCCACCAGCGACTCGCTTCACCCTCAAACATGAAGGTCGCCAGAGGAACTCGATCCGCAGAAGGAACCCTCAGCACATCCATGATCTTCACGATCCTCTCTCGCCAGTTGTCTGCCACCATCGGATCAGGATCGCCCCTTGAAACTTGGGGGTTTAAGCCCTTGAAAGTCCTTCATAAGATGACCCATCCTTCCCGCTTCAGTTGCTTGACCCTGATTAATAACGGCCTGTTGTTGCTGCATAGCCTCTGCTAAGCCTCGCATTGCCTCCATTGCTCCCACTAAATCCACTTGCGGACCAATAGGTACGGAAGAATCACCAGTAGAAGTAGGTGGAGGTACATCCGCATTTGAGTTAGATCTCAATCGGCGAGCCATTCTGAACGAACACAAGGACAAAAGGAAAGGATAAGAATTTGAGTAAGTCAAATCCTAAACCTAAGAATAGAAACCTAGGACCATGAACCATGCTCTGATACCAGATGTAACGCCCCGTATTTTCTATCAGCTTAATTTAATAAGCTAATAAAAATAATACGGAGGGTTAGGGGTGTTTTTTTTTATATATATATATATATATATTAAACAACGAATAAAATAGAGTTAAAGTAGAGATATAACCAAATCAATCAAGTTCATTAATACCACAATAAAAAAAAATTCCAGTTACATCAGAGCTTCTAAAAGAACAGGTCCAACTACTACGAAGAGAAGGAAAAGACACAGAACTGAAAAGAAAGGAACCACGCTGCACAGGAACGTCCGGCAACGTAACTACTGCAACTGATGTAACTCTGCAACCCCTACTGCTGATGAGTACCTGCGCCTCAAAAATTATACCACAGGAGGCGTCAATGTGACAAAACTTAGCTAGTAGATGGCATACGAAAATAAGCATTTCTCATGAAAAGATCAGTTTTAGATTTATACGGAGAAACAAAACCATAACATTAAACTAAAGAGCTCAAACAGTAAAGTACAATAAAGAAAACGAAAGCAACACTAGCACACGTCAAGAGCGTGACCCCACTATAATTGATCTATTATAGTAATTAAGTTTGCTTAATTAATGATTGTGGACCTGTCGGTGTCGTTCCCCTAAGAGAGAGGTGGGGAACCCGCAAACCGACAATACCGGTGAGGGAGAAAAGAGAGAGAAGGAGAAACATATCCATATTTGGCCAAACAGGTTTTCCCGTCTTTCACGGAGGAGCTTCATACCCATCTTGCTTGCTTCGGGAATTATATTCCACAGGACGATTGGTCACACCCTAAGGCATACCAGAAGGCCCTTCAACTTCGGGAGAACACAGCGTGAACCCCAGGACGATAGCCAACCTCTTTCGTGTTTATTTAATTTCATTGTTAATCGTTAGTGCTTTAATTACACACTTTGGAGGTTGCCAAGGCCCTTGGCTAACCATTGTAAAGGGCCCACAATTCCCGACAATGTTAGCCTAATAAAGTTTCCACATTAGCCCACTCGGGACTGAAAAGACCAACTGAACCAAAACGAAACCCAAACCAGTACTGCTCCAACAAGCTAATCATTCATTCAGACCCAAAAAGCATGCATGTGATTTTCCAAAAAACTGCTAATGCGAAAGAAAACTAAACAATGCTCATTTCCTTTATACTGAATGTAATTACATCCTATAAGAAACTAGAGATATGCATAACTAGTTTTACCAACAAAACATATATATATAATAATGAAAACCATGTGATAAGCCCAAGTAGTGTCACCTGGTAGATGTTAGACTTCAATACTTAGGAACTCGACAGATGTTGATGGCTTACGGTTCAGAGATCCAGTTAGGGTACTGCATACCACGAGAATCGAAAGACATATTAGCCCTTGCTAAAGCTAACAAGTTTTCAAATAAAATAAATTATTTAGTGAGAGGTTTGAGAAGTGAGAAATTAAGAGTGGAAGATTGAAGAGAGGGAAATCATAATTAGAGAGAGTAACGAAAATCAGAGATGAGAAAAGGTGGGTGACATAGAAGATCGGAAAAAGAGAGATTGAAACCAAACAAATCAGATTTTCAAATAAGTCTTGGTGCAAAAGAAATCAGATTTTTTTTTTTTAATAGGTGTAGCAATTATCAACTGAGGGAAAAAAAATCAGCAAATAAAGAATGGGATTGAACTATGAAAGAGAGAAGAGAGATCAATTCTAGTTAGAGAAAATATTCTAAAATAATAAGAGAATACATTTGAGATCATAGATAGGGGAAAACCTAAAACTCGGAATTCCAAAGAGGTGAAAAAAATAAAGCAAGAAAAAAATCAGAATTTAATTAAAAAGATTTTAGGTGGTTATAATTCAGATTTTAGAGAGAGGGGAGGGCAATGAAATAGAAGGGAGAGAGATGAGAGAGAGAAGAGACCCCAATGCATGGCCACCCCCACACCACTCACAACAGCAACAGCACTTTGCTGATTTTTTGTGCGCCCAAAAGTACCCCGCAGGAAATGGGAAGGAAAGGAATTAAAAAAAAAGAAAGGAGAGGAAGGAGAGAAGGGGAGGAGGAAGAAGGAAAGGAAAAGGGAAGGAGGGGCTCACCGCGCTTGCCGTCGCCGGACTTTTTGTCGCCGGTCGCCGGAGATCAGCAATGCCGTGACAAGGAAGAAGAGAGGGGTTTGGCTGATCGGCTTGGGAGAAAGAGAGGAAGAGGAGGTAGGGCATATAATGGTGTTGATTCTTGAACCCTAATTAACTTGTATTCTCTTGTCCATCCGATCAAAATCAGACGATCAATAGGTAAAACAACATCACACGGACAAGAGGCTTTAGGTTAATGGATTTTGGATCAAGAAAGTCTAATTGTACTTGGGTTCGGATTCAAGGATCCAAGTTGGGTTCGGATTCGCCACCAGCCATCAACAATCGTCAAACTTAGAAAATTCATAACTTTTGACTCGATATTCAGAAAAATCCATAAAAATACTCGTTGGAAAGCTTGTGATGAGACGAATCCAAAAATGTTAATTTTATATATTTTTGAAAATCAACCAAACAGCAGTTTATAAAAAAGGACAGAATTACCCCTACTCGGTACAATCGGTAAATTGACAAATCTCAACTCAAAACCATCCGAAACTCTAGAAAATTTGTGGAGCTCTCTCAAGAGTGCCCAAGTCTAGTAAAGCCTTCACAATCGGTAGCCCGATAAAAAAAATAAAAACCAGCATAAGGGGTAAAAGGGAAGTTTGCTAATCATAAAGCATTAGAGCAAATTCTCAAAATTATGGGTTGTTACATTCTACCCCCCTTAAAAGAATTTCGACCCCGAAATTCACGCACCTGATACATCGGAGGAAAACAACTCTGGATATTGAGCCCGCATCTCGGACTCCAACTCCCATGTGGCTTCATCCTCCCGATGATGTTGCCACAACACCTTAACCATAGGAATGGTCTTAGTGCGCAACACTTTGTCCTCGAAGCCTAGAACGCGAATAGGTCGTACTTCAAAAGATGCATCCTCCCGAATCTGAATGTCACGCCACTCCAGCACATGAGATGGATCTGGCTCGTACTTCCGAAGCATGGAGATGTGAAAAACATTATGGACGCTGGAGAGCTGTGGAGGTAAGGCCAACCGATATGCCACTTCTCCTACTCTCTCCAAAATCTCAAAAGGCCCAACATATCTAGGAGATAGCTTCCCACGCTTGCCAAACCGAAAAATACCTTTCTGTGGCGAGACACGCAGAAAGACTTGGCCACCAACCACAAACTCCAGAGGGCGCCTACGAATGTCCGCATAACTCTTCTGCCTACTCTGAGCTGCCTTCAATCTCTCTCTGATAACTTCAATCTTCTCTGAGGTTTGTCGAATTATTTCTGGTCCCACCAAGGTTTTCTCCCCAACTTCAGCCCAACAGGAAGGAGACCGACATGGCCGCCCATAAAGAGCTTCATATGGGGCCATACCGATACTCGCCTGAAAGCTATTATTATAGGCAAATTCCACCAAAGGAAGATGATCTACCCAACTTCCCTTGAAATCCAAAACACATGCTCTAAGCATATCCTCCAGAATTTGTATCACTCTCTCTGACTGCCCGTCTGTCTGAGGATGAAAAGCAGTACTGAGCAATAACTGTGTCCCCAAGGCACGCTGTAAACTCGCCCATAACTTCGACGTGAACCTCGGGTCTCTATCAGACACAATCGAAACCGGAACCCCATGCAAACGAACGACCTCTTGAATATACAAACTGCTCAGATCCTGAAAGGAAGCGGTAGTACGAAATGGCAAGAAATGAGCAGACTTAGTAAGCCGATCCACCACTACCCAAATAGCATCATGACCCTTTCGAGTCGTTGGAAGTCCCGTAACAAAATCCATAGTTAGATTCTCCCACTTCCACTCAGCAACTGGAAGTGGTTGCAACATGCCTGCCGGCCTCTGATGTTCTGCTTTCACCTGCTGGCAGGTAAGGCATCTAGAAACAAAACTAACCACATCTGCCTTCATGCCTGACCACCAGTACTGTCGTCTCAAGTCATAATACATCTTAGTATTACCAGGATGCACCGTGAACTTAGACTTGTGGGCTTCTGCCAATACCTCTTCTTTCAGTTCTGACTCGCTAGGAAGACATAGCCTTCCTCTGAAACGAAGGCCTCCATCTAAGCCAACTAAGAAGCCCTCAACGATCTCTCCCGCTTCCAACTTCGTACGAATAGCCTCAAGCTGCTCGTCTCGTCTCTGACTAGAGATTACCCTTTGCACCATACTTGGCTCAGCACGAAGACTGCACAACACAGCTCGATTTGGTTCTCTGCGACCCCTCAAATCAAACCCTTCAAGAACAATCATCCAGTCTTCCCGATCTGCAATTAGTCTGGCTAAAAATCCAAATGATTTTCTACTCAAAGCATCTGCTACCACGTTTGCCTTCCCTGGAATATAGGATAAGGTGTAATCATAGTCCTTCAAGACTTCCACCCAACGACGTTGTCGCAAATTGAGATCCTTCTGAGTGTCGAAATAACGAAGACTCTGATGATCGCAGAACACTTCAAACACTTCTCCATACAGATAGTGACGCCATAACTTCAGGGCAAAAACAACTGCAGCTAACTCCAAGTCATGGGTCGGGTAGTTCCTTTCATGGGCTTTCAACTGCCGGGACGCATAAGCAACTACCTTCCCATCTTGCATTAACACACAACCTAAACCAGAAAGGGAAGCATCTGTATAAACTACATATGGTTTCCCACTAACTGGAATGGTAAGAACTGGAGCCGAAGTCATTCGCTTCTTTAATTCCTGGAATGACCTCTCGCACTTCTCACTCCACACAAACCTGACCCCTTTCTTGGTCAATTGGGTCAACGGTGCTGCCAAACTAGAAAAGCCTTCCACAAAACGTCGGTAATATCCTGCTAGGCCCAGAAAGCTACGAATCTCAAAAACACTTTTGGGTTGCTCCCAATTCAACACTGCTTCAACCTTTGCGGAGTCTACCGATACTCCTTCCTGAGAGATGACATGACCAAGAAACTTGACTTCTGATAGCCAAAACTCGCACTTACTTCTCTTAGCATAAAGACGATTCTTTTTCAAGGTTTCCAAAGTCACCCTGAGATGTTTCTCATGCTCCTCTTGAGTCTTCGAATAAATTAGGATATCATCCACAAAAACCACTACAAACTGATCCAAATATGGTCTGAATACCCGGTTCATGAGATCCATGAAGGCCGCAGGAGCATTCGTTAGACCAAAAGGCATAACCAGAAACTCATAATGACCATATCTAGTACGAAAAGCCGTCTTCGGAATATCACTCTCCTTAATCCTCAATTGATGGTAACCAGACCTGAGATCAATCTTCGAAAAAAATTTTGCTTCTCTCAACTGATCAAATAAATCATCAATACGAGGCAAGGGATATTTATTCTTTACAGTCACACTGTTAAGTCTTCTATAGTCAATGCACATCCTCTTCGATCCATCTTTCTTCTGCACGAACAAGACCGGAGCTCCCCACGGTGAAAAGCTAGGACGAATAAAACCCTTCTCCAAAAGATCATCTAATTGGGTCTTCAACTCCTTCAGCTCAACGGGGGCCATCCGATAAGGGGCTATAGAAATAGGAGAAGCCCCAGGGACTAGGTCAATCCCGAACTCGATCTCACGTTTGGGTGGTAACCCTGGCAGGTCTTCAGGAAAAACATCAGGAAAATCAGATACAATAAGAACTTGATCTTCCACTTCTACCTCTGTTTCAACTTCACCAACCAACCTCGCCAAATATCTGATATTCGACCAGTCCTTAGGAGAAGGATGATAGAAAGTCATCCGATCTCCTTGGAAGATTACCTCTGCCCCACCAACTGGTTTTAAAACCACCTTCTTGGTAAAACAATGCATAACAGCATGGTAGGATGCCAACCAATCCATACCCAGTAATACATCGAATTCGCCCATATCCATCAGGATCAAATCGGCTAACAACTCCTGGTCTCCCAAACGAATTACACACCCTCGGCACATGTGATCGACACTAGTGCTAATCTTCATCGGTGACATCACCGTCAAAGTGAAACCCATGGGCTCCGATGCCAAACCCAAAGTAGAAACAAAAGTAGGAGAAACATACGAATGTGTAGAACCAGGATCAAGAATAACATGAGCAAGAGTACCAGAGACTAGTATAGTACCTTCAACTACGACATTTGAAGCATTAGAATCCTGGTGATCTACCAGGGCGAAAGTCCTCCCCTGAGTATGCGGTCCGTTGCCACCAGGCTTGCCAGTTCCCTGCTGCTGGCCTCTGGGAGGCTGAGCTCCAAACCGCGGAGGGGGAGAAGGAAGAAGAGGAGGCTGGTATGAAGGAGGCAACAAACGCTGCTGCGGAGGTGGAGGTAAGAACTGCTGCTGCCGAGAGAGGGGACAACGATCCTTCAGATGATCAGTAGCGCCGCAACCAAAACACCGTCGAGGCCCAGAAGCACCACCTGAAGGAAGACCTCGAAACTGCTGCTGAGGCTTGCCATTAAAGAACTTCTGCTTCTTAAATGGAGCTTGGTGGGAGGAGGACGAAGAAGAGTCCCTGCGTGAAGCACTCTTCTCTAGAATTTTTCTGCAATCTACTACATCCTGCTCAACCATCAAAGCTCGCTCCACTAACTCCCCAAAATTCCTGAGCCTCAGAGGTGTCAGAAGACTTCGAATGTTCGGCCTCAACCCTTGAAGAAAACGCTTCGTCTTCGCTAATTCAGTAGAAATCAGATCAGGGGCAAAATGACACAACTCAGAGAACTTAGCTTCATATTGGGCCACTGTCCTTCCGCCTTGATACAACTCCGTGAACTCTTTGATCAGCTGATCCCGAACAACTTCTGGAAAATACTTATCTAAAAACAACTCCTCAAACTCATCCCAAGTGACCTCTGCCATGCCCTCGACACGGGATCTCACTACCATATCCCACCAGCGACTCGCTTCACCCTCAAACATGAAGGTCGCCAGAGGAACTCGATCCGCAGAAGGAACCCTCAGCACATCCATGATCTTCACGATCCTCTCTCGCCAGTTGTCTGCCACCATCGGATCAGGATCGCCCCTTGAAACTTGGGGGTTTAAGCCCTTGAAAGTCCTTCATAAGATGACCCATCCTTCCCGCTTCAGTTGCTTGACCCTGATTAATAACGGCCTGTTGTTGCTGCATAGCCTCTGCTAAGCCTCGCATTGCCTCCATTGCTCCCACTAAATCCACTTGCGGACCAATAGGTACGAAGAATCACCAGTAGAAGTAGGTGGAGGTACATCCGCATTTGAGTTAGATCTCAATCGGCGAGCCATTCTGAACGAACACAAGGACAAAAGGAAAGGATAAGAATTTGAGTAAGTCAAATCCTAAACCTAAGAATAGAAACCTAGGACCATGAACCATGCTCTGATACCAGATGTAACGCCCCGTATTTTCTATCAGCTTAATTTAATAAGCTAATAAAAATAATACGGAGGGTTAGGGGTGTTTTTTTATATATATATATATATATATTAAACAACGAATAAAATAGAGTTAAAGTAGAGATATAACCAAATCAATCAAGTTCATTAATACCACAATAAAAAAAAATTCCAGTTACATCAGAGCTTCTAAAAGAACAGGTCCAACTACTACGAAGAGAAGGAAAAGACACAGAACTGAAAAGAAAGGAACCACGCTGCACAGGAACGTCCGGCAACGTAACTACTGCAACTGATGTAACTCTGCAACCCCTACTGCTGATGAGTACCTGCGCCTCAAAAATTATACCACAGGAGGCGTCAATGTGACAAAACTTAGCTAGTAGATGGCATACGAAAATAAGCATTTCTCATGAAAAGATCAGTTTTAGATTTATACGGAGAAACAAAACCATAACATTAAACTAAAGAGCTCAAACAGTAAAGTACAATAAAGAAAACGAAAGCAACACTAGCACACGTCAAGAGCGTGACCCCACTATAATTGATCTATTATAGTAATTAAGTTTGCTTAATTAATGATTGTGGACCTGTCGGTGTCGTTCCCCTAAGAGAGAGGTGGGGAACCCGCAAACCGACAATACCGGTGAGGGAGAAAAGAGAGAGAAGGAGAAACATATCCATATTTGGCCAAACAGGTTTTTCCGTCTTTCACGGAGGAGCTTCATACCCATCTTGCTTGCTTCGGGAATTATATTCCACAGGACGATTGGTCACACCCTAAGGCATACCAGAAGGCCCTTCAACTTCGGGAGAACACAGCGTGAACCCCAGGACGATAGCCAACCTCTTTCGTGTTTATTTAATTTCATTGTTAATCGTTAGTGCTTTAATTACACACTTTGGAGGTTGCCAAGGCCCTTGGCTAACCATTGTAAAGGGCCCACAATTCCCGACAATGTTAGCCTAATAAAGTTTCCACATTAGCCCACTCGGGACTGAAAAGACCAACTGAACCAAAACGAAACCCAAACCAGTACTGCTCCAACAAGCTAATCATTCATTCAGACCCAAAAAGCATGCATGTGATTTTCCAAAAAACTGCTAATGCGAAAGGAAACTAAACAATGCTCATTTCCTTTATACTGAATGTAATTACATCCTATAAGAAACTAGAGATATGCATAACTAGTTTTACCAACAAAACATATATATATAATAATGAAAACCATGTGATAAGCCCAAGTAGTGTCACCTGGTAGATGTTAGACTTCAATACTTAGGAACTCGACAGATGTTGATGGCTTACGGTTCAGAGATCCAGTTAGGGTACTGCATACCACGAGAATCGAAAGACATATTAGCCCTTGCTAAAGCTAACAAGTTTTCAAATAAAATAAATTATTTAGTGAGAGGTTTGAGAAGTGAGAAATTAAGAGTGGAAGATTGAAGAGAGGGAAATCATAATTAGAGAGAGTAACGAAAATCAGAGATGAGAAAAGGTGGGTGACATAGAAGATCGGAAAAAGAGAGATTGAAACCAAACAAATCAGATTTTCAAATAAGTCTTGGTGCAAAAGAAATCAGATTTTTTTTTTTTTAATAGGTGTAGCAATTATCAACTGAGGGAAAAAAAATCAGCAAATAAAGAATGGGATTGAACTATGAAAGAGAGAAGAGAGATCAATTCTAGTTAGAGAAAATATTCTAAAATAATAAGAGAATACATTTGAGATCATAGATAGGGGAAAACCTAAAACTCGGAATTCCAAAGAGGTGAAAAAAATAAAGCAAGAAAAAAATCAGAATTTAATTAAAAAGATTTTAGGTGGTTATAATTCAGATTTTAGAGAGAGGGGAGGGCAATGAAATAGAAGGGAGAGAGATGAGAGAGAGAAGAGACCCCAATGCATGGCCACCCCCACACCACTCACAACAGCAACAGCACTTTGCTGATTTTTTGTGCGCCCAAAAGTACCCTGCAGGAAATGGGAAGGAAAGGAATTAAAAAAAAAGAAAGGAGAGGAAGGAGAGAAGGGGAGGAGGAAGAAGGAAAGGAAAAGGGAAGGAGGGGCTCACCGCGCTTGCCGTCGCCGGACTTTTTGTCGCCGGTCGCCGGAGATCAGCAATGCCGTGACAAGGAAGAAGAGAGGGGTTTGGCTGATCGGCTTGGGAGAAAGAGAGGAAGAGGAGGTAGGGCATATAATGGTGTTGATTCTTGAACCCTAATTAACTTGTATTCTCTTGTCCATCCGATCAAAATCAGACGATCAATAGGTAAAACAACATCACACGGACAAGAGGCTTTAGGTTAATGGATTTTGGATCAAGAAAGTCTAATTGTACTTGGGTTCGGATTCAAGGATCCAAGTTGGGTTCGGATTCGCCACCAGCCATCAACAATCGTCAAACTTAGAAAATTCATAACTTTTGACTCGATATTCAGAAAAATCCATAAAAATACTCGTTGGAAAGCTTGTGATGAGACGAATCCAAAAATGTTAATTTTATATATTTTTGAAAATCAACCAAACAGCAGTTTATAAAAAAGGACAGAATTACCCCTACTCGGTACAATCGGTAAATTGACAAATCTCAACTCAAAACCATCCGAAACTCTAGAAAATTTGTGGAGCTCTCTCAAGAGTGCCCAAGTCTAGTAAAGCCTTCACAATCGGTAGCCCGATAAAAAAAATAAAAACCAGCATAAGGGGTAAAAGGGAAGTTTGCTAATCATAAAGCATTAGAGCAAATTCTCAAAATTATGGGTTGTTACACCAGCGATACAGCACCGACACGGTGACAGACGAAATTGAGGGCCCTGGTGTTTAGGGTGAGGAAGGACCGGATGTTCGATAGGGTAATCGTTGTTGCCGTTTCAAGAGAAAGCAAATTGGGATTTAGGTTTCCTTTGTAGCGATTCCTGATCTGAATAAAACCAAATATATTATTGAAATCAAAGCCTATACAAATCTACCAAAAAAAAAAAATCAGAAAAAAGAGGAATAGAGCCGATCGAGGGATATACAAAACTACCCAAGATCGAGGGATTTTGTAGCCTCGTAGGGTTCACGAGGTGGGCCGGCGACGATGAGTCTATAAGGAATAGAGCCGATGAGATCATGAGAGAAAGAGAGCAGGATATCTTGATGATGGCCGATGGGTTAACCGTGTCACCATGTGCAGCAATAGGAGAGAGAGGGAGAGAATATGAGAGAGAGAGAGAGAGAGAGAGAGAGAGAGAGAGAGAGATTTCTTACCCAATTGGGCAGATTGGATTTGCTCGCCGATCTCGATGCAGGTCGCAACCGCATGCCAACAACAGCCCATCAGTTTTTATAGCTATAGCAGCCATATAGCCCATGCCACCCATCCGTTGATCACGGATCGTGTGTACGAGAGTAGCCAGGGCCGTTAATTTAGAATACACCGGGCCCATCAGTTTTTATAGCTGAACAGCCTTATGGCCCATGCCGCCCATCCGTTGATCACCGATCGTGTGTACGAAAGTAGCCGGGGCCGTTGGTTTGGAAAACACCGGAGGATTCATGCATATCTCCACGGTTTGAAACCTGGGGTTAATTTTTTTGAAAAAAATTTGGGGGGGCCATGGCCCCCCCCCCGTCCCTTAATAGATCTGCCCCTGCATGCGGGATTTAGCACCGCGATGTTTATCTTCCAAGTTGATAATGACGGAAGTATCCACGTGCGTGGGAGAAGCCTCGTTCTTCTTCGGGTACACCCGATCTCGCGAATCGACCCGGATCCTTGCACTCCAATCTCTGAGTGCTTCGGAGTGCAAGCTTTCTCTTCTTCTTTATCACACACACTTTATGAGGAGAAGAAGATGAGATGATGAAGATTTTCTCTTCACACCTTAGGTCAAACCCAAAGAATGTGAGAGATGAGTGCCCGAGAGAGAGAGGGAGGCCATAACCGAACACAAGGGAGAGAGAGATCAGTCTTTCTTTGAAAATCTGAATAAGGCTTGGTTTTCCTTGCCTAATATGCCTTGAAAACCGTGCCCCTCTCTCCCCTTGTCCATATGAACCGTTCCCCCTTCTCTCTCTCTCTCTCATTAATCCTCAAAAATAAATGCCCACTATTGTAAAGTTGCCATATTTGGTTTTGCAATTAAAGGGAATAGATTCAAATCATTTCAAATCTGAATTAATCCCTTTAAATATGAATTTGATGGCCATGCATATTTATCCTAATAAGGGGGGCGACCACTAGGGCATGCGGGACATTTTGAAATGACCAAAATGCCCCCCATGCATCTAGTGGCCATCCACCTCATACGGGAGCATACATGGTCCATCTCATGATAAAGTACTCTAACACTTAGGGCACCTCATCCATACCTATTTAACATACCATGGAGTTATAAATAGTGTTTTTACTATTTACTAGGGTGCCCTCAATAAAACATGGGGTGCCCCTATAGTAAAAATCACTAAACACACAGACCGTGCTCTAGTGCGACACGCACACACGGAATGAACTCCTTATGGCATTATGGCAACATCGTATGTCCCTACACTACTCTGGGGTTGCCCCCTAGTGAACACACTTAGTCCTGTGTAACCACCATGCCCTAGTGCAATGCACTCATGGAAAACAGGACGATTAAGGTATTATTTCTTCAACTCATATTGTGTTGTGAGACAAGGAGAAAGTTATGATCCGTAACGATCGTGGATAAGGTGGAACCTTCAGGGACTAGGATTCATGGCTTCCAACCGGACCCGATCGACACACTACCCAAGTGTCCCTGTCAATCCTCTGGGTCCCGGTTAATCTGCGTGGCCACCCAGAGTGCGACGCAGGCTGCACTCCAATTCTCCCAGACTTACTAAGCTCTCTCACATACCCCTGCTCTCCGCTTAGTTTGGTAATTAGATATCCCTTCACTCGGTGCCATGTGTCAACTTGAGCGGTGGAGAGCACCGTCAGACTCAAGTGACCATATGACTAGGTTCCTTCCAGGTTGATTAACATATCGTACCTCCGATCATTTTGGCCAAACAACCGGATTCGGTCTAATAGCTCAATTGTTAACCACCAGGCCTGGTTTTAGTACGGTGTATGCCAGACCAAGGAACGCACCTCCCAATGGGGATGTGAATAGCCTGCAGGAGTGGCATGCCGATGTAATGCCAGCCCGGCAACCCAGCGCACCGTGGTATTGGGTCGTGGTTAGATCCCTCACACGTTGGTGAACCAAAGTTACCCAAACTGGTTAGTCCACCGGTCATGGTTCCTCAGGGTTTATGACCTATTACCCTAAGCAGAAACACGGCTATGTGCACCGGTGTCTGCTCACTGATCTGTGCAACATGTTGGTTCTGTTCAGCCACAGACACTGTGCTTGGCAATGACCATGGTGGAGAAACCCATGCTCTGTCATTCCAACAGCTTAACCTGATAGGGCGACCAATCCTAATCAGAACTACGAACAATTTAGGCTAATAGTACTAATCAACTGAGTCTCCCACTCAGATGAACCACTATACAACCATGGCTCTTTTCAGTTCAGTATATAGAACACGTATAATACGCACCAATTAAGCTATTCTAATATAAATATCAACTCATTTATAAATCAACCATGGTTTTTACAAGCCCTAGACCATATCTTACTCAACAATCTCCCAATTGGTCTAGTGAGGAAAAACGATTTTGACTCCCATAGCTTCTACATGCTGCTCAAACGCCTTTGCAGGAATCGCCTTTGTAAAGGGATCAGCAACATTGTCTGCAGACGCTATTTTGGTCACCGCTACTTGTCCTTTCTTCTGAAACTGCCGAATCAAGTGGAACTTGCGTTCGATATGTTTCCCCTTCTGGTGTTGTCTTGGCTCCTTGGCCTGTGCTACCGCTCCACTATTGTCACAATAAAGGACAATAGGTGACTGAGCCTCTGGTACGCACCCTAAGTCCAATAAGAACTTTTTAAGCCACACTGCCTATTTTCCAGCCTCGCACGCTGTGACGTACTCAGCTTCAGTGGTGGAGTCGATCTGCGATGCAACCTTGCTTCACACTCCGCCAACTTACTGTTCCTCCTTCTAACATGAAAACATAACCTGAAGTCGATTTTTTAGATTCCACATCTGACATAAAGTCAGCATCCGTGTATCCAATCGGCGTCAGGTCCTGTGAAGTGTAGACTAACTCATAATCCCTCGTACGATGAAGGTACTTGAGTATACTCTTTACAACAGTCCAGTGTGCTGGACCCGGGTTCGACTGAAACCGACCCATCATATCTACTGCAAAACAGATATCTGGCCTCGTGCACTGCATGACATACATTAGACTACCCACTGCAGAAGCATAAGGTATCTTTTGTATTTCTGCCTTCTCCTCATGTGTCTTAGGACATTGATCCTTAGATAATTTCAAGCCATATCTGAATGGCAAGAAACCCTTCTTGGAGTCCTGCATGCTGAATCTGGCCAGTATCTTATCTATATAAGCAGCTTGTGAGAGCGAGAGAATCTTGTTCTGGCGATCTCGAGTTACCTTAATCCCCAGAACATAACTCGCCTCACCTAGGTCTTTCATGTCGAATTGCGAGGATAACCAAACTTTTACCGTAGATAATGTTCCTACGTCATTTCCAATCAGTAGTATATCATCTACATAAAGTACTAAATATACCACTGTAGTATTATCACTTCATTTGTACACACAAGGTTCATCCTCATTTTGATCAAATCCGTATGAGCGGATTGTCTGATCAAAACGGATATTCCAACTTCTGGATGCTTGTTTTAGTCCATAGATGGACCTCTGACTTTTGCAAACCAGATCTTCCTGACCTACTGACTCAAAACCTGGAGGCTGCATCATATATATGTCTTCCTCCAAATTTCTATTGAGGAAAGCTGTCTTGACATCCATCTGCCAGATCTCCCAATCATAATGGGCTGCGATAGATAAGAGGATTCGAATAGACTTAAGCATAGCTACCGGTGAGAAGGTCTCATCATAATCGATCCCTTCTCGTTGGGTAAAACCCTTGACAACTAATCTAGCTTTATAAGCCTCAATGGAACCATCGGGTCCTCTTTTCTTCTTGTACACCCACTTATACCCAATAGGTTTAATATTGGGTGATGGTGCAACAAGTGTCCAGACATTATTTTGGTACATAGATGCAATTTCTGCCTCCATGGCTTTTTGCCAAGCAGAATTATCAGAAGATTTCATCGCCTCATCATAGCTCAAGGGATCATCCTCCTGAATCTCTGGATCGACTAATAAAGTCTCTCCATATTATCTTTCAGGAGCTCTGATTTGTCTCCCACTGCGACGAGGTAATAGTGGTACTGAGCGATTCGTTTCTATAGTCTCTGGTATACTAGTTTCAATATTATCTCTTCCCTCTATGTTACCGGATGTGCTACCTCCACCAGTACCCAATAGCTCTTCAAGAACTATCTTACTGGTTGGCTTGTGGTCCATAATATAGTCCTGCTCTAGGTAGATGGCATTCGTAGAAACGAGTACCTTCTTATCCTCAGGATCATAGAATATACCACCTTTTGTTTCTTTAGGATAGCCTATGAACAGACATACCTTAGACTTAGTCTCTATCTTATCCCTCTTATCCTTTCGCACATGTGCAGGACATCCCCATATTCTGAAATACTGCAGTGTAGGCTTTCGCTTTGACCACAGTTCTCTAGGAGTTAGAGGTACTGATTTAGATGGGACATGGTTTAAGATATAAGCTGCTGTTAATAGGGCATATCCCCAAAATGTGGTCGGTAAACTAGCATAACTCATCATACTACGGACCATGTCCAACAAGGTCCGATTCCTTCTCTCAGAAACTTCATTCTGTTGTGGTGTACCTGGAGCAGTCAACTGGGATACAATCCCACTGTCTCTAAGATACCCAAGGAACTCGTCCGATAGGTACTCACCTCCTCGATCAGATCGAAGGGCTTTCACATATCTACCAGTCTGCTTTTCAACTTCGGCTCTAAATTCTTTGAACTTGTCAAAGGACTCAGACTTTCGATTCATTAGGTAGACATAGCCATATCTTGAGTAATCATTAGTAAACGTGATGAAGTACTAATGGCCTCCTATCGCCTGGACGCTCATGGGTCCACATACATCAGAATGAACTAACTCTAATATCTTTGTGGCCCTATTCCCTTTGGGCTTAAAAGCTCTCTTGGTCATTTTGCCCTCCAGACAAGACTCACAGGTTGGAAGGATCTCCGAGGTATCGGTTTCCAGAAGCCCTGCCTTGACCAACCTATGAATTCTATCTGAGGCAATATGCCTAAGTCTTAGATGTCATAATAGAGTTAGATTTTCTGAAGGTTTCTTACGTTTAGATGAGTTAATTAATATTCGAAGCGGTTATGTTTTCTTTCTCTAATTTAAGACTTAGAATATAGAGACTGTTCTGAACTATTCCTCTAATAATGAAGGTTTCATTCATTCTAATAGACACACCAGATGTATCAAAAAGAACAGAATAACCATCATTCACCATAGAAGAAACATAAATTAGATTACGTCTCAAAGATGGTACATATAATACGTCTCTTAAAATCAAAGTCTTTTCATTAGAAAAAGATAAATAAACATCTCCAACTGCTTCTGCGATTGCAACAACATCAGTCTCCATGCTCAGGACCACTTCCTCATCAAGTAGCCTTTTGCTTACCTGGAACCCCTGTAAAGAGTTACAGGCATGGTCAGTGGAACCAGAATCCACAATCCAAGATGCAAAAGAACTGCTACTTGAAAGAAGTGACTCAACTACAAGTAGCTGAGAATTACCTATCCCAGCACCCTGAGGCTTTGTGCAGTCCTTTTTCCAATGGCCCTTTTCGCCACATCTGAAGCACTTCGTGCTTGGTGACTTCATCTCTCTTGACTTAGAGGTCCCCACATGGCTCTGCAGAGGCCCTGCCTTCAGCTTCTTGTTCTTAGGCTTCTTGCTCATAGGCTTCTTAGCCTTCAGAGCAGCCCTGCGCTTAGCACTTAATGCCTCACCTTTAACCTTGAACCCGTCTTCTGCTGCCTGGGGAGCTCCAAGAAGCTCTGCATTTGTCATCTCCAACTTGTTAAGGTTGAAGTTAGTGACAAAACCTTCAAAGGCTCCAAACAGGGACGCAAGGAAGATATCAGTCATAACCTCGTTATCCAGCACAATGTTCATGGTAGCTAGTTCGTTCTGGAACCCGAGCATTTTCAGCATGTGTTCCTGGACAGGCGTCCCTTCGGACATCTTAGTGCTAACGAGCTTTTTCATTGTGAGGTAGCGCATTACACGGCTATGCCCCTCAAACATTTCTTTGAGGTATAACATCATATCAGAAGCATCAGACATTTCTTCGACTTGCTTCTGTAGAGTTGTCTGCAAGGAAGCTATGATATAGCACTTGCACATCTCATTAGAATCTCGCCAGTCGGAGAAAGCCTTGGTCTCTGCCTCAGTGGCATCTGGACCCGGTAGGTTCAGTTCCTGAGTGGTTAGGGCCATGGTGTGTTTACCGATCCTCAGAACAAGCATGAGGTTGCGTTTCCAGTCCTCATAGTTAGGACCCATAAGCTTGTTATCATTTAGGATGGCAGATAAGGGGTCTAGTTTGGTCATCTGAAAAATAAATGGGAGTATATTAGAATGCTTCATAAACTCATTTTATGGTATTTTTAAAATGAGTCAAATTATATCCAAATGTCAACGCTACCCTCAAAGCGGAGACATATCTATGGATCCATTTTACCATGTATATGAGATCTCGAATTCGGATACACCCGCCCGAGGGGGCAGTGTGCAACATCCTCCGCTCACAGCAGGTCTCTCGGACCCAATCCAAATCTGTCACAGGCGGGCTATAATGGACCATGGTTTTCTTTTGGCCAGCCCCCCGTGATCTCCATGCGACGCAACGGGTAGCCTCACGGGTGCTTCGGATGCTTACCCACAAGCCTAGGCAATAATAACACGGGAGTTCATGCGGCCCCTGCGAGGGCGGGAAAAGCCCTTCTCTCCTGGCATTATGACCACCATATCCCGTAGGAGACTGCTAAGCCTCCGGCATGACAGATAATAACTCTTACCCGAGGGGGATGTTGAGCCATACCCTATCACCCAGAAATTCAGCAGTTGGCCGTGGAGGCCAGGGGTACTCACACTGAGTCCTCTTAGACATCCCTTAATTATTGTGAGGGTTATTTCTATGCAAGTATTTTAGATCCTAGGTTGCGACAACCTAGACCTAGACCCTGGTCATACCATGCTCCCACTAGAGTTAAGATCTCTTATGAAGTATAGATAGACTTGGAGAGGACCATAGTCCCTATCCCGTGGACACTCAGTTGTCACCTTTCTCCCGAGAATCACATTACGTACTTTCCAAGCCTTCGATACTAAATAAAATAATCATTACCCTTTGTGCTCTAGAGCCTAGCCTATGGTCTAGACATACAAGGAAAGGTCTCCCATTAGTATGACTCCTCGTATGCAACTTGATGTTTGATGTCATAGATGATCACCACATTACTATTGGTTTCGATGTCAAACCAATTAGGGACATCCGACGACCTCCATCGGACCTCGACCTAACGGTGGCATAACCGAGTGTTATGGGATCCAACTATCATCGAACACCAATTAAACTACAGGTGTCATTAAATAGAGATCTAACCTAATTGTCGCAGGGACCAAGTGGGGAATAGGCATCCCACACACAGTGGGGAAAGGGCATCCCACAATCTAATACCTACAGCATTAGAATATATAATTTCATCGGGGTCTTGGAAAATATCCAACTACCATCAAACATAAACATCCATTGATATCAAGTTCAGGGTCCGACCCCTGAACCTGACTAGCAATGCTCTGATGATCCGGTTCATGGCATCTTCCGGATATCTCTTCCTTGGGCCCACCACATCCGGTCTTCCAGTAATGGATTTTCCATCTGATCTTGTCATCTAAATCTTCAGCCTGTAATTGAAAAATCTAGTATGCTCCGAGCAATCGCTCGTTCATACATATTTTCCTAGGATAAAGAATAATCAAAGTACAAGAATCGAAATAATTGGCCAGAAAAAACCAAGCCGTGGAACAACCTCCACGTACTTGTCCCATTAGGCCTTACAACCATCCATCACAGAAAGAACAAAAAATAACGATGCAATCATTTTTTTCGGGGTCCGACCCCCAAAACCAAACAATCACAATTATTATTTTGTTGCGGCGCCCTGCAGGAAAACATAGCATGCAACACATATGCATATATGATCTAGCGCATGCAAACCCCGATGAATGCATTCATTCATCAAATACGCATTTGATTCGATTCATAGAAAAATTTTCATGAATCGCACACCGAAAATGGCTCTGATACCATTTGTTGGAAACAAATCAGAGGCGCAACGAAAGCCGGACTCGATCTTAGGATCGATACGGTGTGCGATACATTTTTAAATTTTCTTAAGAAACAATCATATGCGCAAGATTAAAATGAAATACAAACGAACCCCTATGGTCATCTATCGAAACACACCATAAATGTTATGCATGCAATTCAATAGATCTAGGGTTTTGTTTATTATACCTCCGTGCGGGATTTAGCACCACGATGTTTATCTTCCAAGTTGATGATGACGGAAGTATCCACATGCATGGGAGAAGCCTCGTTCTTCTTCGGGTACACCCGATCTCGCGAATCGACCCGGATCCTTGCACTCCAATCTCTGAGTGCTTTGGAGTGCAAGCTTTCTCTTCTTCTTTATCACACACACTTTATGAGGAGAAGAAGATGAGATGATGAAGATTTTCTCTTCACACCTTAGGTCAAACCCAAAGAATGAGAGAGATGAGTGCCCGAGAGAGAGAGGGAGGCCATAACCGAACACAAGGGAGAGAGAGATCAGTCTTTCTTTGAAAATCTGAATAAGGCTCGGTTTTCCTTGCCTAATATGCCTTGAAAACCGTGCCCCTCTCTCCCCTTGTTCATATGAACCGTTCCCTCTTCTCTCTCTCTCATTAATCCTCAAAAATAAATGCCCATTATTGTATAGTTGCCATATTTGGTTTTGCAATTAAAGGGAATAGATTCAAATCATTTCAAATCTGAATTAATCCCTTTAAATATGAATTTGATGGCCATGCATATTTATCCTAATGAGGGGGGCGGCCACTAGGGCATGCGGGATATTTTGAAATGACCAAAATGCCCCCCATGCATCTAATGGCCATCCACCTCATACGGGAGCATACATGGTCCATCTCCGTGCATGATAAAGTACTCTAACACTTAGGGCACCTCATCCATACCTATTTAACATACCATGGAGTTATAAATAGTGTTTTTACTATTTACTAGGGTGCCCTCAGTAAAACGTGGGGTGCCCCTATAGTAAAAATCACTAAACACACAGACCGTGCTCTAGTGCGACACGTGTACACGGAATGAACTCCTCATGGCATTATGGCAACATCGTGTGTCCCTACACTACTCTGGGGTTGCCCCCTAGTGAACACACTTAGTCCTGTGCAACCACCATGCCCTAGTGCAATACACTCATGGAAAACAGGACGATTAAGGTATTATTTCTTCAACTCATATTGTGCTGTGAGACAAGGAAAACAGGACGATTAACGTATAATATGCACCAATTAAGCTATTCTAATATAAATATCAACTCATTTATTAATCAACCATGGTTTTTACAAGCCCTAGACCATATCTTACTCAACACCCCTGGCCTTGTGCAAGAAACCGATCCTCCCCCTTGGTTCCTAGCTTCCATCAAAACTGACCCCCTTGGCCCTTGTGCTTCAAATCGACCCCCCCTTGGTGCCTTGCATCAAAACGGACCCCCCCTCCCCTGGACTTCAAATACCACACCCCCACCCCCTGGCTTCAAACCTGACCTCCCCTCTCCCCCCAGTCTGCTGCAAAACCTACCCGACCCCCCCCCCCCCCCCGGCTCAAACCCGACCTCCTCCCCTCCCTTCGGCCTACTGCAGCACCTACCCAACCCCCCCTTCGGGTGGCCCTGGGTCCTACCCCGGGTGCCAAACATGCCCTTGGAACCCGACCCCTCCCAACGCCCGAACCCCCCTTTCCCTGGGTGCCCTTGGGTCTAACCAGGGCGCCGGACACCCCTGGTGCTCGACCCCTCCGGGGTCTATTGCCCAAAACCCCTTGCCCCGGCTATTTTGCCCAAAACCCCCCGTTCCCTGGGGTTTTTTTGCCCAAAACACCCCGCCCCTGGGTTTTTTACTCGAAAGCCCCCGCCCCCCGTTTCTTTTGCCAGGAAACCCACCCACCCAGGTTTTTTGCCCAAAACCCCTTGCCCCCTAGTTTTTTGCCCGAAAGCCCATGCGCCCCATTTTCTTTGCCTAAAATCCACCGCCCCCTGGTTATTTTAACCAACAAACCCCCCCTCCCCCCCCCCCCCCCCGATTTTTTGCCCAAAACCCCCTGCCCCCGGTGCCTTTGCCCAAACCCCACCCCCCCCCTGGGTTTTTTGGCCTAAACACCCTGCCCATCCATACCCAGCTACTTCTGCTCGACAAACTACCTGCGACTATTTGCGATCCCAATCAACCAGGTTACCACCTACCTAATTGGGAGGGGGTAACACACACCCAGCTGGTCCCTGGTAGAAGGTTGGCAAGCACAACCGTCGGCCCGCGCAATAGGCCAGCAGACAGACAACAGTCGGCCTCAGACAGGGGGTCGATTGACAGGCAACGATCTGTCCTAGATAGGGGGTCGATAGAAAGATGATGGTCGACCCCTGACAGGGGGTCGGCAGATAAATGATGGTTGGCCCCGGACAGGGAATCGACAAATAAACAATGGTCAGCCCTGGACAGGGGATCGGTAGATAGACAATAGTCAGCCTCGGACATGTGGTTGATTGACAGACAACTGTCAGCCCTGGACAAGGGATTGGCAAACAGACGATGATGGGCGCCCCAGACAGGGGGTCGACAAACAGACGACGGTCGTCCCCGCGTAGCAGGTTGGCAGACGCATGACGGTCAACCCTGGACATAGGGTCGACAAACAGACGACGGTAGGCCCCGTGCAGTGGGTCGGCAGATGCACGACGGTCAACCTTGGACAGAGGGTCGGTAGACGAGTGATCAGCTTTGCAGCAGGAAGTCCCAGCCAGCTTGGTTAGCACCTACCCAGCTGGGAGGGGATAACTGTGGGTGCAAAATCTGGGTAACGCCCCTATAGTGGGACCCGCAGCCCTACTTGGGGCCCACGAGCATGATGGTAGGATCCACAGCCCTGCCTTGGGCCTACAAGCACGATGGTGGGACCCGTAGCCCTATCTGGGGCCCATATTTATGATGGTGGGATTTGCAGCCATGCCTGGGGCCACTTGTACTTTCTAGGGTCTGGTAAATCTCTCTGAGTATTTACCAAACCCCAGATACTTCTGGAAATATTCTTAGAATATTCTCTAGATAAATCAAACCCCTAAAATAGTAGACCCTGTAAATGATTCAGAATCCCAAATTCCATACTAGAAACCCACCTTTTGTTTTTAAGAGCTTCTCGAGCTTTCGGGTTTTCCATATTTCTTCTCCACCATCTGTCATTTTGTAAGAAGCACTCCTCGGCCAGTCGAGAGTAACTCTACTTCATTCAAAAATAGTGGATTCAAAGGTTACGTCTTACAGCACGGAGATGTAGGCTTCGGCCGAACTTCGTCACCATATCATATGTCAACTTACTCTCTCTCTCTCTCTCTCTATACTCTAATGTGCTTATATGATAGTCTAGCAAGTTACAACTCAACGCTTAGAAGCACGCCACATCCCGAAGAATAAAATCTTCAGTCGACTGTTGGAGGGGGATTACGTACGACGGTCAAAATCCACCCCCATACCAAGTAGAAGGGAGAGATCAATATCATGAGATATTCTGATTCTGACTGTGCAGTGAATTTGGACATGAGCAAGGTTCAAAATCTCTATTTCGGTGAAAATTTCGACATTCTGGATATGAAAATATTTCGTGGAAATATTTCGACAGCGTGAAAATATTGCAATTTTGTAGAAATGGTGAAAATATTGATTTTTTGATGGATTTTTTTAGTGAAACTCTGGATAGTCATAAACCAAGTATAGATACACACTTTGGAACACTCAAATAATATATGTACCCTATCTAGGGGTGTAGAGCTTCACATAACATGTATTCAATGTATTGAGTCTGTGAGTCTTGTGCAATCTTATTTAGTTCGGTTTTGATATATATATTTTAAATGTTTTTTAATCTTTTTTTTGGATAAAAATATTTTTGAAATGAAGATTAGTTGATTGTTAAAATAATGTTTCAAGCGATTTTGAAAGCGGACTTAAAAATAGAAAGTTATGCAAATTTGAAATTGTGCAAAAATTATGCTAAAATGTAAAACACTGTTATTTTACTAAGTCTGAAAAAAAGAGTTTTTATATAGAAAAGTTTTTATTCATTCAAAATTTCCTAAGACGGACCATGGTTTTCTAGATGTACTTGTATTTCTACATCTTGTGGAATTTTTTGAGCTAAAAAGGAGTTGATTTAATCACTTTTCTCACAATTTAGATTTTATAAAAATCCATAAAAACTGTTTTCTCCTACTAAAATTGAAAGTTTACGTTTTGATCCCTTTGTTTTTTGATTTTTTTAATATTTTTATTGAAATCAAATGGGGGGGTATTTGTTTATTTACATATGTTATTATATGTAAATAAGCTGCTGAGAACCAGGCCCCCCAGTCCTCTTTTATAACCAGTCAGTCATAGAATTTCGGATATTTCGCGAAATCGCTCAATATTTTGACATTTTCAGTTCTGCTCGAGATTGCATGTGGTATTTCGTATCGGGTTTTTATTTTTCCGATATATTTCACGATATTTCACGAAATATATCAATTTTTTGTTCCTTGGACAGGAGAAGGTCTACCACATGATATGTGTTCACATGTAGAAGGGGACTGACTTATTGGAGGTTTATGCTATAATCGGTGACGGTGCTTTTCACTACCAAGACATAGTATATGGATCTAACAGAGGCCTTGGAGGAGGCTATCTGGTTGAAGGGCCTAGCTGGTGAATTGAGACTGTGTTAGAGCTCAGTTACGGTACAGTGCAATAGTTAGAGTGCGATTTGTTTAACGAAGAATCCAGTCTTCCATGTAAGAAAAAGCACATAGACATCAGGCACCACAAGATCAGGGATTGGCTGGATGATGGTGAGATTGAGGTAGAGAAGGTTAACACGGATGAGAACACTTCAAATTTTCTCACAAAGCCGGTCACTCGAGAGAAGTTTGAGCATTGCTCAAGCTTGTTCCAACTTGTTTCTTGCTAGCGCAGTGGAGAAAGCACCTTGCCACTTGAGGTGCAATGGAGGCGAGTTTGAGACTTGCCAAGGTGGAGGTTCGCTGGAATGTGAGCATTTGGCCAAAAGTCATCAAGTGGAGTTTGTTGGAGTTTGCCTCAGTTTTGATGAGTACAGAATGCGATAAGAAGCTCGGAGCAGAGGACCTAGGCACATACTTCAGTGGGTTGTAGCCCTAGGCGCCAACTGTGCGGTGATCGGTCATTAGCGGGCACTAGGATCGGGGCCATCCTCAGGTTGGCGCCATGGGCGCCAACTGTGTGGTGTCCGATCACTGGCGAGCGCCATCTTCTCGAGTTGGTACCCTGGGCGCCACTTTTGGCGCCCAGAGCGAAGGCGTCGCGCCGGTGATTTGTCGGGGTCCCAGGTCGGTGGCGCTTGATGGCACATGGCACCCTGAGCGCCATTGGGTGCTAGGCACGAAACATGCACGGGTTTGACTCGCGTTTGCACGAATTATGGGGGATATAAAAAGGGTTTTCACCCTAAGTTTTTTAAGGAGTTGTCATTGTATTTGATGGCTGGTTTTAGGGTTTTGCTTCGGGCTTCTCCATTGAAATTTGAGAGATAAAGAAGATCGATGATCGAGATAGAAGATTGGTCTCCTTAAGATCTGGTGGAGGTGACAAATAAGAGGGTTATATACTCCTATATTCTAATTCCAATTGCTCAACACCCGTAGAGGTAGGAATTTTCGAACTACGTGAAGGAACTTTTTGTGTTGTGTGGATTGCTTTCTTTGTTATCTTTTCTCTTTGATTGTGATCATTGTCAATGGTTTTGATCCTTCTTTTCGGATCATCGGAGAACCGAAAATCCTAGATTGCTTCCGTTAGCATGAAGCGGTAGATTGAGACCTTGTTTGAGGTATTCCGCACCAACACTTACAAGCAGTGCGACCTGCACCTATTCACCTTGGGGTGGACTAGCAAGTGACCAAGCTACTACCGGCTCGCACGACCCATTTGAAACAATGGTGCTAGGCAGATCAATCTGAGCTGGTCTGGCCTGACATCACGAGGACCGTCTAGCCTAGCTATACCTGTGCCATGGTTGGTTTGCATTTGGTCTGTCGTCTTTGTTACTACTTGGGCTTTCATTCAGCCCTCTGGTGGCTTAATAAGTCTTCAACAATAGTTGGAGCAACGGGCTCCAACAGCTGATGTGACAATCAATGATTGGACCATACCCACTTAATACCAGTAGAGTCTACTACTCCATAGGCTATCACGTGGGCCCACATTACCACTTTAGATTTAAGGCTCTTTTTTTTATGGAAAGTGCTAGGTAGCCAATTCTAGTTTGCCAACTTTTCGATTGCCAACTATACTTGGCATCCGGGTTCCTCCCATGCATGGCCCATAGAAAAATGTTCCCATCAATGAGGAGTTGACAACACTCTCGCATCACGTGGAGTTGGCAACAAAAGTAGTTGACATCCGAGTTGGCTATACAGCATTACTCTTTTTTATAGGTTTACGTCACGATAGTGGAGTATGGTCCAATCATATTGATTGCCAAATCAGCTATAGGAACCAAGTATTGTTCATGCCCTTATCTGGCCATGCACCCGACTCGGACCCTCCTACTCATTTTGCGACCACACAAACTACGATAAAATTCAAGATCAAGAGCCACATGAGCAAAATAACACGGAGAAAATACGAGAGGCATGTGCAATACACATGGTTCATATCAATCTCGATCGCGTCTGCGTCTGGCAATAAACGCATGACCACTAAGGATGGAGTAACCTTCCACAATTTTCAACAATAATTAAAACAAGATGCGAACGCCGCGAAGGCTTAACCCACTAAAAATAATTAAGACAGATCGATATTCTCTCTAAACATCTAATCAAACTCTTAATTAAGCTTTTGTTAAAGCTTTAGCATAAGTCAGAGGGGTTCTCAAAAAAAAAAATGCTTCAGCATAAGATTAATGCGGCCACCCGACAGATCGTGCGAGAAACCCACTCTTAGCCACACATGCGAAAAGCGATCAAATTCTATTCAAAGAATTTCGAGGACGACGTATGGGATCTCGATCAAGATTTGCTCTCTCTCTCTCTGTCTGTCTGTCTCTCTCTATGTGTGTGTTTATAAAAATGATGAGGGTCATGACTATGTTTCTCCAAAAAAAAAAAAAAAAAAAAGAGATGAATATATCTCCCACTTTCTACAGTCCTATCCTTTTAGGGCCATAAAGCGACGTAGAATGAGCACATAACCACTTTATGTAAACTGGAAAGAAAAGCAGATTCTGTAGATTAATCTAGGAAAAAAAAGCAGATTCCAACAAGAAAACTACAACCTGAAAAATGCTGCCCCGGCACGCGTATAAGAATCGACCCCCCTCCAAAAACCAACCACCTCCAACGACTCTCTGAATTCCTTAGTCTTCAACTCTGCAGCCAATCCCTCCCTTCTCTTCCTCCTCCTCTGTCGTCGATCTCTGTTGTTGCCGCTTCTTTGGATCCAAGCTTCTCTCTCGCTCGCGTCCGAGCGTCGGCAACCATGAGCAGCTCATGGGATCCTTTGGTTGTCGGTAGGGTGGTCGGGGATGTTCTGGACCCCTTCTCGAGAACCACAAACCTTAGGGTTACATACGGTTCTAGGGCACTTAATAATGGCCGTGACTATAAGCCCTCGCAAGTAGCCCAACAACCTAGGGTCGAGGTCGGAGGGATTGACCTCAGAACCTTCTACACACTTGTAAGAGCCCCCTCCCCCCCCAACCACTTCCTTTCAAGGGTAGCTAACTTTTATGGAAATCAGCATACTGCATAATTTAAGTTTTTTTGCTAGATTTCATTAATGTAGTAGGGAGGATCAGATAGGCTGAAGCCACAATTATTCTTTTTTGGTCTTAACCTATCTTGATCCTATGAGGTTATAACCTCATAGGATCCCGCACGTAGCTTTTATAAGGATGTGTTTGGCTAATCTGTCAGTAGGCAGCCACGATCATGGGAAGCTGAGGAGAGAAAATGATGGCGGCTCACCACAATCGCATTGGGATGCCTTCCTGTTCTGCTCTACCAAACACAGAAGGGTGCAAAAATACTGCGAGCTGCAACCGCTAAGCCAAACACAGCCTAAGTATGCGGACATTGATCCACACGCCTTGTGGGCAACAACTGCCCACGCATTACCAGAAGGGTGCATCGCACTTGATGCACGCAGACTGTGTTAGAGACGGTCAAGATTCTTGCATCAGGTGTAATGAACGGCTCTGGTGAGGTTGGGGCTCATTGGAGTTTAGGTCACACTCGTGGAGTGGTGGAGTTCACCCTCGGATTCATCCATGGACCATCCATGCATGCGATGAGAGTCTCCAATAATTGTGAGAATAGCTCGCGAACTTTTAGCTATGCCACACGGCTCCAATTATTGTGGAACCCACCGACAGGATAAAATATTCAGTGGGTCGGACGTACCACGGCAGCCATGCTATGCTTACGTACAGTGTGGGCAACAGCTGCCTACTTACTCAGTTCATTCACGCATGATTATGATTAGGGGTGTAAGGATGGCCCATCAGCCCAAATCAAAATCAAATCCGTGGGCTCTCTCTCTCTCTCTCTCTCTCTCTCTCTCTCTCTCTCTCTCTCTCTCTCAAATCCGTGGGCCCTCTCTCTCTCTCTCTCTCTCTCTCTCTCTCTTCTCTCTCTCTGACATCAGCTTGATGCCAGTCTTGCTAAGATTCGTGTGCATCCGTTGCATGCTAATTTAGGTTACACAAGTTGCTTTCGTCTCTGAGTAATGCTATTCATCCACAAGGTTTTTTCGATTCTGCTCGGTACGACTGATATGGTAATGTACAACTGGTTATATTAAAGATTAAAAAATCATTAGTGAAATTTAGGCACCAATTGTATATTGTCACACGCTAGTGGTATCGAGCGGAATCGGAAAAAATTTTAGGCTGAATAGCATTTCTCTTCGTCTCTAGTTGGGTGTATCAAGATTTAATTTTTTGTCATAAATCTTGCAGGTAATGGTAGATCCAGATGCTCCGAATCCGAGTAACCCGTACCTAAGGGAATATCTACACTGGTAAGTATTTTATTTTAATTTTGTTTTTTCTGACGAGCAAGTTCAAGTCCAGGAAAAAAGAATTTTTAGGCTGTGTTTGGAGAAGCAGAAAAAAGACTAAAAATACCCAGATTTGCATCCTCTACGATCGATCTAAGCGAAGAAAAGAGAAACTACATGGGGTCTAACCCTTTTTCTCTTCTCGGTAACATATAAAAATGTCTCTGGCTTTCCACATTTGAGTCTGCAGTAAGGGTCCCTTTGGTTGGAGGAGTTGTAGTCCTAACTATAGTAGGTTAGACTACAAAACCCAACAAGATTGGTTGGTTGATCGAATCATGATCAAACTATCGTATTTCAAACTACAAAGTAGATGCTTTTGTTGTAGTTTGAATTAAAACTAAAATATGTGAAAATACAAACTACAGTGACTGCCTCCCCTCGATTTACCCAAGAGTGAAGTGGGAATTGCCAAGGGTGTCGGGCTTCAATCCCAGAGGGATTAGTCGGAGCTTGAAGATGGCCATCAATCAGGACACCCGCCAATCTCAAAAATAAAAGAAAAAATGCCTCTCCTACCGCATTCATCCGCATCAGCCACCTACATCGCCTTTGAAAACTTATTGTAGAGACAAAACATTCGATTTAGAACTTAGCCACTACAATTACATCAATCCAAACAATAGATTTTCACTTTCAAGATTTACAACTACAGTAAATCAAACAGTACTAGTTTTAACTACAGTAACCATAGCTATATGTAGTTGTAATTACAACTATAAATGTATTTGAAACTCCGCCAACCAAACGAATCCTAGCCCGCGGAGGCTCCATATGTGATAAATTACAGTAGCGGGATCATTTCGCTTTCCCAAATGCAATCTAAAAAGATAAACTAATAAAACTCTCCAAGTCAAAAACCCATCCTATGTGTCAAACTAGTGCATGCCCGTGCATGTCGGCACTGCAGCAAGCCGCTTTCGACTGCAATATACCTATCGAGCATCGTCACTTCCACCCCTACCATATTCATTTGGCGGCTGAGGGTCGCCGGTTTAACTGTAGTACGTCTTGACCGATTTTTTTGGTCTTTGTTTTTTTTTTTGGTAAAAATATAATTAATGCAAAGTTATGATGGATGCCTTAGCATGTTATATAGATATGATGGATTCTAGCTCAGCAACCTCCTTGCTTGCTCTAGCTTTGATATAGAGTTCGGACCTCCTATAGTCGGTCGGCCCCGGTTGGTGGGCCCGTGGCACATCACTGCCACATCACAGCCGCATGTAGTTGAACGGAGTACGATTCACTTATGGCCGGGTTGCTTGCTATCGTGCAGTTGTGATGCATGCAGGCCCACCAACCGGGGCTGACCGATTGGAGGCGATCTGAACTATTTAATATAGCAACATTTGGTATGCACATAGGGCTGCAAACGAGCCGAGTCGAGCCCAGCTTTGGATTGTTTGAGCTGGTTCGGTTTTTAAACGAGCCTAAAGTTCAGACTTAGGCTTGGTTTGTTTAATAATTGAGCCAAGCCGTGGTTTGCTTGAGCTTGGCTCACTTATTAAACATGCCTAAACTTCTGGTTAGGTTTTGCTCAATTAGTGGTGGAACCATCCCTTATTGCGCTTGTGTCCGAACTCCAAAATAAAGCAAAAGCACGGAAAATAAATGTTAGGTCTATTCAAACCACTTATGATCCTAATCACGAGCCTACTCACGAGCCCTAAACAAGCATGTTCACTAGTCTAATTGGGCTGAGTTTTGGTCTATTTGAGCTTGGCTTGACTAGTAACCGAATGAACTCGAACGAGTTTTTATCAAGCTTGTTTGCGAGCCGCTCACAAACAACTTGGTTAGTTTGCAGTGCTATATGGACATAACCCACCAAAGAGAGGTTAATTGGTAAGATACGAGCAAAAAAATTGTGAAAGCTAAAGAAAGATAAACGTATAGTATTTGATGATGGAGAACAGATGAGGTGGGAGAGTGAGCTAGATGTTCGGCTAAGAGCATGAGCACTTCAATATGCATGAGAACTGCGATTGCTTCATACATTTTTCCTAAGTTAATTTATGTTTTAACTCGGTCAAAAATTGATATTGAATATGTTCTTTCTCCTCTAGGGTTTGTGCCGCTCCGCTATCTATATATATTCTCGTCTAGTGTTGCTATTTGCGTCCACCATTTTTTTTTTTTTCTAGACCGACCAAGCTGCCAGAGGACAGAATGCTAGTGCAAAGGCTCAAAGAGGTCCAGGGATTGGAATAGGGGAAGCAGCATCAGCTACTATTTATTAATTCCATAATGCTGTGAATATGACATCAACGGTCAGGATTCGTACACGCAAACAAAGTACACCGGCCTTGAGGGAAAGTTCGATCCACAATGAGAGGAAGTACCACCAAGCCAAGAGCCTGTTGGTACCCAGATAATTACTAACGCGTGCTCCCAATATCAGGCACATACTCTAGCCCGATTTTGATTTACTATTGCCCCCATTTTAATAATGCACCTCACATAAGGATTTGTCTCTCCCTCCTCTCTGCTCTGCCCAACATCGTTATGTCCTCTTCCTCTGATTACCTTGCTGAACCATCGGTCCCATGCACCTCACCATCACCTCCTCCTCCTACCCCTCTTTCTCATCTTCCTCCTCATACCCGTAGACATGTCGGTTAGGAGCAACATGGTTGTCGATTGCTTCGGGCAAACATGGCGTTTCCACTCAATGTTGATCCCTACCGAGATCACATCATGTCATTCAGAAGCAACTGACAACCACATTGCAGGCCGCTCTCGACTGACATGTCTGCAGGAATAAAATGGAATATGAGAAGGAGGGTGAGTAGAAAGAGGAAAAGGATGAAGGGGGGAGGAGAGGAGGAAGAAGAAGGGAAGGAGGAGGAGGTGGTGGTGGTGAGGTACGAGGGAGAGGAGAATGGACTTGGCCACGATGATGACAGTTGGAGCGGTAAGGAGGTGATGGTGAGCAGAGACAGAACTGCACATAGACCAAGGGGGGCCATGCCCTCCCCCCCCTCTCTAAATTTTGGATTCGGTAAATTACACTTTGCCCCTCTGAAGTTTAGCTCAAAAACACTTTAACTCTTAAAAACTACAGTTTACACCTTCAATTCAGTTTTAATCAGATAAAATTATTCAAATGAGGAAATAAGTAGTACGTTGACAAAAGGAGGGTATTGTGCTAACATTTCAAAGTTTAGGGTGCGATTTGGAACAAAATAAACTACAGAGGGATTGTTAAGTGTTTTAAAGCTAAACTTCATGGGGCAAAATATAATATATCATTTTGGATTTCTCTCTCTTTATCATGCCCCCGCCCCCCCCCCCCCCCCCCCCCCCCCCCCCCCCAAGATAAATTTTTATCATTGAATTGATGAAAAAATTTATCTCACCCATTCGTGGGCAGGCAAAATGGTTTACTTTTTTTCTACTTCCTTTATTCTTTTGGAAGGTGAGGTGCTCCATATCATTGGCGTGGGCCCTACACACCTAGGGCCGACAATGACCCTGAATCCGGCCCAGCCCCAATTGGACCCGGTCCATTTGAAACGGGTTTCAGCTATATCTCAAATATTATATATGGGCTTGAACTTATAGTCTTGGTCCAAAACCAAAATTACTCAGGCCTGGGTTTATATATGTCTGGCCTAAACCCAGCCCACTTTCATGGTTGGGTCGGGCCTACCTGACCAATCAAGAATGGACATTTTCTATTCCATGAGATAACAACAATAAATTGAAGAAAATCTTGGAGTTTCCAATGCAATTTCTAACAACACTTATGTTTGCAGAGTAAGAGAAATATGGTAACAAGCTCAATTAATACCAAAGAACTCCACCGAAGAAAGTTGGTCATTGGTGGTTTTCAGTCCAGGGCCCAGCCCAAACCCTAATCTTTGAAACGGACTTGGAATTGGGCCTTGTTTTTAAAACATGATACAAAGTGGGCACAGACTTGGGCCGAAGAAAAATGCTATGGACCGGGAACTCAAGTTGTTTGGTTCGGCCCAGGTCCTGGCCCAGACCAGGCCCTATACACACCCCATGATCTACACAGAAATCACTTCATACCTTTTCTTCCTAATGTGATCCCTAATTACATTTACAGCCTGTTTGGTTCGCTGCTGTTCAAACTACACACTGTAGTGGGGCTCCAACGCGTGTAGTTGGAACACACAGCTTTTTACCGCGTGTTCAAACTACCACCTTTTATATACCAAATTGGTCCATCGGTAGTGCCAACTGCACGCGTTGGTTCCAACTACATGGAACCAAACAGGATTCCGCTTGCAGTGTTGACCCGTGGGTTCCAAACACAGAACCAAACATGCTGTTAGGGTGCAATCTGAGCTGATTCTATGTAGTGACTAACTAACCTGCGCTACTGCTTTAGGTTGGTCACAGACATCCCCGGAACCACCGGATCAAACTTTGGTGAGCAAAACGAAACCAAAAGAGCTTTGTACTCCCACATTTTGTTGCATCAGTTCCCTTCATGTCTTGCTAACTGGTTCATGTGATTCAGGGCAAGAGATAATGCCCTACGAGAGCCCGCGGCCGACATCCGGGATCCACCGCTTTGTGTTCGTCCTATTCGAGCAGCCTGGCCGTGGGACCGTCCGGCCTCCGGGGAGGCGCGAGAACTTCAGCTCTCGAGACTTTACAGAGCTTTACAGACTTGGATCTCCGGTCGCCGCCGTCTACTTCAACTGCCAGAGAGAGTCTGGCTCCGGAGGGAGACCGATGTACCCGTAAAGAACAAAAAAAATAATCTTAGTTTGATGGGTGGAGGTTTTTTAAGATATCAAAATTTTATACATTCAGATGCATGTATGAGTACATATTCAAACTATGGGCTATGATGATTGATCTCTTTTCTTCATTCTTCATAGTTTTCACCTGAGATCCCCTCACTTGCCTCGAGGCACCCAATTCTAATGACTAAACACTGTGTGTGTATGTGTGTGTGTGTGTGTGTGTGTGAGAGAGAGAGAGAGAGAGAGAGAGAGAGAGAGAGAGAGAGAGAGAGAGAGAGAGAGAGAATTGTTGTTATAGAGTGAAAATTGTTTCTCCATGTTAAGACTGTGTTTGTATATGTGTAGGTGCATATAGAAGAAGAGAGTGTGCGTATATCTAACTTACTGTGCTAGTCACTCTGTATCTATTTATACCTGGCCATAGAACCCTAATGATAGATAATTTAATATCCCCAATTCCTAACATGGTATCAAAGCCTTAACCCTAGCCGATCTCAACAACCGGCCTACCCTCCTCTCCAACGCACGATCGTAGAGACCCCTCCTCCCTGCGCACAATCGCAGACCCCTCCTCCCCGTGCGCGATCCCTGTCGTTTCCCCTTGCCTCGCACGATTGCCGATCGCAACTCCAGCCGGCTAGCCCATCTTGGTGACCTCTGTGCATAGGTCTCCTGACGCGTGCGACTCCCTCCGGCTCCTCTCCATTGTATCCTGCAGTATCAAAGCTGCAACAACCGATGTTGGCCTCTCCTTGCATGCATCCCGCTGCCACCATCCTCGCTGTGCGCTACGACTTCGGCCTCTTCTCAAGAGTAGCCTGCTGCCGTCCTCCTCCTCGTTGTGCACCGACTGGGGATTGGCGCTTCCGCATCATGACCCCTTTAATGACGATCAGATCTTCATGAGGCATCTCCCCACGCACACCGATCTCCTCCTCTCCACTCAGACGGACTGGACTCCCTGGTCGGCATCGATCCGGAATGAGCTAGAGGGCTAGTTCCCCTACAGTCACCTTTTCACACCATCCTGCCCTCCAAGGGCATCGATGTCATCTACATACCTGGGACGCCGGCATCGTCCATCAAGAGCACCGATGGCACTACGTCGGAGATCGCTTCAACGCCAGTGGTTCCTCCCTCTGTTGCAGATCTTCAGTGTGTGATGGCTCACTGGTCTTACGAGGATGCACACGTCAAGTCTTTTCTTGTCACCATGGAGGAAACCTCCCTACGCAGCGAACTAGTTGCCTTTCCGACTTATGTGCTATCTGGACGCACCTCTGCAGCCTATTTGTTTTATCGGATGACACACGCGAGGCCAATCTCCTGCGAGAGATGATGACAACCCAGTAGGCCACCCGGCGTGTGGTGGCGTACTACAGTTTCATGGGGACCCTTTAGTAGGAGCTCGAGCAGATAGAGCCTGGACCCAATGCCTTGACATTAGAAGTCCAACTGTTACGGGAGTGCCAAAAGGTGCACTTTCTTCTTGTCAGACTCACACTAGCTCTTCAGTCCCTGGCTAGGCAACTACTATACCGGACCCCCTTTTCTTGTCTTACCGAGGTCATCACTGCACTCCTCTATGAGAGCAGTCCTGGCTGGAGAGCATCAGTACCACCCCAGCTCCTCCCTCTCCGGCTACTGCTACCGGCCACGAGGAGATTCTTGCCACCGCTTCTCGCTTCTCTGTTCCAGTATCGACACCGCCACCGGTTTCTCCTTGCTCTGGTGGAAGATCACCGTGGGCGCTCCGGTAGTCGTGGCATACCACCCTACTGCACTTACTATGACAAGCTGAGTCACTTAGTTGAGATGTGCTGGACTCTTCATCCTAAGAAGCGTACCGGATCTCCTGGACAAGGAAAACCTATTCATGATTCTCCTTTTGCTTATGTTGTACTCGTTGAGCTCGCCTCACCTGCAGATCTTACTCAGTAGCAGTTTCAGTTGTTCTAGTAGTTTCAATAGTTCTAATAGTACCAGATGAGCTCCGATGTCTCCTCCTCGTCTGTCCCACCTACTACCTACTTGGCCAACTCTGGTACGCCCTTTCCATGGGTCCTGGACTCTGGGGCTTCTCAACACCTCACCCATGACTTATCTGTCCTTACTTTTCTTCGTCCTACCACCATCCCACCCCTCCACACTATGAATGGATCTCATATCTCTATCTCCCAGTGTGGCTCCATCTGCTCCTTGTTTGACCTGTCCAACCACCTTACCTTACCTATACTGTTTATCATTCCTCTGACCTATGCATGAAACTCATCTCTGTCTCTGGCCACCCTTTGTGACTCCGGACTGACCGTATCCTTTTTTGCTTATGTTTGTATTGTGCAAGATTTTCGCTCGGACAAGACGATTAGAACCGGTCATAGAGAGGGTGGTCTCTTCCACTTTGAGTCTCTTCACGTGCCTCTTTCTTCTCTCAGCTTTTGTGGTGTTAGTTCATTTACGATCGACTTGTGGCACAAATGTTTAGATCATGTATCTGAGCAACGACTTAAAAGTCTTTTCCAGTTTGGGGCTTTAGGTTGTGTCCCTTTTCTTCTCTTCTCCATGTATAGGTTATAAGCTTTTCTAAGCTCACAGCCTCTCCTTTTCATCTTAGTGAGTTTCAATCTGTTGCTCCATTTGACCTTATTCATTCGGACATTTGGGGGCCTTCGCCCATGCCACCTATGAAAGGATATTTCTATTATATTTATTTCATTGATGATTACTCTCGTTATACATGGGTTTATTTACTTCGTCATCATTCTAAGGTTTTCACTGTATATACAGCCTTTGCCAATATGATCCAAACTCAATTTCACACTCGGATCAAAACCTTTCAGTCTGATTATGCCCGTGAGTTTCTCTCTTCTGATATGTGGTCTCTCCTCTAGTCCCACGGCACCCTCTTTCAGCCGTATTGCCCACACACTCACCAGCAGAACGGTGTTGCCGAGCGTAAGCATCATCATATTTTTGAGACTGTCCGTTCTCTTCTCCTCTCCTTCTCTGTACCTTGTTTCTTTTGGGATGAGGCCATCCTCATCTCTGTTAATCTAATTAACATCACTCCTTTTGCCTATCTGTTTGGTTCCTCTCTTATGAGCGTCTCTTCTCGTCTCCTTCTGCTTATGAAATGCTTCGTGTTGTTGGTTGCACCTCTCCCTATGGTTCTTCCTCTTGAGACTGAGACTCCCCCTGCATCTCATCTCTCGTCTCCACCACCGGTTCCTCCGCCTCCGACTGAAGATCTTGCCATAGTAACAAAGTGTCACTATATATCCTCTGCATGACCGTTACTCAACTACCAGTCTTAACCTATTTGTTGCTGCCAGCTCTTTTTTTTAGCAGGGTTACTGTCCGCACTTATGCTCTCTCCTACTAGGCTTTCCTTACCGTTATTCATGTCACTCCTTCAGAGCCCTAATCTAATTATGAGGCAATTCAGTACCCCGAGTGGTAGAAAGCTATGGACTAGGAACTTCTAGCGTTTCCTCAGACTGGGACCTGGTTTGTTGTCCCTATCCCTATTGGAGTCGAGCCAGTCAGCTGCAAATGGATCTACAGGATCAAACACCAACCTGATGGATCTATTGAGCGGCACATGGCTTGGCTCATTGCCCGCGATTTTACTCAAGAGGATGGGATCAACAATGACGAGACTTTTGCTCCGGTTACTTAGATAACTACCGTTCGCACTCTCCTTGCCGTTGTTGCCTCTATTTTAGATGGATGTGAAGAATGACTTTCTTCACGGCACCCTTTCTGAGGTTGTTTACATACAGCCGCTTCCTAGCTACTCCATGCCTCCTTAGCACGCCTACCTTTTCAACCGCATGGTCTATGGTTTAATGCAGGAACCCCACGCTTGGTTTGAGTGTTTTCACAGTACTGTTCATCAGATTGGTTTCTCCAAGAGCTATCAAGATCACTCCCTGTTTGTGTGATCCTCACCGCAGGGGTGGGTTCTTCTTCTTCTTTACGATGATGATATGATTATCACAGGCAATGATGTCACCGCCATTGCATCGCTGAAAGCTCATCTCCAGCAATAGTTTTAGATGAAGGATTTGAGCCATCTTCGATATTTCCTAGGCCTTGAGGTAACACAGAGTCTAGAAGGCATCCTTATCTCTCAACAACGATATACTTTAGATATTATAGCTCGAGCTGCACTTGTTGATCAGAAGATTGCATATACACCTGAGGAGCTTAATGCTAAGTTTTGGCCCACAAACGAAGAGTCTCTTTCCGATGCTATACGGTACAGGCAGATAGTAGGACATCATATTTACTTGTGCATCACCAGATCGACCTGACATTGCTCATGCGGTCAGTATTGTTAGCCAGTTTATTCAGGCCCCTCACTATGGTAATTATGCAGCACTTTTGAGGATCCTTTGGTACCTATGAGGCACCATCACCCGATCCCTCCTTATGCCTGCTGACTTCTCTCTAGTTCTTGAGCCTTCTCCGATGCTAATTGGGCCGGTGATCCTACCACTCGATGCTCCACCACCTATTTCTGCCTCTTTTTTGAAGACTCTCTTATCTCCTAGCACAGCAAGAAGCATGATGTTGTCTCCCTCTCTAGCACCAAATTCGAGTATCGGGCTATGGCTTCAACCACCAAAAAAATTATCTATGTCAGGCGCCTTCTCTCAGACTTTGGGGTTGAAGTCTCCTTACTTACTGGTCTCTACTGTGACAACAAGAGCACCATTCAGATCGCCTATAATCCAGTCTTTCATGAGCGAACAAAGCACATCGAGATTGATTACCACTTCACTCAAGAACACTATGAAGTCGGGACTATCTCTTTACCACACGTCTCATCCTTTGAGTAGATCGCGGACTTCTTCACAAAGTCTTACCCTACTCATTGTTTTCAATTTCTGATTGGCAAACTCACTTTGTTTGACCCCCCGTGAGTTTGAGGGGGGATGTTAAGATTGTGTGTGTATATATATAGATGCATATAGAAGAAGAGAGTGTGTGTATACCTATCTTGCTATGCAAGTCACTCTATATCTATTCATACCTGGCCATAGAGCCCTAATGATAAATAATTTAATCTCTCCGATTCTTAACACTTAACTACTTCCTTTTTTTTTTTCCCATTTTGTTATTTAGTATTTCCATTCATACTAAATTTCTAAGCATAGAATTTACGTATTTTTCTTGTTATAATATGAAATTTGAAGAAATGTGAAGTGCAAGATGAGTCATGTGAAGTTGCACTTCCGTAATTTGGTACGAAGAACCGATTAATGTACGTAAGTCAAAAAACCTTTATTTTCTTGCATTTTTCTGTCATTATGCCTACTTACTCCAATTGCTATATTTGCCATCTGGTAGAGTAGTAACTTTTATATCCTATTTTGGCCTATGACTTTGTTTTTTTTTTTCCATCCATGATTTATTTTTTCCATCGATATTAGAGAGTAGTGATCCCATAAGGTGTCCTCTACAGTAAGGGCAACTATAGCCATCTGTTCGGGCCGAGTGCCATTCACATGTTGGGATTGTTGGGTCTTGTCTCGCATCGGCTTGGGAGTGGGGCAGTCGTGCCTTTATATACCCTATGTGGACCTCTACTTGCAACCCAAATTTTGGGGCAAGAGTGTATCAAATAGTGGTATCAAAGTGAGCTTCCGCCCAACAAGGTTTAATTGGGCCAAGTGTGACCAGGTTGTGCCTTGGTGTGCCTCTTCTCTAGATGCCCCCGCACGAGAGGGAGACCGTCAGAGTTTGTTCAACCCTAGCCTCATGTATCGAACAACCTTGATGAATCAAAGCTCGTGCTTTATTAGATCATTACTCTAACTTAAATGGTTTCTTCAAATATCATATTCAAAAAAGGTAAAACAGAGTTAGAACATTTTAATTCTTTGTCCGCTCATATATTTCATTTATGTTTCTGATTTTTTGAAGCCCAAACTCGCATACGATGTAGACAATGATTATGGTTATGAAGATGATGATTGTTGAGGATCCTACTAGATGATACCAGATGAGCAATTCGATACCGAATCATTCCGGCCACATAGGTCAATAAAGATTAATTGCAAAATCCGATTCTTCGACGAATCGATGCGGAACAAACAATCCAACACAAATAGAGAAATAGCAAAGCAAGAAGACAACAACCACAAAGCAATCACAGAGAGAGAGAGAGAGTCGAGAGATTTACATGGAAACCCTTGCGGGAAAAATCACGGACGAAGACTATCAAACAATCCACTAGACTAAAGAACCAATTGAAGTTACAAGCAACGCTAAACTCCAACGAGATGAACTCCATTCTCCGAGAGCACCTTCTTCTTCTCCAAAAACCCTCACCAAGCCTCCTTCAAAGTAAACAATATTTTTCTCTCTTCTCCTTAAAACCCTAGGCTCTTTTATATATCAAGGGAATATATTACATAAGCTTAATCTCGAAATTCCCCTAAAAACAACTTAAATAAGAAAGTCAAGACATGAATGACTTGGGCTAACCCGTGTTGCCTGGCACAGTCATGCGTATGACCTGGTAAAGTCGTGCGCAAGAATGCATGTAGCCAGTCTTGTCTTTTCACTGAAGGATGCATCAAGAAAATCGGGCTCTAGGTTGTGCGCACGACTCGACAGTCGTGCGCACGACCACTTAGGAATGGACCCATTTGCCTTTTCATATAACGCGTCAACTTTTCCGAAAAGGGTCGGGTTGTGCGCACGAGTTGTCCAGGTCATGCGCACGACCCCTAGAGTCGAGCCATATCTTCAGCAATCTCTACCTTGGTGAGAAGTCCAAATCAAAATCCGATCATCATTTCCACTTATGCTTTGTCGGTGCCCAAAGATGCCTACTCGGTATCCCAAAACGCATCTTGAAGATGCGCCAAAGCACTCTAAAGTTGCCAACACCCTAAAAGTGAGAAACTCCTCAAATCATCTTGACCAAGCTTAGGCAATGCCTAAACTTAGTCAATGGAATCGACTTCGTCAACATGTCAGCAGAATTATCATGCATGAAAATCTTCTTCAAAGAAATCGCATTCTTCTTGATATGTTGTTGAATAAAGTGATAATAGATATCAATATGCTTTATTCGTGAGTGATGGACCTGATCATCGTTCGCCAAATAGATAGTGCTTTGGCTATCCGAAAATATCTTAATGCTAGACTGCGAAAGACCAAACTCTCCAATAATGCCTTAGAGCCAAATCGCCTCCTTGGCACCTTTTGTAATGGCCATGTATTCAACCTCTATCGTCGATAGTGCAACCGTGTCCTTTAGAAAGGTCTTCCAACTCATCAGACCATCTGCCAACGTAAACAAATAACATGTCATAGGCCGACACCCATCCAGGTCACTAGTATAGTCTGTATCAACATATCCTATTATATCTATAATTAACTCGCTGTCTCGCTGAAAGAGTAACCCCAAGTCCAGTGTACCATAAAGGTACTATAATATCCACTTCACGGCCTACCAATGCTTATTCCCCGGATTGCTCATGTAACGGCTGACCATATTAACCGCCTGTGTAATATTTGGATGAGTACACACCAAGGTGTATATCAAAGTGCCTACTGTGCTCGCATACGACACATGAGCCATGTAAACATGCTCGTCCTTGGTGCTAAGAGACTGTCTCGTCGATAGTCAAAAATATACAGTAAGGGGATATTGACTAGCTTAGCACCACCCATCCCATAACGAGAAACCACCTTCTAAAGATAACTCATCTATGTCAAATAAACTACACCATGCTTCCAATCCCTATGAATCTCCATCCCAATAATTTTCTTAGCACCACCTATGTCCTTTATCTTAAACTCGTCACTCAACTGAGATTTCATGACGTCAATATTTGACATGCTCTTTGCATTATCAATAAGTATATATCCTCGGTGCCCAAAGATGCCTCCTCGGCATCCCAAAACGCATCTCAAAGATGCGCTAAAGCACCCTGAAGGTGCCAGAACCCCAAAGGTGAGAAACTCCTTAAATCATCTTGACTAAACTTAGGCAATGCCTGAACTTAGTCAATGGAACCGGCTTTGTCAACATGTCAGTAAGGTCATCATGCGTGGAAATCTTCTTCAAAGAAATCGCTTTCATCTTGATAAACTTTCGAACAAAGTGATAACATATATCAATATACTTTGTTTATGAGTGATAGACCTGATCATCGTTCACCAAATAGATAGCGCTTTGGCTATTTAAAAATATCTTAATGCTAGACTGCGAAAGACCAAACTCATCCACAATGACTTGGAGCCAAATCGTCTCCTTGGTGCCTTTCGTAATGGCCATGTATTCAGTCTCTGTCATTGATAGTGCAATCGTGTCCTATATATAGGAAGGTCTTCTAACTTACCAAACCATTTTCCAGCATAAACAAATAACCTATCCTAGGCCGAAGCCCATCCAGGTCACTAGTATAATTCGCATCAATATATCCTATTGTATCTCCAACTGACTCGTCCTCTCACCAAAAAAGTAACCCCAAGTCTAGTGTACCCTAAAGGTATCATAATATCTACTTCATGGCCTGTCAATGCTCATTCCCTAGATCGGTCATGTAGCGGCTGACCACACTGACCGCCTGTGTAATATATGGATGAGTACATATCATAGTGTATATCAAACTGCCGACTGCGCTTGCATACGACACACAAGCTATGTAAACATGCTCATCCTTGGTGCTAAGACACTGTCTCATCGATAGTTGAAAGTGTGCAACAAAGGAGATGTTGACTGCTGAGCGCCACCCAAGTCCTTCATCTTAAACTCATTGCTTAACTAAGATTTCAGGATGTTAATATCTAACATGCTCTTTTCTTCAATAAGCATGTCATCCATGTATAAAAGAAAAAATACCATAGAATCGTTATGAAGCTTCTTGAAGTAGACACAATGATCATATTCACTTTTGACATACTCAAGATCCCCCATGAATGTGTCAAATCTCTTGTACTATTGTCTCAACGACTAACTGAGGTTATACAAGGACTTTCTCAATCAGTACACATGGCCTTCTTTACCTTCCATCACGAACCCTAAGGCTGATGCATGTAGATTAGCTCCTTCAACTTGACATACAAGAATGATATCTTTACACCTAGATGCTTTGGCTCGAGATCAAACTGTGCTACCAAAGTTAATAAAATACGGATAGAGGTGTGCTTTACCATAGGTGAAAATACCTCGTTGAAGTCTATGCCTTCTTTCTGTAAGTAGCCTTTAGCTACTAATGGCGTCTTATATTGAATACTGCTTAGAGCCTCATCTTTTTTCTTGTAAACTCATTTGCAATTAATCACTTTTTACCCTCTGGTTCTCACAACAAGATCCCAAGTATTATTTTTATAAAAAGACTCAATATTTTTACCTATGGCCATGCCCAACTCAATGCAATTTCTATCATGGATTGCCTCTCTAAAAGTGGTTAGCTAATCACCATCAACAAGGGTTAGTGCATAGGCAACTAACTCCTCGTACCCATATCTGACTGGAGCTCTAGAAATCCACTTCTGCCTGCCAGTTGTAATGGACTACTGCTTTGGAAGCTAAACTACCATTTCTGGAGTAGTCACCACTATCGGAGTAGTGAGCCTATAGCTCCAACAGCAACTGATCACTATGACTTTTGTCCTCAAGATCAATCTCTAACCTCGGCTTACTAGAAGTCTGTAGTTGAGTCTTATCAAAAGTCATATCTCTGTTAGTAATGAAGCTATACAATTCTAGGCACCAAACTCTATACCCCTTAACTCCGGAAGCATACCCCAAGAATATGCCTTTCTTTGCAATCGGATCCAATGTGCTATCTTTGACATGATAGTAAGATGGACATCCAAATATTTGAGTAATCTGCAGGTTTACCTGACCAAACCTCCTCTGGATACTTTAAAGCAATTGCGGTAGCTAATGACCACTTCACCAAATAGCATATCGTATTCACAGCCTCTGTCTAAAACTCTTTACCCAAGCCTAAATCAGAGAGCATGCAGAGTGCTCACTTGCGTAAAGTCCGATTCATCATCTTTATGGTGCTATTCTGTTGAGGTATCTCCCTGACCGTGAAGTGTATGGCAATACCTTCCTCCTTACAGTAGTGTTGAAACTCTTTTGATGTAAATTCTCTCATATTATCGCTGTGGAAATGCTCTAACTTCTTGCTAGTTTTTTCTTCATCAAAGTCTTTCATCTTCGAAAAGTCTTAGACATGTAGAACTAGATCTTTGGTTTTTAACATGTAGACCCAGACCTTTCTGGAATAGTCATCCATAAAAGAAATGAAGAACCTTAATCCTCCCTTAGAAGTAACTTTTAAAGGACCCAAACATCTGCATGGATATAATCTAACGTCCCCTTTGTGCGTTGAACTATCGTACCAAACTTGACTCGATGTTGCTTTCTAAATACACAGTGCTCGTAAAAGTCAAATTTGATATTCTTCACATCTGAGATCAAATCCCTCTTGCTCAACTCAGAAAGGCCTCTCTCACTTATATGGTCCAGGCGCTTATGTCATAACCGTGATAAGACTACCTCTCGATCTTCAGCTAAAGTAAAAACCGATGTACTACCTGTAACAATGCTCCTAGAAAGAACATAGAGGCTTTCGATCCTGTCACCCATCATAACGACTATAACCCTTGAGATATTCTGAGAATTCTATCTTGAGCGGTGAACGTGCATCCCAAAGAATCCAGAGTACCAAGAGAGATAAGATTCTTCTTTAAATCTGGAAAGTGCTAAACATCAGTTAAAGTCCTAATAATACCATCATACATACGGATTTGTATTTCTCCCTTTTTGATAGTCTTGCATGCTAAATCATTATCCATCAAGATCAAACCACCATTCACCTTCTGATAGGAGAAGAATATTCCCGATTGTGATATATGTGGTAGGAGCAACTAGAATCTATGATCTACTTATTATTCAGATTCCCTCGAACTGTGACTGATAAAATTGTATCATTTGACAAATCCTCCGTTACGTGAGCTACGTCAGATGACACTTAAGGATGTGCACTTTTTCCAGACGTACTTCCCTTCGCTTTTAGCTTAGAACAATTAGACTTGATATGACCCCTCTTGTGACAATAATAGCACTCTACATCTTTCCTTGGTCTAGAATTTCCCTTTGAAGAGCCCTTGTTCTCTGACTTTCCTTTCTCCATAAACAAGCCAGACCCCTCAGCTTGTAACTCCGTAACTGAAAGATTCTTCCTAAAATCATTGGATAGAAGAGTCACCGTGACTTTCTTCAGTTCAATAGTCTACTTTCCATAGAACATCATCATAATGAGGTACTCGAAATATTCCGATAAAGAAGAGAGAATGATAAGGGCCTTTTCTTCCTCTTTGATCTCTACTTTGTTATTTAATAATTTAGACGTGATCCGACTGAATTCATTAATGTGCTGGTGGATGGAAGTACCCTCCTTAATGCGAAACATGAAAACTGCTGCTTCAAGAATAATCAATTTTTAAGAGACTTTATCATATACTAGCTTTCAAGCTTCATCCAAATTGCTTCCGCGGAACTCTTATATATGATGAGAAACTTGATCTTTTTTTCCAAAATGATCGGATGATGTTACAAGCATCAAGGTCAAACTTATCCCAATCCTCTATTGACATATATATAGGCTTCGTCTTCGAACCATACAAAGCTTTGTGAAGACCTGGTTGAATCAACAGATCTCTGATGCTAACTTAATTTTCAAAAGGCGAAGTTAGACTTTTCATCGAATTTTTCTACGTCAATCTTGAGATTCAACATCTTCAATAAGTTGGTTGCCATGATAATTGATCAAGAACGATAAACCTAGCTTTGATACCAATTTGTTAAGGATCCTACTAGACGATACCAGATGAGCAATCCGATACTGAATCGTTTCAACCACGTGGGTCAACAAAGATCAATTTAAAAGCCAATTCTTTGATGAATCGATGCGGAACAAGTAATCCAACACAAATAAAGAAATAACAAAGTAAGAAGTAAATAACCACAAAGTAATCATAGAGAGAGAGTTGAGAAATTTACATGAAAACCTTTGCGGAAAAAATCACAAGCGAAAACGATCGGACGATCCACTAGAACGAAGAATCAAACAGAGTTACAAGCAATGCATAACTCCAACGAGATGAACTCTCTCCGCTAAGAGCACCTCCTTCTTTTCAAAAAACCCTCACAAAGCCTCATTCAAAGTATACAATATTTTCTCTTTTCTCCCCATAACCCTAGACCCCGTTATATATCAAGGGAATATGTTACATAAACATAATCTCGAAATTCCTCTCAAAAAAACCCAAATAGAAAAATCAAAACATGTATGACTTGGATTAACCCGTTCTACCTGGCACCGTCATGCGCACGACTGCCTATAGCTAGTCTCGACTTTTCGCTGAAGGACGCGTCGAGAAAATCGGGTTCCAGGTCATGCATATGACTACATAGGGATGGACACGTTCGTCTTCTAGATGACGCATCAACTTTTCCAGAGGGGGTCGGGTCGTGCGCACGAGTTGTCTAGGTCGTGTGCACGACCCCTAGAGTCAAGTGATATCTTCAACAATGGTACCAGTGAACCACCGTGAGAGGGGGAAAAACTGAGGTGACTGTTTGTTAGGCACTTGAGAATCTTGATTTTTTCAATTAGAGAGAATGAATTACGCCTTTCTTCGTCGCTATTAACAATTTTTCTATTTCTTTTTTATCACATCATCTATTATCTTTTGTTTCAGCAACATAGTCAATATAAACATATTTAGCAATTTTCTTATTAACTCTAGATATCTTTTGATTAGGTAGTGTATGTAAGCTATACTTTTGAATGCTATTGAGTATATGTGATTTGGATTTCTTCCATTTTATTTATTTTAATATTTTGTTCTTCATGCTTCTTATAGGGCACTGATTTAAATGATAAACCACACATCTAATAGAGCCTTTTTTGTTTAATAAAACCGACTGATCTGCCAGCAGAACTTCTGGACCGTTAATTATGGCAATAAAAATTAAGTTGCACCCCAAGATGAATAGCACACCAAAAATTAGGGGAAAAACCAAGAGACAAGCAATTTAGGCTGTTCACCCAAAATTAGACTACATCCACCGATGCAATGAGACATCTTTTATCAACCGACTGTAGAGAGTTTGATATATGTCATGCAGTGCACGAGACCAGATATACGCTATACAATAGGCACGATGGGCAGGTATCAGTCAAACTCGGGTCTGGGGTACTAGATTGATGTGAAAAAGTATACCTAAGTATTTCCATAGGACGAGAGATTATGAGTTAGTGAACTCTTCATAGGATATGGACCGATTGGATATATGGATTCTGACTTTGCAGCAAATTCGGAATCTAGTAAATCAACGTCAGGGTTTGTGTTTTTGTTGGGAGGATGAGCTATCAGTTGGAAGAACGTGGAGCATGGATGTATTGCGGATTCGACAACAAAGGCTAAGTATAATGCAGCATGCAAGATGACAAAAGAGGCGGTATGGCTCAGGAAGTTCTTGACGGACTTAGGATGTGTACCGCCCTATTGTTCTTTACTGTGATATTCCAAGGAGTCAAGATATTACGAGAAGAGTAAGCATATTAAGCGAAAATACTATATTATTCGGGACTTGCAAAAGCGTAGGGAAGTTGCAGTGACTCAAGTGGTTTCTGCAGATAACATGACGGACCCTTTTATAAAGGTTCTACCGACCAAGGCTTTTGAGAAATATATGGATACCATGGGAAGCTAAGACTGTTATTTTCTGCTAGGCCAAGTGGAAGGTTGTTGTAGCTCTTATGTCTTGAGGGTGGATTTTCTGTATTAATATTAATAAAGATAACTTTGATTATTGATTTAATTAGAATATTATTTTGGTATATATTAATTCATATATAATAAGGACACTAGGAAACACAGTAGGCCACTAAGGTACATAGTTGGCCGATACTTGGGAGACCCAATGGACTAGTCCTGTGTAGACCTAGATTGGGTTCACTGCTTTGGTGATGCTGGTTGCTTCACCGGGAATAAGTTGTTTGCTAGTAGAGAAATATAGTAAATCTCCACCACGGGGACATTTGATCTCCATTCACTTGACCAAGTATGACGATCGTGTTGAACAGGAACCAAGATAGTACACAGATTAGTGTATCAGAGACTGGTGCAAAAGCTATCTTACTACTATAGATAATATGTCCTCAACCTTGAAAGACCATACACACTAAGCCAACCGACTGTGTGGTGCTTTGATATGACAATGTGTGTGGACCTTCCACAGCCCAATATTACAGTACGTTGGGTTATCCGATTGGTGCTAAAGTAGCATGCAACCCCTATAAGTTTTCGATATCTTGAGTTGGATGGGTGCGTTTTGATGAGTCAATGTGTCCACATAATTAACCCAGGTCTGGTGGTTATTAGTATGATTGACAATGTTCTATATGCTAGGCATAGCACCGAAAGGGTGTGGTGTTATGGATGACAAGTCATCAAATCCTAGTCAAATGATCGATCAGGCTCTGATGGTGCTCCCCGTCGCCCGAGTCGAATCATTGCACTAGTAATAAGAGGGACTAAAGATTATCAGAATATAGTAGAGAACAGGGTTACGAGCGAGTAATATAAGTTTAGGATTACTAGAGCTCAACTCGTATCGCACTCTGGGTCGCTACACAGGTTAATCAGATTAGGATTGATTGGCGAAACTTTCAGTATGTCACCAGAATAGTTAATCAGGGATCTAATTGGAGCTAGAAATCATGAACCCTGAAGGTTTTATCCTATCGTTGCGTATATAAATTTTTCCCCAACCCAATTAGATATGTTAGATGCGAAGTAGCGCAATGGAGCGCAATCACAAAGCCTAAGAACCTAATTCATATGTATTAAGGGAATATAGGGGTATTTTAGTAAATACTGAAATATAGTTCAGAACATGTTGAATATGGATTTTAAAATGGGCAAAATAATTTTCGAATCTCATAGGCGCTGACGGAACTCGATTCCGAGTAGCGCATCTCACTCTCTCTCTTATAGTGCTCCCCCCTTCGTGAGGGCATTATCGTCCAAGTCATTATGGAAGATAAGGGGAAGCCCTAGTCGACCTCCCCATCATTCTAATCTCTAAGGGGCCGGCCCTAGCTTACGTATAGCACTAGGGGACCGGCCCTATAAGAGAAAAAGTGGAGAGAGAGAGAGGCCGGCCCTAAGTCCCTATCTCTCTTAGAAATCCGACACCATTTCCCCTCTCCCTTTTTGTGGTTTCGGCCAAGGAAGAAAGAGGAAGAAGAAAGAAAAAGAAGGAGGAAGAAAAGAGAAGGAAGAAAGAGAAAGAGGAGGAGATCTTCGTGGCTCACCGTCATCCTTGCTACGTGTCGTCCTCCATCGATGCGTTATCCTTGCACTCAGAAATAGAACTCCATCGGTGCATCCCTTTGCAAAGGACAATATGCTATCCGACAGCATCCCTCTTAGTTTACGTGTAGATCGTCATCAACCATTGCTCCACTTCCTCGGATCAAAGATCTGCAAGGTATGATGATTCTAAACACTTAACTAGATGCATGTATGTAGATCCTTTGTAGATCGTACTATGCCTTTTGGGTGTCTGCACATATGCTAAGTTAATAGATTTGCATGTAGATTGTTTTATAGAATAATTATAATGAAACATACACCACTGGATCTTGGGATCTATGTTTTTGCTTCTGCTGCGACTCTGGTATAAGGATTAAAATCCAACAACTACAATGAATCCAGCTAAGATATCGGTAGTGATCAGGAATGATTAGTCCCCCCACCCCAGGTTTGATTATACTTTCCGAGATTAGGAGGTGAGGTATTAGTGGAGACACCACGAGATCTGTTTCCCATGTGTGTGCCTCATGCACGAATCCTCCAATGGTATACATCACCTCGATCCCTTAAAACCGTTTTGGCTGTGAGTATGTGCAGGGTAGTACTTATGGACTCAAGATACCCTCGTGCTTCCCCGCACTCGAACCTTTGTGCCCCCCCCCCTTGAGCTGCGGTAGCTCGAGCTAGTCAGGGTCATTTGAACTGAGCCTTGGGTCCAGGTTCTCAAGTGTCGTTCGAGCTTGATGCGGAAGATTTGATGCTACGTGTCGAGCCCTGATTGGTGGGCGTAAATGCCCACCTACAACAAGTGCCTTAAGCTTGAGATCAATGTTCAGGAATCAATAACAAATTTAATAAATGCATTTAGATGTTCTAAAATAAATGTACCTTCCTTCTCGCGAAAGCCATATAGTTGTTTCGTGTACAACTTGATCGAGAGTTCCTCTGCCATGTACATCATCTCTAACTTGGACCATAATCTAGTCGTCATCTCCTCGTCCATCATGTTGTACATAACCTCATCAGCTAAACATAACCAAATTATAGTTAATGCCTAATGGATGTCTTGTTAAACCCACAATCACTACAACAGAATTGGGCAAAAATGAAAAGGCGATAGAAAATGATCGGTTTTGATCTAAATCGGTGGCATGGTCGTCAAATATGATGGACACATTTGTCTTCGTCGCAAAAGCGGTATGATTTGTTGGCTGCTGAATTTGTTGTTGGATATAAATCCATGGTAGAGGCTCGCAGCGGAAACGATTTTGCGGTCGAAAGACCATTCATGGTGCACGTTACACGATTTAAACTTTTATCGAAACTAATCTACATATGTGTGCATGTGTATGCACGTGAATCGAACACCCTAACGGCAATCTAGCGTAATGATTAACTAGCATGCATGCAAATCATAATACTCACTAGATCTACATGTTAGATTAAATATACCTTTCGTACGGATCTTTTAACCGCGGAAAATTGTCTTCTTTGTCGATGGAGACGGAAGATCGTTCGCGAAGATGCCGATGGTACGAATGGAGATGTTGCCTTCTTGTTCATCCGATCTCACACGATGCACGAAACGTCGCTCTTGGATCTCTGAGTGCCTTCGAAGAATGACCCTTCTCCTTCTTCAGAACTCCATGCGAGGAAGACGAAGTTGCAAGCGAGAAACGGGAGAGAGATTAGGGAGAGAACTAGAGAGATGAGAGAGGGAGGGGGTTCGGTTTTTGGCATCCATATGGCCGACCCCATATAGCCCTATATATAGGGCCAGCCTACCCCCTTGGATAAGGATCCAAGGGGATAAAGACCTCCCACAATTATCTCTCCAATCTCACCCTTTTATCTCTCCTTGTATTTATCCGTTTTCCCACTTTTTAGGGCTCAATTTGACCGTTTCAAAGCCCTATCCCTATCTATATGGCCGGCCCTATAGATGAGGGATTCTCATCCCTACAACATAGGGCCGGCCCTAGCAAGGTCTCCCACTGCTAGGGTCAGCCAAGAGTGAGGTCCGGCAGAGTGAGGTTTTACCAAAACGCCCTGATGTCTCATTTTGACCATTTCTAGCATGCGATACCTAGCGGCCATTACTTAAGTGATTTCTACTAGTTACCTTGCTATTAACTGAGGTTACCGGAGGGTGCCTCTAGCAAATTCAACTAATCAACTCGCAGCATACCCCGGTGCATCGCACCTATGCAACGAAGTTCACTTATGGCTAGGGATTACTACCTGCGCCTCTGTACTAGTCTCGGGCATAACCCTTAGTACACGCATGTAGTTACGCATCTACCGTGCCCTAGTGCCAAGCACACACAGAGTGTATACTTCTTTCTTCCTCTTTATGCTTATGGTGTTCCGAGGAGATGGTTCAAGAACCGTACATAATGTTGATAAGGTGGAACCTTCAGGGACCGGGGCATGGCTTCCAACTCAAGCTCGATCGACACACTACCTAAGTGTACCATCGATCCTCTGAGCTCGAGTTAACCTGCATAGCCACCCAGAGTGCGACGCAGGCTGCACTCCAATTCACCCGGACTTACTATATTCTTCATCATACCCCTGCTCTCCGCTTAGTAGTGGTAAACCCGCTGTCCCTCCACTTGATGCCATGATTCACTTCAAGCGGTGGAGACTACCATCAGATTCGAATGATCATATGACTTGGTTCCTTCCAGGTTGATCTATACATCGTACCTCTGATTACCCCGTCGAGTAATCGAACCCGGTCAACAGTCAAACTGATGACCACCAGGCCTGGGTTTGGTAAAGTATAAGTCACACCAAGGAACGCACCTCCCTTCAGGGGTGTGGATGGCCTGCAGGAGTGACACGCTAATGCAACGCTAGCCTGGTAACCCAGTACACCGTGGTTTTGGATCACTACATACGGATCCTCACACATTGGTACGCCAAAGCACCACGCAACTAGTTAGTCCATCAGACGTGGTTCCTTAGGGTTTAGGACCGTTTTACCATAAGCAGAAACATGGCTTAGTGTACCAGTGTCTGCTCACTGATCTGTACACCGTGTTAGTTCCGTTCAGCCACAGACATTGTGCCTGGTGATGACCATGATGAAGACATCCCATGAACTGTCATCGCCAATAGCTTATCATGATGAGGCGACCAACCTGATCATAGCTGCGAACTTATTTAGATTATATGGGACCAATCCACTCAGTCTTCAACTCAGTGGACTACCATATAACCATGGCTCTCTGTTCCCTAAAGAACACGTAACTATGTTACGCACCTATATGCATCTCATATAATAATAACTATCAATCTTTATTAGACCAAAACATAAAGTTTTACAAGCTTAGAACACATCAATCCTAACAATCTCCCACTTGGTCTAGCGAAGCAAAACGGTTTTGACTCCCATCGCGTCCATATGTCGCTCGAATGCCTTGATAGGTATTGCCTTGGTGAAAGGATCAACAATATTATCTGTAGATGCAATCTGTGTCATCGCTACTCGCCCTTGCTTTTGAAACTACCGAATCAAGTGGAATTTGCGATCGATGTGCTTCCCCTTTTGGTGATGTCTTGGCTCCTTTGCTTGTGCTACCGCCCCACTATTGTCGCAGTAAAGCACAATAGGTAACTGGGCCTCTGGTACGCACCCCAAATCCATAAGGAATTTCTTGAGCCATACCGCCTCTTTGGCTGCCTCGCACGCTGCAACGTACTCAGCCTCTGTGGTAGAGTCTGCGATGCATTTCTGATTCATACTCTGCCAACTAATCGCTGCTCCTCCTAACATAAACACAAAATCTGATGTCGATTTTTTGGATTCCAAATCTGATATAAAGTTAGAATCTGTGTATCCAATCGGTGTCAGTTCTTGTGCAGTGTAAACCAACTCATAGTCCCTTGTTCTACGAAGGTACTTGAGTATACACTTCACAGCTGTCCAGTGATCTGGACCCGGATTCGACTGAAACTGACCCATCATGCCTACTGCGAAATAGATATCTGGCCTTGTACAATGCATAGCATACATTAGACTATCTAATGCCGAAGCATAAGGTATCTTCTGCATTTCTGCTCTCTCCTCAGGTGTCTTAGGACATTGATCCTTAGACAGTTTTACGCCATGTTTAAATGGCACAAAACCCTTCTTAGAGCTTTACATGTCAAACCTAGCCATAACCTAATCTATATACGCGGCCTGTGACAGCGAGAGAATCCTGTTCTGGCGATCACGTGTTACCTTGATCCCCAAAACATAACTCGCTTCACCTAGGTCTTTCATATCGAACTGTGTTGACAACCAGACCTTTACCGTTGACAATGTTCCAACATCATTTCCAATGAGTAGAATATCGTCTACGTAAAGTATCAAATATACCATTGTAGTCTTATCACTCCTCTTGTATACACATGGTTCATCCTCGTTTTGAGTAAATCCATATGACTGGATTGCCTGATCAAAACAGATGTTCCAACTTCTAGATGCTTGCTTTAGTCCATAAATGGACTTCTGCAACATGCAAACTAGATGTTCCTGACCCTCTGACTCAAAACCTGGTGGCTGCATCATATAAATGTCTTCTTCTAAATTCTCGTTGAGGAATGCTGTCTTGACATCCATTTGCCAGATCTCCCAGTTATAATGGGCTGCAATGGATAAGAGGATCCGAATAGACTTTATCATAGCTACTGGTGAGAAGGTTTCATCAAAGTCGATTCCTTCTCTCTAGGTATAACCCTTGGCAACTAATCTAGCTTTATAAGTCTCAATTATACCATCAGATTCTCTCTTCTTCTTATACACCCACTTACACCCAATAGGTTTAATATTGGATGACGGTGTAACAAGAGTCCAGACAGCGTTATGGGACATTGATGCAATTTCTGCATCCATAGCTTTTTGCCAGTCAGAGCCGTCAGAAGCTCCCACTGTCTCATCGTAGCTCAGTGGGTCATCCTCCTGACCTTCTGGATCAACCAATAAGGTTTCTCCATAGTATCTGTCAGGAGCTCTGATGCTTCTCCCACTGCGACGAGGTGGTGGTTGTGTTACAGGATTAATAGGTTCTATAGTATCTGGTATATTAGTGTCTGTGATGTCAGCTCCCACTATGCTTTCGAATGCGCTCTCTGATCTAGTACCCAGTAGCTCATCCAGAACTACCTTACTAGTAGGCTTGTGGTCCATAATATAATCATGTTCTTAAGAAAATGGCATTCGTTGAAACGATTACCTTCTTTTCCTCAGGATCATAAAATAGTCAACCTTTAGTCTCTTTGGGATACCCTACAAACAGACATGCTTTGGACTTTGGCTCCATCTTTTCCCTCTTGTCTATCCGCACATGTGCAGGACATCCCCATATTCTGAAATGCTGTAGTGTTGGCTTTTGCCTTGACCACAGTTCTCTAGGGGTCTGAGGCACTGATTTAGACGGAACATGGTTCAGAACATATGCTGTTATCTGAAGGGCATATCCCCAAAAGGTCATTGGTAAACAGACATAACTCATCATGCTTCGAACCATGTCCAATAAGGTTCGATTCCTTCTCTCAGAGACTTCATTCTGTTGTGGGGTACCTGGAGCAGTTAACTGGGATATTATCCCATGCTCCACCAAATACCCAAGGAACTCGTTAGATATGTATTCACCTCCTCGATCAGATCGAAGGGTTTTTATACATTTACCTGTCTGCTTTTCTACTTCAGCCCTGAACTCTTTGAACATGTCAAAGGATTCCGACTTCCGATGCATAAGATAAATGTAACCATATCTTGAGTAATCATCAGTAAAAGTGATGAAGTACTCATGGCCTTCTATCGCCTTGACGCTCATGGGTCCACATACATCTGAATGGATTAACTCCAATACCTCAGTAGCTCTCACTCTTTTGCCTTTGAAGGCCCTCTTGGTCATCTTGCCTTCCAGGCAGGATTCACAGGTGGGAAGGATCTCCGTAGGATCTGTTTCCAGAAGCCTGGCCTTTACCAACCTATGGATCCTGTCTAAGGCAATATGCCCAAGCCGTAAGTGCCACAATTGGGTTAAATTCTCTGAAGGTTTCTTACGCTTTGATGAATTAACATTAAATACTGAAGTTATTATGTTATCTTTTTCAAATTTAGGACTGATAATATAGAGATGATTCTGAATCATTCCTCTTATTATAAAAGTTCCATTCAGCTTAAACGACACACCAGAAGCATCAAAATAAACTGAATAACCTTCATTAACTAAAGAAGAAACAGAAATTAAGTTACGTCTCAAGGACGGTACATAAAAAAACATCTCTAAGAGTCAAAGTCTTATTATTCAAAAAACTAAGATTAACGTCTCCAATAGCTTCAGCAGCAGCCACGGCCTCAGTTCCCATGCTCAAGGTCACCTCGATCTCCATCAAGCAACCTTCTGCTTTCCCGAAACCCCTGAAGAGAGTTACAGGCATGGTTAGTGGATCCTGAATCCACAATCCAACTAGCAAAAGAACTATTACTTGAAAGTAATGATTCAACAACTAAGAGTTGTAGATTACCTTTACCAGCATTCTGAGGCTTCTTGCAGTCCTTCTTCCAATGAACCTTCGGGCCACACCAGAAACACTTCGTGCCCGGTTTCTTTGATTCTCCAGACCCAGAGACCCCAGCAGAGTCCTGCACAGGCGCAGACTTAGGTTTCTTCTTATGTTTCTTGCCCTAAGGTTTACCAGACTTCTTGAAGGATCTGCATTGCACGTGAAGTGCTTCGCCCTTCTACTTGAAGCCATCCTCAGCTGCCTGGAGAGCTCCCAGAAGCTCTGCATTTGTCATAGCCAACTTGTTTAAATTAAAGTTGGTGACAAAGCCTTCAAAGGCTCCGGCCAGTGACGAGAGGAAGATGTCTGTCATCACATCGCCTTCTAGCATAATGTCCATTGTAGCTAGTTCGTTCTGGAATGCAAACATTTTTATCAGGTGTTCCCGAACCAGCGTTCCATTAGACATCTTAGTGCCGATGAGTTTCTTGATGGTAAGGTTTCGCGTAACACGATTATGACCTTCAAACATTTCCTTCAAATACCACATCATTTCAGAAGCGTCGGGCATCTCCTCAACCTGCTTCTGCAGAGTTGTTTGCAAGGATGCTATAATATGGCATTTACATCTTTCATTAGATTCCTTCCAGTCAGTGAAAGCCTTTAACTGTGCCTCTGTGGTATCGGGTCCTGGCAAATCCGGCTCAGGGTCATTCAGGGCTATCATGTGTTTACCAATCCTTAAGACCAGGTACAGGTTGCGCTTCCAGTCCTCATAGTTGTGGTCATTTAGGATAGCGGACATGGGGTCTAACTTGGTCATCTGAAAATAAAAGTTTGAATAATGAGAATTTATGAAAACTTATTTTATGGATTTTTAAAACAAGCTAATTATATCCATATGTCAACGCTACCCTCAAGCGAAGCCATCTCTATGGATTAATTAACCATGTATGTAAGATCTCGGAGTAGGCTACACCTGTCCGAGGGGGCAGTGTGCAGGTCTTCCGCTTACACGGGTCTTTTCCTTGACCCTATCCAAATCTGCCAACTACGGGCTTTGATGGACCATGGTTATCTTTTGGCCAGTACCACGTGATCACCGTTGTCTTCACAATGAATACCTCACGTGTACTCAGGATCCTTACCCACGAGCTTAGGCAATTACGGTACGGGAATTCTAACGGCCCCCACGAGGGTGAGTAAAGCTTGAACACTTGGCACCGTAACCGCCATATCCCGAAGGAGATCACTAAGTAGCTTGGCATAGAAAAAACACAGCTCTCACCTGAGGGGGTTGTTGAGTTATGCCCTTCCACCCGAGTACGAAGTGATTAGCCGTGGAGGCCAGAGGATCTCTAAAAGTCCTCTATTACATCCCTTATATATATGAGGGTTATTTTGCGAGTATGAATTTATGCAAATGCAAAGGTAGCGACCTCCTATATACTAGACCCTAGTCATACCATGCTCCCACTAGCGTTTAAGCCCTTCGCCTAGCATTAATTATTCTCGGAATATCATAGTCCCTGCCTCAAGTGGATTTCTCCATTCAAGGGTCACATTAAATATTCCGAGAATATCGATGCTCTGCAAAAAAGGTTATCACGCTAATGCTCTGAAGCTAAGCCTAGAGTCAGACTCACTGGAAAGGACTCCCACTAGTCATGTCGCCTTGCTTATAAATTTGACAATTGATGTTCAATGGATCTCCATCTTATCTTTGATTTCGATGCTGGCCAAATAGGCACACCTGACTAGTCGGGTGCTGACCTAATGGTAGCATAACCATATGTGATGGGATCCCACTAATATCAAAAGTCAACTAAATAATAGGCGTCATCTAGCGGGATCCTATCCTCAAACAGTCGCTTGGACCGAAGGGGAAAGACATCCCTCTGAAAACTGATAATCACATTATCTCATCGGGGTTCGATATGAAACATGAAGAACTAATAAAGAAAGCAACCATTAAAACTGAATTAAGTTCAGGGTCCGACCCCTGAACCTAATTAGCACAGCACAGACATCTAGCTTTCTTCGCAAGGTCCCTCGGTCCGGCTCCTCCGTCGCGCTTGTGAACACTTTACCGGATCATCTTCATCCTCCAGGGTTCCGCTTACGCTCCTGCTGGTGGATATCTTTGGCACATCTTTCTTCTCGATCTGTAACCGAAAAAGTCTAGTACGCTTCGAGCAAGTGCTCGCTTGTACACAATTTCCTAGAAAGAAAAGAAAACACACCTAGGAAAAAAGGCCATGGGAATCGAGGATGGTCAACCCCCATCACTCGCCCAATCTATGGCTCAATTACATATCCACACACATAGAGAGCAAATCCAGACATTGGCTAACTCGGGGTCCGACCCCCGGTAGCAAGCACAAAACATAGATCTAGATTTTATAGCGGCGCCCTGCAAGAATGATTAATAGAACAAGCACAATCTATACATATGCATGATCTAAGCGTAAGAACCCCGATGATTTCACGCATTCATCATGCGCACACATATTGGTTTCATGAAAAATCATGAAACGCACACCACTAATGCGGCTCTGATACCAATTGTTGGATATAAATCTATGGTAGAGGCTCGCAGCGGAAACGATTTTGCTATCGAAAGACCGTTCATGGTGCACGTTACACGATTTAAACTTTCATCGAAACTAATCTACATATGTGTGCATGTGTATGCACGTGAATCGAACACCCTAACGGCAATCTAGCGTAATGATTAACTAGCATGCATGCAAATCATAATACTCGCTAGATCTACATGTTAGATTACACATACCTTTCGTACGGATCTTTTATACGTTGCCTTCTTGTTCACCTGATCTCACACGATGCACGGAATGTCGCTCTCGGATCTCTGAGTGCCTCCGAAGAATGACCCTTCTCCTTCTTCAGAACTCAACGCGAGGAAGACGAAGTTGCAAGCGAGAAACGGGAGAGAGATTAGGGAGAGAACTAGAGAGATGAGAGAGGGAGGGGGTTCGGTTTTTGGCATCCATATGGCCGGCCCCATATAAACCTATATATAGGGCTGGCCTACCCCCTTGGATAAGGATCCAAGGGGATAAAAACCTCCCACAATTATCTCTCCAATCTCACCCTTTTATCTCTCCTTGTATTTATCCGTTTTCTCACTTTTTAGGGCTCGATTTGACTGTTTCAAAGCCCTATCCCTATCTATATGGCCGGCCCTATAGATGAGGAATTCTCATCCCTACAATATAGGGCCGGCCCTAGCAAGGTCTCTCACTGCTAGGGTCGGCCAAGAGTGAGGTCCGACAGAGTGAGGTTTTTACCAAAACGCCCTGACGCCTCATTTTGACCATTTCTAGCGTGCGATATCTAGCGGCCATTACTTAAGTGATTTCTACTAGTTACCTTGCTATTAACTGAGGTCACCGGAGGGTGCCTCTAGCAAAGTCAACTAGTCAACTCGCAGCATACCCCGGTGCATGTAGTTACGCATCTACCGTGCCCTAGTGCCAAGCACACACGGAGCGTATACTTCTTTTTTCCTCTTTATGCTTATGGTGTTCCGAGGAGATGGTTCAAGAACCGTACATAATGTTGATAAGGTGGAACCTTCAGGGACCGGGGTTCATGGCTTCCAACTCAAGCTTGATCGACACACTACCCAAGTGTACCATCGATCCTCTGAGCTCGAGTTAACCTGCGTAGCCACCCAGAGTGCGACGCAGGCTGCACTCCAATTTACCCGGACTTACTATGTTCTCCATCATACCCCTGCTCTACGCTTAGTAGTGGTAAACCCACTGTCCCTCCACTTGATGCCATGATTCACTTCGATCGGTGGAGACTACCGTCAGACTCGAATGATCATATGACTTGGTTCCTTCTAGGTTGACCTATACATCGTACCTCTGATTAACCCGTCGAGTAATCGAACCCGGTCAACAGTCAAACTGATGACTACAAGGCCTGGGTTTGGTACAGTGTAAGTCACACCAAGGAACGCACCTCCCTTCAGGGGTGTGGATAGCCTGCAGGAGTGACACGCTAATGCAACGCCAGCCGGGTAACCCAGTACACCGTGGTTTTGGATTACTGCATACGGATCCTCACACATTGGTGCGCCAAAGCACCACGCAACTTGTTAGTCCATCAGACGTGGTTCCTCAGGGTTTAGGACCGTTTTACCCTAAGCAGAAACACAGCTTAGTGTACCAGTGTCTGCTCACTGATCTGTACACCGTGTTAGTTCCGTTCAGCCACAGGCACTGTGCCTGGTGATGACCATGGTGAAGACATCCCATGAACTGTCATCGCCAACAGCTTATCATGATGAGGCGACCAACCTGATCATAGCTGCGAACTTATTTAGATTATATGGGACCAATCCACTCAGTCTTCAACTCAGTGGACTACTATATAACCATGACTCTCTATTCCCTAAAGAACACGTAACTATGTTACGCACCTATATGCATCTCATATAATAATAACTATCAATATTTATTAGACCAAAACATAAAGTTTTTCAAGCTTAGAACACATCAATCCTAACAATTGATTCCTTATATGCGGTATCCTGGTTGCTGAATTAGGTCCATTTGAATTTTTTTTGGGAAATTTTATTCATACCCCAAAAATATGTAATTTAGCCCCCATTTCCCAAAAACTTGAACACACGCCGATTTCTTTGATCTTACCCATTCCTATCCCAAAAATGCCCTTTCCCCTTACACCCCACCTTGAATACACCCCCATTTTAATGACCCGCCATAGCTTGATCATACCCCATTCCTTTCAGATGTTGAAGCCCCATGAGGATAGGGACCGAGCGGGGGGGGGGGGGAGAGAGAGAGAGAGAGAGAGAGAGAGAGAGAGAGAGAGAGAGAGAGAGAGAGATGTTCTTCTTCTTTCCCCATTGTTGGAGGGGTTTAATTTCTTATGGAGGAATCCGGTCGGGGGAAATGAGTCTTCGAGCCTTGTTGTCGCCTATGGAGGAATCAGATTGGAAGGAAGTAGGATCTTCGAGCCCCGTTATCGATGACGCTACCACTGATGCCACAACCACGCCATCGTCATCGCTCAATTTCTTCCCAGTTGCAGTCAATGCCCCCTTATTTAAAATGTTTTGTTTTAAGTTTTAGATATATGTGGGGTATAAGATAAGGGTATAAATGGTATTTAAAAAATATCAGTAAATTATTGTGAAACGGATGGGAGACGGGGGTTACTTACAGATTTTTGGGGTATGAATAAAATTTCCCCTTTTTTTGGGTTTTTTTGAGTTTGCCACCCAAATTTTGCCTTGAATTAGACTTTACCTCCCATTTTTTCATTAATTAGACTTTACCCCCCAAAACTAACTGTTCCGTCAGCTCACCATCTAAGAGAAAGGGTGAGCTGATGGAAAAGAAATAAAGTTTTGGGGGATGAGCTGACGAAACAGTTAGTTTTGAGGGGGTAAAGTCTAATTAATGAAAAATGGGGGGTAACGTCTAATTCAAGGCAAAATTTGGGGGCCAAAGTCAAAATAACCCTTTTTTTTTTTTGAGAAATCCCTCAAAAAGGTTAGGGGGGGGGGGGGGGGGGGGTTCGTCCTGGACCCCTACCTACTTATTGAAAGGGGGAGAGAATTACAGCTCATGGATTGCTAGTACAAATGTGCAGCAGAAAAGCCTTCGCTCCCTCTGACGCGCAAGACGCCCAGAGGTGGACCAGCGACTTCGTCGAGATGATCGTTCGGTCCACTGGCAAGGAGCGGCTTTCGAAAGTCCTCTGATTCCGCTCCAGCCATAAGGACCACGAGATCCCTATGGCTAGCAAGTCCCAAGCTCGTCTGTCCCGACCCTTGAAGCGCCTGTGACGCCAACGACTCCACAGTTCAGCCACGGAATCCGGGATCTGTCTGATGCCCAAACGATTCATAAAGTGGGTCCAAACGGCCCTCGAATAATCACAACCCATCAACAGGTGGTCAGCACTCTCCTCCTCCCTGCCGCACAGGCCGCAAGACGGGCCAGAGACCCTCGGATGATTCCACCGCATAAAGTTGACCTTCGTGAGTATTCTGTTCCGGAGTGCAAGGAGCATGAAGATCCTCGTCTTATGGGGGCACCTGGACCGCCAGATAGCCTTCGCCGGGGGGGCACGGGATCCCTCCGAAGTTCAGAAAGGAGTAACAGCTCTGGACGGTGTAGACCCCCGAGCAATGCCAACCCGCCCGGTCAGGCGAATCCGAGAGGGAGATCCCTCTCAGAAGCTCCAACAGCTGATTGTGGTCCTGAGCGAGATCCGACGGGACTGTCCCCGAGAACCTCAGTCTCCAGACAGTGACTCCTCCGCTAACTTTAGCCTGAGACAGGACCGAGGCTTGACGACTCGGAGCTAGGGCGTAGAGATCAGAGAACAACGTTCGCAACTGAAGTTCCCACAGCCATATATCTTTCCAGAAACGAATCTTCAGCCCTGACCCCACGACCAACCTGGACCTGCAGCGATAAATCCTGGAGACCTTGGTGATACCCTTCCAGAAAGGCGAGATCGGTTCGAAGACTCGCGATCTGGAATGGAGAGGGGAGAATCTCCTGAAGTATCTCACCGAAATCACACTCCTCCAGATGTCGCCAGCACCCGTTTGCAGCCTCCACCACCATTTTGCCAACATCGCCTGATTGAAATCCCTCAGGTTAAGGACTCCCAGCCCCCCTTGCTCCTTAGACTTACAGACACTACCCTAAGCCAGGAGTGGATAAGACCCCACGTCTGAGGACCCTCTCCACAAGAAATTCCTGTGGATCCGGTCAATCCGGTTAATAACCCAAGCCGAAAGATGGTAGAAGGAGAGATAGTAGGGCGGGTTCGCCGACAGGACTGAGTTGACTAGGGTGAGACGCCCACCGATCGAGAGTAGGTTTCTCTTCCACCCGGCTAGTCGCTTATCCAACCTCTGGATCAATTCGAGCCAACCATCACGGGGGAGGCACCTGTCTGATAACGGGATGCCCAAGTAACAGAAAGGAAGTGAGCCGATACCGCAGCCAAGGATGCATGAAAGGTCTTGAGGAAGATCCTGTTGCCCACCCAGATAGTACAAAGCTGATTTCGCGAAGTTGACCTTCAGCCCCGAAGCCAGCCTGAAACACTGCAAGAGGAGCCTGAGGATTATCGCCTGGCCCCGGTCGGCCCTAAGGAACAGTAGGGTGTCGTCAGTGAAGTGAAGGTTAGAGACCTCCCAGCTCTCCGATCTGATGCCTCCCAGGAGTCCTAACTGGAGCGTCTGTCTTAGCACCGTGTCGAAGATGTCGACCGCCAGGATAAAGAGGAAGGGTGACAAGGGGCATCCCTGCTTGACTCCCCTGCGCATCAGAAAGGAGTTGCCCACCTCCCCGTTGATGAGGCACGAAAGTCTGGAGGAGAAGAGGCAATCGCTGATCCAAGCTATCCAAGTAGAAGGGAACCCCCTGTGCCGAAGACTCTCGAGAAGGAACCCCCAGCCGAGCCTATCGAAATCCTTTTCGAAGTCCAGTTTTAGTAGCACTGCCTCGTCGTGTCCCTTGCGAAGGTAGTGAAGGACCTCTTGGGCGGTTGCCACACTATCCAAGATGCTCTTGCCCTTGATGAAAGCTGACTGGGAGTGTCCGATCAGGTCTGAGAGCAAAGAGGCCATCCGGGATGAAATGATCTTCGCCACTGCCTTGTAAATGCAGTTAGACAGGCTAATCGGCCTGAAGTCCCAGATGGAGATAGCGCCTTCTCTCTTCGGAATGAGGACGATCCAAGAATGATTCAGCCTCTTGAACCGGACCCGCCCTGCAAAGAAATCTGAGAGGAAACGAAGGATATCAAGTTTAAGGGAGTCCCAATACCTCTGAAAGAAGAGGAAAGGAAATCCGTCCGGGCCCGGGGCTCCCAACGCCGATTGCTCAAAGAAAGCGTTCCTGAATTCTTCCTCCGAGAACGGCTTGGATAGCGATTCCCGGTCGGAGATCCACCGGATAGGCAGGCAATCCCAGTCAATCGGAAGGGGGAGCAAGGCGTCACGGTCAAACTCCCTCTTGAAGAACCCGCACTTAACTCGTGGCTGGACCCGAGTCGACTTGTAACTGAATTGATCCGAACTCGACCCAAAAGACTAAAGCCCGCACTTGACACAACTAGAACCTGGCTCAACCCACACGTACACGACCAGGACTTGGATCGACCTGCACTTGCCCGGACTTGAGCCTGCACACGATCATGTTCTGGACTCGAGCCTGCACATGGCTAGGACATGGCTTGACCTGCACCTGCTCAGACTCGAGCCTGCACATGACTCAGACCTAGCTCAACCTGCACCTGACACGACCCAAACTCGGGGTCGGGCTCGCTATCGCTTAAGCCAAATGCTCCCACGTATGTATATACGTTGACCATGTCTCCTTCCGATATGGAACTAAAAGCGTTGGCCCCTAATTTCAAGATTAGGCCCCGTATTGACCCCTGATTTGGCGAATAGGCCCACTGCTTTGCTTTATTCTAACTCGGCGATCAGGCCCCTGCATTTGCCTAACCTAATTTGACAGCCAAGCCCCCTTAATTTTTTTTTGAGAAATCCCTCTCGGTGAAATGAGGGGGGGGGGGGGGGGGGTTCGGCCTAGACCTCTACCAGTTTAGTAAGAGAAAAAAAAAATACAGATAGTGCCTAAGGGCACCAGCACCCGCAGTGGAAACCCAACCAACACGGCTAGCACAAATAGCCCAGGAACAACACAAGCAAAGTAATCGGCCTGAAGGTCCTATGACTAAGTATCCCTAGATCTTTCCAACTCACGGAACTGGGCTAGAAAAGACCCCGAGTCCGACACTGGAATGAAAAATCCAGCAGCCGAAGCTATATCAAGAATGGTGTCATCCTCCAACTGTTGGAATTGGATCCGCTTATTAGAGTCGTAGCGGAAGCAAAACAAAGATCCAAAGATCATATGGTGTATGTTTCATTATAATTAATTCTACAAAAAAATCTACATGCAAATCTATGATCTTAGCATATGTGCGAACACCCTAGAGGCATACTACGATCTACGGAAAACATGCATGCATCTAGTTAGGTGTTTAGAATCATCATACCTTTTGGATCTATGATCCAGAGAGAACAGAACGATGAAGAACCGCACTTGAATCGCAAGGGAAGCTGTCGGATAGCACCTTGTCCTTTGTGAATTGAGGAATCCTCGAAGTCCCGTCTCTGAGTACAAGGACTATAAGCCGACGGAGGAATTCGTTGCGAAGACGACGGCGTGCCGGTAGATCTCCTCCTTCTCATTCTCTCTTCTTCCTTCTCCTTCCTTCCTCCTTTTTCTTCCTTCTTCTTCCTCTTTCTTCCTTGGCCGAAACCTTAGAGAGGGAGAGAGGGGAGGGAGTTCGGGTATTAGGAGAGGGGGAGAGCTCGGGCTGGCCCCTACCTCTCTTTACCTCTTATAGGGCTGGTCTCCTAGTGCTCCAAGCAAGCTCGAGCAGCCCCTAGTAGATAGGGATGAGAGGGGGCAGTTTTTAGGGTTTCCAAGTGTCTATCGTGAAGCCTGGACGAAAACGCCCTTCATGAAAAGTGAAAAACTGAAAGAGAGACTGAGTGAGATGCGCTACTCGGAATCGAGTTCCGTCAGCGCCTATGAGCTCCTGGAATTATTCCGCTCATTCTAAGATCCATATTCAATATGTTCTGAGCCATATTTCAGTATTTACCAAAATACCCCTACGGCCCCTAACATATGTGAATTAGGTTCTTAGGCTCCGGGCTTGCGCTCCATCGCGCTACTTCGCATCCAACGTATCTAACCAGGTTGGGGAACAATTTCTATACGCAACGATATGGTGGAACATTCAGGGTTCGGGATCTCTAGCTCCAACCGGATCCCTGATTAACTGTTCCGGTGACACACCGAAAGTTCCGTTAATCAGTCCTAATCCGATTAACCCGCGTAGCCACCCAGAGTGCGACGCGAGTTGAACTCTAGTGATCCTAAACTTATGTTACTCCCTCGTAACCCTGTTTTCTACTATACTCCGATAATCCTCAGTCCCTCCTATTACTAGTGCCATGATATGACTCGGGCGGTGGGGAGCACCGTCAGATCCCGATCAATCATCTGACTACGGTTTGATGACTTGTCATCTATAACACCACACACCTTCCGGTGCTATGCCTAGCATCCGGAACATCGTCAGTCATACTGACAACCACCAGGCCTGAGTTAACTATGTGGACAGATTGACTCATCAAAACGCACACATCCAACACTGGACGTCGGATAACCGGCCTGTAGGGATTACATGTCACTCAAGCGCCAGCCGGGTAACCCAACGTACCGTGGTATTGGATTATGGAAGGTCCGCACACGTTGGCACATCAAAGCACCACACAACTAATTGGCCCAGTGTACATGATCCCTCAGGGTTAAGGACAGATTGTCTATAGTAGTAAGACGGTTTATGCACCAGTGTCTGAATCACTGAACTGTGCACCGTCTTGGTTCTTGTTCAACACGATCATCGTGCTTGGTCAGGTGAATGGGAATCCCACGTTCCCGTGGTGGAGACTTCACCACATCCTCTACCTGCCAACAGCTTGTTCTCGGCGATCAGCATCACCTAAGCTGTGAACTAGTTCTAGGTCTACACACAACTGGTCCACTGGGTCTCCCAAGTATGGATCCACCACGCGCCTCAGTGGCCTACTGTGTTCCCTAGGGTCCTTTATTATATGTGTATTAATATATACCATAGTAGTATTCTAATTAAAGCAATAACCAAATGCATCTTTATTAATGTTAATACAGAAAATCCACGCTAAGGACACACGAGCTACAACACCAACATGTTAGGAGGTAACACCCTGGTCCTCTCCACCAATGTGAGCCAATTGATCCTGTATATTCTGCATGAGGGGGATCAATAACCCAAGCCCCGAATGACGAGGGCTCTCGACAGAAGTCAAGTGATATGGAGTGGTCTGAACTGTATAGGGCGAGCTTGGCCGTGGTGGCCGGTGTTGCACGACAGACTCAAGGGCTCTAGATCTGGCACAAAACCCCTAACCTTAATTAATCGAGTCCGACCCCCGATCTATCAGTCGACGGCTGCGGCGTAAGCTCGAAAGGCAAGAAGAGGTTGCCAACCCGGTGCCCCGAGAGAAACCCCCAACCACCGAACCATCGACCTGTGGAACCTCATCTCTCGAGGTAGGGGCAGCATCAGGAAAATAAATCCCATGGGCATCCGCCCCCGTAATTTCAACATGCCGATTCTAGTTTTGTAAATTATTTTTTAAAAAAATACATCATAATCGACAATTTAGAGAATGAAATTTTTGTTGAAGTGAAAATGGAAAGCACACAAGAAAATAATGAAAAAAGTAAGAAGAAAGTAATTTAGATAGTCCATTGTTTATCAACAATTAGAAGACAACAAAAGTTCAACCACATGAAATGAACAGTAAACCCACTACAAGCCGAGAAATCACTACCACAAAAAGAAGGCACGTGATCCAGTGAGAAACCATTAAGGCGTTTGGCATCATTCTAGAATCCTTCGTTTCAACTCCCAGTTTCAGTTTTTAAAAGTAAAGGATAGAATTTGTTCCAGTTAGTGGCGGATCTAGAATTTTTTCTCAGAGGAGACATAAACATTAAAAAATGATTGACATCGATGTCTCGAATCGAAAGCTTCGCCTGGTGGCATGACAGGGTTCCTTCCCTTCCATCGAGTCCTTGGAGTCCTTAAAAAATTTGGGGCAATAACTGGCCGGGTCGCACTGGTCATAACAAGCGGGGTCTTCGTTTTTTTTTTTGTTTTTGAAATAACATAAAGCTTGTTTAAAGTAGGTTGAAGTTGAATGACATGAAACTTGGTTAAAAGTCGGGATGAGCTTGGAGCATAGTTGAACTTCACTATGATGGTGGCAAGAAAATAACACACCCACACGACTCCTCCACCAACAAAAACTGAGCGAATTACTCTTCTCCTCCCTTCTTCCTTCACACTTAAAAAAAATATCAAGGCCAAGAAGAGAAACATTTAGCTGTGCTTCTATGTCTCTGCTCTAGATCTGCAGCCCCTTCTATATATCTCTTTCTTATCTTTTTCCCCCAAACCAAAACCCACACTAAAAATCTTGGTATTAACCCTTGGAGAGCCGATGGTAGTTGGATCAAGACCTCGATCCAACGACCCACAAGCGTTCACTTAATTAAGTGGCGGACATAATGATGGTTTTTGCTACGATGCTACATGGAGTATCTGTACCTTTCACTAATATGCAGGAGAAAAGGGTGCATGTCTGATTGTATGTAAAAAGGCCGGGTAATAGTGCGGTGCACGAGTTGTGACTGTGTGTAAAGTATAATCGAATGGCTCTTTATTCTTTCGTGAAAGGTCTAGATGGCTCACTTAGCATTTGGAGCAAAAACACTCCGCAACAAAAAAAATTTGGACAAATTGGTGGCAGGTCTTTATAACAGATCGTCTTTAGCGATAAGGATGACAAAGAGATGCCTTAGCAGTAGTAAAAAAAATAAATTTCGATAATAAAGAGTAGCATTTTCTACAGTGCAGATTGTTACTCTTTGTTGCAGTGAATAGTAAAATTTGTGCATGATTTTAGTATTGGGCAAGTTTTGTCAGTTAAAGGGTAGAAAAAGGCAATGAAGAGACTTGTTGTAAATGCATCTTTTTGAAAGGGACCAAATGCAAAGCCATCTTATTGATCGTCCATTTCACCAAATCGATCTATTGCTAGGGACCTAATACTAAGTCCCATGAAAATTCCGCGTACACAGTGAATAAGATGAGAAGATATGAGAATCGGAGCCGAAGTCAACGCTTCATATCTCCTTTATTTTTCATCGGAATTCAATGATTCCAAAGACATTGTGATCCTCATGTAATTAATCCTCTACGACATCGTTTAGAGTCGAGCGAAAAAATTGAAACCAACACTAACATACAAACTTGCGAAGTATGTATAAAACCTCTAATTTTTTCCTAAAGTGAGAGGGGGGCTTAGGAATGGCAACGGTGCGGTTTCAGTGCGGTTTTGGGTAAAACCGAAACCACGCTGCATCGCAACGATGTACCGTTATGTAAAACCAAAAGCGCACCATGCGGTGCAGTGTGGTGTACTGTGGTTTATCACTATAATGGTCTAAACGGTGCGGTTTTATACGATTTTGGTCAAAACCGAAATTCAAAACCGCACCGCGACGGTTTTGAATTTAGTCAAACCAAAACCATACCATACGAAGCGGTTTACCGCGATTTTCAATTTTAAACCGCACCGCTGCCATTCCTAGGGGGGATTGAGCCCCCCCCTGGCCTAAGGTAAATCCACCACTTGTTCCGTTGGAATGAAGAGTGCTGAACGAAAATTTATCACTATGTATATTTCTAAGATAATCGAAAGACTGAATCATTGAATTATATTAGAAATAGCAATCGATAAAAGTACCCTCTTCTGTATAAGGATTAAACAAAACAGCTGTTTATCATGTCAAACACCTCTACTATTTCTCCCTTTTCCTCTTGCTCCCTCTTTTTCATTAAACACCATTTGAAACAACCCCCCCCCCCCCCCCCCCCTCTCTCTCTCTCTCTCTCTCTCTCTCTCTCTCTCTCTCTCTCTCTCCTTAATTACCTAAAATCCAAAAAATAAAAGAAAGAAAGCTGATACAAGGCTGACTCGTTTAGACAAAAGCATCCAGGTTCACGTGTCGGGCGGGATAAGTTCGGGTCCCACTGAGACCCCGGTTCCCACCCTCGTACAATTACTTTGAGAAAGCCACGATGGCACAACACTTTCTTGTCCTTCGACTTGATTCTCGACTTGTGAAGAATTGTTTGATTCCTTTTTCTAGCCACCCTTTTGCCACTGAAGTGAACATGTAACCGCTACTTTTAACCAAAAGCTCACCCCTACCTTTTGCGGGTCCCACACCTTTACTCTCTTGTCCATTCTGGATCTCTTGAAGGCTCCTAGTAGCCAACTTGTTTGCCAACTTCCCCTAGTGCCAGCTAGTTGAGTTGATAAAGTCTCGAGGGGTTGGTAGCCGAGACCTGGATCAAATCCTGCTTCCATCTACTGGTTAACCAGTAGATCGACCCCTGCTTAACCCCTCTCAGATGTGACGCTGACGGATACTTTGCTCGGCTAGCTTGTTAACTCTTTTAGGAACAATCTTTTCGGGGAAGATGCCCTTTGCGTAGTAGTTGGTTCGAATGATTAATGAAAGACATGCGAACCGTGATTAACCAGCTGAATGACGTGCCATCCAATCACAGTGATCCTTTGCCTACCGGTGGGGACTAATTAAGCGCAATTCATCAATCGGGTCTGGGTGAAACAGACGACTATGATCGGGACACGTCAAGCTAGCATTCAAGTGAAAATAATATTTTCCTATCGAAATTAGATGTCCAAAATATAAATATCATAACTATTATATATCTACGGAACACGCATTCAAGAAGCTCACACTAACCTGTTTGACATTTTAAAAAAGCACCTATTATTTATCATTTCAGCTTCCATATCCAACTTCTACTTATAACTAGGGATGTTTTGCAGTAGTTAATTAACCCCACTATTTTCCTCCTGGGCGGTCACACGATCAATCACAGGATTGTCTTACGCCATGTGGCGTAGCACATGTACACACCAGGGGATAGGGGAGTTGGCAATGCGAATGATGCTTGGGTGAGGATGTTGTGGGCTTGATCCCTCCCCCTCTCGAGTTACCCAGGAGTGTGTAGGGAAACTTACAATGCGCACTTCCGGAGGGACTAGTCCGAGCTCAAAGTGCGTTATTCCCCAAAGGGTTTCGGGACACCAATCGGCAGTCGATCTTAAAATGGTGCACATGTGGACAGAAACAAGGATCAATCTTTGATGAGGAAAAAATTTATTGTGTGCTCCTGTAGTTGGCACGCTTTGACCAGTGGTAGATCTTGTTGGCGCGGAATACCTCAGACGGGTTCTCGGTCTGCTGCCTCACGCTTGCGGAAGCGATCCAGGGTTTTCGGATCTCCAACGATCTGGAGAGAATGATCAAATTCACCGGAAACGATCCTCAATCACATAGAAAAAAAGATGATAAAGAAAACAAGGCACATGACACAAAGAGATTTGTTCACGCAGTTCGAAAATCTCTATCTCTGTGGGTGTCGGTCACCATCCTGGAGCAATATAATTAGAACGTAGGAGTTTACAACCCTCTTCTACTTTCTCGCCTCCACCGGATCTCAAGGAGACCAATCTCCTATCTCGATCCCCGATCTTCTTCGTCTCTCAAACGCAATGGAGAAGCCCGAAGTATGACCCTAAAACCAGCCATCAAACACAATGACACCTCTCTCAAAACCTACGATGAAAATCCTATTTAAAGTCCCTACAAATCGTGCAACTGCGGGTCCAACCTGTGCATGTTTCATGCCTGGCGCCCAAGGCATCATCGGGTGCCATCAACCTGGAGCCCCGAAGAAGCATCGTGAGATCTTTGACCTGGGTGCCAGAAGTGGCGAGGGCGCCAACTCGAGCCAGTGGTGCCCTTAGTGATCGGGCGCCACACACTTAGCCCCAGGGTGCGAATCGGCTGACGGGCATGCCCAGATCCCCCGCGTCGAGCCTCCGATCCTTTCGTGCTTTGTCCTCGCCGAAACTGAGCTGAACTCCGATAGGTCTCTCTTGTGCAATGACGTCACTCTAACCAGGACATATATATCCTTCAACTTCTAGCCTCTCATGGGAAGACTGATTATTCATTTGGATATCATAACATTTCTCTTTGTTGTGGAAGAAATCGTTCGTTAAGATCAATCCGCGCACAAGAACCAATACACAACAATCACATAAAGAAAGATAAAACTAATCATAGAGAGACACAAAGATTTTTAGGTAGTTCACCCCAAACCTAGGCTACGGTCACCATCGTGAGAGCGGGAGAGAAATCCACCTAGTACACCAAAACTAGAATAAAGCGATGGTCGTTGATCAATTTTTTCTAAAAAACAATAATCCGGAACCATCGTCATGTCCGTCGTTTATCAACATGTAGTTTAATTATTATTATTATTATTTTTTTTTTTTGTAGTTTAATTATAATAAACAACGATCATGCAGCGTCGCATTTTACGATGGCATAGACCATCGCCTAAGACCGTGTTCTATGGCCAATCAAGGTGGATAGATTATGGAATAAATGGTCTTGGACCGTTTATCGGTAAAATTTATTGTTAAAAAACTTTGACACATAAACGATGTTCTTGGACCGTCATTTATGTATAATTTTTTTTCGAATTAAAGATACATGCTTCCAATTATACTTTCAATTGAAGATATCCTCTTTTTTTTTGGTAGTTCAAAGGGAAAGGAGGGGGGGGGGGGGAGGGAGAGAGAATGGGGAAATAAAACAAGCATCCACAAAACAACGGGAAAAACCAAAAAAAAACCACACCACCACCACCAGCCCGTACAAAAAAGGTAGAGGCATCGTCGACGATCCCCGTCTGCCTTGATCTAGCCGTCGTCGTCAGTTGCCACCGAGACCCGCTCCCGCCGAGTAGAGGAGGGGATGTGAGACCCACCCTCAGAACTTCAGCCATTGGCAGGCCAGGGTTCAGATTTGCCACTCCTACAGCAATAACCGGAGGCCCGCCACCCCGAGGTCGTTGATGGCCACGATGAATCGAGCAGAGGCAGCCTCATCATGAACCTTATTTACGCTCGAATCGATCATTTCACTTATAAAATACGTTTCACCTCTAGAATAATTAGATTGCATTATGAACCTTATTTATGCTCAATTTTAGTCGATTCATGCTATTTTAAACTGATTTGATATGATTCGTGCTCGATTCATATATGAATCAATCGTTTTATGTCTAAAATGGTCGAATTGTATTACAAACCCTAATTGTGCTTAATTTGGGCTCATTCATGCTATTTTAAACTGATTTGACGTGATTTGTGCTTCATTAGAACTCGAATCGATCGTTTTGCCTTTAAAATAATAAGATTGCATTATGAACCCTAATCACACTTGATTTGACCAAATTTTTGCTATTTTGGATTGATTTGATGTGATTCAAGCTTGATTCATACTTGATTGGTCATTTTGTGTCTAAAATGGTCGAATTATATTGTAAACCCTATTTGTGCTTAATTTGGGCTAATTCATGCTATTTTGGACCGATTCGATGTGATTCGTGCTTTATTGAACTTGAATCGATTGTTTTATCTCTTAAATGGTCAGATTGTATTGTGAGCCCTATTTGTGATTGATTTGGGACGATTCATGCTATTTTGGACCGATTTGATATGATTCATACTTTATTAAAACTCGAGTCTATCGTTTTGTGTCTAAAATGATCAGATTATATTGTGAATCCTATTCGTGCCCATTTTAGGCTAATTCATGCTATTTTTGGACTGATTCAATACAATCTTGTACTCTTTATATTCGAATTGGTTGTTTTGTGTCTAAAATGGTTGGATTATATTGTGAACCATATTTGTCCCCGATTATGACTTATTTAAGCTATTTTAGATCAATTCGACACGATTCGTGCTTCTTTTGAACTCGAATCAGTCATTTCAATTACCGCTTGCGGGGTCTCATGCTTGTTGGTTTAATTTGTTCATCCAAACCAATTTGTAAAACATTATATTTAAGCCCTCTACTGTTGAGTCTTGATAGTACATGATAGAAGCTGGTCTGCCAAGTTTGACCTGGTTTTAGGCCATTAGATCTTAATTTAAAGGCTAGTTTTGACCTGGGATTGATCTATCCCATATAAGCTCATTTCCTCTCACTAGAGTGGGTAGAAAATCAAAGAAGTGATTTTTGGTTAGAAAGACATACTCTTGGAAATCTCTCTCCTTTCTTTCTCCCTTCAAGCTTACGCCTAAGGTAAGATCCTATATGCTTGAAGTTAATTATTTTTCACCTTTGTGTGCTAGCATCATTTAGTTTTCTATACTTGTATTTCCTGTCAAAATTTAATCAAATTTTCACCCGTAATCGATTTCGGTGATTCTAGTTAGTCTTCTTTCTTTTCACCCTGGTAAATCCCATGTGTTTTGTTCTCCCGTGCAAAGCAAAAAAGGATTGGGTCTTGCTCTCGTGAATCGGTAAGAAGAACCCTAATTCCTCTTATTAGGTTGCTGGTTGTTATACCTACATAATGCCTTTGGGTTCCATTATATAGTTTACCCTGGCGAATTAGTCCCTCTGGGGTACTACCACCTTACTGGTTCGATGTGATTCATCTACGGCATGTTCGACCTTGCGAGGTCGGGTGTTGGTGTCTCTGTTTGAGTGAATCAAGAGAGTCTGAGAGGTAACTCGGGTGAGAAACTAGGACCACGTGTGTTGAAGCACCGTGAAGGCAGCTGAGCAAGGAGCTTGCGAAAAGCTGGAAGGAGCAAGACGGAAGGCAGCAATAGTATAACTTATGTGTGCAAACCTTGTATATTTATACCCTTGCACCACACAAATACCATATGATGAACTGTTTTACACGAGTGAGGAGAAAGAGAACCACTTGACATTAACCTACCTTGCAGGAACAAACTTTAATCCACAAGCGAGAAGTAACTATAAGTGAATTTAATTTTAAATATATTGTGAGCTTTGCTTAGTGTCTTCTGGCCAAGACAATCCTTTATTTTTAGTAGTATTGTTTAGTTTTATCTGGTGCACTATTGCGCAACGTGATGCATGCTAGGTAACCGAGCACTATCTCATACTTTTGTTTCATTTCTAAAATGGTTAAATTATATTGTGAATCCTATTTGGATAATTCGTGCTATTTTGGATTGATTTGACCTGATTCGTGCTTTATTAGAACTCGAATCGGTTTTTTCGTCTCTAAAATGGTCGGATTATATTGTGAATCATATTCGTGTAACATCTGCCTCTAACACATAAGATATTGTCCGCTTTGCCCGTTCCCTCATGAGGACTTTCTAGGAGGTCACCCATCCAAGTACTACTCTCGTCTGAGCATGCTTAACTACGAAGTTCTAACGGAATCTGTAGTTGCACACAGTTTTAAAACATGTCTTCTATATTTGGAAGGAAAAAAATATATAAGTGGCTCAGGATCTCCTTCTCTCTAGGCGATGTGGGGCTAACTCGTGGCCTTGGACACCTCACTTCACCTCATCCATCTTGGCATCACAACCTCAGAAGTCTTGGCTATTGGATATTGGTCGTCACAATCCACCCCCATTAAGGGCTATACGTACATATATAGGGTTAGACCCCTCTCATCGCAAGAACTGACTCTGATACCATTTTGTAACATCTGCTCCAAACACACAAAATGTTATCCTCTATTGGTCTATTGAGTATCAAACCCTCAACCTCCAGGTTTTGTACTAGTGTGATTACCATGGAATAACCTAGAATGTGTCTTTCATATTTGGGAGAAAAAATTATATAAGTAGCTCATGATCTCTTTCTCTCTAGACGATGTGGAGCTAACTTGTAGCCTTAGACACTTCACTACATCTCACCTTACTTCATCCATCTTGACATCACAGCCTCAGGAGTCTTGGCTATTGGCTATTAGATTTTGGTAGTCATAATCCACCCTCATTCAAGGCTACATATTCAAGTCTTGACATCTCACCTTATTTTGTAACATTTGCCCCAAACACATAAGATATTATCCACTTTGCTCGTGCTCTTATGAGGACTTCCTATGAGGTCACCCATCCTAGTACTACTCTCATCCGAGCATGCTTAACTACGGAGTTCTTACGGGTTCTAGCTATAGCGGTGCACGGTTTTAAAATACATTTTCTATGTTTGGGAGAAAAAATTATATAAGTAGTTCAGGATGTCCTTCTCTCCAGGCAATATGGGGCTAACTCGTGGCCTTAGACACCTCACCCTCACCTCATCCATTAGGGCATCACAGCTTTAGAAGTCTTGGTTATTGGCTATTGGATCTTGGTCATCATAATTCATGCCTGATTTAGATCAATTCATGCTATTTTGGACCAATTCGGTCTAATTCATGCTTTATTAGAACTCAAATCGGTAGTTTGGTCTCTAAAATGGTTGGATTTCATTGTGAACCCTATTTAAGCCTGATTTAGGTTGATTCATGTTATTTTAGACTGATTCAATATGATTTATGTTTGATTAATACTCGAATCGGTTGTTTATTGTCTAAAATGGTCAAATTATATTATGAATTCTATACGTGCCTGATTTGGGTTGATTTAGGACAATTCATGTTATTCTGGACTGATTCGATACGATTCGTGCTTCATTAAAACTCTAATCAGTTGCTTTGTCTCTAAATAGTTGGAGTGTATTTTGAACCCTATTTTATGCCCGATTTGGATCGATTTATGCTATTTTAGACTGATTCAACCTGATTCGTGCTTCATTAGAATTTGAATCGATCGTATCTTGCCTAAAAGGTTGAATTATATTGTTAACCCTACTCGTGCCCGATTTGGACCAATTCATTTTATTTTAGACCGATTTGACATGATTCATGCTTCATTACAACTTGAATCATTTGTTTCGTCTCTAAAATGATCGGATTATATCGTGAACCCTATTCGTACCCGATTCGACTCGATTTATGCCATTTTGGACCATATATGAAATAAATTTTTTATGAAGTAGAGGAAGTAATACTAATTATAAGAAGAAAGGAAAATCATAATCATTATAAAATACAAGTCAAGAAGTTTTCATATTCTTTATTGAATTCCGAAGCATTTATAATATTTCCTATCCCGCCTAATTTTCATGCCCAAGAACTGCTGTATTGGCCCCAAATTCTTCATATCAAACGAATTAGACAAGTCCACCTTTAATTTATCAAGCAAGATGACGTCCTCTTCCACGATCAACATGTAGTCCACATACAATAGTAGAAATATGAAGCTGATCTTCGTGAAGTAGTTACATAGATGTAATGGTCTGCGAAGGTCCTCTTAAAGCCTTGATCCATTATAAATGAGTCGAACTTTAAATACCATTGTCTCGGGGATTGCTTGATCCTGTTGAGACTCTTCTTAAGCCTAGACACCAAATATTTCTTGCTCATCATTGCAAACCCTTTTGGTTGCATCATGTAGATCTTCTTATCGAGGTCTCCATGAAGAAATACTATTTTGACATCAAACTTCTAAACCTGCAAGTCACAAATCCCTGCAAAACTCAATACCACTCTAATGGATCGATGTCAGTTTCACCACTGACGCAAATATCTCCATAAATTCAATTGCTTCTCTTTTCTTGAAGCCTTCCACAACTAATTTGGCCTTATACTTCGCGATCATCCTATTATTATCCCGTTTAAGCTTATATACCAACTTTTTCCTCAAATGTCATTCACCTTTTGGTAACTGCACTAACTCATAAGTAGCATTCTCACTACAAGAAAGAGGGGCTTTACCGACGGACATTTTTATCACCGTCGGTAATAATAACATTTTTACCGACGGTGACAATAATATCCGTCGGTATTATAACTTCAATTTTTTAAATTTTTTTTGCACATTTATTACCGACGGTCAAATAGTATTCGTCGGTACAATTATTTATACCGACGGTACATATATGTACCGTCGGTAATATACTTTATACCGACGGCTACATAAAGACCGTCGGTAAAATGTCACGACGGAACTCAGTGTAAAAACCAAGCCTCTGGGGAAAAATGGAATCCTGAGTTTCGTCGGAGATTATTACCGACGAACTTTATATTTCCGTCGGCATAAATAATTATACCGACGGAGATTATATGGCCGTCGGTACGATACCGACGGTAATTAAATATCCGTCGGTAAAATTGTCCCGACGAAACTCAGGGTAAAAACCGAGCCTCTGGAAAAAAATGAAACCCTGAGTTTCGTCGGCGGTTTGTACCGAGGGACTAATTACTTCCGTCGGCATAACTAATTATACCGACGGCAATTATATGTCCGTCGGTACAATACCGACGGTAATTAAATATCCGTCGGTAAAATTGTCCCGACGAAACTCAGGGTGAAAACCCGAGCCTCTGGAAAAAATGGAACCCTGAGTTTCGTCGCTGATTTTTACCGACGGACATTATTATACCGTCGGTATAAAGTAATTATACCGACGAAAATTATAGTTCCGTCAGTAAAAACTCCTTACTTAACCACCACAGCCTGCACCCTTTTCTTTTTGTGTTTCGACTCCGGCGCGCGCCCCTCTCTCAATCTCTCTCTCTCTCTCACCGACCCGACCCCCCGGCGACCCCGTCCCCCTCCGGCAGCCCCGCGATCCCCTCCGGCCACCCATCCCCCTCCCGGCCACCCATCCCCCTCCCGACCTCTGCCCCTCCCCGGCCTCCCGGCCCTCTTTCTCTCTCCCCGGCCTCCTCCCCCCCTCCCCGGCCTCCCTAGCCTTCCCTCTCTCTCTCTCTCTCTCTCTCTCTCTCTCTCTCTACTTCCTCCCCTCACCTGTCTCTCTCTCTCTCTCGATCTAAACCCCCCCTCCGGCCGGCCACCCATCCCCTCCCTTGCACCTCCGGCCACCCCTCCGCTTTCTCGCGCCACCGACTGTGACACCCATCCTCCTCCTTCTCGAGGCCTACCGACCATCGCTGGTGAGCTCCTCCTCCTCCTCCCTTTCCCCCTTCGGTTAATTTGTGGTAATATATTGTGGTAATTTTTATTTAGGTAAAATCACAGGAATTAAATATAGTGTGGTATTGTGGTAATATATTGTGGTAATTTATTTAGGTAATATATTGTGGTAATTTTTATTAGGTAATTTATTGTGGTAGTTTTTATCTTGTGGTAATATATTGTGATTTACAACAATACCATAATTTGTGGTAATATATTTGTGGTAATATATTGTGGTTAATTCCCTCATTTGGTAATTTTTACACTGTTTTAAAACTCGCCGAGTCGACTCGAAACTCGACCGAGTCGACTCGACTCGGTTGAGTTTCGATCCGACTCGGTCCAAAACTCGAGTTTCGATCCGACTCGGCTGAGTTTCGATCCGACTCGAGTTTTGTCGGGTTTTAGCCGAGTTGTCGTGTCTACTCGACTCATTAAGGTTTCGAGTCGAGTCGAGTTTTCGTGTTTTAAAACATTGATTTTTATCCTATCAAAACTGAATTGAATGGGGGAATGGGGGGCAAAATGTAGTTTTTAGACTAGGGTGAGTGTCGGTTTTGTCGGTCGGTTTCGGTGTGGGTTTTATCGGTTATATTTTTTTTGGTTTACGAAAAATCAAAACCGAAACCGAAACCGAAACCGAAATGGTCGGTTTTTGTCGGTTCGGTGTGATATGAGGTATGCTAAAGCCATAAATCTACTCGAGCGACAGAGAGAACCGTCAGACCCCAAGTGTTTACTTGATGAGGCTCCTTGACTTGTTGACTTACTGTCGCATAACTTTGGTGCTATGCCTAGCATTCGAACTATCAGCAGTTCAAATGCTGGCCAGCAACCCTAGGTTTACTATGTGACTAGTCTACTCATCATAATACACTCATCCATTAGGGATGTGGATGGCCTATAGAAGTTTTGGTTCGGTGTTCCATACCCGGGAACCGAAACCGAAATTGTGCGGAGTCTTATAACATTGTTTGAAATTATATGTCAGGTGTTGTATAGCCAGATAGACGAAGATGTCTTCGATCGATAAGAGTTGGATGCGTAATTCGAATCGCATGAGCCAAGAGTACAGAGAAGGAGTCAGGAAATTTCTGGATTATGCATTTGAGCGTCTTGCACCGCTTGATGGAAAAATTGTGTGTCCCTGTATAGACTGCGGAAGGGTGATTAGGAAGGTTCGAGAGGAATGTGAGGTTGATCTGGTAATGCGTGGCATTGACATTACCTATACCCGTTGGTTCTCGCACGGTGAGGAGCTAGATGCAGTCCCCATGGCAGCTCACGGTGAAACTTCAAACACAGTGATCGCTGATGATAATATTAATACAGACGATGACGATGACATGCAGGGTATGATACATGATTTGCAAGGTGGAATAGGCACGGAAACACCGTCAGGTGATCAGCCCAATATCGAAGCGGACAAGTTCTACAGATTGCTTAAAGATGCCGAACAACCTCTATACCCGGGGTGTGAGAAGTTTTCAAAACTCTCTTTCACTGTAAAGCTTCTTCATTTGAAGTGCCTCAATGGTTGGAGTAATAAGTCATTTAATATGTTGGTAGAGTTGCTGAAAGAGGCTTTTCCTATGGGTGAGACAGTACCGAAATCATTCTACGAGGCGAAGAAGACAATTAAAGATCTCGGTCTGGGTTATGAGAAAATTGATGCATGCGTGAACGATTGTATGTTGTACCGGAAAGAGTACGAACATGCGCGGTCATGCCACATATGCGGAGCAACGAGATATAAAGAGACGGATGCCGAGTCTAGTACCAGTCGAAGGAAGAAAAATGTATCTGCAAAGGTTCTCCTATACTTCCCGCTCAGGGACAGGCTTCAGAGGTTGTTTATGTCATCGAAGACTGCTGAGCACATGAGGTGGCATGCACGAGAACGTACAGATGACGGGATTATGAGACATCCGGCCGACTCTCTGACGTGGAAAGATTTTGATCATACATATCCTGAATTCGCATGTGAAGTTCGCAACGTCAGGTTAGGGCTTGCTAGCGATGGCTTCAATCCCTTTGGGAATATGAGTGTGTCGTACAGCATTTGCCCAGTTGTCCTAGTTCCATACAATTTACCTCCCTGGATGTGCTTAAAAAAGCCATACACAATGCTCTCCTTGCTTATTCCCGGACCCAGGTCGCCTGGTAATGATATTGACGTTTACTTGCAGCCGTTGATTGAGGAGTTGAACGAGTTATGGGAAGTTGGGGCCGATACGTATGATGCCTCGTTGCGCCAGAATTTTCGGATGCATGCGGCACTTCTATGGACCATCAACGATTTTCCTGCATATGCCAACTTATCCGGGTGGAATACTAAAGGAAAATTGGCGTGCCCTACATGCAATAAGGAGACAGATTCATTACGATTGAAGAACGGAGGCAAGTTCTGTTATATGGGCCATCGAAGATTCCTTGTTGACGGCCATAAGTGGAGGCAGAACAAAAGAGCTTTCAACGGCAAGAAGGAACTTGCAAAGGCCCCGGAGCAGCTTTCGGGGGTAGAAGTCTTGTACGAATTGGATCAGCTTGATGCCGTGGCACTTGGAAAAGGTAAAAAGAAGAGAACGCATGAAGATTCTTTAAACTACCGTACTGGAGCAGCCTACTCTTGCGGTATAACTTGGATGTTATGCATATCGAGAAAAATGTGTGTGACAACATTATAGGAACACTGCTGAATCTCGACGGTAAGACGAAGGATAATCTTAAATCTCGTCTTGATCTTAAGGAGTTGGGCATCCGAAAATCACTTCATCCCCAAGAGATTGGGGATAAGTATGTGTTGCCAGTTGCATGCTACACCATGAGCTCACAGCAAAAGGCAGCCTTATGTGCATTCCTACGGTCTGTGAAAACGCCAGACGGTTATTCTTCGAATATCGCACGATGCGTGCAAGAGAACGGCCGGAAGTTGTCTGGATTAAAGAGCCACGATTGTCATGTTCTTATGCAGCGATTGTTATCTCTTGCTATACGTGGGAATTTAACCGAAGAGGTGTCCGGTCCGTTAATTGAGCTCAGCACTTTTTTCAGACAGTTGTGCTCGAAGGTACTTAGAGTGGACCAACTTGAACAGATGGAGAGGGATATTGCGCTCACATTGTGCAAGTTAGAGATGATATTTCCACCTTCATTCTTTGATGTCATGGTGCATTTGACCGTTCACTTGGCAAATGAGGCCAAACTCGGTGGCCCAGTTCATTACCGGTGGATGTATTTTATCGAGAGGTAATCGTCTCGTCTCATTCGCACAATGTATTTGATCGTTCTTGATATATTCATCCAAATATTTTTTTCTCAAATTAGGTACTTGCGAACATTGAAATCATATGTTCGTAATAAAAGTCATCCGGAGGGATCAATTGCTGAAGGATACCTAGCAGAAGAATGTCTAACATTCTGCTCAAGATACCTACATGGTATAGACACGCGATTCAATCAACTTGAGCGGAACTATGACGGTGGTCCAATAGACTTCGATGGGGGTCTGTCTATATTTGCCGAAATGGGTAGACCTGTAGGAGGAGGCAAAACCCGTCGATTGTCTGTAGATGAGATTCAACAGGCACATATGTATGTGTTGCGCCAATGTGATGAAGTGTGGCCATTCATTGAGTAAGCATTTTACGATCATTTACTCATTCTTTCAGTCCATTCATTAAGTATATGTGCTAATTATAATCTAATTCATAACCGATAAAACAGGAAGCATAAACCATCATTAATAATCGGGGTACTCGAAATGCTCCCCAAATTCATGATCGTGAATTCCCATCGTGGTTCGAGAAACACGTAAGTATTCACATCATTACTGAATTTCATTGACATCCATTACCGAACAATAATTATGTGTTCATATCATGAATGTCGTGTGGTTATTATAGGCACAGGAGCTGCACGACAACCACGATCCGCTGATGAATGAGGATCTCTGGCGCTTATCTTGTAGTCCTTTGCAAGACGCAATATCGTACGATGGTTATATCGTGAACGGTTATAGATTTCGGACGAAAGATAGTGAAAAATCACGAAGAACCCAAAATAGTGGGGTTGTCGTCAACGGTGAGCAAGAAGAATTAGAAAATATCGACTTCTACGGCGTCCTCAACGAGATTCTCGAGATTAAATTCCTTGGCCAAAATCGGATCGTATTATTCAAATGCGATTGGTATGATGTTAATAATCGCGGGACTGGTTATAATGTCGACAAATACGGTTTTATCAGCATCAACACTGCCAAGAGATTGAATACCCAATATGAAGATCCATTCATTCTTGCCTCTCAAGCGCAACAGATATTTTATGCACCGGATAATACCTCTCCAGGTTGGCAAATTGTAGTCAGGTCACCACCCAGAGATTTTTACGACATGGGAGACAAGGATGCGGGGGTCGTCGATGATGATTTGGATGCATACCAGAATGATGAGATAATCATTGTCGACGCAGTGCACGACGAAAATGAAGATGTCGACAATATAAACTGGACAGCGAATGCAGATCAAATAATAGAAGAGGGAAGCGATGAGAGTGACAGAGATGAGACAGAAAATGACTAGACCGTATGTAAATCAAATTGTTTCATATTTAAATCAAATTATTTCATATATAAATCATATTGTTTCATATGTATATCATATTGTTTCATATGTAAATCATACCGTTTCACCGATTCATATGTAAATCATACCGTTTCATATGTAAATCATACCGTTTCACTGATTTACGATCCGACCGATTTACCGATTTAGAGTCTAAGAGTTGGAAAATCATAAGTTAGCGTGTTTCGGATATGAAATAGGTTTCGATTCGATCGGATCGTCATCGGATCGGCATCCGATAATTCGAAGTTGGAATTATTCCGTATTTCGGACTTGCGAGCGGGTTCTAATTGGATATTTGACCAATTTACGCTCCGATTCACCGATTTAGAGTCTAAGTGTTGGAAAATCATAAGTTAGCGTGTTTCGGATATGAAATAGGTTTGGATTCGATCCGATCGTCATCGGATCGGCATCCGATAATTCAAAGTTGGATTTATTCTGTATTTCGGACTTGCGAGCGGGTTCTAATTGGATATTTGACCAATTTACGCTCCGATTCACCGATTTAGAGTCTAAGTGTTGGAAAATCATAAGTTAGCGTGTTTCGGATATGAAATAGGTTTGGATTCGATCCGATCGTCATCGGATCGGCATCCGGTAATTCGAAGTTGGAATTATTCCGTATTTCGGACTTGCGAGCGGGTTCTAATTGGATATTTGACCAATTTATGCTCCGATTCACCGATTTAGAGTCTAAGTGTTGGAAAATCATAAGTTAGCGTGTTTCGGATATGAAATAGGTTTGGATTCGATCCGATCGTCATCGGATCAGCATCCGGTAATTCGAAGTTGGAATTATTCCGTATTTCGGACTTGCGAGCGGGTTCTAATTGGATATTTGACCAATTTACGCTCCGATTCACCGATTTAGAGTCTAAGTGTTGGAAAATCATAAGTTAGCGTGTTTCGGATATGAAATAGGTTTGGATTCGATCCGATCGTCATCGGCTCGGCATCCGGTAATTCAAACTTGGAATTATTCCGTATTTCGGACTTGCGAGTGGGTTCTAATTGGAATTTACGCTCAGCAGCTGGTAAATGTATCCAATTAGAACCCGCTCGCAAGTCCGAAATACGGAATAATTCCAAGTTCGAATTACCGGATGCCGATCCGATGACGATCGGATCGAATCCAAACCTATTTCATATCCGAAACACGCTAACTTATGATTTTCCAACACTTAGACTCTAAATCGGTGAATCGGAGCGTAAATTGGTCAAATATCCAATTAGAACCCGCTCGCAAGTCCGAAATACGGAATAAATCCAACTTCGAATTATCGGATGCCGATCCGATGATCGGATCGAATCCAAACCTATTTCATATACGAAACACGCTAACTTATGATTTTCCAACACTTAGACTCTAAATCGGTGAATCGGAGCGTAAATTGGTCAAATATCCAATTAGAACCCGCTCGCAAGTCCGAAATTCGGAATAATTCCAAGTTCGAATTATCGAATGCCGAGCCGATGACGATCGGATCGAATCCAAACCTATTTCATATCCGAAACACGCTAACTTATGATTTTCCAACACTTAGACTCTAAATCGGTGAATCGGAGCGTAAATTGGTCAAATATCCAATTAGAACCCGCTCGCAAGTCCGAAATACGGAATAATTCCAACTTCGAATTACCGGATGCCGATCCGATGACGATCGGATCGAATCCAAACCTATTTCATATCCGAAACACGCTAACTTATGATTTTCCAACACTTAGACTCTAAATCGGTGAATCAGAGCGTAAATTGGTCAAATATCCAATTAGAACCCGCTCGCAATTCTGAAATACGGAATAATTCCAAGTTCGAATTATCGAATGCCGAGCCGATGACGATCGGATCGAATCCAAACCTATTTCATATCCGAAACACGCTAACTTATGATTTTCCAACACTTAGACTCTAAATCGGTGAATCGGAGCGTAAATTGGTCAAATATCCAATTAGAACCCGCTCGCAAGTCCGAAATACGGAATAATTCCAAGTTCGAATTACCGGATGCCGAGCCGATGACGATCCGATCGAATCCAAACCTATTTCATATCCGAAACACGCTAACTTATGATTTTCCAACACTTAGACTCTAAATCGGTGAATCGGAGCGTAAATTGGTCAAATATCCAATTAGAACCCGCTCGCAAGTCCGAAATTCGGAATAATTCCATGTTCGAATTATCGAATGCCGATCCGATGACGATCCGATCGAATCCAAACCTAGCTATTTCATATCCGAAACACGCTAAGTTATGATTTTTCAACACTTAGACTCTAAATCGGTGAATCGGAGCGTAAATTGGTCAAATATCCAATTAGAAACCGCTCGCAAGTCCGAAATACGGAATAATTCCAAGTTCGAATTATCGGATGCCGAGCCGATGACGATCCGATCGAATCCAAACCTATTTTATATCCAAAACACGCTAACTTATGATTTTCCAACACTTAGACTCTAAATCGGTGAATCGGAGCGTAAATTGGTCAAATATCCAATTAGAACCCGCTCGCAAGTCCGAAATACGGAATAATTCCAAGTTCGAATTATCGGATGCCGAGCCGATGACGATCCGATCGAATCCAAACCTATTTTATATCCGAAACACGCTAACTTATGATTTTCCAACACTTAGACTCTAAATCGGTGAATCGGAGCGTAAATTGGTCAAATATCCAATTAGAACCCACTCGCAAGTCCAAAATTCGGAATAATTCCAAGTTCGAATTATCGAATGCCGATCCGATGACGATCCGATCGAATCCAAACCTAGCTATTTCATATCCGAAACACGCTAAGTTATGATTTTTCAACACTTAGACTCTAAATCGGTGAATCGGAGCGTAAATTGGTCAAATATCCAATTAGAACCCGCTCGCAAGTCCGAAATACGGAATAATTCCAAGTTCGAATTATCGGATGCCGATAATTCTACGATCGGATCGAATCCAAACCTATTTCAAAATCGAAACACGCTAACTTATCATTTTTTAACGCTTAGACTCAGTTATAGATATAAACCATTTTTTTAACAAATACATGTTTATTGCAGGAGCAGGGCGGCGTCAGGGGATCGATGAGAGCACCAGCGTTGGTGGTGGGCGGGCGTGGTTGAGATAGGGCGGCGTCAGGGGATCGATGAGAGCACCGGCGTTGGTGGCGGGCGGGGGTGGTTGAGATAGGACATGTATCATCTCTCAGTTCTGGATTGTGTAAATATTATTTTGTAATATATGGTTATTTTTTGTTCTTGTCTATAATTGTCGGCCGGGAACTGTGGTAATATTTGATAATTTGCTGTAATTTTTTTATCAATTTAGGTAATATTTTATAAATTGTGGTAATATTTGATAAATTGTGGTAATATATTGTGGTATTGAATCACAGGAATTAAATAACATTATTTAGGTAAATTTATTAAAAAAAAAAACATACTTATTACCGACGGAAATTAATTATTCCGTCGGTAATAATATTTTTATTTTTTTTAAATTATTAATGATTTGCCGACGGCATATAATATCCGTCGGTAATATATATATTATTACCGACGGGTAATATATATATCCGTCGGTAATATATATAGTATTACCGACGGTTATATGAATTTGGTCGGTAATATATATATTATTACCGACGGGTAATATATATATGTGTCGGTAATATATATATTATTACCGACAGTATAAAATATACCCGTCGGTAAAATGGTTATATATTACCGACGGAGTCTTATATTTCGTCGGCAATACTAAATTATATTAGTTTTAAATTGATTAAATATTACCGACGGCGTTAATATTACCGTCGGTATTAATTATTATTACCGACGGTAATATTTGGTCCGTCGTATTGTTTTCCCCGACGCCTTCTTTCCCGACAGCAAGCGACGGAAATATCTTCCGTCGCTATAGAATATTACCGACGAAATTTTAATATTACCGACGGATATTGTCCGTCGGTAATAACTGTTTTTTTTGTAGTGTCTTCTGCAATGAGGCCATCTCCTCTTGTATTACATTATTGCACTATTCTTTCTCCCTATGAGATTGTACTTTCTATAAAAAATTTTAGATCCCTTTCATTAGTGAGGAAGATATACCCATCCTCGGTATATGTCACTAATGGTAATCCCTTTCATAGTCCTCCAAACTTGAGGCTCCACTATTTCTTATGGAGGAGGTAATCCTGCATCTACTTCGTGCACTTCATTCCCGGTCTACCAATTGCCATTGTTTCTGTATCTTGTGCTTCTTCCACCTATTCAACCTGTAGTACTGGTGCAAGATCCATAGAATCTGAGAAGTTGCTTTACGGCTCCTCTGCTTTATCTGAATCTAAAATCCCTTATCTTCTTAGAATACAATGTCCTAGCTTCCAACAATTTTCTTAGACTTCGGATTGTAAAGCCTGTAGCCAAACTCTTTAAAAATCTTTTGTTTCCTTTTTATTATTGCTGTCATGATAGGATACAGATTTATATGTCTCTACCCTTTGGCCTATCGCATACAACCGTAAGATACTAACGAGAAAGATAGGAAAATGGGGAGCATCCCATGATAGAGCTTCCATATTATTCTATCATAATATCTTTCATGCTTTGCATAGTGAAACCATCCATACAAAACACCCCTCAAGAGTAAGGGAATTTTCAATTGGTATCAGAGTGAGTTCGCTTGTGATAGCTTAATTGGTACTATGTTTTTTTTTTGGAGTCTCAGAAGGAAGGTGGTTCAGTTGTGCGTCTGCCTCTTTTCAATGAAAATGAGTACCCTTATTGGAAAGCCAAGATGAGGGCTTTCTTGAAGTCAATTGACAAAAGGGTATGGCTAGGGGTGAAACTTTGGTAGGGTTGATTCGGGTTTGAGCCAACTCAGAACTGACCGAAAGTGATCAGTTCTATAATTTCCTGACCAGACCCAACCCGGATTCAACATAAACCCGACCCAATCCGACCCGAACCAAATCGGGTTGGTTAAGTTCGGTTTGGTTCTCAGGTCAATCTTACACATACACAAATCATCCATCTTGCCAAGTGTTCCTTCGAAATGTGTATTAATAGGTGAAGCATTCATGGATACTATCAAGTGGAGGAACTATTCATAGATACTATCAAGTAGATTAACAAAGATTAATTGGCTTGATTCGGTTCTCGGGAATGTATAGTAAATTTTGAACCTGATTCGGGAATGTGTACTATATTTTAATAGATGTTCGGTTCTCGGGTTGGTTCAGGTTTACCCGAGCCCTAACCCAGAACTGACCTGGATTTAATCGGGTCATGGAAAGTGAGAACCGACCCAACCCAACTTTGTACCTAAAGCAACCCAACCCATTTAGGTCGGGTTGGTTCGGTTCTCGGGTTTACCTGACCCAAGTTGCAACCCTAGGTATGATGGTCTGTGCAAAGAGGATAGTCTCTCCCACGATGATGAGAGATGGTGTTTCTATTGAGAAGCCTAAAGATGATTGGACACAGCCAACTTTGAGAAGTTGAATTGGAATTCTAAAGGCTTGAACGCCATGTTCAATGTTGTGTCCTCGGATGAGTTCCAACGGATCTCATATGTGAGACTGTAAAAGATGCATGGGACATTATGGAAGTTACATATACGGATACAAAGATCATCAAGATAGCCAAGCTCCAAATATTGACTACTTGATTTGAGACTATTAGGATGGAAGAGGCTGAAACTTTTAATGAGTTTTATGCAAAACTTGGAGATATAATCAACTCTAGTTTTGCCTTGGACAAATACATCTCGAACTCTAAAGATAGTCCATAAGGTTATGAGATCTCTTCCTGAGAGATTTCAAGCCAAGGTTACGGCTATTTAAGAATGTAGAGGTAGACTACATTCTTCCAGAGGAGCTTGCTGGTAATCTCAGAACCTCTGAGATGAACTATCGCTCGAAGAAGAAGAACAAAGACATCGCTTTCAAAACTTCAAGAGTAGATGAAAGTCCTTTGGATATCGATGAACTAGATACTAACCGTGAGGTTCTCCTCTTTGTGAATAGGCTCAAAATTTAAGTTAGCTTTGTTAAGAAACTTTAGTTTCATAAGGGAACAAAAATCTCTAAACCTAAGCACTTTCAAAAGAAAGAGCAGAAGGCTAAATCAAAGGAAGATGAGCCTCAATGCTTTAAGTGCATATGATATGACCATTAGGTCTCCCAATGTCCTAACAAGCACCCAACTAACAAGGGATTGGTCTTCAAGGCTACCTTGGATAACACTGATTCCGAGGAAGAAGATTCTATATTAGTTGTTGGCATATCCTTTGATGCTATGGTGCAAGATTATGGGGAGAATTAGATTGATGACACTGATGATGATATAGAAGTCAGTATCAGTAGTGATCAGGAACTGACTCTTTAAGAGATCAAAATTGTTGCCGTCTAAAAGTGCATCAATCTTGCTAGCACTAATGATAGGCTTAAGGTCAAGAATGCAAACTTGTCTGTAGAACTTGAAATTTTTTTTAATTTTTTTAAATAACTAAGAACAAAAAATAATGGTTTTATTGAGAAAATAAGATATTTAGAACAAGAATATAATCTCTTCAAAACCGAGAACTCGTTTCAGCAAGACAAATTGAACTCAATGATAGGTACATCAGTGGGAGAAGATTCATAATTACTTCAGTCAACGAGAACTCAAGAAAGACCTGAGTAAAACGAACCAGATCATCAAGAGGACGACAAAAGGGTCAGCAAAACAAAACAGACTCCAAAATATGGGCAAAGATCCAAAGTATCAACATGGTTTAGGATTTGTGCCTGGCAACGCTTCTATTATTCCTCATTCTAGTACTATAACTCATACTAGTCCGACATTTTCCAATCCCAAATCCCAAGGTATTCCTATATGCCATCATTGCGGGGTAAAGGGATATGTAAGACCTAACTACTTTAAGTTAAAAAATTTCTCTAATGGTGAACTTCTCAAGTCTTATCGGCCAACCATCCTTGGACTGTTATTCCATAACTAGTAAGAAACCCGGGCAATGCCCGAATGTGCTTGATGCACGCCATTTGGCAAAGACGACATCGCAACTATTCAAAGAAGTGTGAAATCTGAAGTAAGTGTAATTCACTTGTTAGATAGAGAGAAAGAGAGAGATTAACATCAAATGACCATTAAATGCCATTGAATGAAAATTTGTCTTCTTTATGATATGTTTTTAAATGGATTTAAAAGAGAGCCGCGTGTGTCAAAACACGGAAGAGAGGCTTCCATTTTAGTATATATATAGATACCAGTAAAAAACCCGGACAATGCCCGAATGTGCTTGATGCACGCCATTTGGCAAAAACGACATCGCAACTGTTCAAAGAAGTGTGAAATCGGGAGTGAGTGTGATTGATCAATTTAAATGGATTAACATCAAATGACCATTAAATGCCATTGAATGAAAAGTTATCATTTTTATGGTAGGTTTTTAAATGGATTTAATAGAGAGCAGTGTTCACATACAGAAAAAGAATTCTAGCTCTTTAAAAGACATCCATGTGTTACAATACGGGAGAGAGACTTCCATTTTAGTATATATATATATATATATATATATATATATATATATATATATATATATATATATATATATATATATATATATATATATATATATATATATATATATATATATATATATATATATAAATGGAATCACACGTGCATTCATTCACATTGTGTGGAACTTTAGAGAGAGATAGCTAGTCTTTAGCATAACTCTGTTGTATAGTTCTTGACTAGGAAGACTAGTGTCCATCCTTCATCCATGAAGAACATATATGTATGTGGTAAAACCTAATCAGTTGTGGGTGAGGAAGGGACTTGTTGGTCTTTTGCCAACATTTTTGCCAGCATATGCACATCTTCATGCTAAATGCTTACAAGTATCACTTCATTGTATATACCATTTGTATGCTTGAGTTTCAGTTTATTCTTTTTAGTATCTTTAAACATGTTTCTTGCTTTGGTATGTTTTTTTTGCATCTTATACACATAATGCATATAATGGTGCACACATATGCCACTACAAGAAAGACGTTTATTGACGATGGTAATATTATTTACCATCAGTATAAGTACTATTAATACCGACGGATATGTATATAGCCGTCGGTATAACATATTTAATTTTTTATTTATTTTTTTGATATTTAATACCGACAGGTCTTTATTATCCATCGGCATAAATACTATACCGACAGTAATAATAATTACCATCGGGAAAAGATTATATTACTGATGATTAATACAATTTTCATTGATATTATATATTTTTTATTAATTATCTTTATTTATATATCGACAACTAATATGGTACTCGTCGCTATTAAACATTGATTTAAACCAATGGAGAATATTCCATCTGTCATTAAAACTATATTATATCGACGGATATTAATAGATTCATCGATATAAATTGTCTTATATTTTAGGGATCTCAACCCCCTGTATACAGATCTGATCGATCCCACGTGCCTCTCGCTTCCCCTCCCCTCCCCTCCCGCGCAGCTCCGACCTCGATCCGCCTGCTCCTCCTCCTCTAGCTGAGGCCTCCCTCTCCCTCTCTGGTGAGTTCCCGTCCTCTCCTCCTCCTCCTTCTCCTCCCTCCCCCTCTTCGGTAACCCCCCTTAATTAGTCTATTTTATTCCAAATCGTACCCTAAAGTTTGAAATGTTAGCACAATACCCTTTTTGTCAACTACTTGATTTTCTCATTTGATTATTTTATCTGATTAAAACTAAATTGCAAGGGGTAAAATGTAGTTTTTAAAATATAGGGGGGTTATGTTTTTGAGCTAAACTTCAGGGAGGGCAAAGTGTTATTTACCCAATCCAAAATTTAGGGGGGGCCATGGCCCCCTTGGTCTCTATGTAGTTCCATCTCTACGTCCATGCCGACCGGAATAATAGGTGTTGACACTCGGACCTTGAACCATGGTGATATCATGGTTAGGGGTGACTAATTTGATATATTAGCATCAAGACACCATAATTTGCTATATTAGCTAAGGTCCCTATAAATATACATTTGTCTTCAGAATGAGTATATATTCATCTTTAGAAAGTATATACATTTGTTTTAGAAAGATTATACATTCATCTTTAGAAAGTATATAATCGTAGGGAGAGACTTGAGCTATATTTTGAAATTAATATGTCCTGCAACTAAAAGTCATCTCTCAAAAAGGAGGAACTTGAGCTATATTCGTGGGGAGGGACTTGAACTTAAAGTCATCTCTCAAAAAGGACTTATGTAAAACTTCCCTAAATTTATTCCCTTAATGCATCAATATTCGGAGAATTTTTAAAAAATTCAGAGACATTTATTACTATGATTAGGGTTAGCTAGGTTTAGGGTTAGATTTATGATTAGTTTTATTGTTATAGTTAGGGTTAGGGTTATGGCTTAACCCTAAACCTAACCATAACCCTACCTAAACCCTAACTCTAACTCTAAACCTAACCCTGACCCTAGCCCTAACGCTAACCATATACTTTGACAAAAATCTAAACCTAACCCTAATCCTTATCCTAAATAGTAATTCGAAGAAGTGGATAATCCTATAAATTACTATTTCCAATGTATTTTGCTATATTAGCTAAGGTCGATCCCTACAAGTATACGTTTATTTTCAGAAATAGTATATAATCGTCTTCAGAAAGTGTATACATTCGTTTTAGAAAGAGTATAAATTCGTCCTCAAAAAGTGTATATATTCGTAGGGAGGGACTTGAGATATATTGCAAAATTAACGTGTCCTGCAACTAAAAGTCATCTCTCAAAAAGGAGAGACTTTGAGCTATTTTCGTAGGGAAGGACTTAAGCTAATTCAATGGTTCAATGTTCCGGTTAGCATATAAATATAACGAAGTGATAAATAATCATTCTGAAGTCCATTCTACTATAAAATGGAAAATATTATTTGTACCTAAACTCTTACCAAAATTATCATTCTAATGTCTTTACTGTGTAAATATTCAAAGATTTTTTAAGAAATTCGGAGACCTTTGTGACTAGTTAAGGTTAAGTTTTAGGGTTAGTGGTTAGGGTTAGGTTTAGGTTTATATTTATTCTCACCATCTCGATATCTAATTCTCTATAAGTGGGTACTTACTACGAAATCCTAATATCGTTTAAGACCTTGTAGATTCTAAGGACTGGTGTGGCTTGCCACAGTCAATGAATGGCCTTCGGGCCTGGGACCTAACCCTATTAACTAAAATTGGACCGAAACTATCACCATTTTTCAACTTTCAAAAGGAGTCGGATCTTGGGCACATTTGAATAATTTGGAGTTGTGGCAATACTCTATATTCCATATTGATCCAACTAATATACTTAGATAACCGGTGTGGTAAGTGCAAAGAGTCTCATAGATATGATTTCAAATCACTACAAGTTAGGTTTAGGATTAACCTAAAACTCTAACTCTAAACCCTACCCTAAACCTAAACCTAACCCTACCCAAAACCCTAACTCTAAACCCTATAGTTAAGTTGAGGACTAGGATTAGGATAAGGGTTAGGTTTAGGGTTAGGATTAGGTTGAGAGTTAGATTCTAAAGAATGTTGTGGCTTGCCACAGCCGATTACTGGCTTTCGGTCCTAGGACCTAACCTAGCTTATTAACTAAAATTGGGTAGAGGCTATCGCCATCTCGATCTCTAATTCTCTACGAGTGGACTTACTATGAAATCTTAATATTGTTTAATACCTTGTAGATTTTAAAGACTAGTGTGGCTTGCCATAGCTGATGATTGGCCTTCGGGCCTGGGACCTAACCCCATTAAATAAAATTGGGCGAAAGCTATCACCATTTTTGTACTTCCAAAAGGAGTCGAGTCTTGGAAAAGAAAGTTAAGTTGATACTCTAAATTCCATATGGAGTGAACCAAAATACTTAGAGTGTCGGTGTGGTTGGTGAAGAGAGTCTCATAGACATGGTTTCAAATTACTATAGGTTAGGTTTAGGATTAACCCTAAACCTAACCATAACCCTATAACTCTAACTCTGAACCCTATCCTAACCCTAACCTTACCATAAATTATAACTCTAAACCATAGGGTTAAGTTGAGGATTGAGATTAGGATTAGGTTTAGGGTTATATTTAGGGTTAGGATTAGATTCTTAAATACTTAGACTCAAAATTAGTCAATCTGAGGGCAAAATCTTAAAATATCTACTAAATACTTGTTCTTAAGTCTGAAATATGAAAAACATACAAGTAGGAATTATCAGATATGATCCAATAACGATCCAATCGAATCCAAACCAAGTACAAAATCCAAAAAATAAAATCTTATGATTTTCAAACACTTAAACTTAAAACTAACCAATCGGAGGGCAAAATCTGAAAATATCTACTGAATAAATGTTCGTAAGTCTGAAATATAAAAAATCATACAAGTACAAATTGTTGGATGTGATTCAATAACGATCCGATAGAATTCAAACCAAGTTCAAAAGCTGAAAGATGAAAACTTCAGATTTTCAAACACTTAGGCTCAAAATTAGTAAATCAGATAACAAAATATTAAAATATCTACCAAATACTTATTCGTAAGTCTAAAATATGAAAAGGCATACAAGTACGAATAATCAGATATGATTCGATAAAGATCTGATCGAATCCAAACTAACTTCAAAACCCAAAAGACGAAAACTTATAATTTTCAAACACTTAAATTAAAAATTAGTCAATCAGAGGAAATTTTTTTAAAATATCTACTAAATACTTGTTTATAAGTCTGAAATAAGAAAAATCATATAAGTACAAATAATCGGATACAATCCGATAATGATTCGACCGAATCTAAACCAAGTTAAAAATCTAAAAAACGAAAACTTATGATTTTCAAATATTTAGACTCAAAATTAGTCAATCGGATGATAAAATCTTAAAATATCTACTAAATAATTGTTCATAAGTCTGAAATATAAAAAATCATACAAGTATAAATTATCGGATGTGATCTGATAATGATCCAATCAAATCCAAACTAACTTCAAAAGCTGAAAGATGAAAACTTATTATTTTTAAACACTTAGACTCAAAATTAGTCAATTGGAGAGTAAAATCTTAAAATATTTACTAAATACTTATTTGTAAGTCCGAAATATAAAAAATCATACAAGTACGAAATATCGGATGCAATCTAATAAAAATCCGATCGAATTCAAACCAAGTTCAAATACAGAAATATGAAATCTTATGATTTTCAAAATCTTTGACAAAAAATTAGTCAATCGGATGATAAAATCTTAAGATATCTACTAAATATTTTTTCGTAAGTCTGAAATATAAAAAACCATACAAGTATAAATTATCGGATGCGATCCGATAACGATTCGATTGAATCCAAATAAGTTCAAAAGCTGAAAGATGAAAATTTTTAATTTTTAAGCACTTAACTCAAAATTAGTCAATAAGAGGGCACGATCTTAAAATATCTATAAAATACTTGTTCATAAGTCCAAAATACAAAAATCCATACAAGTACAAATTATCGGATACGATCCAATAACGATCAGATCGAATCCAAACCAAGTTCAAAATTCGAAAGAAGAAAACTTACGATTTTCAAACACTTAGACTCAAAATTAGTCAATCAGTGGGAAAAACTTGAAAATATATACTAAATACTTGTTCGTAAGTCAAAAATACAAAAAATATACAAGTACGAATTATCGAATACGATACAATAACGATCCGATCGAATCCAAGCCAAGTTCAAAAGCCAAAAGATGAAAACTTATGATTTTGAAATACTTAGACTCAACATTAGTCAATCGAAGGGCAAAATCTTAAAATATCTATTAAATACTTATTCATAAGTCCAAAATATAAAAAATCATACAAGTATGAATTATCGGATGTGATCCGATAACGATCTGATTGAATCTAAACAGAATTCAAAAACTATTAGACAAAAATTTATGATTTTCAAACACTTGAACTCGAAATTAGTTAATCAAGTGACAAAATCTTAAAATATCTACTAAATACTTGTTTCTAAGTCTAAAATACAAAGAAACCATAGAAGTATGAATTATCATATGCGTTCCGATAACGATCGATCCGATCGAATCCAAATTAAGTTAAAAAACCGACAAACGAAAACTTATGATTTTTAAATACTTAGACTCAAAATTTATCAATCGAAGGGTAAAATCTTAAAATAACTACTAAATACTTATTCGTAAGTTCGAAATATAAAAAACTATATAAGTATGACTTATCAAATAAGATCCGATAATGATCCAATCGAATCTAAACCAACTTCAAATGCCAAAAGATAACTTATGATTTTCAAACACTTATACTCAAAATTAGTCAATCGGATGGCAAAATCTTTAAATATCTACTAAATATTTATTCGTAAGTTTGAAATATAAAAAATCATACAACTATGAATTATCAGATTTAATCTGATCGAATCCAAATCAATTTTAAAATCCAAAAGACGAAAACTTATGATTTTCGATCACTTAAACCATAATTAGTCAATCAGAGGGCAAAATCTTAAAATATCTATTAAATACTTGTTCGTAAGTCCAAAATATAAAAAACTATATAAGTACGAATTATCGGTTGTGATCCGATAACGATTCAATCGAATTCAAACAAAGTTCAAAATCCAAAAGATAAAAACTTATGATTATCAAATACTTATACTCAAAATTAGTCAATCGAAGAGCAAAATCTTAAAATACCTACTAAATACTTATTTGTATGTCCAAAATATAAAAAATTATATACGTATAAATTATCGAATGCAAGACGATAACAATCCAATCAAATCCAAACCAATTTTAAAATTTAAAAGATGAAAACTTATGATTTTCAAACACTTAGCTCAAAATTAGTCAATCAGATAGTAAAATCCTAAAATATCTACTACATACTTGTTTATAAGTTTGAAATATAAAAAATCATCAAGTTTAAATTATCGGATGCGATCCTCCATCAGGGGGTAAAAACTTAAGATTTTTTAACACTTAAACTCAAAATTTATCCATCAAAGGATGAAATTATAAAATAGTTACTAAAAGTCCTAAAAACAAGCACGACCACGTCGCTAGGGGCTAAATTAACTTGTCAAAACTGATGGCACACAAATTATAATAAAGGTTTAAATATTATAGTAAAACTTAATTAAGATTTTTAACTTAGACTTAAAATTTGTCTAACGGAAGACGAAATCCTAAAATAACTACTAAAAGTCCTGGAAACCGACACAGTCATCTTGTTCGATGCCAAAGTAACTTGTTAAAACTGATGGTACACTGAAACCAACAACACAAATATCAAAATTATTTTTATCGATTAATTAATTTAATATTTTTATTTTTTTTATATTAATTATAGATGTCAACCATTTTTGTAATAAATATATGTTGTTAATTGCAGGAGATGCGGTGTCATAAGGATGAGAGCACCAACATTGATGCCAGGACGACGGCGTGAGGGGTTGAGGACACGTAAATAGGGTAATTTTTTATTGTGTAAAAATACTTTTGTAATATATTTTGAAAACAAATATTAATATTATGATATATTTTAGGGTATTATAATTATCTGTGATTGTCCGGTACATGTTTTGGGTATTGTGGTAATATAATGTGCATTGTGGTAATATAATGACATGAATTAAATAACAATATTTTAGCATGTTTTTTTTAAAAAATAGATTTTTATTACATATGGACGTTATATTATCCGTCGGTAAAACTAAATTTATTAAATAGTACATAAATAACTAATACCTTCGGTATAAAATAGCCGTCGGTATTATATATATTTACCGATGGTAGTCTTAAACTCGTTGGTATTTATATATCGTATACCGATAGGTTATTGTCTTACTATCGGTAATAATGTGATATATGCCGATGAAAATATTGGTGTCGTCGGTAATGTTATTTAATAAAATTTTAAAGTAATCATATAGTACCAACGGATGATAATGTCCCGTCGGTATTAATATTTATTATCGACGAAAATTGTAACCTGTTGTTGTTTACTTTCCCGATGCTTTCCGATGGATGGTGATGGAAATAATGTCCGTCACCATAAATTTACACCGATGGAATATGTCTGTCGGTAATAATAGTTTTTTTTGTAGTGTGCATATCTGATCTTCTACATTCATATTTTATTGCTTTGGATGTGTCATCTAAGGATAATTTTGCAATCATGGTACTTTACTCAGTGACAACTAGACTTTATTCATCATGTTCATATCTTGTAGTCTATGGCTATTAAGTTACTTTAATTGTACATAGGTTGGTTGTTTCTTTAGAACTGACATTAGTCAACCAAATTTATGTAACGTACACTTAGTGTTGTGTATATCCCACAAGCTCACACCTATGACTATAGACATGTACTATGTCTGAAATTATTTTTTGATTAATTTTGATAAAACCAGCCATGTACATTAGTCGTTTTGCTTAAACTTTACTATTGTATTTCCAAAGCTAGGTGGACTATCTTTGTTGTGGACACAAATGAAAATGAGAGAGTATATGTCATTTTGAAGATATATCTGAGGGGCCTTTGTGCCTGGTACTCACAGCCATCTAGCTTGAAGTTACAATTAACTTTTCATTGCACGAGATTGACACTATAAAAAGAAAGTAGAAACCAACTTAAGGTGATGAACTTGAGCAGAGATCCATAGGGAAGTCACAATCCCCAACACCTTGTCGTTTGGCAAGAGTGTCGATCTTCTGCTTGTTATATAGACAAGTTACCTTAAGGACATATGAGTGATGCACTTCAAAAAAAAAATCATATCAAAAGAGAAAAAGCAAATTTTGTCGACAATCATGTGTCTTCTACTCTAGTAAGACAGAAATACGATTTAAACTATATAATTTATTGTCTTAACTTTCCTTGTGCTTGTCTAGAAGAAGGTTTTAATTGATGTCATCAAAAGACTGACCTTTACACAGGTCATGTGTTGAACTTAGTTATATACCAGATATTATATTTAGAAATTAGGGTCTAGAAGACTGTGCAACTTTAAATTGTGTACTTACTATTGTCCTTGTGGACTAAATATAATCATAGGCTCTTTCATAACTTGCATTCTGTATGTCTTAGTTCGAATCTAGAATGGCTCTTCTGCGTGGACTCTTATCACTTAGCCTATCTATGTGTTTTCTATGCATGAGCTGAACGAACTATCTTTTTATATGCTTGAACCATGAAATTGCATTGCATCATGTCTTGCACTTCATACATACTTGCTTCATATCTTGCACCTCTTATCCCTTTGTCTAATTTTGTCCAAAAGGGTGAGAGAGTGCAAGTGGAAGTACTTCTTCTTGTGTCACCCCATTGACATATTCGACATAAGGGGAGTGTAATTGAGGAGGAGTCTGTCATATCCTGTTTATATACTCCTGCTTGACTACACACACAGTAGATATACTTTTCCTCTAGGACTTCAATTATTTTTGTTCTTTATTGGACCGACAACTTATAGAAAATGAGACCTATTTAATATGTTTGCTTAAGTATGCAGAAATAGATCACTCTAGACTAAAACATCAATGATATACTCAGTACTTTGTCGAGTCTAAGTCTATGGAGTGAGTTGTTTAGGCCCGAGACATGCAAGGTGATCGTGTTAAGTGGAAGAAAGGCATGTATAAGGTATCACCTACATGAGTGTTCAATGTATAAAGTTTTTTGGCAAAAAAATATACAATAAAAGGGGAGATTGTTAGTGCAAAAGTCATAGACGCCCTTGTCATAATTTGTGTGCTCATAACACTTTTAGTCAATGTTAATTCCTAGTGTCGTGGTCACTGTCACAACGATAACATACATGATCACATCAAGCTAGCTCGACATGCATTAATTCAAAACTCAAAGACCATTGCACACACCAACCCAATATACATGTGTTTTACTTACATTTGGGTCGTTGGAAAATATACTCAATTAAAGGATTATATTAATCCATTTATTGGGTACTGATTTTGTATATTATTGAATTTTTTATTCATTTATCACGTATCGTTGATTTTCGATTCATATGTTTTTTCCAAAATTGTGTTTCAAAATATTTTCAAGTCCGTGAGTTTGCATGTCTTTGATATTTTTTTTTTTTTTTTTTTGAGAACCCCTCCTCAGTGGAGGGAGGGTTTGGCGGACCCCAACCAGAATCTATTATGAATCAAGACAGTAAAGTGTTACAGAAGATATTAGCCTCCACACCTAGCTTGTCCCGCCAAGGTGCAATCCAAGCATTGAAGAGAGAGATGGCAGCTCGCTTCAACAAATCATGCCCTGCAGACCTGGCGTTAAAAACTCGATTATTCCTCTCTAGCCAGATGACCCAAACAATAGCCATGACCAGAACATCCCACGGTTTCCGGATCGGCATCGGGATTTGCCTCCTCCGCCAGGTAGTCCATAGGCCCTTGAGCGACCTCGGGTGCGAAGAAAGACCCGCCCGACTCTCAAAAAAGTCCCAAACCGGTCTGACAAAAGAGCACCCAAGTAGAAGATGCGAGGCCGTCTCCTCCTCCGAGCCGCAGAAAGTACACAGGGCATCCGACACCTGCGGGTGATGTCTACGCAGAAGAGCCGTCTTGGTGAGAATCTTACTTCGAGAGGCGAGAAGGGAAAAAATCTGCACCTTCGAGGGGGCCTTTGACTTCCAGATTGCTCTCGATGGTCCGTGGCGCTGGCTCGTAGGGAGAAGGTGTTTGTAGAAGGAGCTGACGGAGAAGACTCCCGAGGTCGAGGCACCCCAAAGTACCTCATCCCGAGCGATCCTGAAGGTGGCTGACCGCAGAATAGGAAGTAAATCATCCCACTCCCGCCGCCCCTCCTGGTCCAGCGGAGCTCCAAGCTTCACCCGCCACCTGATCCTTCCCCGCCTCCGAACTGTCTGGGAGCGAACAGAAGCTCCCTTGTTCCTCGCCAGGGAGTAGAGGGATGGAAAGAGCTGCTCCAAAGGTCTGTCCGAGATCCAAGGATCACTCCAGAACTTAATTGCCCGACCGTCACCGAGGACAAGCGAAGTTGCCCCCCTGTAGAGATCTCTAACCTTCAAAATGCCTTTCCAGAAGCAAGAGATCTTCCCTGAGGATCTACCCCGGGCCTGCAATGGCGAGAATCGCTTAAAATACCTTGCTAGGATGATGTCCCTCCAAGAGCCCCCGGAATTCTGCTGGAGCCGCCACCACCATTTCCCTAGCATCGAGATGTTGAATCTCCGCAAATCAAGCACTCCCAAGCCGCCCAGCCTCTTCGGAAGGCACACCTGGTCCCACCTCATCAGATTGTATCCTCCTGCATTCTCCCCCACACCGTGCCAGAGGAAAGAGCGCCTGATTTTATCTATCCTTTCCACTACCCAGGACGGCAGATAGTAAAAGGAAAGGTAATAAGATGGAATTGAGGATAGCACCGAGTTGACCAGCACCAGTCTACCTCCTGAAGAGAGAAACCGGCCCTTCCAACCCTCCAATCTCCGCTCGACCTTGAGGATAAGCTGATCCCAATCCTCCCGCCGAAGTGCCCTGTCGCTAATAGGGAGCCCGAGGTACTTCATCGGTAATCTCGCCTCTTTGCAGTTCAACAGCTTAGCTAAAACTCCACCTTTGTCTCCCGACCCGATGTAGTACAAACCGGTCTTTTGAAAGTTGATTTTAAGGCCCGAAGTCAGCTCCAGACCATAGAGCAGGATCTTGAGCGAGACTAACTGAAGTGGGCAGGCCTCCGCGAATAGGAGAGAATCATCCGCGTAGTGCAAGTTAGATGTCGTCCAGCCACTTCCGCCTACTCCCCTGACCAAGCCTTCAGCATTCGCCCTCCGGACCGCCGCATCAAAGGCATCAACCACCAGAATGAAGAGGTAAGGGGACAGTGGGCAACCTTGCTTCAGGCCCTTATAAACCTTGAAGGCCTTATAAGGTCTTTGATATTTTACTACTTGATTCATTAATTTTGGATTTTTTGGTTTTACCCTTTTCCGAACGATTCCTTAAGTTTTCTCGAGTTTGTGACGTTTCACGTTTTCAACGAATTCGGACTTAACTATATATTGATTTTTGGATTTTTCAGATTTACCGTGTGCATTTTTGCACGAGCCTCAAGTCTCTAGTAAACCCCATGTGCATGTACCATCAGGTCCACAGGTTGCACTTGGCAGTTTCACAATTAAAGTTCCACACTTAAAATTTTTCTAAGTATTGGAGAGAGACTGCATCGATCCAAATCATTGTTCAGACCATGTGGCCTATTGATCAGAATAATGCTGGACCATGAAGTCAAGAGTTGAACAAACCTATCTCGGTCCAGACCATCCCAACCTTCTAACGACAGGTGCTCCAAACCATTGTTCGAATCCCTAAGGCTGGCCATTCAAACTTCTTGGGTCAAAGGTCTGAATCATTATTTGGACCGCAAGCTAGCAGTCCTAACAATGGTTCAAACCGCTTGTACCCAGACTGACTTGGCTTTGGGTTGCTTGCATTGTTGGACTATTTCAAGCCCTTGGATGATGACCCAATGGCCTCATGTAATTAGGTATTGATCTGGGGTATATATAAGCCTTAAGAGAGCATATTTCAGTTATCTCTCACTTGTTATCACTTGGATTTTTCTTGAGAGACCTGAGAATGGAACTGGGGATTTTCTTGAGGATGCCTATAGTGGATTAAATTGATTCCTCTCCTTGACATCTCCATCATCGAATTGATACTGATTCTACGCTTGATTAAAGTTTAGATTTCTCCGAATTGCCAACCCCCTCTTGGTAGTTTGAGGCCGTGCGGTGAGTAATATCCATGTGGAGAGGGGTCCATTAGGGATCGATCGTGGGAGCATCGGCCGTGGAAGAGCTACAGAGGGAAGGAGTGCATTGATCGTGTGTGCATTAGTCACAACCTAAGGGTTGCTTGTCTGAACTATTGTAACTTTAAAATCAAAGTTGATTTCCGGAGGGATCTAAGTTTGCTCTTTGAAGTATTTTCCATTTGTGTTTCCTCGTAAAAACTTCATGTGTGTTTTCTATGATTTTTGTCATAATAGCATAAAGCCTTGTATATTTCCACCCATTGGCTTGTCGCATGCAACCGTGGGAGGCTAGAGAGAAAAAAAGAAGAGAGTGGTGAGCACCACATGATAGAGCTTCCGAATTATTCTATTAGAGTAGCTTTCACGCTTTGCGTAGTGACACAATTCATTCAAATCTCCCCTCAAGAATAAGGGAATTTTCACTCCTGCACTGTGAACATGTTCTCCTTATGTGACCTTCTGCTTTGCAATACCAACACTAAACCTTGTACTTGAACTTTGATCGGTATCTTTCTTTGTCTTCATCACGTTCGCTTGATCTTCTTCAAGGGCTGGCATATGCTCTTACGAACCATCCAAAAGTTGTATGTAGCGAGAATGGCTGCCCCTTTAGCGCTAGAGCCTCCGTATGTGCTTCCATAAAATCACAAGGGAGAGGACTATCAAACGGATCAAGCGAATAGGCCGAGTCGGAGCGGCTCCAATTGCCAGGATTCATGTCTGAGTTGCTAGTGGGGAAGTCACGTCAGCCTGTGCCACGATGACATGTGTCCAATCTAAAGGAATGTGATCATCCTTTAAAAAAATTAAAATTAAAATTAAAGGAATCAGACGGCTGCGGACGCGGACATGTGCCACGATGACATATATCCGATGCGCACGGCGGGTGAATCAGACGGCTGCGGACGCGGACCGCACCTAAGCATCCCCCTATATATATATATATATATATATATATATATATATATATATATATATATATATATATATAGAGAGAGAGAGAGAGAGAGAGAGAGAGAGAGAGAGAGAGAGAGAGAGAGAGAGAGAGAGAGAGAGGAATGGGATGCTGCCTATCAAAGCAGCGTTTTTGCTGCTTTGAGACATTGTTTGACCATCCTAGAAGTTTTGGAATTTGATGAAATTTGGTGAGGGTGTTGTCTAGGGTAAGATGATCATCCTCACAAATTTTCATCAAATTCCAAAACTTCTAAGAGGGTCAAATGGTCGAAGCAAAATGCTGCAGATTTTAACGGTGACTGCAGACGACTGATTTTGCTTGGACCATTTGAACCCCCTAGAAGTTTTGGAATTTGATGAAAATTTGTGAGGATGATCATCTTACCCTAGACAACACCCTCACAAAATTTCATCAAATTCCAAAACTTCTAGGATGGTTAAACAATGTCTCAAAGCAACAAAAATGCTGCTCTGATAGGCAGCATCCAATTGTCAAGAAAAAGAATTTGAGAAAAACACATGCCAAGTGGCATTTTTAGCATGCAAAAAAAAAAGTTTTTACGATGTACAGTTTACCGTTAAATTTGATACAACTTGATTTGGTAGATTTAAACTTTTTTTCTAAAGATTTTTTTTCATAAACCTAATCTATCCATTTTGGATTGACCATACATCAACAAAATACTCGATTAAAAAGTGTCATGTGGCGTCTATTTAAGCCATGGAGTAGGTAAGTTGCCTACTCCATGAGTAGGCTACCCTTATATATATATATATAAATATATATATATATATATATATATATATATATATATATATATATATATATATATATATATATATATATATATATATATATATATATATATATATATATATATAAAATGCGGCATGCGGTAAGTGCGGCATCACATAGTAGCCGTCTGATGCACCGATGCGTGCATCGCAGGCACGCAACACGTGCATCTGACGGCTACAGTGTAGTGCCGCACGTACTACATGCCGCATTATAGCATGCCCCTATATATATATATATATATATATATATATATATATATATATATATATATATATATATATATATATATATATATATATATATATATATATATATATATATATATATGGGGAGGGATACTCTTACTCATATATTTACCTATGATCCAGGCCCTCCATTAGATCCCGACGTACGATTTAGATTAGATGGGGAGTTAAAGCAATGGTGTCCGTATTAATTGCGGGCTTTTAATATGGGTTTTTAATACGGGCATTCAATCCGGACACCATTGCTTTAACTCCCCATTTAATCCGAACAGTACATATATTATATATATATAGGGGTGTTAGGATGCGGCGTGCGGTGCGTGCGGCGCACCGCAGCAGCCGTCTGATGCACTGCTGCGTGCATCGCACGCACCGCAGCAGTGCATCAGACGGCTGCGGTGCGGTGTCGCACGCACCGCACGCCGCGCCCTAACATTCCTCTCTCTCTCTCTCTCTCTCTATATATATATATATATATATATATATATATATATATATATATATATATATATATATATATATATATATATATATATATATATATATATATATATATATATATATATATATATATATATATATATATATATATATATATATATATATATATATATATATATATATATATATGTGTGATACTCTTACTCATGGCCTCTTAGTCATATGGTTAATTATGATCCAAGTCGTCCATTAGATACCAACGTACGGTTCGGATTAGATGGGGAGTTAAAGCAATGGTGTCCACATTAAATGCTCGTATTAAAAACCCGTATTAAAAGCCCGTATTTAATGCGGACACCATTGCTTTAACTCCCCATCTAATCCGAACCCTACATCGGGATCTAATGGACAGCCCAGATCATAGGTAATTATATGAGTAAGAGGCCATGAGTAATAGTATCCCTCCCCATATATATATATATATATATATATATATATATATATATATATATATATATATATATATATATATATGAGGAATGTTAGGGCGCGGCGTGTGGTGCATGCGGCGCCGCACCACAGCCGTCTGATGCACTGTTGCGGTGCGTGCGACGCACGCAGCAGTGCATCAGACGGCTGCTGCGGTGCGCCGCACGCACCGCACGCCGCATCCTAACACCCCTATATATATATATCTATATAATATTTCACTACGAATGGATAAAGAGAGCCGTTGGATACAAACATAAGAGGCGGTTAGAAAATCTTATGGCCAAGATCTTTCTATATTAGGTAGTTATGCAGGATAGCCATTGTCCGTCCTGATCGATAATGTGTTAAACACTGTCCTAATCATAACCGTCCGTGACTTGATCGGTGAATCACATTCAAACACAACAACCAGGCAAATGGACGCTGTTATCATATGCCACGTCAATTGTGCATCCAAAAAAATGCTGTCATCATTGCCACGTCAATTTATCTGACCTCACCGTCGTTACCGATCCCTCTCTCTCAATCTCTCCACGATCCCTTGCTTCTCTCTCAATCTCTCTCCACGATCTCCGATCTCCACGTTCCCCCCCCCCCCCCCCCCCCTCTCTCTCTTAATCTCTACACGGTCCGTCTCTTCTCTCTCAATCTCTCTCCACGTCCCGATCTACACGCATCGCACGCTCTGTTTCTCTCTCTCCCACTCCAAGGGCTTCACCTGACCCCCGATCTACACGTCCCTCTTTATCTCTCTCAGTCATTCTCCACGATCCGGAGAAGAGAAGGGGGGAGACCAGAGGAGAGGAAGGCCCCTACAACTGCCGCCTGCAGCCAGCCTTCAGATCTGTACTTACCCTTTCCTCCCCCCTCCTCTGGCGATCCCGATCCCAAGCCTGCCGGTGCCGAGCCTATGCGAGGAGTTGGGCTTCAAGGAGCTGGAGGGGATGGTCGCCTGCGGCATCTTCAGGGACCGCAGGATGTACGACCAGGTCTTCGGTGATGCCGACCGGCTCCGCCGCTTCCTCCGGTGGTGCGTTTAGGTGATGAAGAGTAGTCTCCGCCTTCCCCTCTGATTCCCGTCCCCCTTCCCCTTTGATTCCGCTGATCGCGCACCCCCTCCCCTCCGCGCCCGCGCCCCATCGCGCGACCCCCTTCCCCTCTGATTCCGCTCTGATTCCTCTGATTCTGCTGATGCTGCCTCCTCAGGTCGGGAATCACCCGCCTCCTCCGTCGACTTCGGGAGCCCCGAAGCCCTAGAACAGATCCGTCGACGCCGTCCTCAAGCGTTCCCACTGCCTCGGCGGCACCCGCCGTGCCCTCGACCCCGAGGACTATGAGTCCGCCGCCCGCTTCGTCCAGATCGGTTCCCGCTGCGGTGACCCCTCCGCCTTCGACCAACGCGATCTGGATGCCGAGAGTCACCTCGAGTCTGTCGTGCATAACGCCTCGCCGCCGCCGTCGACCAGCGAGACCACTCCTCGATCCTTCACTTCGTTCGGATCTTTCCCCCGCTCGGCCTCTAGGAGGAAGGGCTCCAGATCTACGTCGCCTACCTCCGGAGGGTGATCGTGCACCAATCCCGGAGTTCGAGCACCTGCAGGAGCTCATCGTCGCAGACCGCCAGCAGCTCGCCGGCCACCATGTCGCTCCCAATCTGGGGCAGGAACACCACCACGATTTCGTGGGCTGCCTCGCCAATCTCTTCAAGGACATCATTCTTGCCATTGAGAAGAATGATGAGGTCCTTCACAGTCTTTGCGGGTAGGACGGGATCATCTTTGAGCTCGGAGGAGTGTGATTCCCAGGGCGCCCAAATCTTGACGAAATACATGGACTATAATAAGCTCACCCGCCTTACCTTCGAGATCAACTCCTACAGCAAGAAGCTACTCTATATCGGAGTGCCCGAAGGCCCTGATCCGAGGGAGGTGGTGACATATCTGGAGGTATGATGCAGATTAGACATTCAGAGTTTTTATATAAATTAGTGTTTTTTAAAGCAATGCCAGAGGGGCTAAAAATGGTGGAGGATTTCTGAGTTATTTAGAGAGAAAAAAAAAGGAGGCAGGTGGGGTTTTTGTGTAAATGAGAATAAATTTTTAGTGAGACTTAATTGATGTGACAGTATAAATGTTAAATTCAGTGGTGAAATATTAGAGACTAACCAACATATGCAACAAATGTAGCATCCTTTCCCTGAATGGCTGAAATTTCTTTTGTATTTTTCATTTATATTAATCTTGATTTTTTTAAGCTACTAAAGACTAAAATAAATAGCAAGTTCTGCCTCCCCCGTTTCGGTCTCCGAACATCTTTGAGCGCTTGCAAACTTATATATGAATTGTGAGGCTTCTGTTTATTAGATTTATCTTACCAAAATGTATGTAAATTGAAGTATTATGAAATATTTTCGTTTTCCTTTTCTTAATGATTCTAATTTCCTCTTCATGAATACTAAAGCACTTTTTTTTCGCTTAATGATGCTTCTTTCTTCTTAAAGATATTTTTTTTAGATGTAATGTGTTGAATGGTTGATATGTCAAGATGTTGCACCAATGATAACTTATGGAGTATTTTTTTTTTTTCTTCTGATGAGTATGATCTTCATCCTCTTTAGGATTGATGTTGGTTCTGGGATTTTTTACCCTTTTTTCAATGGCGAAAATGAGGAATTTGAAGTAGATGCTAAAATCTTTAATTTGGAATAATATTCTAGAATTTCTTATTTTGATCGTTTGAAATGGGCGCAACGAGGCAACCCCTTTGAGGTAAGGGGGTGGGGGAGGTAGGAGATATGGCTAACGATGGCAGGAGAGTGTTGCCGAAGGAAACCACAAGAGTAGACATGTCAATGGATCGGATTTGGTTTGGTTCCGGTATGGTAAAGAATCAGTACCTAAGTGGAGTTGGTTTTTTTATTGGAAAGGATTACATACCTCTACTGTACCTACCATATCGAACCTAACTCCACCATCCATCTCATTTTCCATGCATTGTAGTGGTGGGTGTATGAGATCCAACATAGGGCCATTGGATGGTCCCTATAAATTTCGGTATGGCCATGGAAGTGGGTTCCATAAAATTTTAGTATAAAAAATAAACTACCCAATCTATAGCAAATATGTTATTTTAATTTTCATCGGGGTTGAATTTGAAATAGTCATACTTTCCCTTCGTGGTGTTGCACCGGGCTATCAAACTGCATCTGCCTGACACTGTTCGAAAATTAAAAGGTTTCTATTTGTTAGGTTTGGGCAGCAAAGGAAACTAATTTTAAGAAATAGTAAGAGGGGTTTATTCGTATTGATATACACTTTATATTTATTAAGTAGCAAAGTGGGGTGTAAAATTTGTTTGTAATGAAAGTTGGTAAATTGGGGTGTACAATTGACTAAAAATTGCTTCTTTTGGTTGTTGAATCACTGTTGATATACACTTTATATTTATTAAGGAGCAATTAATTTTGCCAACTTATGCTAATAAAAGTTCATGACCATTACGTATCTATTACTTTATGAACTTTATCAGTGTCTTTGTACGGATCAGAGTTTTTATATATATTTATTTAGAGAGATTTTATCACTCAAAATATGTTCCAAGCTAATACATCAAACATATGTTGTCGGAGATTAACAAACATATGAACTCATATTTTATAGGTTAGATGATTTTTTTTTTTTTTGTTGCTATCTGGTTTTTAGGATCCATGCCCACCCTTTGTTGCATCATTCGGCAGCCGCACCACCCTGGTGAGAGAGAGAGAGAGAGAGAGAGAGAGAGAGAGAGAGAGAGAGAGAGAGAGAGAGAGAGAGGATTTTTTTTGGGTTAATGTGTGAGAGGTCCCTAATAACAGATCCATCACCTGAACAGGGCCCCCTAAAATTTCATTTAGCCTAAGGTCCTTGCCTTTATTAGTAAAATAGTTATGCTTCCATTGTTCACTATATACAGAATGAATGTGATGAATAGTTATGCTTCCATTGTAGTAGCTTCCATTGTTCCATTGTTCACTGTATACAGAATGAATGCAGAATGCTACATTGGGTACCATAGTAGTAGCTTCCATTGGGCCATTGTTCACTGTATACAGAATGCTGAAAATGTAAGCTAAGACGCATTCGCTATTGAGGGAATGTTTCATGACCATTAAGAATTAAGAAGACATTAGGATCAAATACTATGTATAGGCATTTAGAGGATTATGTTTGTAGCTATCAATTGATCCATGAAAAGTTAACATAATCCAGTTCACCTAATATGTTATGTCCATCCTTGGATAATCCAAATGGATAATCCAAGCTAATACATCAAACATATATTGTCTGAGGTGTCTAAGAAATAGTGGCCCAAGGAGATTGGGAAGAGCGTCCAACATGAACCCATGATTGATCCGTGGTGGGGGCGCCGCCACGTTGCATAATGACGTTCCACCTGATGTTCTAGATAATCTTTGTTCAGCTTTTGTAATTATTCCTTGGAAGCACCATAACCACATCAAACAATGCATGCAGTTGACACTTTAAAGGCAACAGCTTTGCTAGCGTTCTCTCTCTCTCTCTCTCTCTCTCTCTCTCTCTCTTGATTTGACCTAAATGCTGAAAGCTCTTTGTTCCATTTCAGGGAGCGGCGGTGGCCTATGTGGCCGACCTACTCTCTGTCCCGGCGATCTTTGTGAAAGCAATCACGGACATTGTTGACGGCGAGAAGCCCACCGCCAAGGAGTTCTTGCAGAACTTGGTGGCGGTCACCGCGGCACCGGACCAGGCTGTTACCGAAGTGGTGGATTTCATAAGTGGTGGGAAATGCCTCTATGAGCTCTGAAGGCACCCTAATTGATTTTGCCACGTATTATTGGTTGCTTTAGGTCACTGTAAGCAACCTGGCCAAGGTTCTGCTGAACATGAACACTGGCTATGGTGTGACTTTTATATATGTTACAATGCGTTCGGATTATTTACAAACATGGCACTATGTTAGGATATTTGTGATCGTTCAAATTGTAGATCTGAAGAGAAGACAATCAGAGCATCATATATCTCACTCTCTTATTATGATATTATATAAATATCTTACCTTCCTTGCTTTACTTAGGGAAGTAAACTTAGGATGAAGAAACTTGCTTCTACATTTTATAAAAGAATGTAGGATTTAATATGAAGGCGCCCATTGTGTGTCAATTGACACGAGCGTTACTATGCAGGTCATATGGGTATGCATCTATGCTAGCCGTGTTTGGCTGAAGGCCTTGATTGCGTGCTGTGTCAAAGGCATCTATTGCGTGTTGCGTCAAAGACGTCCTCTGCATGTTGTTCGGCACTGTTGTTTATGGTCCCATATTGCAAGTGGCTTTCAAATTGAGTTATGGTCTAACTGGTCCTATGTTTCTAGGCTTTGAATAGGTTGGTGTCTTAAATATTATCTGGTCGAAGCTTCCTTGATGTCAAGAAGCTTCCATCTATATCGAGCGAGATGAATGTCCTTTATTGACATTTGAGAGATGACTTTTGAACAATTCTGGTGACTTTCTATGTATATTGTTCAGAGAGCATTTGGGTGAGCTTCAAAACTGTACAAGATAGCGGATGCATCGATTCTTGGTGGACTATGTCGAGATTTTTTATTAAAGTTTCCGATGTTGGGTGTTTTGCTCCGAATGCTAAGTGAGGCTATAAGTCCAAATAAAGAGCCGTTCGATTATATTTTACACACAGCCACGAGTGTATTTTCGTCGCTATAGGTGTGTTGCCGCCGAAGGCGGCCGTTACATTTCCAAAGATGTGGAAGGCGACCACGAAATATTGTCACTTTTCTCAAAATATTGTCACCGCTCACGAAATGTTATCGCCCTCGAAATATTGTTCTTTCCCTCAAAATATTGTCCCCACGAAATATTGTCATTTTTCTCAAAATATTGTCACTGCTCACGAAATATTGTTATCACCCTCAAAATATTTTTCCGTCCCTCAAAATATTGTCCCCGCCTTCGAAATCTTTTGCGTGCCGACAATATTTCGAGCACGCAAAAAATTTTTAGGCGCAAGATTCTTGATTAACCAACTTTTAAAACTTTTAAAAGTGGCAACAAAAATAAAAAAAATAAACTTTGTTGCCTTCGGCGGCCGTTGCAGTGCCAACAGGCACGGGCATTCATATATAGACTAATCAAATATTACTATTGTTATTTTGGCTCAAAAAATATTGTTATCACCCTCGAAATATTGTTCTCTTGCTTAAAACTATCATCACTTTTAAATTATTATTGCCACCTTTAAAATATTGCCTCTTCCCTCAAAATTTTATCACGCCCTCAAAATATTTTTGTCGCCCTCAAAATCTTTTGCGTGCCGACAGGCACGGGCTTTACTAGTATATATATATATATATATATATATATATATATATATATATATATATATATATATATATATATATATATATATATATATATATATATATATATATATATATATATATATATATATATATATATATATATATATATATATATATATATATATATATATATATATATATAGGGGTGTTAGGATGCGGCGTGCGGTGCGTGCGGCGCACCGCAGCAGCCGTCTGATGCACTGCTGCGTGTGTCGCACGCACCGCAACAGTGCATCAGAAGGCTGTGGTGCGGCGCCGCATGCACCACACGCCGCGCCCTAACATTCCTCATATATATATATATATATATATATATATATATATATATATATATATATATATATATATATATATATATATATATATATATATATATATATATATATATATATATATATAGAGAGAGAGAGAGAGAGAGAGAGAGAAAACGGGGTATGAGCTGACAGCCCTTTTGCTAGAATGAGCTGTCACCTGCAGCCGTTCGATTCCCATCATCCAACGGTCCAATTTTTTTAAAACAACTGTATTACAGCTGTACTCCACCCCGCACCTCTCTCTCTCTCTCTCTCTCTCTCGTATGAGCTGATCGCAGTCCCCATCCCCCTCCTCCGGCGCCGGAGCAGCAGCCCCGATCCCTCCGAAGTGAACACAACCCCCCTTCCTCCGGCGCCGGAGCAGCAGCCCTGATTTCTCTCTCTCTCTCTCTCTCTCTCTCTCTCTCTCTCTCTCTCGTTTGGAGGCAATCCCATCGCAGTCAACCCCGGCGGCACAGCCAACCTCGGCGACTGCGATCGACGCCGGGGTTGGTGCGATCGGGGATGAAGATCGGGGCAGAGGGGGAGCTGCCGGCATTGGGCATAAAGACTAGGGCGGAGGCGAGGCTGCGATCGCGCCGGAGGGGAACGGGATGAACTACGACGGCGTCGGGGCTGGATCCGCGCCAGAGGGGGAGGAGAAGGAGGCTGCCGGTGGTCGGGCTGGGGTCAGCGAACCAGGAAGTGAGAGAGAGAGAAGGAGGCTGCCGGTCGCCGGAGGGGGAGGAGAAGGAGGTTGCTGGTGGACGGAGCCGGAGTCACTGCCGGTGGCACTGCCGGTGGACGGCGTCGGGGTCACCCTTTCCGGCTGCCGGTGGACGGCGTCACCCCTTCCGGTGGCACTGTCGGGGTCGGGTTGAGCTTCACGAATGAGAGAGAGAGAGAGAGAGAGAGAGAAAGAGAGAGGAGAGAGTGTATGAGCTGTGAGAGAGAGAGAGTGAGTGGCTGACATCTATTTTTTTTTTTAAATAAAATGGACGGCTACTGATTTGAATCGGATGGTTAGGAGGTGATAGCTCAAATGTTCAAATAAGCTGTCAGTTCATATCCCGTACTCTCTCTCTCTCTCACTCTCTCTCTTTCTCTCTCTCTCTCTCTCTCTCTCTCTATATATATATATATATATATATATATATATATATATATATATATATATATATATATATATATATATATATATATATATATATATATATATATATATATATATATATATATATATATATATATATATATATATATATATATGGGAAATGAGTTCCTATGACATGTCATAGGGAGTACCCTATGACATATGGTGAGTTAGTAACCCTAGAATATTTAGAATGTTCTAAATTTATATGAGGATGATCACCCTATCTTAGATAGGACCCCCACAAAAAATCAGCTCATTCTAAAACTTATAGAGGCATCAAATATGGTTTTCAATTTAACGGTTAAAATGGATGGTCGATAAAGCTTCTAGCATTTGATGCCCCAACAAGTTTTAGAATGCTTTGATTTTTTGTGGACATTCTATCTAAAGTAAGATGATCACCCTTAAAAAAATTTAGCACATTCTAAACATTCTAGCATTACTAATTCACCGTATGTCATAGGGTACTCCCTATGACATGTCATAGGAACCCAGCCCTCTATATATATATATATATATATATATATATATATATATATATATATATATATATATATATATATATATATATATATATATATATATATATATATATGTATATATATATATATATATATATATATGGGCCAGGATCGGATGACCCAGCAAATTTTGACCCATTAATAACCCAGCACCCTTTGATGCACTTAGCGGTTATAGAATCGGCTGATTTTTTGTAGACATGTCGTCTATGGTATGTTGATCATCCTCACAAAAAATCAGCCCATTCTAAAACCTACAGGTTCATCAAATGCGCTCTTCAAATCAATGGTTTTTTACTGTCTATTTTAACTTTGAGAAACCAATCTAGAGGTTTTAGAATTTGATGAAAATTGGTGGGCATGCTTTCTTTGACAAGTTGATCTTCTTTACAAAAAATCATCAAATTCTAAAACCTCTAAGGGCATCAAATGTTAGAAGCTTTATCGACCGTCCATTAAAACCAATAATTTGAATTGTGTATTTGATGCCTCTAAATGTTTTAGAATTTGATGATTTTTTGTGAGGATGATCAACTTGCGATAGAGAGCATGCTCATCAATTTTCATCAAATTCTAAAACCTCTAGATATGTTTCTCAAATTTATCTCATGGAAGAGTTATCTCACTGGATCGTTATATATATATATATATATATATATATATATATATATATATATATATATATATATATATATATATATATATATATATATATATATAGTGTCGTATGTACCGCATGCCGCATTATAGCATGCCCCTATATATATATACTAGTGAAAACCCCGTGCCCCAAGGACACGGAAAAGATTTCGAGAAAGATAAAAATTATTTTGAAGGCGTCGACAATATTTCAAGGAAGGTGATAATAATTTGAGGGTGGCAACAATATTTCGACGGATGTGACACTTTTTTAAGGTTGTCAACAATATTTAGAGAGTGATAAAATTATTTCGATGGAGGTAATAATATTTAGAGGGTGAAAGAGGATGGAGTTTGCTGGAGGAGGTGAAAGGACTCCATGTTCTTTTCTTCCTTTGATCCTCTTATTTCTTTGATCCTCTTATTCCCTTTCCCTCTATGTCTTTCTTGGATAGCTGGATCAAAAATAAAACTTGGAATTGTTGTTAAGTATCATTAAAAAAAACTCGAGTGTTGGGGGCATCCGAAAATTTTTGACAACCTCCCTCAAAATTTTGAGGGCGTCAACACCCGACCAGGGAATCATAAGGCTTTATTGGAATTCTGCGTCATTTGATTCAGAACAAAAAGAGCTTTGGAGCACAATTCTCTCTCTTGCAGATGGGGGATTCTTGCAAAGTATCGAGGCACGAGCACCGAGGGAGGCGGGGGCTGCGAGCACCGAGGGAGGCGGGGGCTGAGGGAACATTCGGTTGGAGGTGGCCAAATATGTCGACGGTGCCCACATTCGTTCGAGATATCCATTTTCAGCGAAGACAATATTTCGAGACAGGTGAAAATATTTCGAGAGTAAATATTTCGAGAGCAAAAGATTTCGAGGGCGAAGACAATATTTCGAGACAGGTGAAAATATTTCGAGGGTGGCAAAAAAATATTTCGAGAGTAAATAATATTTCGAGGGAGATAACAATATTTTGAGAGTTATAACATTTTTTAAGGAGATAACAGTAGTAATGTTCGTGGCTATTGCCAAAAGCATTCGGCGTGGGATATTTTTTTGCTTGTCCTTCGACGACAAAACCTAGTTGACCACTTTCGATGGCTACGACAGTACTGACATGCACAAAAAATTTAGGGGTCCCAAGAATTTTGTGTTGGGGCCTACATTAAGCATTGGCCCTCAATTTGATTGGGACAACATAGCACACATATTGCCAAAATCATGTTTTTGTTCATTGTATGTTGATCATTAGATTGGTCAATAATAGAAAATGTTGTTCATAGCTCTTCAGTTCGGTTCGTTGTGAACGGTTTTTTATTTTACAAAACCGAAGCCAAAACCAAACCCCTGTTTTTTTTTTTTACATTCCAAAACCAAACCCGACTTTTACATCTAAAAAACCGACCACTAAGCAGTTTTTCAGCTCGGTTCGGTTTGGTTTTTCGGTCTGGTCGATTTTTTGAACAGCCATAGTTGCAATACTGGTAATATACAATAAAGGTAGGATAGGTATGGCATAAGACAAAATTGTTCTCTATAAATGAATTTAGAAGTTTTAAATTTATCAAACAAAGATGTACCTTATATTACTGATTGTTCATTGACCATTTTTAAATATTTGCGTACCCCTTTTGGGATTAATATAGATCTACTATGACTGATTACCACAATCTTCTGGGTACGCTTGTGTAATGTTTTTCAAAGATCTTCTATAAATTAAATTTAAGGAAACCTTGGATCTCCCTCAATATGAGCCTTGCTGGACCACGTTGTTGAAGCTATCCAAAAAGTCTGGAAAGTTCTAACAGAATTTGGGATTGCATCAAGTAATTTTAACCACCAATAATGCATGTAGTCACACCAAACAATTTTTTTTTGTATCAATGAAAAGTTTCCAAGGACCTAGCAATTTTCACTAAGTATCCCAATAACAAATATAAATATAGTAAGACTGTTAGATTTCATATAAATATAGTAAGACTGTTACTAATACATTATCCAATACTATCTACTTCATACTGTATATATAGACAGTACCACATAGTATTGATTCAACCACAACAGTTTCATTGAACATTAGCTTAAATCAAATACACAACTAGGAAATCTATGCTTCAAGTTCCAAAACAACATGAATAATCACGATTAGATTCTATAAAAAAATTTCATTCATATCATGATAGATGAAATTCAATTATGATCAGTTAAATTTTTCTTCAGTTAGTCAATATCATGAAAACTATACTACAATTTGCCATCAAGTATCACTTCTTCATTTCTGCACACTATTATATAACTTCCACAAACACAGAAATTAATCACAGAACATAACAAATAAATGCACAAATCAATTTTCCAAACCACCAAGCTCCGTGTTATTTTACAGATTATGCGAAAGATTCACCCAGCCCATATTCTGTCCAACCGATCAATACTCTTCCGTGCTCTGTCCAGTTGATCAGTGTTCTTCCGAGACCTCTCAAGGCAATCTACACTCCTCCTGGACTTCTCCAAATCACAGTGTTTTCCTCCTTTAAGCCATAGCGGTTCATACTTCTCCTTGCACAGGTCCCATAGCTGCTTACCGTGGGAGCAGTCCACAACTTCATCTGATGTTCCCTGCAGATCACAAAATGGATACCGATGAACGACCATGTTCACAAAACGTAAAAAGGATCGTCATAAAAAAAATGAAGAAAACCTAAAATGGATCTCAAAAGCATCGTGTAGTGAAAATGATGCTGCAAGATCTTCAATGGCCTCTTACAGATGCCACGGGAATCAAAATTTGTGGTCAGAAGGATCACTTCACAATAGGAAAAACTTAAAAAAAAAAAACTGATAAGGATTTGAATGAATGGGGGTACCGAATCACCCTACTTCAATATATTTTTTAAAATATTTTTTTCTATTGTTGGCCCCGTTCCCATCACCAATCCCTGCTGCCACCTCCCCTTGTGCTGGGTCTACCAGCACATGGGGTAGCCACCAAGTATTGTTCACTAAAAACAACAGATAAAGCACTCTTACTTCTATTTTGCACGAAGATTGCTCTTTTGGAAAGAATCGAACAGCGCCTCTGCAAGCAAGCATGCAAAGCTGATGACTCATAAAGCTATTAAGGAAATTATGGTTGTGCAATTGACTCTGAAGTGACATGAAAAACCCTCTCTTCATTCTTCATACATATCAAGAAAAGGCATCAGCTACTTACCATGCTCATTGCATCATTATTGATGTTCTAGGCTTTCTAGTTGGATATTAGTAGCGTGTTACTGAGAACATTCTTGGTAATATTGTTGGATAGCATTGCAGAGTTTGCACTGAAGGTAAAGAAATTTCTAGGTTCCATGGTTTATAATGATTCCTCAGAATATTTGGAGGAAAGAAATTAACGACTTATGAACGGTGAACCTTTTGATAAAAAGGATTCGCGAAAAGGATCAGAGTGTTATCCATTCAAAGGTAGTGAAATTGCATAGTGGGTGATTAAGTTCATTTTGAAGGCACAACCCTTCAGAACCTAGGGATCACCAAGATTGTGACTTGATACAAAATGCTAGTACAGTGATTTGCCTTGCTTTCTGATCCTATTGAAAACAGAACTTCAAATGAAGTAAAAGCTTATGGATCAAAGAGCGGGCTCACACCTTGGCAACTAACCACATCAAGCATAGTCTCTTTCTAGAATTTTGAGAAGCGTATCCTAAGAAACCTATGATGTTTGAATACTTCATTTACCCCAATGTACCTATGCAGTCCGATATGAACCGATACCCTCCTTCGATCACTATTTTCCTGTCATTAGGTGCCTAAAAAAGGTTTTACCATTTTTTTTTTGTTGAAACCCCAGATCGACCTACTTATAGCATCTTTTACCTGTACATTGCAACTAATTGTTGTGGCCTCTCAGATATGGCAATGAACCCCCTAAATAGATGATGTCATGCGGCTCATGCCCACTGGTTTCTTAGGGATCTCGAATATAGTAATGACCTCTTGGATGACGTTTACCCTTTAACAGATGATAAACAAAAATATGACATCAAGATACTTAAACAATGAGCGTCTTATTGAAGGAAACAACACTTTCTAAATTCAACAAAGATGTTGCAAATTGAGATACTGAAAAAAGGGTCATTAGAGGAAATCGAGCGTCACCATATAGCAGGAAAATAATAGTTTCTGACTAATTAAAGATTGGGTTAAACAACACTTTCTAAATTCAACAAATATGTTGCAAATTGAGATATTGAAAAAAGGGTCATTAGAGGAAATCCATCGTCACCATATAGCAGGAAAATAATAGTTTCTGACTAATTAAAGATTGGGTCAATCACTTGGAACATATAAAAGAAATCTCTGGCTAAATGAGGAGCATAATAAGCTTGATACATGATAATAATTCAACTTGAACTGGCATAATCACAACCATCTGTTGCAAACATGACTGATCAAAAAAGGATAACCCAAACCCGTCTCAATTAAATTGGGTTGGGTCGGTTAACCCGGTAAACCCAGTTAATTGTCACCCCTAATCAATGCAGAGACTGTAATATGACCAATTGTGCACCATCGTTAACCCGATAAACCCAGTTAATTATCATGATAAATTCAATGTCAAAATGGGAAGAAGATGAGGATCAACTATATATAAATTCAGCTCTCTTATTCTATTCTGATTCTGGAAAAACTGAATGCATTTAGAATTAAAAGATTGCAAAAAGCCAGGCAAAAAAACTTTTAAAAGATTGCAAAAAGCCAGGCAAAAAACTGATGCATTCTAAACTGAATGCAAAAAACTGAGTCAAGGAGGCCTTAAACTGAAAGTGGTCTCACATATCCAAAAGTTGCGTCAAAATAATCTCCTCTCAAAACATAAAGCTAACTCAAATATACCTATAAACCTCACCCACTCTACTGTATCTGATCAGTCATTTAACAACCTGACTTGTATATGACCTTGGCAGTTAATAAATGACAAATACAACCTGGAACTTGCATGGAGCATGTGGTAAGAATTTAGAGCATAATACCAAAGGTGTCTCAGTTGAAATATCATCTTACAAAGGAGTTAGCAAACTTACACAGAGAAGATCAATTCCTGTTGGTTCAAGATTCGGGACCACTGATACCAGATCCTGCATGGCAGATAATCCATTAGGGTCATTGGAGTAAATAAATAGATCCCGAAACAAAAAAGAATGGATTTTGAAACATACTATCCTTGTAAGAATTGACAGTGACTACAGACATGTAAAAATATTAATCAACACATAAGCAGATAACTTCAAACTTCATACCTTAGAAGGCCATTTGGGGAAAGCAGACTTGTAGTCAGGTAAGGAAGAAACCCCTGGCCAAGTCTTCTCATTTGGAGTATCCAAAATTCTTCATGGTTATAAAATACACAGAAAATTGCAAGTGTTCAATAAACAGTACTGCATAAAACAGACCCTAAATTCAAACTTCGACACTGATCTATCATCACCTCCATCATTTTAGAAGTCAAACCATTGATCTGCTAACTTCCAACTGCATTTCTATAAATCCACACATCACATAAATAAAATAGCTAATCATGGCAAACAAATCCTGCGTTGGCTGTGGAAATAGTGCGACCAAGTTGGAGAAAGTGGCTGGCGGAGGAAAAAAAAGAAAAAAAAAACAGCAGAGTGAGAAAGAGGGGAGATGAAAAGTGAAAATGAAGACAGCGATCTCACCTGCGGTTTGTCGGAGATCTGAACATGAGTTCTTCGTTTCGATTTCTCCAAGTCGTCGAAATGGGATTCGCCGGCAAAAACCTCACATTGATGGATAAATTCAGAGATCTGAACATGAGTTCTTCGTGAGAGGGGCTCCGTGTGGTGAATCGCAGCTTCACAGAAAAAAAAAAAAATAGATCAGAAGAACCGAGAGAGAGAAGAGAGAGTACCTAAGACTGTGTCACACCTCCGGACGCCCATTGCGAGAACCTCCGGATGCCGAACAGCCCATTGTAGGGCAGTGGTCTACAGCTCCGGGAGCTCTGGGTCAGGAGGACGGATGAGATGTCAGGGGAAGAGAGAGAGAGAGAGGAGGAGAGGATATTAGGGTTGAGAGGTGGGAAGAGAATGAGAGAGAGGCGATCGGGAGGGAGAGGGATCGGTGAGTGAGAGAGAGATCTGGAGGGAAATTGCTGGAGAGGGAGAGGGAGAGGGATCGGAGAGTGAGAGAGAGATCTGGTGAGGGATAGAGAGAGATGTAGAGAGAGAGCCGTTCGGTGGCTTCCGAGAGAGAGAGAACAGCACAGGGGGGGGGGTGTGGGGGGCGGCTTCCGAGAGAGAGAGAACGGCACAGGGGCGGGGGTCTCTGGGTTCCAAGAGAGAGAGGGAGGGCGTGGGGGGCGGCTTCCGAGAGAGAGAGAACGGCACAGGGGCGGGGTCTCCGAGTTCCAAGAGAGAGAGGGAGGGCGTGGGGGGCGGCTTCCGAGAGAGAGAGAACGGCACAGGGGCGGGGTTTGTTGGGCAGGGTAGGCAATGGACGGCTGTGATTGCGTTCAGCATTTAAGAGGTTAAGTGGGATTCGGATAGAAAACGGACGGCGGGGTTAGTTCGGCAGGGTTAGGCAATGGACGGCTGTGATTGAGTTGGGCATTTAAGAGATTGAGTGGGATTCGGATAGAAAACGGACGACTGTGATTTATCCCCCTCCTCTAGATAAATCTGAGCCGTTGCTTTGTCTCAGTTCATTTGTCCCCCCCACAACCGTCGTCCCTTATTATATATATATATATATATATATATATATATATATATATATATATATATAGGAATGTTAGGATGCGGCGTGCGGTGCGTGCGGCGCCGCACCGCAGCCGTCTGATGCATTGCTGCGGTGCGTACGATGCACGCAGCAGTGCATCAGACGGCTGCTGCGGTGCGGCGCACGCACCGCACGCCGCATCCTAACACCCCTCTCTCTCTCTCTCTCTCTCTCTCTCTATATATATATATATATATATATATATATATATATATATATATATATATATATATATATATATATATATATATATATATATATATATATATATATATATATATATATATATATATATATATATATATATATATATATATATATATATATATATATATATATAGGAATATTACAGTGGTCCGTGAGCTGCCTGAGGAGGGGAAAGTGAGCTGCGCTCACTTTGACCCCCCTAGAAGTTTTAAAATTTGATTAAATTTGATGAGGGTGTTGTCTAGGGTAAGATGATCATCCTCAACAATTTTTATCAAATTCCAAAACTTTTAGGGTTACCAAATGGCTACACATTTTAATGGTGACTACGGATGATAAATTTTGCTTCGATTATTCGATGGCCTTAGAAGTTTTTGAATTTGATAAAAATTTATGAGAATGGTCATCTTACCATAGACAACACCCTCACCGAATTTTATCAAATTTTAAAACTTTTAGGGGGGTTAACGTGAGCACAGCTCACTTTCTAATTCGGCAGCTCACAGAACCTAATAGTCATATATATATATATATATATATATATATATATATATATATATATATATATATATATATATATATATATATATATATATATATATATATATATATATATATATATATATATATATATATATATATATATATATATATATATATATATATATATATATATATATATAGGGGGCGAGGAGCCTGCTCCCGAGGTGCAGCAACAACGCTGCACCGCCCCCTTGTTTTACCTACCTTGAAGTTTTGGAATTGGATGAAATTTGGTGAGGGTGTTGTCTAGGGTAAGATGATCATCCTCACAAATTTTCATCAAATTCCAAAACTTTTAGGGGGGTCAAATGGTCGAAGCAAAATCTGCAGATTTTAACGGTGACTGCGGACGGCTGATTTTGCTTCGACCATTTGACCCCCCTAGAAGTTTTGGAATTTGATGAAAATTTGTGAGGATGATCACCTTACCCTAGAAAACACCCTCACCAAATTTCATCCAATTTCAAAACTTCTAGGTAGGTAAAATAAAGGGGCGGTGCAACGTTGTTGCTGCACCTCGGGTGCAGGCTCCCCGCCCCCATATATATATATATATATATATATATATATATATATATATATATATATATATATATATATATATATATATATATATATATATATATATATATATATAGGGTCAGGTTCAATGGACACTGTTTTTGCACTCAATTTTTTACACCGATTTTCAAACCATTAGATAGAGGTTTCAGAATTTCTTGATTTTTTGTGAGCATAATCATCTTGTCTTAGATAACACATCTACAAAAAATCAGCACATTCTAAAGTCTCTAGACTTATTAAATGTGCTCTTCAAATTAACGATTAAAATGGACGGTTGATAAAGCCTTTTAGTTTTGATGAACTTGGAGGCTTTAGAATGTGCTGATTTTTTGCGGACGTGCTATCTAAGTCAAGGTGATTATGCTCACAAGAAATTCTGAAACCTCTATCTAGTTGATTTGAAAATCGGTGTAAAAATTTAAGTGCAAAAACAGTGTCCATTGAACCTGACCCATATATATATATATATATATATATATATATATATATATATATATATGAGGAATGGGATGCTGCCTATCAAAGCAGCTTTTTTTGCTGCTTTGATACATTGTTTGACCATCCTAGAAGTTTTGGAATTTGATGAAATTTGGTGAGGGTGTTGTCTAGGGTAAGATGATCATCCTCACAAATTTTCATCAAATTCCAAAAGATCTATGAGGGTAAAATGGTCGAAGCAAAATCTGCAAAATATGTAGTCACCGTTAAAATCTACAGATTTTTCTTTGACCATTTGACCCTCTTAAAAGTTTTGGAATTTGATGAAAATTTGTGAGGATGATCATCTTACCCTAGACAACACCCTCACCAAATTTCATCAAATTCCAAAACTTCTAGGATGGTCAAACAATGTATCAAAGCAGCAAAAAATGCTGCTTTGATAGGCAGCATCCCATTCCTCTCTCTCTCTCTCTCTCTCTCTCTCTATATATATATATATATATATATATATATATATATATATATAGAGAGAGAGAGAGAGAGAGAGAGAGAGAGAGAGTTCTGCTCTCCTGCGGGACGTCCCGCACTGAAGAAATCCGGGACAAATGTGGGCCGTCCGATTCCTTCCATCGGATGGCTGGGATTCACCCAGACCAAACACGGCTGTTACTGTGGCGGCCACAGTAACAGCGGATTTTTGGTCTGGGTGAATCCCAGCCGTTCGAACGATGGATCGAATGGCTCAAACCAGTTTTCACTGTTACTGTAGCGACTACAGTAACAGCGAAATTGGTCCGGGTGAATCTCATCTGTCCGATCGATGGATCGAATGGTTCAGACCAATTTTTGCTGTTACTGTAGCCGCTACAGTAAGATGGAACGGCTGGGATTCACTTGGAACAAAAATCCATTGTTACTGTGGCCGCCACAGTAACAGCCGGGTTTGGTCTGGGTGAATCCCAGCCATCCGATGGAAGGAATCGGACGGCCCACATTTGTCTCGGATTTCTTCAATGCGGGACGTCCCGCAAGAGAGCAGAACTATATATATATATATATATATATATATATATATATATATATATATATATATATATATATATATATATATATATATATATATATATATATATATATATATATATATAAAGCTAAAGTGAGAGAGAGAGAGAGTGAAAGGAGCATGCCTTTGTATTCCCATGCAAAGAAAGCCTCAATGTATGCTCCTTTGTTAACATACATAGAGGTTTCCGAATTTGTTAATTTTTTTGTAGATGTGCTATCTATGTTAAGACGATCATCTCACAAAAAATCAGCAAGTTCTAAAATCTCGAAGCATATCAAATATGCTCTTCAATTAATGGTTAATATGGACAGACGATACAACTTCTATCATTTTGATACACCTAGAGGTTTTAGAATTTGGTGATTTTTGGTAAGGGTGGTCATATTGCTATAGATAGAATATCCACCAAAATTCAACAAATTCTAAAACATGTAGGCCCATCAAAATATTAGAAGCCTTATCAGCTGTCCATTTCAACTGTTAATTTGAAAAGCCTATCAAATATGCGTAGAGTTTTTGGAACATGCTGATTTTTTGTAAAGATGATCATTTTACCATAGATATCACATTCACAAAAAGTTAGTGAATTCGGAGACTTCTACCTATGTTAATTGAGGAGCATACAAAGAAGGCTTCTTTGGATGGGCATACAAAGTCATGTTTCTCTCTTTATATATATATATATATATATATATATATATATATATATATATATATATATATATATATATATATATATATATATATATATATATAGATAGGGGTGGGATCCGTTGACAACCCAAAATGGGAGGTAAATTTACCTCCCACTTACAACTCGTCATAATCGTTGGATAGAGGATTCCGAATTTGCTAATTTTTTGTGAGGATGATCAACATGGCAAGTTGATCATCCTCACAAAAAATCAGCAAATTCGAAAACTTATAAGGGCGTCAAATGTGTTATTCAAATTAACGGTTCAAATAGACGGTTCAGAAAAGCTTGATTCAATCGGCGCCCTTAGAAGTTTCATATTTTGTTGATTTTTTGTGAGGATGATCAACTTGCGATAGTGATCATCCTCACAAAAAATCAACAAAATCTGAAACTTCTAAGGGCGCCGAATGAATCAAGCTTTTCTGAACCGTCTATTTGAACCGTTAATTTGAATAACACATTTGACGCCCTTATAAGTTTCCGAATTTGCTGATTTTTTGTGAGGATGATCAACTTGCCATGTTGATCATCCTCACAAAAAATCAGCAAATTCGGAAACCTCTATCCACCGATTGAATCAAGTTTAAAATGAGAGGTAAATATATATATATATATATATATATATATATATATATATATATATATATATATATATATATATATATATATATATATATATATATATATATATATATATATATATATATATATATATATATATATATATATATATATATATATATATATATATATATATATATATATATATATATATATATATATATATATATATATATATATATAGGGCTGTTACGTTGAGCTGTAAGCTGCGATAGGAGAAAATGAGCTGCGGGTATTTTGCCTCCTCTAGAAGTTTTGGAATTTGATAAAATTTGGTGAGGGTTTTGTCTAGAGTAAGATGATTATCCTCACCATTTTTCATATAATTCCAAAACTTCTAGGGGGGTCAAATGGTTAAAGCAAATCTGTAGATTTTAACGGTGAATGTGGATGTCAGATTTTGCTTCGGCCATTTGACACCCCTAGAAGTTTTTGGAATTTGATGAAAATTAGTGAGGATGATCAACTTACCCTTGACAACACCCTCACCAAATTTCATCAAATTCCAAAACTCCTAGGGGGGGCAAAATACCCGCAGCTCACTTTCTAAACCGGTAGCTCACAGCTCACTTTAACATATAGGCTGGAAGGGAGGGAGGGAAAGAATACCAAAAATGGGCTGCTAGTCTATTTCACCTATTTGGTCTATCGCTGGTATCCATCCAATTGCCATCGATGTGAGATCTCGTCCAAATTTATATAGTGTTCCCTATGAGATCGCGCCCATATCTCCTTGACCTCTAGCCCCTCTCGACAGACTAACCCCTTCAGGCCCTGGTCCCCTGACCTCTTCCCTTACATTAAGCCTCCCCAATTGATGAATTGCACTCGCCCTTCCAGCAGGCACCCCCGACCTCACCATCAGGGGGTGCTTGTCGGAGAGGGTAAGTGTGATTTATCAATCGAGGTGTCTTGACGAAGGGAAAGTCTAGCTGAGCCAGAGGGGCTGAATGCGATTCATTATCAAGGGTGACTTGCCGGAGGGGGCGAGTGTGATTCACTAGTCGAGGTGGCCTAACAGAGAGAAAAAAGGACCGGAGCTAAAGAGGCTGAGTGTGATTTATCGCTGGGTTGCCTACCGGAGGGGGCAAGTGCGATTCATTGGTCGAGGTGACCGAACGGAGAGAAAAGTGGACCGAAGCCGAAGGGGATGAGTGAGATTTATCGTTGGGGTACGTGCCTATCGGAGGGGGCGAGTGTTCTAAACTAGTTGGGTTGGCATGACAGAGGAGAAGGGGCTGAGCCAAAGACGATGAGTGTAATTCACCGATCGGGATAGTCTGATGGTGGTCAAGAGATCGCGCAGTACCGGTGGTAAGAGATTGCAGAGCCAGGGTCGAGAGATCTGGGAGTAGGGCTGGCAATTTCAGACCCGACACGGCAAACCCGACACGATCCGACACTAAGTTAGCGGGTCTAGGTCAGGGCTAAACGGGTTCGGGTCGACACGATAGACCCGTTTAATAAACGGGTCGGGTCCGGGTTTAGGGTCTGGACACGGTAGACCCGGGAAGACCCGTTTAGTATTCAACGGGTCGGGTCGGGTCGGGTCTACCCGCAATCCGATACTATAATATATAATATCAGTGCGTCTTTCGGGTCAGGTCGGGTCGAGTCGGATTGGGTCAGATCGGGTCAACTGAATAGACCCGGGTAGTAAACGGGTCTTATCGGGTCTACCCGTTTATTAGCGGGTCGGGTACGGGTTTAAGATCTAGACACGATTAGTTAAACGGGTCGAGTCCGGGTCTAGGGGTTTTGGACAAGATACGAAACTAGACACGACACGAACCCGACACGACACGACCCATTGCCACCCCTATCAGGGAGTTAGTGGTCGCTCGATCGCAGACCCTTCGGCACGTGGATTTCACAAGCCCTCTACCCGTGGGTTGACGATCAGGATCAGCAACCAACACTTCATGTGCTAATATTGATGCCAACACATCTATAGAGGTTCATAGAGATTTCAAAATTTGCTAAAGTTTGGTGACGATGACCACTTACTATAGATAGCACATCTACAAAAAATCAGAACATTATAAAATTTCTAGATGTGTCAAATGTGAAGAATTTTATCATCGTCACCAAAATTTAGTAAATTTTGAAACTTCTATGAAACTCTATGGATGTGTTGACATCAATGTTGGCATCAAAATAGTTGGCTGCGCTGACCCACACTTGAGTCTGCCGGACTCAACCCACAAACAAGCAAACCCGCACACGCAAGTAAATACCAGATTCCAAGATTTGATCCTCGGTCTCATATACGAGATGCCTAATAATTTACCATCTGCATGTGTTAGTTGTCTTTAACGTTAAACTAAAGCCTCTCAACTATTAATTCTATCAAAACCTGTGTTCGATTTCGACGGGGGAGGCATTAGCTTCGCCTAATGTGGCGGCACCTACCAATCGCCACATTAGAAGTCTAATACATCAGTTAGGCGCCTAGTAATCTTTTCCATTTTTTTTAAAAAAAGGCATAAACGACAATTTAATTACTGATCACTGGTTATGCCGTCGAAAAAGGGTTGTACTGTTGTCTCGGAGCATAATGAAATCGGCTGTGAAGGGAGGAGGTATGCAAATTGCCGAACCTCATTAAATCTAGCAGTACAAGGAAAACTATTTTTACCGACAGAATTTTATCATCAGTAAAGAAATATTTCCGTCGTTAAATATTTTTATCGACAAGCATAATTTTTGTCACTGAGTCGTCGGTAAAACAATACTACCCAACGAAATTTTATTTTCGTCGGTAATAGCATATATACATGTGGGTGCAAAATTTGACCAACGCCCTGAAACAGGACCCACTAGCCCTGCCTAGCGATCCACAAAGACGACGACGAAACCCAATAGCCCTTCCTGGGGGTCCACAAAGACGACGACGGACCCACTAGCCCTGCTTGGGGGTCCACAAAGATGACGACGGGATCACCTAGTCCTAACTAGGGGTCCACAAAGACAATGATGGGACCCATTGGCCCAGCCTGGAGCATGTCAAAACGACTACAGAAACCACCCAGGACTCCGGATATTTTCCAAACTTCTATAAATAGCAGACCAGATGAATATTCCAGATCAATTTTCTAATTTCCGAATCAGACTTTCAAAAATTGGAGGTCAAACATCAATCTACCTCTTCTAAGATAAGTGACACTTGGCCTATCTAGGTCACTAAATTTATAGAACGGAGACGTAGACTTCGCTGAACTCTGATATCACATCTCATATCAACTCTCTTCTCAACTCTATCTCTCAAGTATTTCAAAGTTTAACTCACAACTCCAAACTAAAGACACCAGCGCTCGAACCACTACTTTCGAATTGATTAACTATTGGGCGGAGTCCTCGGGTCGGCACGAGGATCATCCCCCACAATACCGACGAAAAACTAATCAGCCGTCGATAAATTAAAATTATTAAAACACATATTTAAAATTTTTTACCGACGATACTTTTATATTCGGTTGGTATAAGTAATATCTATACCGATGAATACAAATATAGTTAATCGTCGATCAATTCAAATGTTTATATTGTTAAAAACCTGTTATCTCATATTTAATTCACACAATAATTTTACAATTAATACATAGATAACATACCTATAAATTAAAATATTATAATAAAAATGCCCCAAATATTAATTAATTATTCAAAAATATTGAAAACATTACAAATTATTACAAAGATTTTTACAATACAAAAAAAAACATGCAAAGCTCCTCCTAGCCCGGCCTACTCATGTTCCTACCTCTGCCCCTACCTCCTGATGCTCTCTCCTGTAATAAGATAATCGATTATCAAAATCAAAAAAATAAAAATTGTCAATTGAATAATATTAATTACAAAGAGATTAATTTTAGATTGGATCCAAAATTATATTTGATCGGATCCGATCCGATTTTGTACCAATTTCGATTAGATTTTCTTATTTCAAATTTGTTTTGAGTCTTTATCGAATCATAGCAAAACATATTATATTTATGACTTGCTTTTTGTATTTCGGATATTCGGTTTATGTCTTTATCGAATCCGAGCTGATCGGATTTTGTTTAGTAATTATTTTTTGTATTTTGGATTTGGTTTGGTTCTTTAACGAATCCGAGTATATCAGATTAAGTTCATGACTTTTTTTCATATTTCAGACTTGGCATGGGTCTTTATCGAATCCGAGCGGATCATATTATGTTTAGGACTTATTTTCTGTATTTCAAACTTTGTTTTGATCCTTATCGAATCCGAGCAAATCATATTATGTTTAGAACTTGTTTTTCGTATTTCAGACCTCATTTAGGTTATTATCGAAACCTAGTGGATTGGATTAAGTTTAGGACATGTTTTTCGTATTTCGAACTTTGTTTCAAATTTGAGCAAATCAGATTATGTTTAGGAATTGTTTTTTGTATTTCGGCATTGGTTTGAGTCTTTACCGAATTTGAGTTGATCATATTAACTTTAGGACTTGTTTCCCATATTTCAGACTTGATTTTGGTCTTTATCAAATACAAGCATATCATTTTAACTTTAAGACTTGTTTTTCATATTTTGAACTTATTTTTGGTCTTTATTGAATCCTAGCGGATCAGATAAGTTTAGGATTTGTTAATTTTTCGTATTTCAGACTTATTATGGGTCTTTATAAAATCCAAACGTATCGGATTATGTTTAAGTAATTTTTTTTTTCCGTATTTCGGATTTGGCTTGGGTCTATATTAAATCCAAGTGGCTTAGATTAACTTTAGAACTTGTTTTCCATATTTCGGACTTGTTTTAGGTCTTTATCAAATCTGAGTGGATTAGATTAAGTTTAGGACTTGTTTTCCGTATTTTAGACTTGTTTTGAATTTTTATCGAATCCGACTGCATGCTCGGATTATGTTTAGGAATTGTTTTCCATATGATTTGATTTGGGTCTTTATCGAATCCGACCGGATCAGACTAACTTTAAGACTCGTTTTTCATATTTTGGCCTTGGTTTGGGTCTTTGTCTGGTTATGAGATAGCATCTTGTTCTTTCGTTTATTCCAAACATATATAGTAAGCTCTTTGAATTGTCACTCAATAGTTGAACTATCTTGAATTTCAGTAGCGAATTGGTACCTTGGAGTTTAAAAGACCATTGGATAGTCTAGCTTGGTGATTATATATATCCTTTGACAAAAAATAACATTCTCGATCTTTTGTCTTCTATGTTGCAATTGTTCCGTGATACCTATCTCAGTTGTTTGAAATGAATAGTATTTTTTTTTTTTTTTGAGAAATCCCTCTCAGAGAATGAGGAGGGGTTCGGCCTAGCTCCCTACCATTAAAAGAGAAGCAAGAGTACAAAAGGAGCCCACGTGCTAGTTACAAAGTTGTAGGAAGAAACGAAGAGTAAATAATATTGATCGAGTTACTAACTATGTTAATTCCATCGGTTTGCCGAAAAACTCATCTCTTTAGCTCTCTGATTTGTTTGCTTTCTTGTTCCTTTTCTCTGATCACGTCCTTTATTACCTTCACTGCATTATGTTGGAATAGTCTCAAGAGAGATCAATGACCCCATATAGATATAAGATGATCTTCAACAGGGAAAAAGGTGGAAATTTCCCAACACATACATGCTTGATGCCCCTTTCCAACTTCCTTTTTTTTCCAGGACAGTGTATGAGATGATTCTCTTGAGATAGGATGAGGAAACTTCATTTCCTAATCCGGCAAGTGCGTAATCTGTAAGCAACCTTCTTTTGGTTTCAAGACGATGCCGTCTTCTTCATGCTTTCCGACCAATGAAGGGTACTGGATAAGTTCAGCGAACACCAATAATTCCGAGAGAGGCACACAGCCACAAATTATTGAGCATTCTAATCTGTCCCCTTTCCATCATCACCGGTCGAACCCAGTCTTGTAGGAACAATCAAGCGTCACGATGTTATTATCGCCACCGCGGCAACTTTTAACAATGGCGAACCATCCGATCACGAAAGAAGATTTGCGTTGTCGTTCTGTCCCAACAAACTTGGACTATATCGGATCGAAAAGGAATAGATCAAGGATCAAACTTAGAATAGTTGGTTCGAAAGGCCGATCGACATCTTCCATCATGTCACGGTGAATTAATGTCGTTGCCCCGGCCTCTACGAGCGATCGTCCTCCAATCGAGAAGATTGGTTTAGTGGAAGACTAGTTAGTATAGATTTAGGAATCAGTAAGAACAGATTAAGACGGATGACTATACGATCGACCGCAGCCGTCATCCTATGCTTTAATTTGGCTAACATCTAAAGACAGAATTTTAAAAGGTGGAGGACAATGATATATAGCCAAAGAATAACCATGAACTTTTATGAGGGAAACCAGAAAGTAAAGTAGATTCCATACGATGAAACTAGCACCCAATGTACATATATATAGAGGACGATGGACTCACCCATCCAACCAAGCAAACCATCTGCCGAGCCCATTCATGTGGAGTGCCTCGGCCTCTTGGTTGTAGCCTGCAAACACCATTAAGCCCCTTTGAGCCTTTGGTGCTCGCTCTTCTCTGTCAACCATGAACAGAGAGAGGGATCCCTTGGTTGTCGGCCGGGTGGTTGGGGATGTGCTGGATCCCTTCACCAGAACCACCACCATTAGGGTTGCGTACGGATCAAGGGAGGTCAGCAATGGCCGCGAGCTTAAGCCCTCGCAACTAGTCCAGCAGCCTAGGGTTGAGGTTGGGGGGAGTGACCTCAGAACCTTCTACACCCTCGTAAACCATTCTTTATCTTGCCCAACCGCACTCCATCGTCAAACCTCCATCATGGTGGGGACGTGTACGTTCCTAGCTAACTCTCAAATGGTTGCAGGTGATGGTAGACCCTGATGCTCCAAGCCCAAGTGACCCAAACCTGAGAGAGTATCTGCACTGGTACTACTCTCTCTCTCTCTCTCTCTCTCTCTCTCTCTCTCTCTCTCTCTCTCTCTCTCTCTCTCTCTCTCTCTCTAAAACCCATGTTATTTGATATTCTATGGGTGCTGCAGGCTGATCACAGATATCCCTGGAACCACCGGAGCCAACTTTGGTGAGTAGAAGGAGCAAAACTAACCACAATACTGACCGGCGCGACTTGCTTCTGATCAGTGTGGTCTGATCTCAGGGCACGAGGTGGTGTGCTACGAGAGCCCGAGGCCGACGTCGGGGATCCACCGCTTCGTGTTCGTGCTGTTCCAGCAGCTCGGCCGCCAGACCGTCTACGAGCCCGGATGGCGCCAGAACTTCAACACCAGGGACTTCGCCGCGATCTACAACCTCGGCTCGCCGGTCGCCGCCGTCTACTTCAACTGCCAGCGAGAGTCGGGCTCCGGCGGGAGGCGCATGTCCCCGTATTAATTAGGACCCGTGTGTTTGTGTGAGAGACTTAGTGTGGCGCGTACTCTTGTGCGCTGCACGTGGAGCAAGGGCATGAAGGACCAAACCCCGCCCATTTCAGACGACAATGTAATCTACTATATATATATTTATATATATTTATATAAATGTAATCTATTTTATAAATAATTAAATATTAAAAATGTACTATATCTATCTATATTATAATATCAGACGGAGGCGCCTTACGTTACGTGGCACCAGTGGCGGAGCCAGAAATTGTTCGTAGGGGGGGCAAAGTGTGAAGTGAGATGAATTATTAAGTGATGATTGACTGATAATGTCAATAATTTTTTACAATTTTCTCATACAAATATTGGGTTCGTTAAATTTTTATTTTTATTTTCGCAATTTTTCTTGTTATTGAGAGGGAGGAAATAATTTAAGATTTTTTTAATACCCTATCATCCTTGGCACTTGCCAAAGTGGTTGGATTGGATTGATTCTCAGATTTGCAAAGCTTGTGTATTCATTATTTGTTGGATTGATGACCAGTGGCATCACAATCGTCCGATGATCGACGCAGCAGATAGGTGAATCATACGCCATCCAGGTGATTCACACATGATTTGATGACGCACGACGGTTACTGCTCAACACTCATTTTTCTCATCTAGTCTTATCGTTCAACGGTGAAGGACATGAATTTAAACTTTGATCTCTTGGACGATTGTGATACAACGATAATGATCGATCCAGGAGAATATGATGCAGTCAATCTAGTCATGCATAGGTGAAGTACATGTCTGATCAATCTACAATGTTGAAGCATGAGCTTAGATCTCCCAGACAATTGTGATGCAATCATACCGGAGACGTGCAAGGTAAAGAGGAGTTGCGAGTCGCGATCGTGGGTGGTCCCGTGATTTTTTCTTCGAGCAATGCTATTTTACCAACTTGACGTGGCATCCTATCACAGTCGTTCCATTTGCCTGATGTTTAGTGCTGAATGTGATACATGTTGTGTGCAACACACAGCTCACGGCTGTGATCATGACATGTCATGCAAAGAGTTGGCTGAGTAGCATTTTCCCACATAAAATGGGAGCAATACTTTTTGTCCAATTCGTTAGCCAACGTTTTATCACAATTGTCCCACTGCCATGCCGGTCCGGGTTGAGCACGAATCACCAGTTAAGCTTAGGTGCTATGGACAACTGTGGGTCTTGTCCTCAGATGTTACTTATTTTTTATTTTTATATGTATCATGGGCCTTGATAGAAGTCAAGGGCGATGTGAAGGGCTCATGTCACGAGGGGAGGGGGGGGCAACCAAATAAAGGGTAGTGCCAAACAGGGCATATAAAAATCCAGTACATGAAAATCACGAAATTCCAGGGGGGGCATCTGCCCCCCCTGGGCCTTATGTAGCTCCGCCCATGCGTGGCACCCTCCTGGCCTCCTCTGCTCTCATACTCCACTGTCATGCATGCAAATCACTGGTGCCATGTCATATGTCATCGATACATAAAGGTTTTGTTAAAATCTTTTTATTCCATGATAGTGGGGTATGCATGGTCCAAATCATTGAATGCAGTATCGGTCTGTTGAAGTCCAAGGCTTTAGCATCCGTTGGATCGTACGAATTATCGGTTTACTTCATGATACTGAAGTATGGATCAATCATTGATTGCCACATCGATCAGTCTGTTGAAGCCCAGGACTCAAACAACGGTTGGAGCCAAATATTGGTCATCTTCTTTCTTATGGGATATATAATGCAGCTGCGCAACGCAGCCGGTTGAAGGACTGATATTGGTCGGGCCTCGGCGGGGTGCGAACTAGCTAGCATTGGATCATTATACGAACGTAGTAGGTAGATGAATGCAGGTTGTGGTGTGAGAATATCACTTTTCTCCCTTTGTCCCATCCTCTGATGTTAAAAAAGATTCCTTAATCGTTGCACGCATACACGGGGCCGTTGTCTCTAAGCTCTATGCTCCACCGGTTTTTCAATACAAAGCCCATAGTCGGCTGAGGGCAAAAGTTGTGGGGGCTACCACGCTAGGCTATCTTAGGCTTGACTGAGAGTTCTCATAAAGCGCCAGTGGTAGATCTTTTTTTTTTTATAATACTATTTATAAGAGAACATGAAAGAGTAGTGATTTCAAAGGAGGCCCATATAGATAGGTCTGTTAAAGGATAGGATTGAGTCAAATCGGATCCGATCTTTTGTTTCATGAGGTAACCCAGTCATAGCCTTTCAGGATCAGAAAATGATGGACCCTATCTCGATCATTCAAGAGCCCAGACTAAGCCAGGGCCGATCAAAGACCAAGTTGATATCACTAAAAGAAGGATTATCGACATATCTATTTATTCAGTTAGGTTATTAAGAAAGGGTTAAATCGATCTTTTTTTTTTTCTCCCTGAACACTCTTATGCCGATGCCTTTAGACTTTTGGCATTCATTTAAAACCCCACTCATTTATTCGTTTTTGAGACTGATAATACAGCTTAAACAATATTATAAGTCATATGAGTGTTATATAATACTTCTAATATTAATAAATCCAAACTTGATAACCCCAATTCCTATAAGGTTACAGTGAGGGACCGATTAATGACTGATTAGTCACACTTAGCCATTGATTTAGCCCTTTAATAAGTAATATATATATATTATATAATTTATGTATATGGAGCGCATGACCTAGCAGGGTCGGGTCATAGGTTTTCCTGGCCCGGCCCTCATCTTGGAGGGCTTATGAAAACTGGGCCCGGCTTGGCCCTCAGGCCCTTGGGGGACAAGGCTTTGGATGGCCGGGCCGAGCAGGGTACCCTCTCTAAAGGGCCAGATTGAGATACCTATGTATAGGCATGTCAACGAGCCGGATCATGATCCGAATCCAATCCCAAAATCCCGGATTTGGTATATCAATTTTTTGGTCCGATATCCGTTTAAAACCGATCCAATCTTATCCAATTCAAAATATAATTGGATCAAATATTGATATATCCTAATTCGATCCGATATATTTAGTCTGTTTTATAACATATATCATACTCAATTCATTACCAAACCAAGCCATCTTATTTTGATCGCCTAATACTCAACTCAGTCATCTTATGTTAACCATCAGATCTAAGGATCGTCAAATACATTGGCTCGAACTAGTCAACTTTCCAAACTTAGAAGCCCCGAGTTTCTGTTTGTTTGTTTATGTTGTTTTCACCTTCCAAACATGTCAATGGACCGTATCATTATCCGAATCCGAAAACTTTGGGTTTGATTTTAGTACTTAATTTCATCCGAGATCTGATTCAAATGATCTAACCCAATTCGATCTAGATCTACGTACCCTGGTTCGGTCCGAATCCAACCTGCCTAGTCCCATACCTAAGGTGACACATCATAGCTATCAGTACGGGCTAAGTGTCATTCACCTATCAAGTTGCCTCTCATTCATACCCAAGACATAGTTTGGGTAGGTTATGGGTATAAGAACCATACCCGATCAACTTTCATGTAGGGATATGGCCAGGCACCTCAATACCCATACCCGAAACTCGATTCCTCTAACTTATGTATATGAGATAATACGGTTGAGCTACAAACTCTTTGTAATAAACCTAAATCCTAATCTCACTCATATCCCTACCAAAATTCTTAACCAATATATTAACAAACCATACTAGCTTCTTAATATTTCATTGTAATGTGTTGATTTTTCCTTCTAGCAATTGCATGTGGTTGAAGGAAAAAGTAGAAAATTATATTCAGTTCATACCAGAAATTCGAGCTGAAACCCGAATGGGTATGTGTCAAGTATGGACCCTCTTACACTTGAACGAGTGTGGGTCAAAAATGGACCCTATTATATCTGAACTATTATGTATAGGGCGAGAATTCAACCTGAACCCTAGCCAGACATGTTGCCACACCTGTCCATAACCACATTAATATTGGGCATCACCTTGCCCCAATTTCCGTGAATCCAGTCATGAACCTCCTATGTCACCGGAGGGAACTTGAAGATCATATTCTAGGAAACAAGAGGGTTTAATTAATGGGATGAAAACATTTGATTTAGTGCATGGTACCGTGTAGTAGAGTGTTGATGAGATGATCCCAACATTTGATCGTTTTGGTAGTTATTAACTACGAGGTACAAGAGGTGGCACAGGGTGCCATAGTTTCTCTTGGTCAAAAAGAGATCAAAAATGTTTTAAAGTGTGTTATAGAGGGCATGGGGTGTGCCAAAGTTCAAACAATGTGGTTGATCGATCGGTCGTCCGAATGTTGGTATCACCAATCTGATGATATTGTTAATGTATATATAGATGGGTCGGGTTTACTGTACAGTCGGGTCGGATTGTATAGTGATACATGTACATATATTGGGCTTGAGTCCCTTAATGGAATGCATTCTATTCCTCTCCAAACCCTAGCCGTCATCTCCTAACATGGTATCAGAGCTCTAGGGTTCTCCTGTGCGACGGCGACGACGACGGTCTCCCCTTCCGGCGAGCTCCTCCCCTCCGGTGTCCTCCTCACCCGCCGGCAGCCCCCCCGCCCCTCCTCCTCACCCGCCGGCAGCCCCCCCGCCCCTTCTCCGCACCCGCCGGCAGCCTCCCGCCCCTCCTCCTCACCCGCCGGCAATCCCCCGCCCTTCCTCCTCACCCGCCGGCAGCCCCACCCCCCCCCCCCCCCCCGAACCCCCTACAGCCCCCCCCCAACCCACCCCGGACCCCCTGCCGACCCCTCTACAGCCCCCGCCCCCCTCCTCCGCCCACCTACTGCCCCCGACCACCCTATACACCCACCGTCCCCCCCTCCTCTGCCCTACAGAACCCCGCCGGACCCCTCTTCCTCCACCCGACAGTCGCCCGGCCCCCTCTTTTCGCCGCCCGACAGCCCCCGGCCCCCCTTTCGCCGCCCGACAGCCCCCCCGCCCCCCCCCCTCCTCCACCCCCCGACCCTCCTTCCGTCGCCCGACAGCCCCCGACCCCCCTCCTCCACCCCCCGAACCCCCTTTCTCCACCCGACCAACCCCCCGCCCCCCCTCCTCCACCCGACCGCCCCCCCCCCCTCCACCCTCCCCTGCACTCTGCCCCCTCCTGCACCCCCTGAAGCCCCACCGCCCCCTTCTCCTCTGTACCGAACTGCCCGTCTCCTCTGTACGGACTTCTTCAGATCTTCCTTGTGCCGGTTCGCCCCCGTACTTCAGGGGTATGGCTTCCTACAGCATCTCTCGGCTCCCATACTGCCTGCACACCGTCGCTGATCGTCGGGTCCCTCCGTCTCCTCGTTTTGATGGTATTCTCGGGTCACGTCCCTCCACCACGTCAGTCGCCTGTGGACGTCGTCAGGGTCTCCTCCGCCATGATGGCGAGACTGCTGCTACTGTTGATCTCCCTACTCCAGCACCGCCTGCCACCACTCTTGCTCCGTCTTGGTCTTACTCCGACCGCCTCCAGCACTTTGAGGAGTTACTGTTGCGGTACCTCGCCTCCACCAGCTACAGTCCCTCTGCCACTCCGGGTACTTCTGCTCAGTCTCGGTCTTACTCCGACCGCCTCCAGCGCTTTGAGGAGCTACTGTTTCGATACCTCGCCTCCACCAGCTCTTCGACAGCTCACAGTCTCTCTGCCACTCCGGGTACTACTGCTCCATGGATCTTCGACTCGGGTGCCTCCTGCCACCTTACCTCCGATCCTTCTGTCCTCACGGACTGTAGCCCTGCTCCTACCCACATGGGAATCCACACTGCTGACGGGACTCGTCTACCTATTTCGCAGTGTGGATCCATCACCCCTGCCTCCGATCCCACTGGTCGCCTAACCTTACCTCGTGTTCACCTTGCTCCCCGGTTAAACATTAACTTAATATCTGTTAGTTCTCTTTGTGACTCGGGCATGATCGTTACATTTACTTCTTCTTCTTGTTCTGTGCAGGATCCGCGGACGGGTCAGAGAGTTGGGCTGGGTCGTCGAGCAGGGGGACTATATCAGTTGGATCATCTTCAGGTTCCCACTTCCACTCCGTCGGCTCTGTCTGTTACCTCTGATGCCGATTTGTGGCACAGAAGGTTAGGTCACATATCCAGTAATCGACTCCAAAGCGTTTTTCGCTCTGGCGCTTTGGGTCGGGTGTCCTTCTCCCCTCTCTCTGTCTGTACTGGGTGTCGATTAGCAAAGCACCTTGCTCTTCCTTTTTCTACTAGTGTTTCCCGTTCCAGCGCCCCTTTTGATCTCGTGCACTCTGACGTATGGGGTCCTGCTCCAGTTGCCTCTTTTACTGGTTTTTTGTATTATGTGAGCTTCATAGATGATTACTCCCGCTGCACCTGGGTCTATCTCATGCGTCGCCGCTCCGAGATTCCTCATATTTACAGGACCTTCACTACTATGCTTCACACCCAGTTTGGTCGGCGCATTAAGACTTTTCGGTCTGATTGTGCCCAGGAGTATCTCTCCTCTGAGATGCGTGAGATCCTTCAGACTCACGGCACTCTTCACCAACAGTCGTGTCCTCACACCCATGAACAAAACGGAGTCGCCGAACGCAAACATCGTCATGTCCTCGAGACAGCACGAGCTCTCCTTCTGTCTGCTTCTGTTCCACACTCCTACTGGGCTGAAGCTGTCCTGACCGCTGTTCACCTTATCAACATCACTCCGTCCTCATCCCTCTCTGGTGTTTCCCCGTACGAGCAGCTTTACTCCACACCTCCTGACTACTCTCTTCTTCGTACCTTTGGGTGCACGTGTTTCGTCCTCCTCCCTCCCCATGAGCGCACCAAACTCTCTGCTAGGTCTGTTAGGTGTGTTCACTTAGGACTCAGTCGGGAGCACAAGGGCTATCGGTGCTACGATCCCTTGGCTCGCCGGATCCGTGTCTCTCGCCACGTCTCCTTTGTAGAGGATGTCCCGTACTTTTCCACTGAGTGCAGGGATCTTCCCTCACCACTTACGTCATCTTCTACGTCGTCACCCCCTCTCCACATCCCCTTCCTACCTTCGTATCCTGCTCCTACGCCTGCCTCTCCAGTTGAGTCTCCTCCACCACCTCCACCTCCACCTCCCTCGTCTCCACCACCTCCCCCGCCACCTCCCTCTCCACCATCACCACCGCCACCACCTCCTTCGTCTTCCTCGACACCTCCACCACCACCTGTTACTCGTGTCTATGTTCGTCGGTCTGCAGCTCCTCCTCCAGAGTCGGTTCTCACCGGTACTCCCTCGCCTGACGCTGCTGCCCCCTCCTCCTCGGTCGTGGATCCTGCTCCTGTTCGGCGCTATCCAGCGTGCGAACATCACCCTCCTGACAGATATGACTACTCTCCTGACAGGTTTGGCTACTCTGCCTTTCCCTCTGACTCTCCTGACTCCTCTGGCTACTCTGCCAGTGCCTCCTATTCGCCATCTTTTCAGGCTTTTCTTACTGCTATCCACACCCACCGGGAGCCCCAGTCGTACCGTGAGGCAGCTTTACACCCAGAGTGGCGGCAGGCCATGTCAGTTGAGCTTGAGGCTTTTCAGCGGACCCAGACATGGGATTTGGTGCCTTGTCCCTCAGGTGTGGTGCCTGTTAGCTGCAAGTGGATATTCAAGGTCAAGACTCGACCTGACGGATCCATTGAGCGGCACAAGGCTCGCCTCGTTGCTCGTGGCTTCTCCCAGGAGTATGGGATTGACTACGAGGAGACGTTTGCTCCAGTTGCTCGGATGACTACTGTGCGCACCCTCTTAGCTGTGGCAGCTGCTAGAGGGTGGCCTCTCCATCAGATGGATGTCACCAATGCGTTTCTCCACGGTGATCTCTCCGAGGAAGTCTACATGGCTCCTCCTCCGGGCACTTCAGTTCCTCCAGGGCACGTGTGTCGGTTGCGCCGAGCCATCTATGGGCTCAAGCAGGCCCCTCGTGCCTGGTTTGAGCGATTTCGCAGTGCAGTTCTGGCCGCCGGGTTTGTTGAGCGTCACTCCGACTATGCCTTGTTCACTCGCTCCTCCAGTCAGGGCATTGCAGTCCTTCTCCTCTATGTGGATGATATGATCATCACTGGGGATGACAGTGCCACCATCGCCTCTCTCCAGCGGCACCTCCAGAGTCAGTTTGAGATGAAAGACCTGGGCTCTCTTCGCTACTTCCTAGGCCTTGAGATTGCCAGGTCAGCTCGTGGTCTGTTGGTCTCCCAGCAGAAGTACATCTCCGACATTCTTACTGATGCTGCCCTTACTGACACACGTACTGCTGATACACCCATGGAGCTTAATTTGAAGCTTCTCGCTACAGATGGTGAGCCACTCCAGGATGTCTCCCGCTACCAGAGGTTGGTTGGGATGCTTGTCTACCTCACCATGACCCGGCCAGACATTGCCCATGCTGTTGGCATTGTCAGTCAGTTTGTTCAGGCGCCACGGTCAGTACACTATGCAGCTGTTCTTCGGATTATCCGCTACCTCCGGGCCACCATCACCCGTTCCCTCCTGTTTCCCTCCACTTCTCCGTTGGTGCTGCGTGCCTACTCAGATGCAGATTGGGCAGGAGATGCAGACACTCGTCGATCTACTACAGGATACTGTGTGTTTCTAGGTGACTCACTGATTTCGTGGCGCAGCAAGAAGCAGGAGTCTGTTGCTCGCTCCAGCACCGAAGCCGAATACAGGGCTATGGCTTCCACCACCGCCGATGTTGTCTGGCTTCGCTGTCTTCTGCTTGACTTGGGAGTGGTGATATCCGGGCCCACTCCTCTCTTCTGTGACAACCGGAGTGCTATTCAGATTGCTAGCAATCCGGTCTTCCATGAGCGAACAAAGCATATTGAAGTTGATTGTCATTATGTTCGCCAGGCATTTATCGATCACACCATCTCCCTGCCCTTCATTCCCTCATCGGAGCAGACTGCTGATTTTCTGACGAAGCCCCTGACGATTGCTCGCTTCCGGCATTTTCTAGGCAAACTCTCGGTTCATGATCCACCGTGAGTTTGAGGGGGAGTGTTAATGTATATATAGATGGGTCGGGTTTACTGTACAGTCGGGTCGGATTGTATAGTGATACATGTACATATATTGGGCTTGAGTCCCTTAATGGAATGCATTCTATTCCTCTCCAAACCCTAGCCGTCATCTCCTAACAGATATGATGATCGATCTATACCTGAGGGGACTAATTGATCGGATTTTTTCTTTTAATATAGAAGATTGGTGGAAGTTTTGGGAACCAATTAACTATTGGGTTTTGGCTTGCAAAAACCAATGCCTAGATATGATCGTGCGCACGACTTCTGCAGAGGTCATGCGCATGACTTCTACAAAAGTCGTGCGAACGGTGAATCGGCAAAAAAGGCGACGAGTAAAACCTGGAGAGATCGTATGCACCTAGGTCATGTGCATGACCTGGTTCTAGAAGCACGAGTTGGGATGCGTGTTTGACCTTGTTTTGGCCAAATTTGTGGGGGATTTTGTGTCTCCCAGGAGCACACAGATTTGCTCCCCTACTTAAGAAAATCAAAGGTGACTACTATAAGGTTTGATCTAAGATTGAAAACACCTTAGGGATATCGTCAACGACGTCTACGATGGTAGATTCAAAATCATCTACGAGAAAAGAAAGTTATGGGGAAAAGTGAAGGATCCGGGGTGGCATCGATGCGACGCTCCCCCTAGCTCTTGGAGTTTTAAGGTGACGTTGATACGGTGGAGTGGTTCTTCTCGATAGAGGATTGAGAGCAAATCATGGACGATGAAAGAACAACAAATTGGTCTGTGGTTTGCTATGTAGAGAGGGGAGAGTAGAAGGAAAGTAGAGAAAAAGAAGAGTGGAGAAGAGGAAGGAGGAAGAAGAGGAAAAGAGGATGATATGGTGTTTGGATCTTCTCCAAGTACTTCGGCACGGCTATCTTGGTTTCTCCTCCAAGGTGCTTCCATCTCTTGGTGATCTTTCGGTAATCTCTGTATATCTCTCGGTAGCGGATGGTTCTCTAATTCGTGCATATGTACTGATTGAGATCGAGGAGCAAGATTAAGGTAGCGGGGTCTAATAAACGGAGACCATTGTTTGGTGTAATTCTTACTAGTGATAATGCAAGTCTTCGATTGTCAGTGAAATTATATATTTTGTAGCATTATGTGTTGCTTAGGATTCTCAGTTGCTACTTGCTAGGCATGATCGCCGAAGGCTCATGTTCCTCGAACTATAGTACGTACGACGCTTCTGTGAAAGATCCGGTGGTCGGTCCGAAGACCACCGGAGCCTTTGGTCCACAATACATATTGTCAACAAGGTTGTCGTTATTCAATTAAGGGAACTTTGTGGTTTTATATAAGGATACGTCTCCCCGCACCTAAAGAACCTCCTCCTTATAAAGGGCATACCATCATATCTCCCAATAAAACTCAATAGGGATTTCCTCTCCATCTACCATTATAAATCTTGACTAAACTAGAGAACTGATAAGAAGGAACTCCTTCACCACACTTTGGATCACGTACGATTACAAAATATTATTGTTTCTTCTAAGTTTTTGGTCTCGGATTAGCATAACTATAATCGTAGTTAACGTAAATGATCATGGTTGTTAACAGAAAATTTAATCTTTTTTGACACTTACTTTTCCATAAAGAGAAATTATAATCACGATCGTAAGAAAAACTATGATCATTAATTTAAGCAGTAGTCATGATGCTTGATAACTGTGATTGTTTCTCCAACAATAAACTATGCAAGATCATGGTTTTAAACTAGTATTCATTGTATAAGATATGATTTAGTACTACTTGCATTTCCTATTCAGTCATCGCGTATACAACTTGTATTGCGTACTCAGGCTACACACATCAATATACGGCCCACAAAGTATTCAAGCTCTTATTCCCAAACCTCAGTCATCTCTATCTTCCTCTCTCTCTCTCTCTCTCTCTCTCTCTCTCTCTCTCTTCTCTCTCTCTCTCTCTCTATCTCATCTTTAGGGTTTGTCACATAGTATCAGAACGAGGTCGACCATTGCTGGCACCATCATTGGCTACCTCCTCTCATTAGATCTGCATTCACATCGTGTCGTGCCGGTCATCCTCGATCCTTACTGCACCAACCGACTATCCTCAAGATCGGAGCCATGACTGTGCTGAGCCCGCTTGAAGTCCCCGGCCAACACGCGCTGCCTGGAGCCTGCCGCGTGCCCACCTGAAGACAGCGTCGTGTATCACCTGAAGCGCGTGCGCCCGCGCTTAGAGCTTGTCGTGCACCCTCTTGGGCCTAAATCCCGCCGCCGCACCGCTCCAACACCTCACCTCTATGCTGCCTGCCTGCCCATGTGCCCACACCGGTCGCCGCTCGGAGCCTGCATCCGAGCCCACCAACCCATGCCCACATGTCAGCTCCAGAGCCCACAACTGTCGTGTCATCCTTGTGCCTTCAGGCCCTTTTCTTTTTTCACCACAAGTTTTAATTCGAGCGGTTGTCTTTTCAACCGTGCCGGCTTTGCGATGAACTGGTCTTCCTCTATGTCGATCGTGACCTCATCGCCTGTGGCTTCTTAAGAGGTGCCATAGGACTAACTCTCTATTGCGACTGACTTCCTCCTCAAAGCGGCCTCTATTTGGCTAGCATGGTTAGCCACGATGAAATCCAACTCTTGAAGGTCGCAACCTTCAAGAGCATCTCGATGGCTCTATTGTCTTCAGCTTTTGCAACTGAGTATGACCCATGGCGGCTTCATGACCAATGCATCAAAGCCTACCTTGTTTCGTCTATGGATCAATCTTTTTGTCAGGACGTTGTGAGCCTCACTACTACTACTACCAACTTGGAGCATCTCACTGCTCGTTTCGTTGAAAAAAGTATTGCACGTGAGTATTAGCTTCTCACCCAAGTATAGTTAACACAGTAGGGTGAGTTGATCATTTAGTAGTTTTACTATCAAATGCGACCTTACTAGTGGAATCTACAGGATCTTACCGTCTTCCCTGATCCATCTCGTGCATAGGAGTATTAGCGCTACCGAGAGCATCTTCAGCTCTTTGTGGCTCTTCGCCCCGAGTTCAGTGCTCTAGTAGGACAACTTCTTCATTGGGGGGGGGGGGGGGGGGGGGGGGGCACCCTTTTCTTGCCTCTGTGAGGCTGTCGCTGAGCTGGTAGCCAATGAGACTCATTGCCTCCAGAACCCCGTCTCTTCTACCTAGTCTTTTGGGTGTACTGACTACTGCTCCACTTCCTGTTTCAGGTCCTCCAGTTCCCTCTATTTCTTCTCTCACTACCACTGCCTTACGCGGCATATCGTTCTGCAGCCACTATTAGAAGTCAGGTCACTTTGTGGACTACTGTTACTCGTTTCATATTGAGAAGTGTCCTTCTTTCAAAGGTCGAGATCGTGATTGAGCTCGTAGTCATGGTCAACCAGCTCCTATTGTTACTGTTGTTGTTGCTACTTCTCCAACTTGGGTTGGGGATCTATAGTCCCTTCTCAAGGAGATGATTTAGCTTCGTCTCTCCTAGTAGTCTATACCTCTTCCTGCGTCTTTCAGCGCTTCAACTCTCTCGGCCTCCCTTGGTAGTTCTACTATTTGGATAATGTATTTCAGAGACTCGCACCACATGACTCCGAATACCCTATTGCCCACTACCTACTAGCCTGCGATGTACATACCATCAATCTATACCATGGATGGCTCTTATCTAGCCATCTCATAGTTTCGATCTATTAGCACAGCCTAGCTCTGTTCCCGCTAGCCGCCTCTCGCTACCCTCTGTGCTTTACACTCCTACACTTCACATACACCTTATTTATATTAGTGCTTTATGTTATGCTGGCTACTCTGTGACATTTACGTCCTCTTCTTTTTTTGTAAAGGATCTACGTACTAACTGACTAATTAGAGCATGTCAGAGGACATGTGGACTAGTTGTACCATGTGGAGTTTCTAGACTGTTAGCTCATGAACATCACTCTCTCGCTGGTTTCTTCCAGATGACATGTTTTCTCATGAGCGCCCCTACTTAACCACTCCTGACTACAGTCATTTTCATATATTTGGATGCACATGTTTTGTTCTTCTTCTTCGCTATGAGCGCATGAAGCCTTCAGCTCACGCAACTAAGTAGAAACTTCTTAGGATCAGCACTGACCACAAGGGGTGTTACTATTATAATCTTGTTGCTCATCATCTATGCATCTCCTGACACATCTCCTTTATCGAGGATACGCCCTACTACTCTCCTGTGGTCCAATATCTCACCTTCTTCGAGGTCTCTTCTCCTGGGCCGACAACACCTCCTCTGCTGGTTCCACTAGCCTCTCAGGTTCCGCTAGCACCATCGTCATCGACCCCTTCGCCAGTTGTTTCTCCCACCTCTTATTTCCCAAGAGACTCCTCTGAGGGTTCCTCTCCTTCGTCTGTGCCACTTTTTTTCTGCCTAAGTCGTTACCCTCTTTTCTTCGTTCTCGTCGACCTGCTTCTATGTCTCAGACTCCTTCCCCTCGGTAGATGGTAGTTCTCCTGGTGTTGAGGTTACCCTTGGTACTTCATCTATTATGCCTGCTAGCTCCATCTTCCCCAGTTGTGTATCTGTGCTCGCCTCGCTATTCTCTACGTGAGTATCGCCCACCTGACCACTTTAGCCATGATACTAGACATCTTAACCGCTTTGGCTTTGCTTTTGTCTGTAGCTACTCACCATAGTTCACTACTGTTCTTATTATTGTTCACATAGATTATAAGCCCTAATCCTATTCTGAGGTTGTCAAGTTTTTTCAGTAGCGGCAGGCCATGGCTGAGGAGTTTTAAGCTTTTTAGCAGACTAAGACCTGGGAGGTTATCCCCCTACCAGCTGGCATTGATCCTCTCAGCTGCAAGGGGATCTATAAAGTCAAGCATCGAACTGATGGATATATTGAGCGGCACAAAGCTTGGGTACGTGGTGGCTCATGATTTCACTCAGGAGTACAAAGTTGACTACAAGGAGACTTTTGCTCCGGTAAGTCTGATGACCATTGTTTGAGCTAGCCCTTCTGGCTGTTGTAGTAATTCATCGCTGGCCCCTTTTTTAGATGGACGTGAAGACTATTTTTCTTCATGGTGACTTAGCAGAGACTGTTTACATGGCACTTCCCCCTGGTCTACACATTCCTTCTCAATATGTGTGTCATCTTCATAAAGCTATTTATGGGCTCAAGCAGGCTCCTCGTGCTTGGTTTGAGCGATTTCGTCTAGCTATTATAGAACTTGGCTACTCCGAGTGCAGTCAGGACATACTACACGCTATTTGTGAGGTCGTCTCTGCAAGACCGAGCGATCCTACTCTTTTACATGGATGACATGATCATTACCGGTGATGACTCTAATATGATTGCTTCATTTTAGTAGCATCCGAGAAGCCAATTTCATATGAAGGATATGTGTACTCTTCGCTGCTTTCTTGATCATGATGTAGCATATAGTACAGATGGCATTTTGTTCTATCAGTAGAAGAATCTATCAGACATTCTTAGTCGTGTTGCTCTCTTAGATGCCAGCACAGTGGACACCAATCTTGAGCTGCACTCAAAGCTGTAATAGTGTGGTTCTTTCAGATCCCACTCAGTACAGAAAAATTATGGGTCAGTTTGTTTATCTCTACATCACTTGGCCTGACATTGCACATGATGTCAGTATTGTCAGCTAGTTTGTAGCAGCTCTACTAGCTCTTATAGTACACTACGATGCTCTCCTTCGAATCCTCCGCTATCTCAGAATGATGGTCACTCGCTTTCTGTCTCAATCTTCAAGCCTACGCAGATGCAAATTGGGATAGAGATCTGACTGCATGCCACTCTACCACTAATTACTGCTTATTTCTTGGGGACTCGCTGATATCCTGGCTCAGCAAGAAACAAAAGTGATGCATCTTTTTAGCACTAAGGCTGAGTATAGAGCCATGGCCTCTACAATCAAGGAGAGTTCACCTTCAATGCATGGACTTCTCAATGATCTCGGTGTTGCTTTCTCTAGGCCTACTTCACTTTACTGTGATAACCGAGGCGTTATTCAAATAGCTAATATTTCGATTTTTCATGAAAGGACAAAATATATCGAGATTGACTATCACTTCGTCCAACAAAAGTATAAGGCTGATACGATTTCACTACTCCCCTTCGTTTCTTCAGCAAGGAAGATAGCGTACTACTTTACGAAGCCACATCCTATGCCACGCTTTCGGTATCTGATTGACAAACTCTTTATATGTGATCCACATTGAGTTTGAGCGAGGGTGTTAAGATATGATTTAGTATTCATTGTATAAGATATGATTTCGTATTCATTAATTGTATAAGATATAATTTAGGTTTTAGAATTTGCTAATTTTTGGAGTATGCACTATCTATGACAAGGTGATCATGCATCCTCATAAAATATTAGCAAATTCTAAAATCTCTAGGGGGATTAAATATGATATTCAAATGAACAGTTAAAATAGACAGCTGAAAAAGTTCATACTTTTTGATGCACCTACAGGTTTTAGAATTTGCTGATTTTTTGTAAGAATGATCACCTTGCCATAGATAGAACATACTCTAAAAATTAGCAAATTCTAAAACTATAGAGGGGCAAACACCATTCGGTATATATATAGTGGCACGCTAGATGTATAAGGAAGAAGCTTCGACCAGCATGGGATTTTCTCGTGATCTGAATTTGCTAGGGCTTATGGCGTGAGCGGAACTCTAGTCGAATTTTTTCACACAAGACCAGCTTCCTCGGATATGGTGTGGAGGAACATTCTAGCACTGGCAAGGTGCTGGTCGGGCGGTTTTTCTTCTAATCATTCCAAGGAGATGAACTCTCGATCTCCTTTGTAATGTGTAACTTTCTTTTTATTTAATAAAATAGCTTGGGGCATAGGCTGAACAGCCTGAACCCCATCCTCTCCCGCTTGGAGACGTGATGGATCTGTTTTTCTCCCTAGTTTCTGTTGGGTCAGAGAATCCATCACCATGCATTTGGGACTCGGACATCGATCAGCCCATGAAGATATGATCGACGTGCTCACCAAGATCAGAGAGCGTCATCGGTAGAGGACGAGAGGGTTACCGCTCACCTCGGCAACCCCCTCCAAGCATGGGCAGCAGGCAGAGAGAAGTGCACGTTGTTGAGGAAATGGGCACCCAGCGAACATGTTAAGAATCAGGGGTGAGGCGCCGGCTCGTGGGGGAAAGATGGAACAATGGCACTAGCTAGTCAGGATGAATGTCTAGTCGCTTATTGCAGTCATCATCTTGTACTGTGATCAAGAGAGTACGTACGTACGTCTTTTGTAATCTCTCTCTCTCTCTCTCTCTCTCTCTCTCTCTCTCTCTCTCTCTCTCTCTCTCTCTCTCTCTCTCTCTGTGTGTGTGTGTGTGTGTGTGTGTGTGTCTCTCTCTCTCTCTGGTAGTCATCTTGTATTGTGATCAAGAGTACTTACGTCTTTTGTAATCTCTCTCTCTCTTTCTCTCTCTCTGCTAGTCATCTTGGTGATCAAGAAACTACGTCTTTTTGTAATCTCATTGTGCCATATAGTGGGCGAGTATTGTTGGACCAAACTGTAAGTTACCCATTTCTTTTTTACTTAACTCACTAGGGTTACTAGGCGCATGCCAATCCAAGCCTCCAATGCTGAAATGATCCTCCAATCAGGGGTCCCGTACGTAAGGTGACCGCCGAATCATCAGAGCGTCCGATGGCAGGTGGCGACCCCGACAGGCCCCGTGGGCATAAATGCTGTAGTAGATGCGCATCAGTCCCGTCACCTTACGGTACGGGACACCCCACTGACTCACCACTCAAAAAATTGATATCGTACCTGTCCTTGTAGCCTCCCCATCAATGAGAATTCGACAGACAAGAGTTAGATCCCGTCTCCCCTCCAATGAGAATCCGACAACAAGTGATCCCCTCCCCCCCGTATCCAATCAGGAGTCGGACAGAGATTGATGATGGAAACGAAAAGGGGTCGGACAAAGGATGTCAAGCATCAACGTCATGGGGAAAGAAAAGAACAATGATACGACTCGAGACATGTGATCAAGATCCGACAAGCTATGTGGCCAAACCACTTTTCCATGCTCTTTATGTGTGCACTGCAACTGACGTGGCGCACGGTACGTACAGACAGAAGCAAGCAGGAGAGAGAGAGAGAGAGAGAAAGAGAAAGAGAGAGAGAGAGGACTCACACACAGACACAAAAAGCAACACAAGTAGCTGACGTGTGAGAAAGCGCAACCAACCAATGAAAACAATTAATATACCAATATCAACGTATCCATCGTCGGGTCAACCGGTTGAACCAGTGATATATTTAAATAAATAATATTATTTTATTAAAAAGATCTAAAGTTAGAACATATATGAAATTTATCTTTCACAAGCAAACAAGAGGAGGAGGGGGAGAGGCAACAGTCGCAACTCGCCAGGCTAACAATACAGTCGGGAGCAATGGTGCCGGCACTCCCAAACTCCTCTTCCGTCCGATTTTAGAAACCGAAAGAACGGACAAAGAGGAAAAGGATGGGATGAAGGGCAGCAGACGGAGGGCCGTGGGCAGCGGGCAGCATGGGTTGAGCGACAAGCGACAGATGTCTGGGACTTTGGGCCGTTGGGCAGTAGGGGTCGAGCGACGAGCGGTAGGCGTCAGGGACTTGGGCCATCCGGTGTTGTTGCTCTGAGATTAGGGTTTTTGAGTCATCGATCAAAGTCGAACAGAATAACCATCGAACCATGTAGATTATATTGGGATATTAACCTGCCGTGTTTAATGAAACCGATCTAGTGATTGTTCTTTAGAAAACAGGGCGCACGATTTTCTCGGTTTTTATTGGGTCATATGCATGTACTTTCGATCCAGAAGATTGACCAGACCTATTTAGGGTACGGTTCACCGATTCATCGGTCTGACCGTTTGATCCTGTCCGGTTCTGATAGCATGTAGTGTAATATACATTTGATGTAAACACAATATACCAGAAAGATTCAACAACTAAATTAAATGAAAATAAGAAGTAAAGAATCAAACCACAAAAGGAGACACATAGATTTTAGGCGGTTTAGCCTTTGGTCTATCCACTATCAAATCAAGATAAGACAATAGGGTTATCCAAACCCTCAAGCAAGTACCTAACAATGGCTCTCCAAATCTCTCTTGACCAAATTGCATCTCAGAAACCCTAGACCTCTTATGCAGTAGCAAGAAGCCAATCTCCAAAAGAGTCGCAACCCAAACCTGTGCCAAATTCAAAACTGACTGAAATACGAAAATTCATCGTGCGCACGATGGTTGCATCGTGCGCACGATCAAAGGCAATATAAAAGTCAGGTGAGAAAGAAAACATGTGCACGACAGATATCGTGTGCACGATGTCCTCATCATGTGCACGACATCGTGCGCACGATCTGCAATTAAGCCAACTACTCATCTAGAGACAAAATCATGCACACGATTAGAGATTTGCGCATGTTCTGCAATCGGCCCAAATACCCATAAATCTCCACCTTGACGAGAGTTATGGGCCACGTACACCAACGTATGTTAGATTTGATGTGGTCTACAACTCGTAACACTTGATTTAGCTGTATATAGTTAATAGTTTAGTTTGGATTAATTGTATTAAGGTACATATATAAGCATGTGTTTTGATTACAGAACAAGTACTTTTGACTACGTGCATGATAATCCACCTGAGTGGGAGACTCAGTAGACTGGTCCTATGTAAGACTAAATTATTTGTAGCTCTGATTAGGTTGGTTGCTTAGTCAGGATAAAGTAATTGGATGATAAAGCATGAGTGTCTCCACCATGGTCATTATCAGGAATAATGTCTGTGGTCGAATGGAACCCAACACGGTATACAGATCGATGAGCAGACACTGATGCACTAAGTTGTGTTTCTGTATTGGATAATTAGTCCGTAATCCTAAGGAACCGTGTACGGTAAACTAATAGATGCGTAATACTTTGGTGCATTAATATATAAGGGATCCACCTGTGACCTAACACGGTATATGTGCTGGGTTACCCGGTTGGTGTTGTATCGGCATGCCACTCCTGCAAGCCATCCACATCCTTACCGAGATGTGAGTTTTTTTATTTGACATACATCCCACTAAACCCAGGCCTGATGGTCAACAGTCGATTTGTTGACAGGATCCGATTGCTTGGCCAACACGATTGGAGGTACGTTGTGATAAGTCAACCGGGAAGGAACCTAGTCAGATAATCATTGTAGTCTAACGATGCTCTCCACCGCTCGAATTGAGTCATTGCACTAAGTGGAGGGACATTATATTACCAATACTAAGCCGAGAGTAGAGGTACGAGAGAGTATAATAGGTCTGGGAGAATTGGAGTGTAGCATGTATCGCACTCTAGGTGGCTACGCAGGTTAATCGGGACTCAGATGACTAATAAAACACTTGGGTAGTGTGTCGGTCGAGTTTGGTTGGAAACCATAAATCCCGTTCCCTGAAGGTTCCACCTTATCCACATTTAGTGGGTCTTTACATTTTCCTATCTCATGTGACACTATAAAGGAAGTAGGTTTGCTAAACTCTGATTGACCTACACTCCATGTGTGCATAGCACTAGAGCATGGTAGATATATAAGCCAGTATATTTTCTACGGATATCCCAAAGTAGTTGGTGAACTTGCTAGGGGCACCATATGGTCGGCCATATGGACTCCCCACATAAGGTGGATGGCTACTAAATGCATGAGGCATTTTAGTAATTACTAGAAGCCCTATATGCCCTACCATAGCCGCCCCTCTTGAGGGGACCATGCATTGGTCGCCCCCTTCTTTCCTTTTTGGAGAGGGAGAGAATTAAGGAAGGGGAGACAAAAGTTGATACCCTTCCCTAGTTTATAGGGCTCGGTCAAGGAGGGTGCAGTGCACGACTTTCAAGGGCAAGAAGTTAGGTGGCCGGCCACAATCCTTCTACGCAAGGGTTTTTGAGGTGCCCTAATTTAAAGAGGCGAGGGGGGCACAGCAAGAGGTTACAACCTTGGAGATTTCGGACCCCCCCCCCCCCCCCCCCCCCCCCTATCCTTTTTCTTCCTTGTGTTATACGAGAGAGAAGAGGGGATGAAGTTTGCATCATCAAGACACTCAGTGATCAATGCACGAGAATCCGTGCTACGTGCGAGATTGGATGAACAAGAAGGCAATATATCTTTCAAGAAAATTCTTAATTCATTTCAAAGTTCTTCATCCATCGCAAAAATCTTCATCCACATGCAATCGTCATCGATAAAGAAAAAATTATACACGGTTATATGATTCGCACAGAGGTATGAATTATCTTAAACCCATAGTCTAGTGTAGATGGAATATGCATCCATGCTAGTTTATTCAATAAGCTAGATTGTTGCTAGGGGTTTGTTCTTTCATGCTTTACTCATATTCGTATATGTAGATTGGTTAGAATGAAAATTTTAATTGGGAACACGCATACACCACCTACGATTATTAGATCACTAATATCTTCCGCAATGATCTAGTTCCATCAATTAGTATCAGAGCCACGCTAGTGGTGTCTAATTCATTATATTTTATGAAACATAATGTGTGCACATGAGTAGCATGTGCAATTATCGGTACGCGGATAGTAGCATGCATTTGTGGATATTCTTTGCTCTATGTATTCTTCTTGCCTTGTCAATTGCTTCATAAAAGTCTAAATATGTGACTGATTGAATCTAGGGATCGAACCTCAGATTCTGTGATTGTCAGGATTGATTATGTGGTTGTGGATTGTTTGTTAGGCCGTAGTTGGACAAGTGGTAGAGGTTGACCACCCTTGATTCTCAGGCCGTGTTTTAAGGCTTGTTTCTTTTTTCTAGAAAATTGTGTACAAGCAAGCAGTTTCTCGAAGCGTACTAGATCTTTTAGGTTACATAAAGGAGTAGGAGGCCTTTACGGAACTGTAGATCCACCACCACGAGATGACAAGTGGGATCCTGGAGGACAAGGAGAACCTGGAGGAGAGCATGCACGATGGAGGTAAATTCTAAAGGCGGCCAAGATTGTATGCACGCACAAGGCTTACTCCGGATTAGGTTGCTAACGAAAGAGAAACTGAGATGTCGAAGCTTTGAGATTCAAGTTCAGAGGTTAGACCCTGGATTCGATTAAATGTGTGCATCTTTCTTTATTGTTTTTTATTACTGTGATAATATCCCAATGATATTGTAATTGTTTTAGTGGGAGGCCTTTCCCCACTAGGTTCCAGTAACCATCAGTATTAGGTTAGGCTTTGCACTAATTGAAACCCATAGTGTATTTAATGCTTGACCTCAACCCATAAGTCGATGCCACCAATCAGAGTTATCCGATGGTGACTGCCCTAATGGTAGTTTAGGTAGTCGGACGTCCAGCTTTGGTCGTCATGGAAACTATATAAGTTGTAGGTCTACTAATGCACATCAAACACTAAGTTACTACAGTGGTCTTATCTTAGTGAGAGGCCTTATGTCACATCCGTATTGACCTTAGACAGTTTTAGGAGGAAGGACAGGTGAAATTGGAGGAAGGATAAGTAGCGGTGATCGAGATAAGGTCTGCAGACAATGTCACTACACCAATTTGAGGAATAAACTACATAAATAAATGACGGACAAAGTTTATCTTTTAATAAACGACGGTCAATTCATAGTTTTTAGTGGTAAAAAATGACAGGCATTGAAAAATGACAGATTGAAAAACGACGGTCCATTGCCTGTCATTTTTTAACAGTATTGGGGTAGTGTGTTACTGATCCCTTTTGTAAATGGAATTCCTGCAAAGGCCTAGTGGGAGAATGTTAGATTTGATATGATCTACAACTCATAATACTTTGGTTTAGATGTACCATGATGCAATATTAATTAAATTATAAACCAATATTATGAGTAAACTAGAGTTTTACAAGTTGTAGACTATATCAAACCCAACAACTCGTGTGTTGCAACTCCCTGCGCCCAAATAAACATAGGTGTAGTGGAAACTCACCATGGAACTTCTAACTACACCATTTGTTCAAATATATATTGTGGAGCAACTCACCCCAAAAAGCTACGTGTACGAACTGCGTGAGTTGCCCAGCCACCACCTGCCACTCGCCGCAAGCCACCACTACCTGGCTGTCGCCGCCCATACCTTTACCACAGCCTAGCTGGTCATTGGCCACCATCGGCCGCTACCACTCGCAGCAGACCATTTTCGCTAGCCGCCAGCCACCACCGCCCACTACTGACCGCCGTCGGCCACCACCGCCCACTACTGATGACCGCCACCGACCACCACTATCGTTCACTACTAGCTGCTATCATAAAAATAACCAAACAATGAGGTTGCAACTGCATGGTAGTTGCAACTCATGGTTTTCCAACACCATCAAGCAATTGCAACTCCAAACCAAATAGAGCCTTAGTAAATTTGCTCTCATCAACACCCATGCTTTTGGCCTCAAATTTAATCCAATTATGTTGAATTATCTTCTTGTTTCAGTGTCTGGTCATTAATTCACATGCTTACATTGCTTGCAACCTAGCAAATATAAAGAGGAGAGAGGGGGGGGGGGGGATTTTGGTTATTATATATATATATATATATATATATATATATATATATATATATATATATATATATATATATATATATATATATATAAGTGTGTAAATTATCTTCTCTCTCTCTCTCTCTCTCTCTCTCTCTCTCTCTCTCTCTCTCTCTCTCTCTCTCTCTCTCTCTCTCTCTCTCTCTCTCATTTCTAGAAAGTTTCAATATTAACAATAGTTCTTTGGACTTATTCGTTGCTGCTGAACACTAACTCCCTATAGCTTTGTTGTATCCTGGAAGCATATTTGTATTCATCACATCATCAAACTCAACTCGAGTGGATCAAATCACACTTTAAACAAAGTGTACGTATAGTATACAATGTGTGCCTTAAACCATTGTTTCTGATTCCATATTTTCAACAGTATCCAAGGAGTCGCCTACAACCGGTAAATAGGCATGGCAACGGTGCGGTTTAAAACCGAGAACCACGGAAAACCGCACCGCATGGTGTGGTTTTGGTTTGCCAAAATATAAAACTGTCGTGGTGCGGTTTCGGTTTGCAATTTCGGTGTTGTGGTGCGGTTTCAGTTTTACCCAAAACCGCAAAAAATCGCACCGTTTAGACCATTATATTGTTAAACTGCGGTGCACCGCACCGCATGGTGCGGTTTCGGTTTTACATATGGTATACCGTCGCGGTGCGGTACAGTTTCAGTGTTGTGGTGCGGTTTCGGTTTTGCCCGAAACCACACCTTTGCCATCCCTACCTCTAACCCTTAGACTGGTCATCCATGGGGGAGAGCATTATTGCTAGCCATTGTTACGCTTCCATTTAATGGTCCATGTGGCACACCTCGATTGGGCAGTAAGCAAGTGCAGCGCACCAGTCGATTAGCAAAAATGCTCTCCCCATTGGCCACAGCTGCGGGCATAACATCACCACAACCGGTAACCTCCCTTTGAGTTGTAGGACACCCTAAGGGCTACATTTCTTGTGGCGTGCCAACCTAAGTAACCAAAGCATGGAGTGAAAGTGGAAGCGCGAGAGCGTCAAATTCCAATTAGACATAAATCAGGTGCGCCTCCTGAGCGCCATATATAAATATATATAAAATAATAAATAAATATTTTATAAAAACAACAATACCAATCAACAATGTACACTCAATTATAAATAGGTAAGTAGAGACCAATGGGCTCTTGTCTGAGGGGTACTTCCCTTCGCTCCCTTATTGGAGAGGTTCCTTGTTCGACTCCTGGTATGGACACAGTGGAGCAAACTTTCCCTCAAGGCAGTTGTAGCCTTGTTTGCGTGTGTGAATTGTGGTCGTTGATGTCATGTTCATGGGATTATGGAATTAAATAAAGATAGTAGGTATACTCCCTTACCCCTATTTCAATCTTTGAACATCTTTGGGCTCATGCTCTAGCACCCTATCTTCTAACCTCCTAGCCAATCCATCAACAAAAAAAGTAGATATGTTTGGGAGACCATTTGTAAAGAATGATCGATAAATATTGTTGTGGGGGATTCGCTTTCGTCAATCGATTCCCGCCAACAATCAATCGATTAGAATGTAGTAGTGAGAGAAGAGAGCAGACAGAGATTTATTGTCGAAGTTTTGCCGTAACCTACATCTCCATGCGGTAAGCCACAACTTAGAAATCCACTATCTCCAAAAATATAGAGCTACTTCTTAACAGGTCGAGGAGGGCTTGTACAAGAAAATAGAGAAAAAAGATCGGGGGTGGAAGAAGGTCGGGGATACGAGGTGTGTCCAAAATCTGATATGCCCCAAGTCAGAGCCCAACCACTCTGAAATTGAAACAAAGAGCCTACATATCTCAAATCAGAGTTCTGCAACTCTGGAATTAGCCGAAGAAAGAGAGGATTGAAGATACTTCTACTGATTTTGATTCTGCTATTTATAGAGGCTGGGGTGTTGTAACCACCAAGGGTGAGGTGGCGACACAAGATTGGTCCACGTGGTGACTCATGACTGGTCCACGTGGTGGATTATGCAAGTGGACTGATGGCCCCCGAGCTATCCTCGCATGCCCCTCATGGGCTGAACACTGGTTTTATGCTCGATGGGCTTCGTGCTGTAGGCCGTTGGGTTAACATGCTTCTGAATAGGCTAAAGGCTACTAGGATGTGAATACCTTAGCCTAATTTTGCACCCACAGTTACCCTTCAAGTTGATGAAGATGTGACTCCAAACAAGCCGCATACAACTCCAAGGTTCGTACGCGAAGAAACGGCGGAAGACAGAGCACTGCGGCATAGGAGTCGGCTAACCACAGTCGTGCGCATGACTGACATCGACATTTTTCTCGGGCGAGAAATCGAGGATGAGTCATGCGCACGACTTTACCAGGTCGTGCGTACGACTGTAGACGGCACACGCAGGTGCAACGGGTCGGGCTGCGTTTTCTCATTGGACTCTTCCTACAAGTTGCATACGAATGTATGCCTATAAAAGGCATGACCTAGGACGAACCTAAGGCATCAAAGAGAAGAAGAAAGGCCATTAGAGAGGGTATTCATCATCAAGGGAGAGGGAGATCGACCCAAGAAAGCTTGTGGGCATCGGTGAGGTTTTCTCTTGTTTCTCCGGGGTGAGAGGGTGCGGTGTCTTGTGGGAGGACTTCTCTTTGTGGGTATTGTGCGGAATTAGGTCAGGCATAGTCTTGTACTCGGTTATTCCCACAATAGTGAATCTAGAGATCATCGTTGCCACATATCTTGTGTGATTTCTATGAGTTTTGTGCTTTGTTCTTCTGTTTTGTTTTTATCGGTGACGGTGAGTTATCGTCTTCTCAATGGAAGTTGTCTCGCTCGTTAGTGGTCTCTCGCTCCTTCCACTGCGCTAGGGCCTCGGATCACAACAAATTGATATCAGAGCTCTTGTTCGTGATTCGGAGGCACCGGTTCGATGACCAAGAATTCGAAGATGACAACTCAAGGATCGAACCTACGATTCAAGATCGATAAGTTCAATGGCCAAATCAACTTTGGCTTGTGGCAAATACAAGTCAAGGATACGTTGATTCAAGGCGGATTGCACAAGGCACTGAAGGGTGTCAAGCCGAACAAGATGTCGGACACGATTAGATTGAGTATAATTTGAAGGCGGTGAGTGCAATTCAGATGTCTCTTGAAGAGTGTACTAGCAAAAGGAAAGAATCCGCAACAAAACTGTGGGAGAAGTTGAAGGCTATGTACATGACTCGGTCGCTCACGAACCGGTTGTACCTATAACAAACAATCTACGCATTTCAGATGGTGAAAGATATACAAGGATTTTGGAGCATATTTCGGCCTTCAATCAACTAACAGAAGATCTCCTTAATGTTGGTGAAGACATGAAGGAGACGGATAAGACGCTTCTTCTTCTGGGATCTTTGCCCAAGTCCTATGACCATCTGAAGGTCACGATGCTCTATGGGAAATATACGATCAAGTTTGAGGATGTCATGGATACACTCCTCGCAAACGAGCTCCGGTTGAAGGGGTCAGGCGAGGTTGACGGTGATCGACAACCAATCAAAGGCGCTTACGGTGGTTGCAGGGGCGGAGAAGAAGAAGAAGAAGAGACAAAGCACTTGTTGGAAGTGTGGAAGGTCTAGGCACTTCAAATCGGAGTGCAAGTGGAAAGGGGGAGCAAGACCGGATTGCTTAGGGTCATCCAAAGGCAAGGATGACGCATCCACCGGTTATGTCTCGTCGTGGGATTTCAATGAGGGGAATGTTCTGATGGTTATCACTGATGTCATATCAGATCAAGTCTGAATAATCGATAGCGAGGCCACACATCATATTTGTTCGCATAGGGCATGGTTCGACAAGTATGCGGAGTGCGATGGTGGCAAGTTGACGGCTGGTGACAGCTCCAAGGTGTCAATAAGGGGAGCCGGGGATATTCGACTTAAGATGTCTGACGGGCAAGTACGGACACTCAAGGATGTCTATCATGTTCCGGGTGGAGAGGTAATCTAGTCTCTCTTTCCAGGCTATATTCCCTCGGATGCATCTTCACCGGTCAAGGTGGAGTTGTGGAGGTTTGGGACGGAGCCTCTATGATCATGAAGGGCGTCTTGGGTGGAGGCTTATACAGATTAACCGGGAGGGTGACGGCACATGCACGGTGTTCGATAAAGAATAAAGGTGCGGGTGGAGCGCACTCAAGGGCGAGGATGATCAAGAGGTGGGTTCCAGTGGCTAATAATTTTGGGGGCAAAGGTGGCGACGATGATCAGGCGATGGAGTGCAAAGAGAAGGGGTGGGTTCGTGTTCAAGGAGGTGCTCACGTCTTGTTATGAAGTCAAGGTGGAGATTGTTGAAGATGTGGCTCCAAACAAACCGCATACAACTCGAAAGCTCGTACACGAAAAAACAGCGAAATACGAAGCACTGTAGCATAAGAGGAGTCAACCAGCTACAGTAGTGCGCACGACTAGCATCGGCATTTTTTTCGAGCAAGAAATCAAGGACGAATTGTGCGCACGACTTTATCAGGTCGTGCGCACAACTGTAGACGGCAGCACGTAGGTGCAGCAGGTCGGGCTGCGTTTTCTTATGGGACTCTTTCTACAAGTTGCACACAAATGTATGCCTATAAAAGGCATGACCTAGAATGAACCTAGGACATTAAAGAGAATAAGAAAGGCCATTAAATAAGGTATTCATCATCAAGGGAGAGGGAGATCGATCCAAGGAAGCTTGCGGGCATCGGTGAGGGTTTTCTCTTGTTTCTCAGGGGTGAGAGGGTGCGGTCTCTTATGGGAGGGCTTCTCTTTGTGGGTATTGTGTGGAATTGGAAGAGGCGTAGTCTTGTACTTGGTTATTCCCACAATAGTGAACCCAGAGATCGTCGTTGCCACATATCTTGTGTGAATTCTGTGAGTTTTGTGCTTTGTTCTTCTGTTTTATTCTTATCGGCGACGGTGAGTTATCCTTCTCCATGGAAGTTCTCTCGCTCGTCAGTGGTCTCTAGCTCCTTCTGCTGCGCGAGGGCCTCGGATCACAGCACAAGTTAGCCAAGTGATCACCTAGTAGGCTAGGATTCTCGATGCAAAGCTGAAGCCGTCTCCATGTGTCTATGCATGTGGTTGGTTGAAAATCTGCTCTTGAATACTGATTCTGGATGCCTGCTAGACTGGCATTGACGACAGGCGAATACAACATCTATGGTCTATTGACCAACCGATCGGTTACTACTAACCAGTTGGTCGCTAGCAGCCAATCGGCTTTTGCCAACCGATTGTGGTTCCTATGCTCAGCCATGTCGGTTGAATCTCATGAAGTAGCGTCGATTCCTAACTGATTGTCATTGTGGATCGATCAATCATCACTAGCCGACCACGGTCGAGAGGTTCAGCCATTATGGCCGTGTTTCGGGAAAATCATTGATTTTTTGTCGACCGGTTGTCTACAGCCGATTGGGTGCTGTCCACTGATTGTGATCCAGGGGATCGATCATTCTGACTATTCTCTGAGAAAAATTGCATTGAAATTTGGTCGATCAACTTCTGCCAATCAATCGGTTATGTAAATCGGTCCAAGGGATCGGCCATTCTGGCTGTTCTTCGATAAATGGTATTGCAATTTGGTCGATCAGCTTCTACCAGCTGATCGGTTACTGCTGGCTGATAACTGTTCGTTGGATTTACCGAAACCCTCGATTTCCTGCATTCAGAGGAATTTTGGCTGATTGGCCACCTTACCATGGCCTCGGCCAGCTGGTCTTGGTCCAGGGGCTCGAGCAAAATCCTTGATTTTCTGCAAAATCGTAAGGAATTTTGGCTAATCGGTCACGTTACCATCAGCTTCTGCCTGTCAGTCTCGGTTCATAGGATTGGCCAAAATCCTCGATTTCTTGTAAAATCATAAGTGGATTTTGGTCGATCGATCACCTTACCATCGACTTCTGCCAGCCGGTCTTGGTCCAGGGGATTGGCCGAAATCTTTGATTTCTCACAAACGGTGTGAGATTGCGGGGGATTCACTTTCGTCGATCAATTCCCACCAACAATCAATCGATTAGAATGTAGTAGTGAGAGTAAAGATTCAACACAAAGCTTTGTTATCGAAGTTCGGCCATAGTCTATGTCTCCGTGTGGTAAGTCGCAACCTAGAAATCAACTATCTTCAAAAATGAAGAGTTACTCCTTGACAAGCCTAGTGCTTGTACAAGAAAATAGAGAAAAGAGGATTGGGTGGTGGAAGAATATCGGGGATACGAAGCATGGCCTCAAATATGATCAGCCCCAAGTCAGAGCCCCGCCACTCTGAAACTGAAACAAAGAGCCTATCAATCCCATATCAGAGTTTTACAACTCTAGAATTTGCTGAAGAAAGAGAGGAACGAAGATTCTTCTGTTGATGCCAATTCTGTTATTTATAGAGGTTGGGGTGCTGTAACCACCAGGGTTAAGGTGGCGGAACGCGATTGGTTCACGTGGCAGCTCATGACTAGTCCATGTGGCGGTTTCTACAAACAGGCTGCTAGGCCTCGAGCTATCCTCGTGGACCGCTCGTGGGTTGTAACTAGTCTACTGCTCGATGCGATGCGTGTTGTAGGCCATTGGATGACTTACTTTGAATGGGCTGAAGGCGCTGTGAATGCCTTAGCCAAATTTTGCTCTCACAATTACTATATTCACAAAGAATATATTAGAAAGGGAAAGGATTTAAGTATTGATATAATTTGTAACTAATGATATTTTTGGGTACATTCTTACAAATCAACGTTTCTCTCATCTGACAATGCACATCGTTCTCCACATCCAATAAAAATGCACTCCCCAGAAATTAACTCCGTGCTCCATACATGAATCCAATCTAAAATCGGGCAGGCTTTGGTGGTGGGAGCGTCCCGTAAGTTACGAGGTTTGGGTTACTAAGGTTCCAACCTACACCCCAATACCCCCATAAACTTAGCAACAACCGAAAGGTCTCTCTCTCTCTCTCTCTCTCTCTCTCTCTCTCTCTCTCTCTCTCTCTCATAAGAAGTTGTTGAACTTTGTGGAGGGATCCTATGTCTCTTCTTCTCTCACCACTTCGTCTTCCAAGATGAGGATCTTTTTTATCCTCTTTTCTATGGATGTATGCAAGGCACTCAGTGGTTCTGTTTACTGAAACTTGCCGAACATGGTGGACCCTGATGCTCCAAATCCATGTGACCGACATCTCAGAGCACTTCATTCATAGCTTCCACCGATGAGTGACCATATCCTTATCCGTCTCTCTCTCTCTCTCTCTCTCTCTCTCTCTCTCTCTCTCTCTCTCTCTCTCTCTCTCTCTGTGTGTGTGTGTGTGTGTGTGTGTGTGTGCAGAAAAGATTTCAAAAGAGGCAAGAATCATGCAGAATGGAGGACACTTACTTTTGAGAACTAGTATTGTTCTTCTTTTGATTAATAATGAATGGATCCACCAGTCCTGCCTTCTGTTTCCCCAGAGTTCTCACTTCTCACGGCACCATTGGGTTGGCCCATATGTTGGCAACTTACCTCCATTAAATTTTAGGGCTAACGTGCCTAGGTTCCTGAAAACAGATCCATCCCATCTACAGGACCTCCCAAAGTTTTATTTTGCCTAAGGTCCCTGCTAATTTCATGATATTTCTGAAACTAACCCCCTCCCCCATCTCTCTCCCGATCGGTGAGCTCGACCTCGACCCCGATGAGCTTGACTCCCGACGACCTCAACCTCGACCCCGACCTTGATGACCCCAACCTCGATCCCGACGAGCTCGACCCCAGCGACCTCGACCTCGACCCCGACAAGATCGTGAGCGGAGGTGAAGGCGGCGGCGGCGGGGATTCTGTTAGGTCTAGGGTTCATCCCATGGCCTGTAGATTAGGTCCGGCCGGGGGGGAGGGGGTTCGGTTAGGTCTGGCGCCGGGGGGGCGTTGGGTTGGAGGGGTTCAGTGGTTCGGGGGCATGGCAAAAGAAAATTAAAAATGTTGTTGAGGGCATTTCCATCCACAGCATTCCAAAGTCCTTAGACTAAACCTATCTCTTTGTCAGGGATGGCTCACTGAGTCCCCCAAAAAAATTTCTTTTGTTGGACCGGTCAGGCTGTTAGAGGACAGGGCGCTAAAGCTACGACTCAAAGAGGTACAGAGATCGAAATAGGGAAGGCAACATAGACATAGTTGCTGTCTTTATTCGCATGCGCAAACAAGGCACAACGGCCTTGAGGAAAATTAAGTTTGCTCCCCACATCGTCCCTACCGGGAGCCTAGCTAACAGAAAACCTCTCCAACATGGGAGAGAGAGAAAGTACCTCCAGTAAAATTGTTCCTTATAATACTCACCAAGAAAGAAAAAAATCCTGATTTTCGTACTATTTTATGACATTAGAAAGCTTTAAGCCATTGTCTAGCATTATGTTATCAAGAGCAAGGGGTCCTAACTCGCGCAAGGTGCGCTGCGCCCTAACATACGAGTAGTAGCACGTGAGCATGAAGCGGTGCAATGCACAAGGCAATGATGCAGTGGAGCACGATGTGCGATCCACCAAGCATCGATGCGGCGGAGCATGATGCGGGTGCGATGCGGTGGGCGCACGAGCCATGCGCTGCCATGCAAGAACAATACGGTACGATGTAAGAAGTGGGCATTGGTAGGGGTGTTCATCGGTTCGGGTTGACCTGCCAAACCGAACCGAATTGGTCTATTTGGTTCGGTTTGGATCAGGTATTTTTGACCATTAGGTTTGGTTCGGTTCCAAACAAAAAAAACCCACTATGGTCGGTTCAGTTCTGGATTGAGTTTTTTAACCCGAACCAATGGTACTATACCCTCAATAGTTACTACTGTACAGTGTCAGCGTACAGTCTCACTAATATTGTACATTATATGGTGGTGACCCAATTACCACCATTCGGTGCATTCAACACTTTCAAGTGTTCAACGGTATGATAAAACTGACAAGTGAAGGGTGTTGCTATTTGCACCTATATAATTACTAGCACCCCAAATCGATCCCAACTTCTAAAATATCTCAAAGTGAAAAATTAAGGTTGTTGCTAGTAATTCTATAGGGTCAAATAGCAGCACCCAAAGTTATAGGCTTAAAATGAAATCTGAACCAACTCAGCGGCTCAACCATTCATGCCTCAAGGTGTGATTATGAGCGATTTGAAAGACCCGCAGAACCGAACTTTTCCGGTTTGGTTTGGTTTGGTTCGGTTTTTACCAAGGAATGGTTTAGTTCGGTTTCATTTTCTAGAGAACCGATCAACTTCGATTCAGTTCCAAATTTATCAAAAAACAGAACCAACCCGAAGCATGAACACGCCTAGGCATTGGGCACGAATGAATAGCACATATGTCATATGTGGTGATGCAATGCGATGCATGAGACGTGCACGGTGAGATGCATGAAACAGGAAGCGCGATGCACAAAGTGGTACGACGTACGTACGTGGTGAGTTAATGTGTGATTCAGCACAATGCATGAGCAATGCAGTACGATACGATGCGCGGAAGCACGAGCAATGTGACACGATTCATGGCACGATTGGACTGGTGGAGGCTGTGGAGCACATGGTTCAACATATTCTTTGGGAACTTGTACCGAACACTTAACATGAACAAACAATGCACCACACCTCAAGTCATTGAGGCAATAAATCGAGCAGCTTGTGGACGATAACAGTCGCAGATCTCCCCTCCCAGTGGAAGCAGACCTCAAGAGCCATGCTTCCGAGCATCTCCAACGGCCTCCCTAGCGGTGAGCCATTCTTGCCACATCAGCAGATTTGGTGAGTGGATTTTGCACATACTGCAATGGCCTCTCTATACCCACTACCTATCAAATAAAATCTGGTGATCCTCAAGCGAGCCAATAAATGAGATGAGCCTCGTGAGTTAAAAATAAATATGGCAATGTCTAAGGGAGGTCGTTGGAGGGCTTCAAAAGCTTTGACATCTTCACATTTGATGAGTCAACGGCATCAGGCGAGGCCGTTGGAGATGCTCTAATACTAGCAAATTAATCCAGTGGCAGACCTCTGATCTCAAATGCCAGTAGCACGTGATGGATCGAGATGAAGAGCAGAGCCATTGAAAGGGGGTTGCGTTGAAGTAGATCAACCTAGACCATGTTGAATCATATCTAATCAACACAGAGATAGCAGATCCGATCGCAGCAAATCTCCACACGAGTGTCTGAGAGTCCGGGACTGCAAGTGTTGAGCTATGGACAAATACTGGCAGGGGCCCTTCCTGAGAGCCAGGTGAAAACGTCGAAGACGCCCTGGTCTGAAGAAACCCCCTCCTTCAAATGGATGTGAAGAATGCCTTTGGAGTTTGGGGGGTTATTTCTGTAATTTTTCTAAAATCGTGTAACCCTATGTATGTAAAGGGCGGCTCGGGGTCTAGCTAAGTAAAGAGAGATTTCGGTGAATTTCTGAGAGGAGAAACCCTAAGGCGAACATGGTTTCTTGTTGAGGGAGTGATTGCTTGTAACTTTTGTTGATCCTCAGCTTCATAGTGGATTTTGATCGTCATCGCCTGTTATTTTCCCGAATTGAGTTTTCCACGTAAATCGTGGTCTTGTGCTTGTAGTGTGTTTTTCTTTCTCTTACCTTTACTTTCTTTTATTCGTGAATTTGTGATTGTTATGTGTTTGCAATTCGCCCAATTTGTGTTAGTACTCTGCTTCCGCGACACAACAAGGAGCAGTGCTCTCCCTTGTGTAGCTCTGCTGATAGCTGTTCCTTGCTCAAATCTGATGGAATCGGTGCTCAGTTCTTCAGATCGGTGGAGATGAACAAATATGATGGAACCTAATACATGTTGGAGGATTAGTCCCACCTCGGTAAAGTAGAGGGCGGATACGATCCTTATATGTATGATGGGACCTCATCTCAATACATGGGTTTTGGGAGAGGAAATCTCATATGGTATCAGAGCCTAACCATATCACTCATCTGCTGGGTGCGATCCCCACACCTTCCTCCACCCTTCCACTATAACTCCACCACAGCCTCCCTTCCCCATCACCAACACATAGCCTCCCTTCCCCATCTATCCCTATAACCGGACCCACTGCTCTTCCATCACTTATTGAATTGCTTCCCCTCCCACTCCACCACTTCCCATCAATCCTTTCTCAACATCATTGGTCTTACCTATCCTTCCCACCCACAATACTCAACACATGCTCACCCGCTCCAAAATGGACATCTTGAAACCCAAAGCTACTCCGTCACCAAACACCCCCTTTCCGAGAATGACGTTGTCGAAACACCATGTTTCTCTCATACCAATATGGATCCCCTATAGAGAAAAGCCATGGCTGATGAGATTAATGCTCTGATTACTAATGGGACTTGGAGTTTAGTACCTTCAATAGTTCATATGACTGTGGTTGGCTGCAATTGAGTCTTCCAAGTAAAAAGAAAATCGGATGGGTCATTAATCAACAAGAAGGGATCAACTATGAAGAAATCTTCAGTCCGGTAATCCAACCTAGCACCTTGCGGTCCATCCTTATAATTATCATCTCCAATGGATGGTCACTTCACCAACTTGATGTCCAAAATGCATTTCTACATTGTGTCCTTGATGAAGAGGTCTACATGAAGCAACTTCCTGGATTCATTGACACTCGCCTTTCTATTCATGTGTGTCAATTCCACAAGTCCCCTTATGGTCTCAAACAAGCACCACGTGCATGGGATCATCGCCTCAGCACCTTTCTTCATGATGTTGCCTTTGTGGTATCAAAAACCGACACCTCCCTCTTCATCAAGCGCACATCCCAGTCTCTTATATCCGTACTTGTCTATGTTGATGATATATTCATTACTGAAACTCACATAGATTGCATCTAAGAGCTTATTTATCAGGCCTGGGCGCCTTGAATTATTTTTTCGGTACAGAAGCACATCGCTCCTCCAAAGGCTTTTTCTCTCAGAACAAAAGTACATTGTCGAGATCTTGAAGAAAGCTAAAATGGATGGTGCAAAACCTTCCACTACTCCTATCACTAGTACTAAGACACTCTCCAAGTTTAAAGGATCTGCCTTCCGTGATCCCACTTTATATATAAGTGTGGTTGGCTCCCTTCAGTACCTCACTCTGACATGTCCTGACCATGCCTACGTAGTCAACAAGGTCTGTCGGTTCATTCTTCGCTACCTCAAGCATACCATCTTATATGGCCTTTAGCTTAGAGCATCACCCTCTACTCACTTCATTGCCTTTTATGACTCTGATTGGGCTAGGTGTCCTAATAATCGCCGCTCTACTTTACATCACCCTTGGACTGAATCATATTTCTTGGAGTGCTAGAAACAGAAGATTGTTTCTCGTTCCAGTATAGAGGCCGAATACAGAGGATTAGCCATCGCTACAACTGAACTTATTTGGATCCAATCTATACTCCATGAGTTTGGCGTTTCATCTGCATCACCCCCTACCTTATGGTGTGATAATCTAGGGACCACCTTCCTCACTACTAATCCCATCTTTCATTCCCGCTGTTGACAAATAGTCCCACATCGGTGAGAGAGGCACCTATCACCCGCTTAATATACCCCCTGTAGACCTCCCCTTACAACCTGGGTTTTCAGGTGTGAGGGTACCTAATGTGGTATCAGAGCTAGCATGTCTCCTACTCCTGCTCCCGCTCCGGGTGCTCCGCACCGATCGTGCCTTGCCACGCGTGCTCCGCGTGGGAGGATCCTTGCCACGCGTGCTCTGCGTGAGGGGGAGTGTTGACAAATAGTCCCACATCGGTGAGAGAGGCACCCATCACCCGCTTAATATATCCCTTGTGGACCTCCCCTTACAACCCGGGTTATGAGGTGTGAGGGTATCTAACACCCGCATTAAGCATATCGAAATCGATTATCACTTTGTGCGTGAAAAGGTTGTTAAAAAGGGACTTGATATACGGTTCATCTCCTCTAAGGATCAAGTTGCAGATGTCTTCACAAAGGGCATAAGTGCTATACGCTTTAATTTGGTTTTTTTCACAACAGTTCAATGCAACTGTTTATTTCTCAAAAGGCATTCTAAACTACATGAACTTAGATGTAAAGGGGATCAAGTTAGTTTGTTTTGCTTGTTGATTGTTTCTCGCACATGTGTACGCGGGGCTCTAGCTGGGTTCGGCAAGGGTTATACTGTGGAGGTGGTGTTTGACACTCCAAATGCAATAAGAAAAATTGGCGATGATATTGTTTCAATCGATGGGATAATCGGAAGTAAACACAACAGCAACAACAATGAATTTGAGGATATGGTGGCCTATGTGCTTACCATCGAGTGAGATGATCCGTCTACATTTCAAGTAGTAGTTGTTAACGGATAGTCCCACATCGGTGAGGGAGGCACCGAGTTCCACATCGGTAAAGGGGCCACCTTACATCCGCTTTATATACCCTATATGGACCTCCCCTTACAACCCGGGTTTTGGAGCGTGAGGGTGTCTAACAGTAGTAAACGGTAGTCATTGTAAGGAGTGGAAGACCGCAATGAGTGGGGTGATGGTTTCTCTTCATAAGAACCATATTTACAAATTGGTCAAGTTGCCAAAGGAGGAAGCGAGGTATAGGGCGCATAAGGCTAAATGCGAAGAATGAAAGTTCTTTAGTGTAACGAATCCCATGCCCCCTCAAAACGGTGATGAGAGGGAGGGGGCAACAGTATATAAAGACATGAAACTCCCACTCCTTTACCGATGTGGGACTATTCTCAACATTAAGAATTCAACAGTGCTAGATATAAGACAGCGATAGTAGCCAAGGGTTACACGAAAAAAGAAGGTGCTTACTAAAATGAAGTGTTTTCAGTAGTGGTGGAAGTTTGATCACAAGTGAGACTGGTTCGATGTCAAGACCACATTCTTCTGAGGTGATTTGGAGGAGATTTTCATGAGTTACTGCTAGTTTAGAAGTCATCGAAATATCGGGAAAATTAATGTTGATAAAGGCGAGAAAAATCAGTGTAACACCTCAGCTAGATTTTCTACAAAAATAACTGGGGGGATACAGAGAAGGAGAAAAGCCTGCAAAAGATTACGGAATGTTGCCCATCTTTCAGTTCAAAGTCCTCGCTATCGGAGTCATCGAACTTGTTCTTCGGAATTCTAAAGGCAACACCTTTCACCTTCTTGGATTGGGGAAATATGGACTCATGGGTTCAGAGATTTCCTACATGTTCATCAGGGATCAACAGATATATAACTGTGTACTCTTCAATGGCTGTCACCTTCAGACGAAGAGTTCGGGGAGGGGTCTCAGGATTAACTTTCAGGCTGTTAATGTACATATAGATGGGTCGGGTTTACTGTACAGTCAGGTCGGATTGTATAGATATACATGTACATATATTGGGCTTGAGTCCCTCAATGGAATGCATTCTATTCCTCTCCAAACCCTAGCCGTCATCTCCTAACATCGTATCAGAGCTCTAGGGTTTCTCGCGCGACGGAAGCACCTCCGGCAGCACCTCTGGCCTCTCCTCCACCCCGGCAGCCCCCTCCGCCCCCCTCCGGCCTCTTCCTCTGCTCCGGCACCCCACCCGACACCTCCCAGCCCCCCCCCCCCCCCTTTCCTCTGCCCCGACTGCCCACCCGGCACCACCCGCAGCCCCCTCCGCACCACCCGACACCACCCGCAGCCCCCTCCGCCCCCCTCCGCACCACCCGACACCACCCGCAGCCCCCTCCGCACCACCCGGCAGCCCCCTCTGCCCCGACAGCCCAACCGCACCCTCTACAGCACACCCCGCCCCCTTCCTCTGTCCTGACAGCCCCCTCCGGCCTCTCCCTCTGCTCCGGCACCCCACCCGACACCTCCCAGCCCCTCCCGCCCCCCCTTCCACTGCCCCGACACCCCACCCGACCCTCTCACCCCTTCCCTCAGTACCCCCGGCCCTCTGTTGAGCCTTCTCCATGGCTTCTCCTGCCGTACCGTCCGTCGTTGCGATCTCTCCACCACTAAAGGCGGTCGCCTTTCAGTTGTCATCGGCCAGCGACTGGCCTGATTGGTCCCTCACCGTCGAGGCCGCGCTCTCCAGTCGTGATCTGTGGGGTCACATCATCGGCGAGGATCCTCCTCCCACTGACTACTCCGGTTCCTCCTCTGTCACCAGCAGTGCAGCGTCTTCTGCTGCGACTGCTACCACGGCCACCACCATTGCTGCTCTTACGTGGCGCCGCCACGATCAAGCCATCCGGGCGTACCTTCTGGACTCTGTTGCTCGTCCGCTCCTTGCTCTCATCGGCCGCCTTCCGACAGCGCGCGCGATGTGGGAGTATCTCCGGGACCGTTTTCTCCCGCGCGGAGGCGCACGCCGGCATCAACTCATCTGTGACTCGCAGTCTGCCCGTCAAGGGGAGCGCACTATTCAGGACTTCTTCAGTCAGATGAGTGCCTACTGGCATGAGCTGGACTCACTGATCCCGGAGCGGTGTGCCTGCTCCCGCTCCCGGGATTTCCAGCGTTACCTCGATGAGGGCCACCTACACCAGTTCCTGGCAGCGCTTCGGCCGGACTTTGCTCTCATAGCTGCCCAGCTCCTGCACCGTGAGCCACTCCCTCGGCTAGAGGATGCTCTACTCGCCTTGGTCGACGAGGAGACCCGCCTTCAGACTCAGGGCGCTCGTCCTCCTCCACTTGCTCCTAGCTCCGACACTGTCCTGGCAGTCGGGTTCTCCGATAAGGCTGTCTTCTGTCACTACTACAAGGAGCTCGGCCACATGAAGCGCGAATGCCCTACACGTCCTCCACGCAACCCCCGCTGAGGTCCGGATGAGAGAGCCCCATGCTGGGCTTCGACTTCCCGCGACGATCGACACGGCGGTCGAGGTGGACGGAGCCGTGGACGTGGTTCGTCTTCTTTCCGCCACTTTGGTGGTACAGCGGCTACTGTAGAGGCCTCGACGCTCCCCACTGCTACTACAGCACCTTCTCAGCCTGAGCCGGACCATCTTCAGCGCCTCGAGGAGCTCCTTCTTTGCCACCTAGCCTCCACCGGCTCCGCGACTGCACACGGCTTGTCTGCCAACTCTAGTACTACTGCTCCATGGATCTTCGATTCGGGTGCCTCCTGTCACCGTACCTTTGACTCTACTGTCCTCACGGACTGTTCTCCCACTACCACCCACCAGGAGGTTCGCACTGCGGATGGGACTCTCGTCCCTATTCCGCAATGTGGCTCCATCACTACCACCTCTGACCCTTCTGGTCGCCTGACCCTACCCCATGTCCATCATGCCCCCCGTCTTAATATTAATCTGATCTCTATCAGTTCTCTTTGCGACTCTGGCCTGACAGTCACCTTCACCCCTTCTGTTTGTGTTGTGCAGGATTCGCGGACGGGTCAGAGGATTAGGCTGGGCTGTAGGGCAGAAGGACTTTACCAGTTGGACCATCTACATGTGTCTTCCGTTGCGTCTGTCATGTCTGTCACCTCTGATGCCGACCTGTGGCACAGAAGGTTAGGTCATATATCGAGTGATCGACTCAAAAGCGTATTCCGTTCGGGCGTTTTGGGTCGAGCGTCTTTCTCCCCCCTCTCTGTTTGTACGGGTTGTAGACTGACAAAGCATCTAGCTCTTCCATTTTCTGCTAGTGCTTCCAAGTCTGATGCTTTATTTGATTTAGTCCATTCGGACATTTGGGGTCCTGCTCCTGTTGCATCTCTATCGAGTTACCTGTATTATGTGTGCTTTATCGATGACTATTCTAGGTGCACCTGGGTTTATCTTATGCGTCATCGATCTGAAGTACCTCATATCTTTAGGAGATTCACCACTATGATACACACTCAGTTTGGTCGGCGCATCAAGACCTTTTGGTCTGATTGTGCCAAGGAGTATCTCTCCTCTGAGATGCGTGAGATTCTTCAGTCTCACGGCACTCTTCACCAGTAGTCCTGTCCTCACACCCATGAGCAGAACGGCGTTGCCGAACGCAAGCATCGTCATGTCCTTGAGACTGCACGAGCCTTGCTTCTCTCTGCGTCTGTCCCTCACTCCTACTGGGTTGAAGCTGTCATGACGGCTGTCCACCTCATCAATATCACTCCGTCGTCTGCTCTGTCCGGTGCCACCCCATACGAGCGCCTTCACTCCAGCCCACCTGACTACTCTCTTCTTCGCACGTTTGGCTGCACGTGTTTCGTTCTTCTTCCTCCCCATGAGCGCACCAAACTCTCTGCGAGGTCTGTTAGGTGCGTTCACTTGGGGCTCAGTCGGGAGCACAAGGGGTATCGCTGCTACGATCCCTTGGCTTGTCGGATCCGTGTCTCCCGTCACGTCTCCTTTGTCGAGGATGTCTCGTACTTTTCACCTAAGTCTCGAGATCTTTCCTTGCCTCCTGCGTCATCCTCCTCACCTTCCTCACATCTCCACATCCCTGTTCTACCCCCGATTTATGTTGCCCCATCCACGCCTACTCCACCTCCATCTTCCCCGCCACCTCCACCATCACCACCACCTCCTCCGTCTCCCTCGCCACCTCCACCACCACCTATTACTCGTATCTATGTTCGTCGGTCTGCAGCTCCTCCTCCAGAGTCGGTTCACACTGGTACTCCCTCGCCTGATGCTGCTGCCCCCTCCTCCCCGGTCGTGGATCCTGCTCCTGTTCGGCGCTACCCAGCGCGCGAACATCACCCTCCTGACAGGTTTGGCTACTCTGCTTTTCCCTCTGACTCTCCTGACTCTTCTGGCTACTTTGCTAGTGTCTCCTATTCACCATCCTTTCAGGCTTTTCTTACTGCTATACACACTCATCGGGAGCCCCAATCGTACCGTAAGGCAGCGTTACATCCAGAGTGGCAGCATGCCATGTCAGTTGAGCTTGAGGCTTTTCAGCGGACCCAGACATGGGAGTTGGTGCCTTGTCCCTCCGGGGTGGTGCCTGTTAGCTGCAAGTGGATATTCAAGGTCAAGACTCGACCTGACGGATCCATTGAGCGGCACAAGGCTCGCCTCGTTGCTCGTGGCTTCTCCCAGGAGTATGGGATTGACTACGAGGAGACGTTTGCTTCAGTTGCTCGGATGACTACTGTGCGCACCCTCTTAGCTGTGGCAGCTGCTCGAGGGTGGCCTCTCCATCAGATGGATGTCACCAATGCGTTTCTCCACGGTGATCTCTCCGAGGAAGTCTACATGGCTCCTCCTCCGGGCATTTCAGTTCCTCCAGGGCACGTGTGTCGGTTGCGCCGAGCTATCTATGGATTCAAGCAGGCCCCTCGTGCCTTGTTTGAGCGATTTCGCAGTGCAGTTCTGGCGGCCGGGTTTGTTGAGCGTCACTCCGACTATGCCTTATTCACTCGCTCCTCCAGTCAGGGCATTGCAGTTCTTCTCCTCTATGTGGATGATATGATCATCACTGGGGATGATAATGCCACCATCACCTCTCTCCAACGGCACCTCCAGAGTCAGTTTGAGATGAAAGATCTGGGCTCTCTTCGCTACTTTTTGGGCCTTGAGATTGCCCGGTCAGCTCGTGGTCTGTTGGTCTCCCAGCAGAAGTACATCTCCGACATCCTTGTTGATGCTGCTCTTACTGACACACGCACTGCTGATACACCCATGGAGCTCAATTTGAAGCTTCTCGCTACAGATGGTGAGCCGCTCCAGGATGTCTCCCGCTACCAGAGGCTGGTTGGGATGCTCGTCTATCTCACCATGACCCGGCCAGACATTGCCCATGTTGATGGCATTGTCAGTCTGTTTGTTTAGGCTCCACGGTCAATACACTATGCAGCTGTTCTTCGGATTATCCGCTACCTCCGGGGCACCATCACCCGTTCACTACTGTTTCCCTCCACCTCTCCGTTGGTGCTGCGTGCCTACTCCGATGCAGATTGGGCAGAAGATGCAGCCACTCGTCGATCTACTACAGGATACTGTGTGTTTCTGGGTGATTCACTGATTTCGTGGCGCAGCAAGAAACAGGAGTCTGTTGCTCGCTCCAGCACCGAAGCCGAATACAGGGCTATGGCTTCCACCACCGCCGAGATTGTCTGGCTTCGCCGTCTTCTGTTCGACTTGGGAGTGGTGATATCCGGGCCCACCCCTCTCTTCTGTGACAACCGGAGCGCTATTCAGATTGCAAGCAACCCGGTCTTCCATGAGCGAACAAAACATATTGAAGTTGATTGTCATTATGTTCGCCAGGCGTTTCTCGACCACACCATCTCCTTGCCTTTCATTTCCTCATCAGAGCAGACTGCTGATTTTCTGACGAAGCCCCTGACGATTGCTCGCTTCCGGCATTTTCTAGGCAAACTCTCGGTTCATGATCCACCGTGAGTTTGAGGGGGAGTGTTAATATACATATAGATGGGTCGGGTTTACTGTACAGTCGGGTCGGATTGTATAGATATACATGTACATATATTGGGCTTGAGTCCCTCAATGGAATGCATTCTATTCCTCTCCAAACCCTAGCCGTCATCTCCTAACACAGGCAAAGGTCCTTATTTTCGTCAGCCAATTTCGCTTTAGACTAGGTCAAAGCCTTAAGGGTGGCTCGAGTCTTAGCAAACTGACTCAGGAGGTCAGCGCCAGATGGGACAGCATGAAGTCTTTCGAGGAGGAGCAATTTCAAGCATTTTAACTGCAGAGGCATGAGCATCCTCCTTGGAGAGATCGGTCGTCGCAGCGTCACGTGCGGAGTCTTAAGTGTCTTGTTCCTGGCTAGGAGGATTGGAGAATTCCCATGCGATGTCAACGATTGCCTTAACTGGAGAAGTTATAGGAGACTTCTCCTTGGAGAGAATCCCATCTTTCTCTGCGTAAGAACCTGTCTTCAGCTATGGGGTCACTATTATAGCCCACAGTCGGTAATCAAGACAGGAGATCCATGGTGTTAGATACCCTCACACCTTAAAACCCGGGTCATAAGGAGAGGTCCACATAGGGTATATAAAGCGGGTTATGGGTGTCTCCCTCACCGATGTGGGATTATTCGTCAACACACCCTCTTACATGGAGCACACGTGGCAAGGATCCTCCCACACGGAGCACGCGTGGCAAGGCACAATCGGTGGGGAGCACCCAGAGCAGGAGCAGGAGCGGGAGCAGGAGCAGGAGCAGGGCCAGCTCTGATACCTTGTTAGATACCCTCATGCCCTAAAACTCGGGTCGTAAGGAGAGGTCCACATAGGGTATATAAAGCGGGTGATGGGTACCACCCTCACCAACGTGGGACTATTCGTCAACACATGGAATGCATTACACACTTTATAACCCTCCCTCTAAGAATATAAGAACTGTGTGGTCATGGATTCCTTTGAAAAGGTTCAATAAGAATATAGTTATAAACTAGTATGAACCCGGGTGATGCCCGAGCTCCATTCAGTCATCCGATATATAATTAACTGACCATGATCCGCACCTCGAATGGAATCAACACATGCGTAGTATAAAGGACTTGACGTGGCACGACCTTGGTTCCCACGTGGCGAGACCAAGGCTCCCGAGCTTCGTTTTAGAATTACAGTATACATTGATTGGTGCCACATTCAAGTGGTATCCCATGACACCTTATATGAAGATCATGTGTTATTGAAATACAGGCACATGATTAAATGAAATTAGAATGAAGAGGATCTCTAGAAACAAGGGTATTATAGTAATTGAACCAAGAACAAAACACAAAACCTAATATTAGTGGAAAGTATTTAAACTAAGGCAATGATAAGAAAAAATATATCAAAGACACCCCTGAAGCACTAATTTTGACACGTTAAATATAAAGTACAAAAATGGTGAATATCATATGCCTATAATAATAAAGAAAAAAAATAGAGAATATATAATGTATGACATTCCTTGTTAAAGACTAGCATGGTAGTAATGATACTACAAAGGAGCATTTTTTATAAACTTTATGGGAAAAAAAATCTCAAAGCAGCAAAATGAAAATTGTAAAGAAGGATTTCAATTTTCTTCCATTAGGGATGAACCGTTGATGTGCAGAAATGTCACAGAACTCCCAGAGATCAACCCAAGAAAGAGAAAATATAAAGGATTCCTTACTTGTTATCGCTGCACCCACTCCTGAGATTTTCTTGATGTCCCATTATTTCCGGGTTTAGATCCATATGACCTGCTGCCCATTTGCCACCTGGCAAAAGACGAAATCATCTACAAAGAGACAGGGTTAAAAAAAACGTAATTAAAGCATAAACTTCTCTTAACAAGATCATAAAGGCCCCTGTACTCTGATTTTGGGATGTTGAGAACCAACCTCAATCCACTATTAGCACCAATTAGTTAAAAAGTTTTCAGATAGGTGCCTTGAGTACATAGAGAGATGACATAGACCTCATCCAGCAGGAACATAAATTCTCTCTTCAGAAATAATGCAAGTACAGCCATCGTATATACTTCTTTCCAGAACCAAAACAGAGTTTTAACAATGTCAAGAAAGCGCCACCTTGCTGAACCTTCTAACATGCTGATGCTTGACTTGGTTGTAGGCTCTTGTAAGAAAAATGGAGGTATAGTATACTAGAAACTCACAAAAAGGGTACATTCGTATTTCCACAAACGTCTCAGAAGCAGGGATTAGCTGCGTGGAGATCTAGTCCTAATTGGCCAATTGATTGTTTTCGTTTGAAGATGGCCCCGTTCTTCCTTCGGGCTAGAATGTTCGCTTAGCCTCTTCATGTGCAGTGGTGCGGTTGATGGATTCAAGGTGCCAGTTCCGTTGACTGCTGTTTCCTGCATCGAACTTTGATATTTGTAAAACCCTGTTGTGGTAGTTATACAGTGTTCTTCTGTGTCCGATACTGATATATGTAATCCCCGCAGCTTCAATCTGCCCGTATAGATGAGCCTGCAGATTGAAATGCAAGTGTGAGAAGAAAACTGTCTGTACTATGTTAGCAGTAGGTATATTATGCATTATATCGTAACCATAACCATCAAACAAGGTTCGAAATCTCCATTTCGGTGGAAATTTCGACCTTCTGGATATGGAAATATTTCGTGGAAATATTTTGACAGTGTGGAAATATTGCATTTTTACAGAAATGGTGGAAATATTGCTTTTTCGAATGAATTTTTTAATGAAACTCTAGATAGTCATAAATCAAGCATAGATACACACTTTGGAACACTCAAATAATATTTCTACCCTGTTTAGGGGGGTAGAGCTTCACATATCATGTATTCTATGCAGGCGCTGCTGATTTTTATGCACGTTGTACAGATGCATCTCACTCGGGGGTTTAAAGATATGATATCCAAAGTCCAAACAACGCAAAATGATATTTGATAATGTTGATTAACTTACATGAACACTTATAACTAAGCTGGAATAATATATATACATTATTTTCATCACGAAGAAGTAAAAATAATCATTCATCATCACTTGTCCATGTAATGACATCATCATCAGCATTTTCTTCTTCACTCGTAGTCCATATAGGTACATCATCATCATCCCTTGCCGGACCAACTCCACTACCGCTTGCACTGGCATCATGAGCAAACTGTGTCGGCATCCATCCTCTCTCAGCTCGCTCCCGCTGAGAGTGTCTCGAATCTAAGACCGCCTGTCGAAACTGAGCCTTCTCCTCTTCTGTCTCAATATCTAGCGGGTATTCGATATCATCATCTGAACGACTCCTTGTTGATAGAGTGTTGGTATGTCGGGAGTCTCGGGACTTCTCGATCCGTCCCTTCTTGGGTTGCCTAGGGGTTCGAAGCTGAACTCCTTTGTCTCCGTTTCTCAATAGATTGCGCATGAATACTCTGACTTCAAGCGGAGCCTTCAAACACTCTGCTACATCGGGGAAGCAGCCGGCGAGGTGCTGTTTCAATCGTGTAACACCTCCACTTCCGATCTGTTTGGCACAATATGCACACTGTGACTTCTGTTTCTTTGTGTCCAAGGGAAAGCCGTGCTGCCACCCTATGTCTTTTAACCCAGAATCTCTATGCGGAGGAGGTTGGGAGGCCATCTGTAAATGATAATAATTAATAAGTATTATTAAACTAAAAAAGAAGTCTAAACTGATGAACGAGTGAACGACTAGCCAGCTCATAAGAATAGTTGGTTGAAAATACAGACTATATATCCAAAACCCAAAAGTACATAAGAAATTAAGAATACATCATCAAAATTCTAATGAAACATCAAATCTATTGCCAAAATGATCGGCGGCCCGGCTCATAATCATTTCTTGGATTTCGCCTCTGGTAGATGGATGCAAGATAATCTGTACAATAGTGATGCCATGTCATATACTGTTGGTGCCACTGTATAAACTCTCTTACATATTGCTCATACTCTGGTCCTGACACCCCAACCAAATATCCAATCACCGGATACTGTGTATATAAAGCGATGGTGACCCCTCCATCTGTATGGGGATATACAACTGCACTTTCAGTTATCGGATGATCATATCCATATGGATACAGTTAATATCCCTGAGGCTGAGGCTAAGGCTGAGACTGAGGCTGAGAGCCATAAGAACTACCGCTCTGGTCAGGATATCCATATGGAGAGTAGAAAATCCCACCGGTGCCCAGTTGGCTATAAGGTTGACTATACGGGTCACTAGTCTGCCCCTGACCATAATTGTATCCACCGTATCCGCCACTGCTCGTGCTCATCTCATCAAACTGAAACGATAATGAGTCAACCTCTTAGCTCCAATGAGTAGATGTGGAGCTATCTCTATCAGTCTGTCTCGGAGCACCTCGTCTACGCTCATAATGTCTTGCCCTCTTCTGTCGTGGATCAGCATGATCACGATCCTGAGTAGCATATTCAAACTGATTTTCTCCAGTAAATCGGCTTAACGGTCTCTGTGATCCCGAAGCACCACTACCACCACCGCCCCCACCGCCACCGCCACCGCCACCGCCACCACTGCCCCCACCGCCACCACCACCGCCAGAAACATCATCACTACCACTATGACTATCATCGTCATCCTCATCGGTGCTACTGCTACGAGCCTGCGTCTCTAGGTCTGCAATATCTATACCCATCTGTGAGGCGATGTATAGGCTCGGTCTACCTGAGCGGGTGTCCATAGCTGGAGATCCCAACTCCTTAACCCACTCATATAGTGGGTCCTCCTCTGCGTCTCCAGAAAAAATATCGCTAAGATCGATAGGTCCCATGTCTCTGTCCTCTCCTTCTTTCAAATTTCTTATCATCATTCATAAATTATAGTGCACGCGTACAAGTTTCTCCAACCTCTCATGCCCCAGCCTGTTCCTTCTTTTAGTGTGGATCAACCCAAACGTGCTCCAATTACGTTCACAACCGGATGATGAAGCAGTTTGTGAAAGGACTCGGACGGCAACTTTACGTAGATTTGGGGCCGAAGTGGCATAAGTTACCTACCATTCAACTACATTAATAAAAAAAAATATCACTAAGTAAACCTTAACAAATAAAATAAGTTTTTATGATTTTTATTCATGATTTAAGTGTTTGACCTGGTTGTGTTAACTGCCTCCCACTTATTGCAGCCGGTGTCGCGAAGCTACCCATCGCATCCCTAAAGATCTTCAACTACAAGATTGAGGGAATTAAAGTTTTAATGAGTACTCAATTAAAAGCTTCATCTTATAGAAATTAAAATGTGTAATATATTTACAAGATTACCTTACTAAGACAGATCGCTTGTTCATTTGGATCTGATACTAACTTCGCAACTACATCTTGAATCCCTTGAATCAGGTCATCTCGAATTCCAAGATCGAGATTATAGTGATACATCGGATTCAAATAAAATACTACAAAAAAGATTAGATAATCATCACAGTTATAATGATTAGCTCTAATTATACCACGTTAAGGATAGATTCTTACCAGCCTTATGTAAGGGATGTTGTAGCTGTGTTGTCCACCTTTTCTCAATGATCTTTAATATTCAATCATGAGAACGATTGGTTTTCAATTGATCTTTCATCAGATCAATAGCACGATGCATATATCCCATGGTGGGCTTCTTATCTCCATCCACCATCCGCAATACTTTCACAATAGGGTCGAGAATATCGACAACTTCACGGACTTTAATCCAAAATGCAGATTGCCCAACCAAGTCCTCAATATTTACACCAGCATGTCGCCCCTGATATTGCAGCCACTCTGGAGAAGTAAACATTTCCCTAAGACTATCTTTCTTATCAAGCAAACTCTGTAGGGCTACATAGTTGCTTGCAAATCTAGTGAGACCCGGTCTCACTATATCCCCCCCACACTTCTCCCTCATCATAGCAAGCACATAACTATGATTATAGATGAAGTTTGTTATTGTTCTCGCCATCTGCACCAGATTCTTTACTTTACTCTTCTTTTCAATATCCTTAAGCATCAAATCTATACAGTGAGCAGCACAGGGGGTCCAGAACAAGTTATAGCCACTTGTTTCCATGAGCTTTTTTCCAGCTTTCAGATATGCACTGCCATTATCAGTGGCAATCTGCACCACATATATATTCTTTTCCTACCATATCTACAACTTCTTTCATCAATTCATACAAATATTGATGATCCTTTATATGTGCAGACGCGTCAACTGATTTAAGAAAAATCGTTTTTCCGTCACTTCATGCCATAAAATTGATTAGTGACATGCGCGTGGGACCTGTCCAACCATCACACATGATAGTAACACCATATTGTGGCCATTTCTTTTTTAAGTCCCCCATGTATTCTCGGAGATCGTCATCCTCCTTATCAAGAAGTGGGTTCATCAACTCATATGCACTTGGACCTTTTACTCCTGGTCCACACCTACTAGCCTCATCAAGCATTGTCTGGTAAAAGGGATTATTAGCCACTGCATTTAGGTGGCAAACCCCCGTAGTGTACAAATCTAGCAATGAACTTGTGCAATCTAGCCTTAATCCCCTTCTTATTTACTACTTGTGGAATTGTTGGTTGACTCGTGTCCTGCCCTCTGCAAGCATATGGATCAAAACTTGACCGTGAAGACTTGCTTTGCCTCATAGACATTGAGCGTCATAAGCTACCAATACCCTTCCCCCCATGGCTAGTATCTCGAGTACCTGAACTACCTCCCGTCTCACGTACAGAATGACCAAAATCAGGTCTCGTACGCTCTATCCTTTCTTTCTGATCCCGTTCCCACTGTTCGGCACGGGACATATGACTTGCCTCTCTAAAGGCTGGATCATCATCGTCAAAGTTCTCTTCAATACGGATAGGGGCAGCCAAAGTCTCTCTGAATTGCTCCTCAGCCCTCCGCTTATCCAATGTCTTATCCTTACTTGTTCTGAGCACATCACTCATTAAATCTCTAACCTCTTTTGGATATTTTGTACACTTCTCTACATTTGGAAAACCTCCAGCTAAGTGTTGTTTCAGTCTTGATACCCCGCCATCCTTTAAAATCTTTTGGCAATAATTGCACTGTGACTTGGATTTATCACCAGATATTGCAACACCGTGTTCTCATCCAATATCTTTCTTTCTCATTTTACTGTAAGTCTGTAAAAACGACATTAATTTTCAAGTTAATTTATTTGTTATTTTAATAGTTAATACCTCTAATCAAAATCTCTAGATTATGGGGACTACAGACTAGACACACATACAGAAGTGTATGTGCCGAGCTTTCCCTACTAGAGTCTTGAAAAGATTTTTTTAGATAATTACGGAGATTCTATGAGTGTATGTGTAATAAGGTATCAAGATAGATTAAACTTCAGATATCCAATTGAATATTCTAAGGTGTGACAGCCATATCAGCTCCAGATCGGTGGAGGAGCACTAGGCTCTCTTAAATTTCCAAGCTTTCTTAGACAAGCTTTTCTTAGACACCGTCAATCAATAGAATATTCAGTGAAAAACTTACAGTCGCTTCTATCGAGAAACTTAAGTGCAACTGTGCAAGATATGTTCTAAACTTCTAATTTCTAAAAGAAGTCGTTTCTATGATTCTATCATGATAGTATTTCTTTGACTTATATATTAATAATTATTTTAAGATTTTATCAAATATTTATGATATTTTGGCAATATAATTTACCAATGGAAGTTCATTTTAAAAGTGTTTATCTATAAAGTAAATAAATAAGACATATCTTTGTTATAAGATTTCTTGCAAGTTGAGACTCAAGTTTTAACTTTGCACTCTCCTGTCAAGCTGTCACAGCCCTTTACACTTTTGCACAGCCAAAACAAAAGAGAGAAAGAAAGTTGAGTGAGACGCGACATGCGAGAAAGAAGTGGCACATACTACATTTCCTATAATAGATCCTAGATAATTCCAATTATGCATGTACATATCAGAATATGTAGTGCATACTGCATAGTCAAGAAATTGGGTTTTGAAGCTCAACTTCGGCCAAAAATGACATAAATATTTATACTTGGAAAATATAGTCAAGAAATACATGCAAGCATTTTAACATGCAAACATATTTATACTTGGAAAACATAGTCAAAAAATACATGCAAACATTTTAACATAGTCAAGATTCAAGAAATACATGCAAGCATATTTATACTTGGAATATTTATTGTTCCATACTTCCATTATACCATCGAGATGAATACATGCAAGCATTTTAACTGATGATATATCTATTAAAAAGAAACAACTTTAAAATGATCCACACAAAGCGACCCCTTAATTAACCCATGGTCATTGGTTCGGAACATATAACTCGGATTCACTATTAGAGTATTAGGTATGTTAAGATTAATGGATAAAAAAAAAGAATAGATTAATAGCATTAAAAGATTCAGAACTGAAATTGGATCAAAAGGCTATTATGGAAAAAACACATTTGGAAAAATCATACTTTAAAAGCATAAACAATGGCAGCAAAAACTTTTGGCATAAACAATGGCAGCAAAAATCATACTTTAAAAGCATAAACAATGGCATAAACATTTGAAAAAAAACATTTGGACAAATACTTTAAAAGCATAAACAATGGCAGTAAAAATGCATTTCATAATAATAGAAAGAATGTATTTCGGACCTTCGGCTCGGTGTGAAACTGTGAAGAGACTCGAGAGAGTTAAGAGACGAGAGAGTAAGTGAGCCGGCTGTGAATCCTGTGATTGTGTGAGCAAAGAGGGAGAGGAGAGAGAGAGAGAGGGAACAAGTATTTCGGGTGAGGCTGTGATTCTGTGAAAGGACCAAAGGGTTTAGCCTTGGGGGAGCAAGTTTCGGCTGTGAAAGGACCAAAGGGGGAGCAAGTTTCGGCTGTGAAAGGGACAAATGCTTTGGTGAACCCTTTGGCTGTGAAAGGGGGAGCAAGTTTCGGCTGTGAAAGGCACCAAAGGGTTTGGGGTCTTTGGGCAGCCTTAAATAAACCAAAACCCAAAAATTTCGCACGAAAATTCCGCTCCGAAGTGACATTTGGCGGAAATTTCGGGCCAAATCCAGCCAAATGTCATAATCCCCGAAATTTCGCGTGAAAATTTCGCGAAAGCTGACAGCTGCGGTCGCTTTCGGTCGCCACGTGTAATGCATTTCGCGAAAACTGCACAGCGGGCGCCCGATTTCAAAAAATCGAGGTATTTCGGCGAAATCTCGTGCGAAATATCGCGAGATTTCGTCGAAATATTCGCACGTGGCCAGTCAAATCCAGCTGCCCCCACGTGAGGTGGGCCCCGCTGTCGGTAGAGATTTCGCATGATATTTCGCACGATATTTCGTGCGATATATCGTGATAAATCGTGACGAGCTGTCAACTCAAAACAGCCCCACGTGAGGCGGGCCCCGCTATCGGCCGAAATATCGTGCGAAATATCTCTGCCGACAGCGGGGCCCACCACACGTGGGGGCAGCTGGATTTGACTGGTCACGTGCGAATATTTCGACGAAATCTCGCGATATTTCGCACGAGATTTCGCCGAAATACCACGATTTTTTGAAATCGGGCGCCCGCTGTGCAGCTTTCGCGAAATGCATTACACGTGGCGACCGAAAGCGACTGCAGCTGTCAGCTTTCGCGAAATTTTCATGCGAAATTTCGGGGATTATGACATTTGGCTGGATTTGGCCCGAAATTTCCGCCAAATGTCACTTCGGAGCGGAATTTTCGTGCGAAATATTTGGGTTTTGGTTTATTTAAGGCTGCCCAAAGACCCCGAACCCTTTGGTGCCTTTCACAGCCGAAACTTGCTCCCCCTTTCACAGCCAAAGGGTTCACCAAAGCATTTGTCCCTTTCACAGCCGAAACTTGCTCCCCCTTTGGTGCCTTTCACAGCCGAAACTTGCTCCCCCAAGGCTAAACCCTTTGGTCCCTTTCACAGAATCACAGCCTCACCCGAAATACTTGCTCCCTCTCTCTCTCTCTCTCCTCTCCCTCTTTCCTCACACAATCACAGGATTCACAGCCGGCTCTCTTACCTCTCGTCTCTTAACTCTCTCGAGTCTCTTCACAGTTTCACACCAAGCCGAAGGTCCGAAATACATTCTTTCTATTATTATGAAATGTATTTTTACTGCCATTGTTTATGCTTTTAAAGTATTTGTCCAAATGTTTTTTTTCAAATGTTTATGCCATTGTTTATGCTTTTAAAGTATGATTTTTGCTGCCATTGTTTATGCCAAAAGTTTTTGCTGCCATTGTTTATGCCATTGTTTATGCTTTTAAAGTATGATTTTTCCAAATGTGTTTTTTCCATAATAGCCTTTTGATCCAATTTCAGTTCTGAATCTTTTAATGCTATTAATCTATTCTTTTTTTTTATCCATTAATCTTAACATACCTAATACTCTAATAGTGAATCCAAGTTATATGTTCCGAACCAATGACCATGGGTTAATTAAGGGGTAGCTTTGTGTGGATCATTTTAAAGTTGTTTCTTTTTAATAGATATATCATCAGTTAAAATCCTTGCATGTATTCATCTCGATGGTATAATGGAACTATGGAACAATAAATATTCCAAGTATAAATATGCTTGCATGTATTTCTTGAATCTTGACTATGTTAAAATGTTTGCATGTATTTTTTGACTATGTTTTCCAAGTATAAATATGTTTGCATGTTAAAATGCTTGCATGTATTTCTTGACTATATTTTCCAAGTATAAATATTTATGTCATTTTTGGCCGAAGTTGAGCTTCAAAACCCAATTTCTTGACTATGCAGTATGCACTACATATTCTGATATGTACATGCATAATTGGAATTATCTAGGATCTATTATAGGAAATGTAGTATGTGCCACTTCTCTCTCGCGTGTCGCGTCTCACTCAACTTTCTTTCTCTCTTTTGTTTTGGCTGTGCAAAAGTGTAAAGGGCTGTGACAGCTTGACAGGAGAGTGCAAAGTTAAAACTTGAGTCTCAACTTGCAAGAAATCTTATAACAAAGGTATGTCTTATTTATTTACTTTATAGATAAACACTTTTAAAATGAACTTCCATTGGTAAATTATATTGCCAAAATATCGTAAATATTTGATAAAATCTTAAAATAATTACTAATATATAAGTCAAAGAAATACTATCATGATAGAATCATAGAAACGACTTCTTTTAGAAATTAGAAGTTTAGAACATATCTTGCACAGTTGCACTTAGGTTTCTCGATAGAAGCGACTGTAAGTTTTCCACTGAATATTCTATTGATTGACGGTGTCTAAGAAAAGCTTGTCTAAGAAAGCTTGGAAATTTAAGAGAGCCTAGTGCTCCTCCACCGATCTGGAGCTGATCTGGCTGTCACGCCTTAGAATATTCAATTGGATATCTGAAGTTTAATCTATCTTGATACCTTATTACACATACACTCGTAGAATCTCCGTAATTATCTAAAAAAATCTTTTCAAGACTCTAGTAGGGAAAGCTCGGCACATACACTTCTGTATGTGTGTCTAGTCTGTAGTCCCCATAATCTAGAGATTTTGATTAGAGGTATTAACTATTAAAATAACAAATAATTTCACTTGAAAATTAATGTCGTTTTTACAGACTTACAGTAAAATGGGAAAGAAAGATATTGGATGGGAACACGGTGTTGCAATATCTGGTGATAAATCCAAGTCACAGTGCAATTATTGCCAAAAGATTTTAAAGGATAGCGGGGTATCAAGACTGAAACAACACTTAGCTGGAGGTTTTCCAAATGTAGAGAAGTGTACAATATGTCCAAAAGAGGTTAGAGATTTAATGAGTGATGTGCTCAGAACAAGTAAGGATAAGACATTGAATAAGCGGAGGGCTGAGGAGCAATTCAGAGAGACTTTGGCTGCCCCTATCCGTATTGAAGAGGAGAACTCTGACGATGATGATCCAGCCTTTAGAGAGGCAAGTCATATGTCCCGTGTCGAACAGTGGGAACGGGATCAGAGAGAAAGGATAGAGCGTACGAGACCTGATTTTGGTCATTCTGTACGTGAAACGGGAGGTAGTTCAGGTACTCGAGGTACTAGCCATGGGGGGAAGGGTATTGGTAGCTTATGGCGCTCAATGTCTATGAGGCAAAGCAAGTCTTCACGGTCAAGTTTTGATCCATATGCTTGCAGAGGGCAGGACACAAGTCAACCAACAATTCCACAAGTAGTAAATAAGGAGATTAAGGCTAGACTGCACAAGTTCATTGCTAGATTTGTACACTACGAGGGTTTGCCACCTAATGCAGTAGCTAATAATCCCTTTTACCAGACAATGCTTGATGAGGCTGGTAGGTGTGGACCAGGAGTGAAAGGTCCAAGTGCATATGAGTTGATGAACCCACTTCTTGATCAGGAGGATGACGATCTCCGAGAATACATGGGGGATTTAAAAAAGAATAGGCCACAATATGGTGTTACTATCATGTGTGATGGTTGGACAGGTCCCACGCGCATGTCACTAATCAATTTTATGGCATGCAGTGACGGAAAAACAATTTTTCTTAAATCAATTGACGCGTCTGCACATATAAAGGATCATCAATATTTGTATGAATTGATGAAAGAAGTTATAGATATGGTAGGAAAAGAGAATGTGGTGCAGATTGTCACTGATAATGGCAGTGCATATCTGAAAGCTGGAAAAAAGCTCATGGAAACAAGTGGCTATAACTTGTTCTGGACCCCCTGTGCTGCTCACTGTATAGATTTGATGCTTAAGGATATTGGAAAGAAGAGTAAAGTAAAGAATCTGGTGCAGATGGCGAGAACAATAACAAACTTCATCTATAATCATAGTTATGTGCTTGCTATGATGAGGGAGAAGTGTGGGGGGGATATTGTGAGACTGGGTCTCACTAGATTTGCAAGCAACTATGTAGCCCTACAGAGCTTGCTCGATAAGAAAGATAGTCTTAGGGCAATGTTTACTTCTCCAGAGTGGCTGCAATATCAGGGGCGACATGCTGATGTAAATATTGAGGACTTGGTTGGGCAGTCTGCATTTTGGATTAAAGTCCGTAAAGTTGTCAATATTCTCGACCCTATTGTGAAAGTATTGCGGATGGTAGATGGAGATAAGAAGCCCACCATGGGATATATGCATCGTGCTATTGATCTGATGAAAGATCAATTGAAAACCAATCGTTCTCATGATTGGATATTAAAGATCATTGAGAAAAGGTGGACAACACAGCTACAACATCCCTTACATAAGGCTGGTAAGAATCTATCCCTAACGTGGTATAATTAGAGCTTATCATTATAACTGTGATGATTATCTAATCTTTTTTGTAGCATTTTATTTGAATCCGATGTATCACTATAATCTCGATCTTGGAATTCGAGATGACCTGATTCAAGGGATTCAAGATGTAGTTGCGAAGTTAGTATCAGATCCAAATGAACAAGCGATCTGTCTTAGTGAGGTAATCTTGTAAATAGATTACACATTTTAATTTCTATAAGATGAAGCTTTTAATTGAGTATGTCTCATTAAAGCTTTAATTCCCTCAATCTTGTAGTTGAAGATCTTTAGGGATGCGATGGGTAGCTTCGCGATACCGGCTGCAATAAGTGGGAGGCAGTTAACACAACCAGGTCAAACACTTAAATCATGAATAAAAATCATACACTTTTTTTATTTGTTAAGGTTTACTTAGTGATATTTTTTTTTATTAATGTAGCTGAATGGTGGGTAACTTATGGCACTTCGGCCCCAAATCTTCGCCAAGTTGCCGTCCGAGTCCTTTCACAAACCGCTTCATCATCCGGTTGTGAACGTAATTGGAGCACGTTTGGGTTGATCCACACTAAAAGAAAGAACAGGCTGGGGCATGAGAGGTTGGAGAAACTTGTACGCGTGCACTATAATTTACGAATGATGATAAGAAATTTGAAAGAAGGAGAGGACAGGGACATGGGACCGATCGATCTTAGCGATATTTTTTCTGGAGACGCAGAGGAGGACCCACTATATGAGTGGGTTAAGGAGTTGGGATCTCCAGCTATGGACACCCCCTCAGGTAGACCGAGCCTATACATCGCCTCACAGATGGGTATAGATATTGCAGACCTAGAGACGCAGGCTCGTAGCAGTAGCACCGATAAGGATGACGATGATAGTCATAGTGGTAGTGATGATGTTTCTGGCGGTGGTGGTAGCGGTGGGGGCAGTGGTGGCGGTGTCGGTGGGGGCAGTGGTGGTGGTGGTGCTTCGGGATCACAGAGACCGTTAAGCCCATTTACTGGAGAAGATCAGTTTGAATATGCTACTCAGGATCGTGATCATGCTGATCCACGACAGAAGAGGGCAAGACATTATGAGCGTAGACGAGGTGCTCCGAGACAGACTGATAGAGATAGCTCCACATCTACTCATTGGAGCCAAGAGGTTGACTCATTATCGTCTCAGTTTGATGAGATGAGCACGAGCAGTGGCGGATACGGTGGATACAATTATGGTCAGGGGCAGACTAGTGACCCGTATAGTCAACCTTATAGCCAACTGGGCACCGGTGGGATTTTCTACTCTCCATATGGATATCCTGACCAGAGCGGTAGTTCTTATGGCTCTCAGCCTCAGCCTCAGCCTCAGCCTCAGCCTCAGGGATATCAACTGTATCCATAGGGATATGATCATCCGATAACTGAAAGTGCAGTTGTATATCCCCATACAGATGGACGGGTCACCATCGCTTTATATACACAGTATCCGGTGATTGGATATTTGGTTGGGGTGTCAGGACCAGAGTATGAGCAATATGTGAGAGAGTTTATACAGTGGCACCAGCAGTATATGACATGGCATCACTATTGTACAGATTATTTTGCATCCATCTACCAGAGGCGAAATCCAAGAAATGATTATGAGCCGGGCTGCCGATCATTTTGGCAATAGATTTGATGTTTCATTAGAATTTTGATGATGTATTCTTAATTTCTTATGTACTTTTGGGTTTTGGATATATAGTCTGTATTTTCAACCAACTATTCTTATGAGCTAGCTAGTCGTTCACTCGTTCATCAGTTTAGACTTCTTTTATAGTTTAATATTACTTATTAATTATTATCATTTATAGATGGCCTCCCAACCTCCTCCGCATAGAGATTCTGGGTTAAAAGACATAGGGTGGCAGCACGGCTTTCCCTTGGACATAAAGAAACAGAAGTCACAGTGTGCATATTGTGGCAAACAGATCGGAAGTGGAGGTGTTACACGATTGAAACAGCACCTCGCCGGCTGCTTCCCCGATGTAGCAGAGTGTTTGAAGGCTCCGCTTGAAGTCAGAGTATTCATGCGCAATCTATTGAGAAGCGGAGACAAAGGAGTTCAGCTTCGAACCCCTAGGCAACCCAAGAAGGGACGGATCGATAAGTCCCGAGACTCCCGACATACCAACACTCTATCAACAAGGAGTCGTTCAGATGACGATATCGAGTACCCGCTAGATATTGAGACAGAAGAGGAGAAGGCTCAGTTTCGACAGGCGGTCTTAGATTCGAGACACTCTCAGCGGGAGCGAGCTGAGAGAGGATGGATGCCGACACAGTTTGCTCATGATGCCAGTGCAAGCGGTAGTGGAGCTGGTCCGGCAAGGGATGATGATAATGTACCTACATGGACTACGAGTGAAGAAGAAAATACTGATGATGATGTCATTACATGGACAAGTGATGATGAATGATTATTTTTACTTCTTCGTGATGAAAATAATGTATATATATTATTCCAGGTTAGTTATAAGTGTTCATGTAAGTTAATCAACATTATCAAATATCATTTTGCGTTGTTTGGACTTTAGATATCATATCTTTAAACCCCCGAGTGAGATGCATCTATACAGCGTGCATAAAAATCAGCAGCGCCTGCATAGAATACATGATATGTGAAGCTCTACCCCCCTAAACAGGGTAGAAATATTATTTGAGTGTTCCAAAGTGTGTATATATGCTTGATTTATGACTATCTAGAGTTTCATTAAAAAAATTCTTTCGAAAAAGCAATATTTCCACCATTTCTGTAAAAATGCAATATTTCCACAATGTCGAAATATTTCCACGAAATATTTCCATATCCAGAAGGTCGAAATTTCCACCGAAATGGAGATTTCGAACCTTGCCTCAAGCTATCCTCGTGGGCCTCCAATAGCTGTGTACTGAGCTGGTTCTCGATGGGCTGCGTGCTGCTAGGTTGTGAATGCCTTAGCCAAATTTTGCACCCACACACAGCTCATCATCTTCAAGATACACCTTACAGAACCAATGTTCTAAAAAGCGCTAGGCGCTAATCGGGCGGTGGGGGACCTTCCAACGCCTAGACCGCCTAGGCGGTGCCTAGGCGTTTTTGTTTTTTTTTAATTATTTCGATATTATATATAATATATATATTTTTAACTAACTATAAATTCAAGATTATCCCAAATATTATTTTAAAGAGCATATATCATTTACATAACCATAAATTCAAGATTAACAAGAACAAAAGTAAGCATGATATTATCTCAAATAATATCATAATATCAATAATTTTAGTATATTCCAAATCATAAATTTATGATTTTCAATAATAGAACAGTATCTATACAAGTTCTAGTGCCTAAGCTGCCACCTAGCCCCGCCTAGAGGCCTGGGTCGCTTTTCTGCACCGCCTAGGACTAGGCTAGGCGGTGGGGGGCCTTTTAGCGCCTAAGCGTAACACTGTACAGAACTCTCCCTGTACACAATTGCTTCGGATTTTCCGGTTAGATGTTGCGTGAAAGGACACACCTAAATCGACCACCCATACGTTATATCTGGTGTCCATCGATAGTATCAACACTTCGTCATCCACTGCTTTTGAGATGTTTGCAGATGGTTCTGTACTACTCGGATTGGGTTGATTCTTCAGAAGTCGGCAATTTCTTCTGATGTCCTAGTCTTGCCACAATTCTAGCACCTGCTTTGCTGGCCTTTGCCAAGAGGTCCCATTGATTTGGATCTCCCACTAGATTTTCCACAACTTTTCCCTCTGATGACTCCCTATGCTCTCTGTGTTTAGGGCACTTTTTTGATGATTCCACAGAAGACTTTCTTTGAGCCTCTTCGCCTAACAGAAAACCTACAACATCCTCGTAGTTTAGGACACTCAATCCTGAAGAGTTGCTGGCGGCCATCACAAGCTCAATCCAACTGTTCGGGAAGGACAAAAGAATCAGAAGGGCTCAGATCTCCCAATAAAATTTGATTTTCATCGAATTCAATTGGCTCGTCAGCGTACTAAATTCGTTCAGGTGTTCCGCCATGCTTCCTCCTTCCTTCATCCTCAAACGGAACAACTTCATCAAAAAAACCTAGTTTGAAGTAGAAGGCTTTCCGTACATCTTCTTCAAGGCCTTCATCAATCCTTATGTAGTCGTTTCATTAGAAATATTGAAGGCTACAGAAGCATGTAAGGACAATTTGATCGTACCTAGGGTTTTTCTGTCAAGAACGGCCCACTCTGAATCATTCATCTCCTTCGACTTGCTTGCTTCTCCTCCGAGCAGTAGATATAGATTCCTCTGCTATAGATAATCTTTGATCTGCATCAACCAGAACTCGAAGTTTGGCCCTGTTAATGTATAGATAGATGGGTCAGGTTTACTGTACAGTTGGGTCGGATTGTATAGTCATACATGTACATATATTGGGCTTGAGTCCCTCAATGGAATATATTCTATTCCTCTCCAAATCCTAGCCGTCATCTCCTAACATGGTATCAGAGCTCTAGGGTTCTCCTGCGCGGCGACGTCGACGACGGACTTCCCCCTCCGGCAGCACCTCCCTCCTTCCTTCACCCGATCAGCCACCGGTCCACCTCCTGCCGCCCGACAGCCCCCCCGACCCTCCCTTCCTGCCGTCCGACAGCCACCGGCCCACCTCCTGCCACCCGACAGCCCCCCCGGCCCTCCCTTCCTGCCGTCCGACAGCCACCGGCCCACCTCCTGCCGCCTGATCAGCCGATCAGCCACCGGTCACCCCTCCTCCACCACCCGGCCCCCCCTTCCTGCCGCCCGACAGCCACCGGCCCACCTCCTACCACCCTACAGTCCCCCGACAGCCACCGGCCCACCTTTTGCAGCCCTACAGCACCCGCCCTCCCCCCCCCCCCTTCCGCCGCCCTACAGCCACCGGCCCCCCTTCCGCCGCCCTACAGCCACCGCCCCCCCCCCCCTATTTCACCCCCCGGCCCCCCTTTATCCACTCGGCAGGCCTCCCGACCCCCTTTCATCCACCCGACCGGCCCCTCCCACCGCTTCCCTCAGCCCACCCGCCCCTTCCCTTCACATGACAACCATTCTCATCTTCTGTTGAGCCTCCTCCATGGCTTCTCCTGCCGTGCCGTCCGTCGTTGCGATCTCTCCACCATTGAAGGCGGTCACCTTTCAGCTGTCATCGGCCAGCGACTGGCCTGATTGGTCACTCACCGTCGAGGCCGCGCTCTCCAGTCGTGATCTGTGGGGTCACATCACCGGCGATGATCCTCCTCCAGCTGACTACTCCGGTTCCTCCTCTGTCACCAGCAGTGCCGCGTCTTCTGCTGCGACTGCTACCACGGTAACCACGGTTGCTGCTCTTACGTAGCGCCGCCACGATCAGGTCATCCAGGCAAACCTTCTGGACTCTGTTGCTCGTCCGCTCCTTGCTCCCATCGGCCGCCTTCCTACAGCGCGCGCGATGTAGGAGTATCTCCGGGACCGGTTTCGCTCGCGCGGAGGCGCACGCCGGCATCAGCTCATCTGTGACTCGCAGTCTGCCCGTCAGAGGGAGTGCACCATTCAGGACTTCTTCAGTCAGATGAGTGCCTACTGGCATGAGCTGGACTCACTGATCCCAGAGCGGTGTACCTGCCCCCGCTCCCGGGATTTCCAGCGCTACCTTGATGAGGGCCACCTGCATCAGTTCCTGGCAGCGCTTCGGCCGGACTTTGCTCTTATAGCTGCCCAGCTCCTGCACCGTGAGCCACTCCCTCGGCTAGAGGATAGTCTACTCGCCTTGGTCGACGAGGAGACCCGCCTTCAGACTCAGGGCACTCGTCCTCCTCCACTTGCTCCTAGCTCCGAAACTGTCCTGGCAGCCGGGTTCTCCGATGAGGCTGTCTTCTGTCACTACTGCAAGGAGCCCGGCCACATGAAGCGCGAATGCCCTACACGTCCTCCACGCAACCCCCGCTGGGGTCCGGATGAGAGAGCCCCACGCTGGGCTTCGACTTTCCGCGACGATCGACACGGCGGTCGAGGTGGACGGAGCCGTGGATGTGGCTCGTCTTCCTTCCGCCACTTTGATGGTACAGCGGCTACTGTAGAGGCCTCGACGCTCCCCACTGCTACTACAGCACCTTCTCAGCCTGAGCCGGACCGTCTTCAGCGCCTTGAGGAGCTCCTTCTTCGCCACCTAGCCTCCACCAGCTCCGCGACTGCGCACGGCTTGTCTGCCACCTCTGGTACTACTGCTCCATGGATCTTCGATTCGGGTGCCTCCTGTCACCTTACCTTTGACTCCACTGTCCTCACAGACTGTTCTCCCACTACCACCCACCAGGAGGTTCGCACTGCGGATGGGACTCTCGTCCCTATTCCGCAATGTGGCTCCATCACTACCACCTCTGACCCTTCTGGTCGCCTGACCCTACCCCATGTGTCCATCATGCCCCCTGTCTTAATATTAATCTGATCTCTATCAGTTCTCTTTGCGACTCTGGCCTGACTGTCACCTTCACCCCTTCTGTTTGTGTTGTGCAGGATTCGCGGACGGGTCAGAGGATTGGGCTGGGCCGTAGGGCAGGAGGACTTTACCAGTTGGACCATCTCCATGTGTCTTCAGTTGCGTCTGTCATGTCTGTCACCTCTGATGCCGACCTGTGGCACAGAAGATTAGGTCATATATCGAGTGATCGACTCAAAAGCGTTTTCCGTTCAGGCGCTTTGGGTCGAGCGTCTTTCTCCCCCCTCTCTGTTTGTACGGGTTGTAGACTGGCAAAGCATCTAGCTCTTCCATTTTCTGCTAGTGCTTCCCAGTCTGAAGCTTTATTTGATTTAGTCCATTCGGACATTTGGGGTCCTGCTCCTGTTGCATCTCTATCGGGTTACATGTATTATGTGTGCTTTATCGATGACTATTCTAGGTGCACCTGGGTTTATCTTATGCGTCATCGATCTGAGGTACCTCACATCTTTAGGAGATTCACCACTATGATACACACTCAGTTTGGTCAGCGAATCAAGACCTTTCGGTCTGATTGTGCCAAGGAGTATCTCTCCTCTGAGATGCGTGAGATTCTTCAGTCTCACGGCACTCTTCACCAGCAGTCCTGTCCCCACACCCATGAGCAGAACGACGTTGCCGAACGCAAGCATCGTCATGTCCTTGAGACTGCACGAGCCTTGCTTCTCTCTGCGTCTGTTCCTCACTCCTACTGGGCTGAAGCTGTCATGACGGCTGTCCACCTCATCAATATCACTCCGTCGTCTGCTCTGTCCGGTGCCACCCCTTACGAGCGCCTTCACTCCAGTCCACCTGACTACTCTCTTCTTCGCACGTTTGGCTGCACGTGCTTCGTTCTTCTTCCTCCCCATGAGTGCACCAAACTCTCTGCGAGGTCTGTTAGGTGTGTTCACTTGGGGCTCAGTCGGAAGCACAAGGGGTATCGGTGCTACGATCCCTTAGCTCGTCGGGTCTGTGTCTCCCGTCACGTTTCCTTTGTTGAGGATTTTCCGTACTTTTCACCTGAGTCTCGGGATCTTTCCTTGCCTCCTGCGTCATCCTCCTCGCCTTCCTCTCATCTCCACATTCCGGTTCTACCCCCGCTCTCTGTTGTCTCACCCACGCCTACTCCTTCTCCATCTTCCTTGCCACCTCCACCGCCACCATCACCACCTCCACCACCCCCTCCGTCTTCCTCGACACCTCCACCACCACCTGTTACTCGTGTATATGTTCGTCGGTCTGCAGCTCTTCCTCCAGAGTCGGCTCACACTGGTACTCCCTCCCCTGATGCTCCTGCCCCCTCCTCCCCGGTCGTGGATCCTGCTCCTGTTCGGCGCTACCCAGCGCGCGAACATCACCCTCCTGACAGATATGACTACTCTCCTGACAGGTTTGGCTACTCTGCTTTTCCCTCTGACTCTCCTGACTCTTCTGGCTACTCTGCCAGTGCCTCATATTCACCATCTTTTCAGGCTTTTCTCACTGCTATACACACCCATCGGGAGCCCCAATCGTACCGTGAGGCAGCGTTACATCCAGAGTGGTGGCAGGCCATGTCAGTTGAGCTTGAGGCTTTTCAGCGGACCCAGACATGGGATTTGGTGCCTTGTCCCTCCGGGGTGGTGCCTGTTAGCTGCAAGTGGATATTCAAGGTCAAGACTCGACCTGACGGATCCATTGAGCGGCACAAGGCTCGCCTCGTTGCTCGTGGCTTCTCCCAGGAGTATGAGATTGACTATGAGGAGACGTTTGCTCCAGTTGCTCGGATGACTACTGTGCGTATCCTCTTAGCTGTGGCAGCTGCTCGAGGGTGGCCTCTCCATCAGATGGATGCCACCAATGCGTTTCTCCACAGTGATCTCTCTGAGGAAGTCTACATGGCTCCTCCTCTAGGCATTTCAGTTCCTCCAGGCCACGTGTGTCGTTTGCGCCGAGCCATCTATGGGCTCAAGCAGGCCCCTCGTGCCTGGTTTGAGCGATTTCGCAGTGCAGTTCTGGCCGCCGGGTTTGTTGAGCGTCACTCCGACTATGCCTTGTTCACCCGCTCCTCCAGTCAGGGCATTGCAGTTCTTCTCCTCTATGTGGATGATATGATCATCACTGGGGATGACAGTGCCACCATCGCTTCTCTCCAGTGGCACCTCCAGAGTCAGTTTGAGATGAAAGATCTGGGCTCTCTTCGCTACTTTTTGGGCCTTGAGATTGCCCGGTCAGCTCGTGGTCTATTGGTCTCCCAGCAGAAGTACATCTCCGACATCCTTGCTGATGCTGCTCTTACTGACACACGCACTGCTGATACACCCATGGAGCTCAATTTGAAGCTTCTCGTTATAGATGGTGAGCTGCTCCAGGATGTCTCCCGCTATCAGAGGCTGGTTGGGATGCTCGTCTATCTCACCATGACCCGGCCAGACATTGCCCATGCTGTTGGCATTGTCAGTCAGTTTGTTCAGTTTCCACGGTTAGTACACTATGCAGCTGTTCTTCGGATTATCCGCTACCTCCGGGGCACCATCACCCGTTCACTACTGTTTCCCTCCACCTCTCCGTTGGTGCTGCGTGCCTACTCCGATGCAGATTGGGCAGGAGATGCAGTCATTCGTCGCTCTACTACAGGATACTGTGTGTTTCTGGGTGATTCACTGATTTCGTGGCGCAGCAAGAAGCAGGAGTCTGTTACTCGCTCCAGCACCAAAGCCGAATACAGGGCTATGGCTTCCACCACCGCCGAGATTGTCTGGCTTCGACGCCTTCTGCTCGACTTGGAAGTGGTGATATCCGGGCCCACCCCTCTCTTCTGTGACAACCGGAGTGCTATTCAGGTTGCTAGCAACCCGGTCTTCCATGAGCGAACAAAACATATTGAAGTTGATTGTCATTATGTTCGCCAGGCGTTTCTCGACCACACCATCTCCCTGCCTTTCATTTCCTCCTCGGAGCAGACTGCTGATTTTCTGACGAAGCCCCTGACGATTGCTCGCTTCCGGCATTTTCTAGACAAACTCTCGGTTCATGATCCACCGGGAGTTTGAGGGGGAGTGTTAATGTATAGATAGATGGGTCGGGTTTACTGTACAGTTGGGTCGGATTGTATAGTCATACATGTACATATATTGGGCTTGAGTCCCTCAATGGAATGTATTCTATTCCTCTCCAAACCCTAGCCGTCATCTCCTAACAGGCCCATTGAACTTCTCGATCCTGACTTTTTCTTCTTCTGTCAATACTACCACTGAACCTTGGGCTCTAATACCAATTGTTGTAGATTGGGCATAGGCTGCGTAGCCTGGGATCTAACAATTGATGGAAGAAACAAGCAAACAGATAATACTTACGGAAATGTAAAAGAGACGACACACATATTTACCCTGGTTTGGTAAAACTTGCCTACGTCTAGTCTCAAGAACCTGCGCTTTACTATCTTAAAAATCGTGCTCGGAAGGAACAAGTCTCTTTCTCGATCTTATAGGGAAATCACTCACACCAATGATCTCCTCGATATTCTTCATCTCTCATTCTCACCTCGCTAATCTCCAAACTCTACAAATATCTCCCAACCTTACAATAATAGATGGCTCCAAAAGCCCTTATAAAGTAAACCCCATAGCACCAAACCGATAATTATGTGAAACAGTTTCGCCCGGGTGCCCCCACAGGGTTTACCCGGGCACCAATGTTGTTGCCTGAACTCTAGCTCCGAGCACCAATGTTTGTCCAGGTACAGTAGTCCATTAATTGAGGAAGTCCAAAGGAATTCCAGGTAGTCAGTCCACTTCTAAGTTCCACATAGAAGTCTAGAATGACTACCTCCCCTAAAAAGACTACCAAAGCTAATCACACTCCAAGTTTTTGGTATGTGTTCAACTTAACCCAATTCAAGAGTGACGATACCTTTTAAATATGCAAGGGTGGGATTACACCACCTAACACTACATCAAAAAAAAAATTCAAATTACCCACCAGGGGGTGAGGAGGTTGTGGATTCGATTCCTCCCCCCTCGAGTGACTCAGGAGTGCGTAGGGAAATTTCCAAATGGGTCGGTGCGATTCCCGAAGGGATTAGTCCGATCCTCAAGTGGGTCCATTGTCCAAAGGGTTTCAGGACACCCACCGATCTCAAAGAAAAAAGTCAAATAGAGGCCAATGTAATGTATAAGCAGGTAACAAGGTTCTATTCAATAGTTAACAAGCTAAGTTTTCCTTTTTTTCGTTATTTGGTGATTCATGTCATATACTGGCAGCAAGAATTCAGAAGCAGAAGATTGATTATCACAGCATACCTCATTCATCTCATCTAATGCACTTGTAGCCTCATCCAATAAAACCAATTTGGGCTTTGAGAGGAACATACGAGCAAATGCTAGGCGCTGCTGCTCACCAAGTGACAGAACACTAGACCACTCGTACATGGAATCCAAGCCATTGAAACGAGACAAAATATCGCCAAGGCGAACAACTTCTAGCACCTGGATCAGTTCATCTACTGTGGGCTTGTTAGGCGTATCACAAACATCTTCTGAGCTCGACACTTTAGACAAGAAGGGTATAGAATCTGAGAAGTCAAACATAGCAAGGTATAGTAAAATTCCTGTAAAGTGTCCAGTTTTTACCATGGCAAAAAGAATAATATTTAAGGAGTTTATTTAGGAATCCTATATCTCACAAATCCACAGGTTGAAACTACATTATTGTGCATTTCTCAAAAAATAAACTACATTATCGTGCAACCTTTGTATTTTCCTGGAGTGACATCAGGAAGAAATTACTGTAAGCATTCCTATGGAATGTGCAGATCAACAATGAACATCACATACAAGTATAGCCGCATTGAATACTAAACAAAGATGATGATCATGTGCCAAATAAAACAGAAAGACCCTGTTACTTCAAGTTTTGCTGCTGACAATAAAATTCCAAACTTGACCAAGGGATCAATGATGAAGAGTGAAATGGCCCTAAGACTCTGAGTACCAAATCATTTTACCATGCTCTTCTATGTTTTCAGTCTTGTAAAGTTTATCACAGTTGGAAGATTCTGTTTTTTGATGACAAGAACATAACGAGTGTTTATGAAACTCTGGAAACTCTAATGATCAACTATAATAAATAGTGAAAGCCAATGTGATGTTTCTTGTAATTTATGAAACTAGTACGGTAGTACCATGTCCGGAATGAAAAGAGGGATCGGTGATGGAGGCATCGAATCGCAGCCCTGGCGGGTGTACCAGCACAGGAGGCGCCACTTGAGCATGTGGTTTTGATTAGTTATTTAACTTATTTGAGTCTAGCCATATTGGCCATGTTTCTTTTTGTTGATTCTAGACCCACATTGTTAGTGGGCTATTTTATTTTGCTTGTGTGTGTTTAGTCCCACCCCAGTTAGTGGACTGTCTTGCTTGTCATTGTAAGCCTATTTATAGGCATGTCATTTCTTGGTTCAGCATGCAATGAATAATAATTTTATTTTCCTCTACATGTGTTGAGAGAAACCAAGGCAAGGTGTATGAAACCTTTGAACTCAACTTCTAGGTATGTGAAACCCTAGGACCAGACTAGGCGTGTGAAACCCTAGTGGCCCCCTCCCCACCTTTGTCTCTCCCCGACCCGTGAAGGCTGCCTATCCCGCGCCCCCCTTCACTCTCGCGCGATCTCCCTTCCTCTCGCCCCTGTCTCTCTGTCCGCACCCCAAGCTCGCAACCCACCCGATCCCATCCCCTTCCCCTCCCCACCTGCACCCGACCCTGCACCCTTCCCCTCTCTTCCCAGCCTACACCGACCCCATCCCCCTTCCCCTTCCGACCTGTACTCGACCCCGTGCCCTCCCCTTTCTCTTCCTGACCTACACCCGACCCACCCCGGTTCCCCTTTTTATTATTTTTCTTCTATTAAATATGTGTTAATCTCGAACATTGCTTGGATCATGCATATTAGAATCATTGGCCAAGAACTAGATCTAGGAAATCTGTCATTAGTGTTTACTTCCATATAGGTCTAGGTTGCAAACTAGCATTCATTCCGCATCATTAAACATAGATTAGATGTCATATAGTTTGGCCTGCATCAACGTGCCTAACCCTTTTGACCTGAAGTTCTATGAAGACCTCTAAATCTGAATAAATTGAATGCCATTTTAAGGTGGTCTCTAGACTCTCTACCACCAAATTTGATTCTTCATGTTAGGAGATGACGGCTAGGGTTTGGAGAAGAATAGAATGCATTCCATTGAGGGACTCAAGCCCAATATATGTACATGTATATCTATACAATCCGACCCGACTCTACAGTAAACCCGACCCGACTATATGTACATTAACACTCCCCCTCAAACACACGGTGGATCATGAACCGAGAGTTTGCCTAGAAAATGTCGGAAGCGAGCAATCGTCAGGGGCTTCGTCAGAAAATCAGCAGTCTGCTCCGATGAGGAAATGAAAGGCAGGGAGATGGTGTGGTCGATAAACGCCTGGCGAACATAATGACAATCAACTTCAATATGCTTTGTTCGCTCATGGAAGACCGGGTTGCTAGCAATCTGAATAGCACTCCGGTTGTCACAGAAGAGCGGGGTGGCCCGGATATCACCACTCCCAAGTCGAGCAGAAGGCGGCGAAGCCAGACAATTTCGGCGGTGGTAGAAGCCATAGCCCTGTATTCGGTTTCGGTGCTGGAGCGAGCAACAGACTCCTGCTTCTTGCTGCGCCACGAAATCAGTGAATCACCCAGAAACACACAGTATCCTGTAGTCGATCGACGAGTGGCTGCATCTCCTGCCCAATCTGCATCGGAGTAGGCACGCAGCACCAACGGAGAGGTGGAGGGAAACAGTAGTGAACGGGTGATGGTACCCCGGAGGTAGCGGATAATCCGAAGAACAGCTGCATAGTGTACTGACCGTGGAGCCTGAACAAACTGACTGACAATGCCAACAGCATGGGCAATGTCTGGCCGGGTCATGGTGAGATAGACGAGCATCCCAACCAGCCTCTCGTAGCGGGAGACATCCTGGAGCAGCTCACCGTCTGTAGCGAGAAGCTTCAAATTGAGCTCCATGGGTGTATCAGCAGTGCGCGTGTCAGTAAGAGCAGCATCAGCAAGGATGTCAGAGATGTACTTCTGCTGGGAGACCAACAGACCACGAGCTGACCGGGCAATCTCAAGGCCCAAAAAGTAGCGAAGAGATCCCAGATCTTTCATCTTAAACTGACTCTGGAGGTGCCGCTGGAGAGAGGCAATGGTGGCACTGTCATCCCCAGTGATGATCATATCATCCACATAGAGGAGAAGAACTGCAATGCCCTGACTGGAGAAGCGAGTGAACAAGGCATAGTCGGAGTGACGCTCAACAAAACCGGTGGCCAGAACTGCACTGCGAAATCTCTCAAACCAGGCACGAGGGCCCTGCTTGAGCCCATAGATGGCTCGGCGCAACCGACACACGTGCCCTGGAGGAACTTAAGTGCCCGGAGGAGGAGCCATGTAGACTTCCTCGGAGAGATCACCGTGGAGAAATGCATTGGTGACATCCATCTGATGGAGAGGCCACCCTCGAGCAGCTGCCACAGCTAAGAGGGTGCGCACAGTAGTCATCCGAGCAACTGGAGCAAACGTCTCCTCGTAGTCAATCCCATACTCCTGGGAGAAGCCGCGAGCAACGAGGCGAGCCTTGTGCCGCTCAATGGATCCGTCAGGTCGAGTCTTGACCTTGAATATCCACTTGCAGCTCACAGGCACCATCCCGGAGGGACAAGGCACCAACTCCCAGATCTGAGTCCGCTGAAAAGCCTCAAGCTCAACTGACATAGCCTGCCGCCACTCTGGATGTAACGCTGCTTCACGGTACGATTGGGGCTCCCGATGGGTGTGTATAGCAGTAAGAAAGGCCTGAAAGGATGGTGAATAGGAGACACTGGCAGAGTAGCCAGAAGAGTCAGGAGAGTCAGAAGGAAAAGCAGAGTAGCCAAACCTGTCAGGAGAGTAGTCATATCTGTCAGGAGGGTGATGTTCGCGCGCTGGGTAGCGTCGAACAGGAGCAGGATCCACGACCGGGGAGGAGGGGGCAGCAGCATCAGGCAAGGGAGTACCAGTGTGAACCGACTCTGGAGGGGGAGCTGCAGACCGACGTACATAAACACGAGTAATGGGTGGTAGTGGAGGTGGCGAGGGAGACTGAGGAGGTGGTGGTGGTGGTGGAGGTGGAGACTGAGGAGGTGGTGGTGGTGGTGGAGTAGGCGTGGATGGGGCAACAAAAACCGGGGGTAGAACAGGGATGTGGAGATGTGAGGAGGGCGAGGAGGATAACGCAGGAGGCAAGGAAAGATCCCAAGACTCTGGTGCAAAATACGGGACATCCTCAAGAAAGGAGACGTGACGGGACACACGGATCCGACGAGCTAAGGGATCATAGCAGCGATACCCCTTGTGCTCACGACTGAGCCCCAAGTGAACACACCTAACAGACCTCGCAGAAAGTTTGGTGCGCTCATGGGGAGGAAGAAGGACGAAGCACGTGCAGCCAAACGTGCGAAGAAGAGAGTAGTCAGGTGGACTAGAGTGAAGACGCTCGTAAGGGGTGGCACCGGACAGAGCAGACGACGGAGTGATATTGATGAGGTGGACAGCCGTCATGACAGCTTCAGCCCAGTAGGAGTGAGGAACAGACGCAGAGAGAAGCAAGGCTCGTGCAGTCTCAAGGACATGACGATGCTTGCGTTCGGCAACGCCGTTCTGCTCATGTGTGTGTGGACAGGACTGCTGGTGAAAAGTGCCGTGAGACTGAAGAATCTCACGCATCTCAAAGGAGAGATACTCCTTGGCACAATCAGACCGAAAGATCTTGATGCGCCGACCAAACTGGGTGTGTATCATAGTGGTGAATCTCCTAAAAATGTGAGGTACTTCAGATCGATGACGCATAAGATAAACCCATGTGCACCTAGAATAGTCATCGATAAAGCACACATAATACATGTAACCCGATAGAGATGCAACAGGAGCAGGACCCCAAATGTCTGAATGGACTAAATCAAATAAAGCAGCAGACTGGGAAGCACTAGCAGAAAAAGGAAGAGCTAGATGCTTTGCCAGTCTACAACCCGTACAAACAGAGAGGGAGGAGAAAGACGCTCGACCCAAAGCACCCGAACGGAATACGCTTTTGAGTCGATCACTCGATATATGACCTAACCTTCTGTGCCACAGGTCGGCATCAGAGGTGACAGACATGACGGACGCAACTGAAGACACATGGAGATGGTCCAAATGGTAGAGTCCTGCCCTACGGCCCAGCCCAATCCTCTGACCCGTCCGTGAATCCTGCACAACACAAACAGAAGGGGTGAAGGTGACAGTCAGGCAAGAGTCGCAAAGAGAACTGATAGAGATCAGATTAATATTAAGACGGGGGGCATGATGGACATGGGGTAGGGTTAGGCGACCAGAAGGGTCAGAGGTGGTAGTGATGGAGCCACATTGCGGAATAGGGACGAGAGTCCCATCCGCAGTGCGAACCTCCTGGTGCGTGGTAGTGGGAGAACAGTCCGTGAGGACAATGGAGTCAAAGGTGAGGTGACAGGAGGCACCCGAATCGAAGATCCATGGAGCAGTAGTACCAGAGGTGGCAAACAGGCCGTGCGCAGTCGCGGAGCCGGTGGAGGCTAGATGGCGAAGAAGGAGCTCCTCGAGGCGCTGAAGACGGTCCGGCTCAGGCGGAGAAGGTGCTGTGGTAGCAGTGGGGAGTGTCGAGGCCTCTACAGTAGCCGCTGTACCACCAAAGTGGCGGAAGGAAGACGAACCACGTCCACGGCCCCGTCCACCTCGACCGCCGCGTCGATCGTCGCGAGAGATCGAAGCCCAGTGGGGGGCTCTCTCATCCGGACCCCAACGGGGGTTGCGTGGAGGACGACTAGGGCATTCGCGCTTCATGTGACCGGGCTCCTTGCAGTAGTGACAGAAGACAGCCTCATCGGAGAACCCGGCTGCCAGGACAGAGTCGGAGCTAGGAGCAAGTGGAGAAGGACGAGCGCCCTGAGTCTGAAGGCGGGTCTCCTCGTCGACCAAGGCGAGTAGAGCATCCTCGAGCCGAGGGAGTGGCTCACGATGCAGGAGCTGGGCAGCTATGAGAGCAAAGTCCGGTCGAAGCGCTGCCAGGAACTGGTGCAGGTGGCCCTCGTCGAGGTAGCGCTGGAAATCCCGGGAGCGGGGGCAGGCACACCGCTCCGGGATCAGTGAGTCCAGCTCATGCTAGTAGGTACTCATCTGACTGAAGAAGTCCTGAATGGTGCGCTCCCCCTGACGGGCAGACTGCGAGTCACAGATGAGCTGATGCCGGTGTGCGCCTCCGCGCGGGAGAAAACGGTCCCGGAGATACTCCCACATTGCACGCGCTGTCGAAAGGCGGCCGATGGGAGAAAGGAGCGGACGAGCAACCGAATCCAGAAGGTACGCCCGGATGGCCTGATCGTGGCGGCGCCACGTAAAAGCAGCAACGGTGATGGCCGTGGTAGCAGTCGCTGCAGAAGACGCAGCACTGCTGGTGACAGAGGAGGAGCCGGAGTAGTCAGTGGGAGGAGGATCCTCGCCGGTGATGTGACCCCACAGATCCCAACTGGAGAGGGCGGCCTCGACGGTGAGGGACCAGTCAGGCCAGTCGCTGGCCGATGACAACTGAAAAGCGACCGCCTCACACGGTTTAGTCCCACATCGGTAATGGTAGTGGGGATCGTTGTCTTAATATACCCTATTACTCCCCTCCTCATCAGGTACCTTTGGGGAGGAACTCAGATCATCACATGGTATCAGAGCTGGGACCCGCTCCGGGAGCTCCGCCCGATTGTGCTCTTGCCACGTGTGTGCCTTGCGAAAGGGGGGGGGGAGGGACCAGTCAGGCCAGTCGCTGGCCGATGATTACTGAAAAGCGACCGCCTTCAACATATTAGACATGACATATTCATGTCTAATATGTTGACTGAGTGTTGACCTTTATATTTACTTTCGCCTTGATGAAGTGTTAATGTACATACAGTCGGGTCGGGTTTACTGTACAGTCGGGTCGGATTGTATAGATATACATGTACATATATTGGGCTTGAGTCCCTCAATGGAATGCATTCTATTCCTCTCCAAACCCTAGTCGTCATCTCCTAACATGGTATCAGAGCACTAGGGTTCTCCCTCGCGGCGACGTCGACGACGGTCATCTCCTCCGGCCTCCGTTCACCTGATCGGCAGTCCCCCGGCCCCCCTTCCGGCCTACAGCCACCGCCGGCCCCGCCCACCCCCCCGGCCCCTCCTCCGCCCTCCAGCTCCCCTTCTACACCCGCCCAACCCCCGGCACCCCTCCTCCGCCCTCCAGCACCCCGCCGCCCCCCCCCCCCCCTTCTCCACCTGCACACCCCCCCGGCCCCGCCTCCGCCCTCCAGCCCCCCCGCCGGCCCCCCCTTCTCCACCAGCCTAACCCCCGGCACCCCTCCTCCGCCCTACAGCACCCTGCCGACCCCCCTACAGCCCCCCCGACCCCCCCCCCCCCCCCCCCGACACCCTACAGCCCCCCCCCCCCCCCCCCGATCCCCTCCCGACACCCTACAGCCCCCCCGCCACCCCCCGACCCCCCCTCCTCCAGCCCCCTACAGCCCTATATCCGTCCTACAGCCCCTCCCGACCACCTACATCCCCCCCCCCCCTCTATTGAGCCTCCTCCATGGCTTCTCCATCTCAAACCCCCCTCCCCCCCCCCCCCCCCCCCCCCCCTTTCGCAAGGCACACACGTGGCAAGAGCACAATCGGGCGGAGCTCCCGGAGCGGGTCCCAGCTCTGATACCATGTGATGATCTGAGTTCCTCCCCAAAGGTACCTGATGAGGAGGGGAGTAATAGGGTATATTAAGACAATGATCCCCACTACCATTACCGATGTGGGACTAAACCGTGTGAGGCATGACTATCTCAACAATTATATTGTCTAGATTGAACCATAAACTTGGGAATTACATTTAGGTCTAGAACAATTTGAAGGGTTCAACTCTGTTTCAGAGGTCCTAAGGTCCACCAGAGAATTTTTTAAGTGATTAGGTATCTAGTGTCAACATTGTTAAGGATCAAGACTTGGGTGGTTGATAAACCATGAATTTTTAGAATCTACTTTCATTTTAGAATGATCACACCAATTGTAATGTCAAAAGGGTCTAATTTAATCATTGAAATGTTATTGTTCGAAGTGACTTCTCCATTAAATGCATGTATATCTCAGTTATGTCAAGTTCGTGCCGTAATTTTATCATTGGTCCACTTCCAACCCATGTTAGGGTGTGGGTTGGTAGGGATCCAACCTACTAGGAGTGTTAGAACTACCAATCACAGGCTACTGCATGTATGATGCGGCCGGCTCCACTGATTAAAATTTTTTAAAATTAAAACATGCACCGTCAAAGTGGCGGGCCCATTGAATTGCGGTCTCTTATTTGCAATTCCAATAGGTCGGGTGGCTTAGCTAACGTTCACCCTACCAGCTATATCAAATTGGTAATTCAGTAAAATGTCTAAAGAATTCACGTCTACAAAGGAGCAAACCAAATGCTAAATAACGATTAGTCAAGAAGAATATATTAAACAACACCAAGTACTTCTTAAGAGATGTTTAGAAGACCTATTCAAATTTGTTTCCCAAAATATTAGCTTAGAAAAGATTGTAAGATGTGTTTCAGAAAGTGTGTTGTCTAGGGCAATCTCCTAAGCACCTAAGCGGTCCACATAAAAGCCTCATTCAGGCGGGTTGGTTAAGCCTTCGGCAACTAGCCAAACATACTACTTTATACAAGTACAACAGACATATTTTGAATTAGTTATATTAGTGCAAGTAATTAGTCTTATTTCATTCTAAAGTATATTCCAATAGTATTTCATATTTAATTGAATAACATAACATGACAATTCATGTATTTCAAATAGTTGATGGGGTTTGCATAAGACTTAAGGCCCTATTTAGAAAAGCTTTATGGTTTCTCGCATGTGACTCCTCATCCACATTTTTGTCGCCCCACCCATTGGAAGCCGAGGAGAGATACCACATGGGAGGTGCTGCGCTTTCTCTTTCCGTGGCAACGTGTAAAAGTGTGGGTGGTGCAGGGGCTTCAGTAAGGATAAGTCCCCATTCTGCTCTGCCAAACACCCAATACAGAATAAGTGTAGCAGCAGCCGCGGGGCCAAACCCATGTTATCAAACTCCTGATCCGGATGTTACGATCCTACAATTCTCTAACCTTAAGATTACAAATCGATCCAACTCCCATTGTAAACTCTCAAATCAGTAGACTCCCATGATCCTGCGAACAAGCTGCCATGATCATGGGTAAACTCCCACAATCCTACGACTCTTAAGTAGACTTCCACGATCCTAAGTAAACTTTAAAGGAAGTTCAACATGATGCTGATGAAGCAAAGGGGGAGGAAGTAGAAGTCAATTTTTAAGTTTCATTTTTAAGATTTATTTATTTATGTCCTTATCCAAAACAATAATAATTTACACTTGATGTGTTGAACATGCTAGGATACCAGATGCAGAGGTTAAGGATATTCATGAAGCTTGTGAAGATGAGATTGATCAGCCCTTGAATATTTCAATGGACTTAGATGATGTTGATCTTACCATGACAATGTTGATGGCGGATTCAATTATGATACCATTGGCTTTGATGGTACAGTTGACGAATGACGATGTTTTCTTATTCCTTTTTTTCTTGTTCTTTATCGTTGAACATTAATTCTAAGTATGGAATTGATTTGTTATTTATATTAAGGGTTTTTTACAAATCAACCCCTATAATCTCTCTATATACATATAAACCCCTATCAAATCAATATTTACATATAAACCCCATAAATCATCCAATATTTACATATCGACCCCTACAGTTAGCTGGCATCTAAAATGAAGAAATATTCTGAAATATTCCTTCATTCGGCTGTTATTTTATTAATCTAAAGGGAAAATAATTGATTTATCCATGATTATAATTACTTAAATTGACATATCTTTATTGAACATTGACGTAATCCAAAACAAACACAAACATAACCCGAATCTAACTTGGACCTAATCCAAAGAATTCTCACATTAGAGGTGTATTTACGGATGAATTCAAAAATATTCTCTCGTTTTAGATGTCAGCTAACTGCAGGGGTCAATATGTAAGGTTTGAATTAATTTAAAGGGTTTATATGTAAATATCACTTTGTAGGGGTTTATACTTAAATAGAGAAGATTGTAGGTGTTGATTTGTAAAAACCCCATATATTAAATGTAACATTCCTTAAGGGGTAAGAATAATGTAGGTTTATCTTGTTAAATTCATGTTTATGTTAGTTTGGTCTTTCCTAGTTTCGGAACTTATTATAAGTGGATAATAGAGATGCAAAGATTTAAACCTTGACCTTTTATCTTGTTAAATTCAAGTTTAGGTAAATTTGGTGTTTCCTAATTTTGCAAGTTATTATAAGTGGATAATAGAGATGCAAAGATTCAAACATTGATCTTCTTGCACATATTTTGCAACTTACAGATTACACTCATAAGCAAGGATTCAATCTTTATGAACTATATTTCTCATATTAGTTAAATTGTCTATATTTCTGAGTTCTTATCTTGTTTTTAAATAAATGTTTAAAGCTTCTTGATATATATCTTGTTAGGAGATGACGGCTAGGGTTTGGAGAGAATGGAATAGTTCTCACTGAGATACTGAAGCCCAATATATATGTACATGTATACACACACAACCCGACCCGACTGTACATAGAACCTGACCCGGTATATACATTAACACTCCCCCTCAAAGTCACGGTGGATCATGTACCGAGAGTTTACTTATAAAATGACGAAATCTAGCAATCGTCAGGGACTTTGTGAGAAAATCAGCAGTCTGCTCCATCGAGGGAATAAACTGCAATGAGATAATGTTTGCAAGAAACTCCTACCGAACATAATAACAATTGACCTCGATGTGTTTGGTCCGCTCATGAAAAACCGGGTTGCTAGCAATTTGAATGACACTCCGGTTGTCACAAAATAGAGGTGTAGCTCCAGAAATCCTGACTCCCAAGTAAAGTAGAAGACGTCAAAGCCAGACAATCTCTGCAGTGGTGGAAGCCATAGCCCGATATTCGGTTTCGGTGCTGGAGCATGCGACAGACTCCTGTTTCTTGCTGCGCCAAGAAATGAGGGGATCATCAAGAAACACGCAGTAGCCGATGGTAGATCGGCGAGTAGCAACATCTCCAGCCCAATCTGCATCGAAATAAACACGCAGAACCGGTGAAGATGTGGAGGGAAACAACAGTGATCGAGTGACAGTGCCACGAAGATATTGAATAATCCGAATAACCGCTGCATAGTGAACCGAGCGAGGAGACTGAACAAACTGGCTGACAATACCAATGGCATGTGCAATGTCAGGCCTAGTCATGGTGAGATAAATGAGCATCCCAACCAGCCGCTGATAACGAGAGATATCCTGGAAAGGTTCATCTGTAGAAAGGAACTTCAAGTGGAGCTCCATAGGCATGTCAGCAGTACGAGAGTCACTGAGAGCAGCCTCGGCAAAAATATCGGAGATGTACTTCTGCTGGGAGATCAACAATCCTCGAGCTGACCAGGCAATCTCAAGGCCAAGAAAGTATCGAAGAGGGCCCAGATCCTTCATCTCGAACTAACTCTGTAGGTGATGCTGAAGGGAAGCTATGGTAGCACTGTCATCCCCGGTGATGATCATATCATCCACATACAAAAGCAGCAATGCAATACTCTGACTGGCAGTGTTCTAAAAAGCGGTCTAGGCGGCCGCCTAGGCGGCGCCTAGGCGCTAGGCGGCCCCCCACCGCCTCGCCTAGGCCCTAGGCGCTCCAGAAAAGCGGGCAAGCTCCCAGGCGGAGCTAGCGGCCGCCTAGGCGGTCTAGGCGGGGCAAGGCGGCCGCCTAGGCGGTCTAGGCGGGCTGAGGCTGGCCAAGCGGACCAGGCGAGCCAGGCGGTCTGAGGCTGACCAGGCGGGTTGAGGCTGGCCAGGCGGACCAGGCGGGCTGAGGCTGGCCAGGTAGGGGTGGGACTTGGGCGGGTCTGACCCGAACCCGACCCGCCCAACCCGAACAATGGACAAACATGGGCAAAGCTTGTTAAAAACTTGGACGGGTTTGGACAAAAATAGATCAACCCGATTTCAATTTGGACGGGTTTGGGCACCGATCTCCCCAACCCGAGGAACCCGAGGAACCCGAAAAAGTGACACACTAAGGTGGAATGCTTTGATAGTTTTTTTTTATGGAAATCAAAGACCGCCTATTTGATGTTGAATGATAAGAATTAGTTTGAAATATGTGAGGATATGAGTTGGACTTTATGTTTTTGTTATGCAAATGAAAGATTTTTTTTACCATCTATTTACGTGCACAAGCATTTCTAATTGGGCAACCCGTCCAACCTGCTTATGATTTTGTAAATTGGGCAACCCGAGCAACCCGAAGAACCCGAGGAACTAGAATGGGCAAACACGGGTTGGACTTCCACGGGTTCCCCGGGTTCCACGGGCAAAACGGGCAAAGGTTTGTGCAAGTCGGGTTGGGCATGGGCAGACCCTTCAACCCGCCCAACCCGCCCAAGTCCCACCCCTATGGCCAGGCGGACCATGTTTGCTTTTGTTCTTGTTAATCACTCAATCTTGAATTATGGTTATATACTTGTTCTTTAAAATAATGGTTTGGGATAATCTTGAACTTATATTAATCTTTAAACATATATATATATATATTATATAATATCAAAATAATAATTAAAATAATTAAAAAAAAGGCAAAACGCCTAGGCGCCGCCTAGGCCCCGCCTAGGCCGCCTAGGCGCTAGGCGGCCCCCCACCGCCCGACTAGCGCCTAGCGCTTTTTAGAACCTTGCTGACTGGAGGAGCAAACAAAGCATAGTCAGAGTGTCTCAACAAACCCAGCTGCCAGAACTGCACTGCGGAATTGCTCAAACCATGCCCGATATGCTTGTTTGAGCCTGTAGATAACACGGCATAAACGACAAATGTGCCCTAGAGGAACAGAAATGCCCGAAGGGGGAGCCATGTATACTTCCTCGGAGATGTCACCGTGAAGGAACGCATTAGTGACATCCATCTGATGGAGAGGCCACCCTCGAGCAACTGCCACATCTAAGAGGGTGCGCACAGTAGTCATCCAAACAACTGGAGCAAACGTCTCCTCGTAATCTATCCCATACTCGTAGGAGATGCCACGAGCAACGAGGCGGGCCTTGTGCTGCTCAATGGATCCGTCAGGTCAAGTCTTGACCTTGAATATCCACTTGCAGCTAACAGGAACCACGCTTGAGGAACAAGGCACCAGATCCCATGTCTGGGTCCGCTGAAAAGCCTCAAGCTCCACTGACATGGCCTGCCACCACTCCGGGTGTAAAGCTGCCTCACGGTACGACTGGGGCTCCCGGTGGGTGTGAATAGCAGTAAGAAAAACCTGATAAGATGGAAAATAGGAGGCAACGACAGAGTAGCCAGAGGGTCAGAAGAGTCAGAGGTAAAGGCAGACTAGCCAAACCTGTCCGGAGAGTAGTCATATCTGTCAGGAGGGTGATGTTCGCGCGCCAGGTAGCGCCGAACAGGAGCAGGATCCACGACCAGTGAGGAGGGAGCAACAGCAACAGGCGAGGGAGTACTAGTGTGAACCGACTCTGGAGGAGGAGCTGCAGAGCGACGAACATAGACACGAGTAACAGGTGGTGGTGGAGACGGCAAGGGAGATGTGGGAGGGACGGGTGGAGGTGCTGAGGGTGGAGATGCGGAGCGTGCTGAGGGTGGTGGAGACCCAACTGGAGAAGACACAACCAATGATGTAGGAGCAGGATACGGAGGTAAAACAGGGATGGTGAGAGATAGTGAAGGCGCGGAAGGTGGAGGTAAGGGAAGATCCCGGGACTCGGTGGAAAAGTACGGGATGTCTTCGACAAAAGAAACGTGACGAGAGACACGAATCCGGCGAGCCATGGGATAGTAACACCGATAGCCCTTGTGCTCCCAACTGAGCCCCAAATGAACACACCTAACAGACCTAGCAAAGAGTTTGGTGCGCTCATAGGGAGGGAGAAGAACAAAACACGTGTACCCAAAGGTGCGAAGTAGGAAGTAGTCAGGAGATGTGGAGTAAAGTCGCTCGTACGGGGTAATACCAGAAAGGGTGGAGGACGGAGTGATATTGATGAGGTGAACGGCGGTCAGAACAGCATCGGCCCAGTAGGAATGCGGAACAGAAGCAGACAAAAGAAGAGCTCACGTTGTCTCAAGGATATGGCGATATTTGCGCTCGATGACTCCGTTGTGTTCATGGGTGTGTGGGCACGACTGTTGGTGAAGAGTGCCATGAGTCTGAAGAATCTCACGCATCTCGGAGGAGAGATACTCCTGGGCACAGTCAGACCGAAACGTCTTAATGCGCCGACCAAACTGGGTGTGAAGCATAGTAGTGAAGGTCTGGTAAATATGAGGAATCTCGGAGCAACGACGCATGAAATAAACCCTGGTGCAACGGGAGTAATCATCTATGAAACTTACATAATATAAAAAACCAGTAAAAGAAGCAACTGGAGCAGGGCCCCAAATGTCAAAATGCACTAAATCAAAAAGAGCAAAAGATTTAGAAGCACTAGCCGAAAATGGTAGAGCCAGATGCTTTGCCAATCTACAGCCCGTACAGATAGAGAGGGAAGAGGACACACGACCCAAAGCGCCCAAACAGAAAACGCTTTTTAGTCGATCACTGGACAAATGACCTAACCTTCTGTGCCACAAGCCGGCATCAGAGGCAACTGACATAACTGACTCAACAGAAGCAGGTAAAACATGAAGATGATCCAGCTAGTAAAGTCCTCCCCTCCTACGGCCCAGCCCAATCCTCCATCTCGTTCGCGAATCATGCACAACACAAGTAGAGGAGGTAAAGGTGACAGTGAGTCCAGAATCACAGAGAGAACTAATAGAGATCAATTTATATTAAGAAGAGGAGCATGATGAACATAGGACAGGGTCAGGCACCCAGTGTAGTCTGAGGTAGAAGTGATGAATCCACACTGCGAAATAGGTACAAGAGTATCATCAGTAGTGCGAACCTCCATGTGGGCAGGAGAAGGAGCACAGTGGAGTCATATGTGAGATGACAAGAAGCACCCGAATCGAAAATCCCAGGGGCAGCAATATCAGAGGAGGCGGCCAGGCCGATAGCAGGCGAAGAGCTGGTGGAGGCGATGTGACAAACTAGGAGCTCCTAAAGTCACTGGAGACGATCCGGCTCAGGTGGAGACGGTGCAGTAGTAGCAGCAATGGGCGCCGGAGTCTCTACAGACGCAGCAGCGCCACCAAAGTGGCGGAAGGACTGATCACGTCCACGACTCCGTCCACCTCGACCACCTCGATGATCGTCACGTAAAGCAGGAGCCCAGCATGGTGTCCTCTCATCCGGACCCCAACGAGGGTTGCAGGGTGGACGCGTGGGACACTCACGTTTCATGTGACCAGGTTCCTTGCAGTAATGACAGAATACCAACTCGTCGGCGAACCTGGCCCCCAAAACGCTATCAGAATCAGAGACCGGTGGAGGAAGGCGAGCACCCTGAGTCTGAAGACGAGTCTCCTCGTCGACCAAGGCAAGTAGAGCATCCTTTAGCCGAGGGAGTGGCCCTTGTTTAAGTAGCGTTGAAAATCCCTAGAGCGGGGGCATGCACACCGCCCGGGAATCATAGATTCTAGCTCATGCCAGTAGGCACTCATCAGGGTGCAGAAGTCCTGAATCGTGCGCTCCCCCTGACGAGCGAACTGCGAATCGCAGATAAGCTGATGCCGGCATGCACCGCCACGCAGGAGAAATCGGTCCCAAAGATACTCCCACATCGCGTGCGCTGTAGGAAGGTGGCCGATGGGAGCAAGGAGCGAACGAGCAACGAAGTCCAGGAGATAGGCCCTGATGGCATGGTCGTGGCGATGCCACGTGAGGGTGGCCATGGCAGCAGCCATAGCAACAGACTGAAAAGCACTAGCAGAAAACGGAATAGCTAGATGATTTGCCAATGGACAACCCGTACAGACAGAGAGAAGAGAGGACATACGACCCAAAGCGCTCGAACAGAAAATATTTTTGAATCGATCACTAGATAAATGATCTAACCTTCTGTGCCACAAGTCAGCATCAAAGGTGACTGACATAGCAGACGGAACAAGAACAGGGAAAACATAAAGATAGTCCATCTGGTAAAGTCCTGCTTTACAGCCTAGCCCAACCTCTGACCCGTCCACGAATCCTGCACAACACAAACAGAAGAAGTAAAGGAAACAGTTAGTCCAGAGTCACAAAAAGAATTGATAGAAATCATATTGATGTTAAGACAAGGGGTATGGTGGACATGGGGTAGGGTCACACGACCAGAAGAATCCGAGCTAGTAGTGATGGACCCACACTACAGAATAGGTACTAAAGTCCCATCCCCATAGCGGATCTCCAAGTGTGTGGGAGCAGGAGAGCAGTCAGTGAGCACAGTAAAATAACAGGTTAGGTGACATGAGGCACCCGAATCAAAAACCCATGAAGCAGTAGTACTAGAGGTGACAGATAGGCCATGAGCAGCCAAAGAGCCGATGGAGGCGATGTGGCGAAGAAGAAGCTCCTCAAGTCGCTGGAGACGATCCAGCTCAGGCAGAGACGGTGCAGTGGTAGCAGTAGGAGATGCTAGAGTCGCTATAGCAGCAGTTGAAGTGCCACCAAAGTGACGGAAGGAGGACTGACCACGTCCACGGCTCCGTCCATCTCGATCGCCACATCGGTTGTCACGGGAAGCAGGAGCACAGCGTGATTCCCGCTCGTCCAAACCCCTGCGGAGGTTGCGAGGATGTATGGGACATTCACGCTTCATATAATCGGTCGCTTTGCAGCAATAACAGAAGACAGGCCCATCAGGAAAGCTGACGGCCAGGGCACTATCTGGGCCTGGAGCAGGTGGGGGAGGACGAGTACCATGAGTCTTAAGGCAAGTCTCCTTGTCAACCAAGACTAGCAGAGCATCTTCTAGCCGAGGGAGAGACTCACGGTGAAGGAGCTGAGCAGCGATGAGAGCGAAATCTGGTCAAAGCGTGGCCAGGAACTGGTAGAGTGGCCCTCATCAAGGTAGCGCTGGAAGTCCCTGGAGCGTAGACAAGCACACCGCTCGGGGATCAGAAACTCCAGCTCATGTCAGTAGGCACTCATTAGACTGAAGACGTCCTTAATCGTACGTTCCCCCTGATGAGCGAACTGGAAGTCGCGGATAAGCTGATGCCAGCATGCACCGCCGCGCGAGAGGAATCGGTCCCAGAGATACTCCCACATCGCGCACGCTGTAGGAAGGAGACCGATGGGAGTAAGGAGCAGATAAGCAACAGAGTCCAGGAGATAGGCTATGATGGCCTGGTCGTGGCGACGCCATGTGAGGATGGTCGTGGCAGCAGCAGCAGCAGAAGAAGAAGATGCACCACTAGCAGCGTCGCTACTGGTGACCGAGGAGGAGCCGGGAGAGGTAGCCGAAGGTGGGTCATCACCGGTGATGTGACCCCAAAGATCGTGACTGGATAGCGCGGCCTCGACGGTGAACGACCAATCAGGCCAGTCGTTGGCCGAGGTCAACTGAAAGATGACTGCCTTCAACGGCGGAAAGATCACGACAACGGAAGGCATAGAAGATGACGCCATGGATGAGTATCAAGAGGTTATATTGGGTAGGGGCCGACAGCTGAAGGGAGGGGGACGGGTGAAGGGGGAAGGCCGGGGGGGGGGGGCTACGGGTGAAGGAGGAGGGCTGGAAGGGGCTGTGGGTAAAGGAGGAGGGTCGGGAGGGCGACGAGTGGAGGGCCAGGGGGTGGCTGCGGGGCAAGGGCGAGGGGGGCTGTGGGTGGAGGAGGGCCGGGGGGGTGAGGGGGCTGCAGTTGGAGGAGGAGGGCCAGGAAGGGCTATGGGTGGAGGAGGGGGGCCGAGGGGAGAGGCAGGTGGAGAAGGGCCGGGGGGGTGGCTGCGGGTGAAGGGGGAAGGCCGGGGAGCTGCGGGTGGAGGAAAAAGGGCCGAGGGGGGCTGCAGGTAAAGGAAGAGGGCCGAAGAGGGAGATTGGAGCCGGAGGGATGGCTGTCGGTGGAGGAGGGTCGGAAAGAGAGATCGGGGGCTGGAAGGGGGAGCTGCCAAAGGGAGCAGTCGTCGTCATCGTCACCGTCGCAGCGAGAGAACCCTAGGACTCTGATACCATGTTAGGAGATAGCATCTAGCGTTTGGAGAGAATGAGAATGTTTTTCATTGAGAGACTAAGCCCAATATATATATACCATATTACATAGTGAACCCGACCCGACTGTACAGGAAACCGACCCGTATCTATATACATTAACAAGACCAAATGGTAATAAAGATAAAGGGTTTGATAGGAACATAAGAACAAGGGTTGCGACCTGTTTCAACACGAATCCACGACTCCTCCCTTGCATTTATGTTTTGGATGGATGTACGATCTCTAGGACATCTCTTCTAAACTATGTGATCCTATCCCAAGAAATGCTAGCCAAACACCATTTTGTACCTATTCTTTTGGCATAATTTGCACATAACTAAAGGCCTGTGTGACAAGTTAACTCATAATAGCCTCGATCGTACACTTGATTCTTAAATAAAAACCCCTAACAACATAAATTTCTACAGGTCGTACAAGATTCTTTCATCTTAAATATCTCTAAATAGATGGGACATGGATTGACGACTATGGATAAGCATAAAAACCCCTAACAACATAAATATCTAAAGGTCCTACAAGATTCTTTCATCTTAAATATCTCTATATAGATGGGACATGGATTGACGACTATGGTTATGAAACCATCAATCATGTGGATCTACAAGATCCTTCAGTCTGCGTCTAAGAAGCACTGACACTGGTACGGGGACTCGGGTACGACACGACACAGGTTCGCCGACACGGCAAATCCTAAAAAATGAGGACACGGGTACGGCGAGGACACGGCAAAATAAATGAATATTTTTAAATTTATATTTTATGTATGTTTGCAATTCATATATATTTCAATAACCGAAAAAGCCTCATAGAAAACAACTAAAATAAAAATTTAATACATATTGAATCGCTATCGTTAGTTACATCCAGCCCGATCGGTAAATCGCAGACATCTCTAAATGGTATGGAAAATAACGGTTGTGTTTCACTTTTGACTTCAACCTATCTGAAACCTCAGAGGGTAAGATAAGTTAGTCAAACCTGAATCGTAACCGTCCATCATAACCATCCTGACAAGTGAATCACACTCAGGCCCAAATGGCATGCAAAAGAATGGCTGCGATTCAGTTTTGGCTTCAACCTATCTGATTCTCTGAGGTTATAATCTCAGAGGATCAAATAGGTTGAAGCCAAAATTGAATCACCATAGCTTGTAACCCGACCCTATATCGAACAGTCCATCAACCCGCAGTGTCCCGAGTGTCCGAGGAGTGTCCGGCAAGTGTCCGAGGAGTGTCTGACCGTGTCCGGCTCCCAGAAGCACGTAGGACACGGCACATGCGTGTCCGGTGCGTGTCCGGCGAGTGTCCGACGAGTGTCGGTGTCCGACACGTGTCCGACACGGGTACGGGAGGCCTGGGGAAGTGTCCATGCTTCCTAGGTCTGCGTATATGAGACAACCTCATGCAGAAATCCCTATTGTGTGTATGCGTGACTCTTGCGTGGGGGTGGGGGTTGGGGTTGGGGTTGGGGGGTGTGAAACCTACCTTACCAACATAAATGTCTCTCACGGTCTACAAATGAACTCACATTTCGCTTTCAAGAATTTATTTTGAGAAAATAAATACATCAACTTCTAAGAACAGCAATAATAATATGCAATATATAATGCAAAACTTATCAGCAAAGTGAGGATTACCAGAAGTAGGGAGTGAATCCACACTCCATGTTGGGTAAAGCAATTGTTGTCGGAGCGTCCCCAAAACCATATACGGCCTTTGAGGAAGGAAAAATACACCCCCAGTTCCCCATTTTTTGAAGCTTGTAAGTACATCATCTGTCTTCAATGCATTTGATGGTTCAAAGGGGTTCACAGCATTTGTCATATAGAATGTAATACTTCCATTGCCAGTATTCCACAGACCAGCCAGAGCTCTCAAGAGTGAAGTCTTACCACTCCCACTTGGACCCACCACCTATTAATCAATTGAGCACTCACTACAAAGCTGCTGTTTTCTTTTCTGGTTTGAGATAGAAGTATTAAATAAACAAAAATAACTTACAAGTAAGTGATCGTTATCAGTGATCTCCAGAGATAAGTCTGTAATAAGAACATCTCTACTTTTTGGTGTTTGTACTGTCAGATTTTGAATCTCTAGTAATTTGCGGCACTCATCCTGGGGTACAGATCCATTAGATCCCAAGGTTGATGGAATCTTTACATTGCTATACAGAATGTTTATTTCCTCGTTACTGTCAAATACAAAGTTATCTGAGGACTGGCTACCATCCAAAACATCATCAAACTCACCTGTATGTGAAAGACATAATGACCATTGGATAGGTTTCAAAGTGACTTAAGACAGATTTGGATTTGCATAAATGCACCTAAATGAGAGAATAGAACTGCAATTAGAGCCAGGCAAGTACTACAAACCTACATACATCATGCCACATGTCCAATATATAGTGCATGCATGTTTTAGTAAAAATTATATCCTATAATGTAGAACAGTAGTACATATTTAGGTCATTTAAGAAAAAGATCAAAAGGTTAGTAACCGATAGTGCTCTATCAAAATATCTGAAATTGAGGAATACCAGGAGCATCCTTAGCAGGACTTATATGCCACCTGACATGGCCAAGATGGAAGAAGCTTTGTAAACTTACGAAGAGATGCGTCTTGTAGACTCACATTAGGTGACTAGTGTGCCATACACAACCATGTCAAATTGCAAAACATATGCCCATATTTATCACCTAGTCACTAGTTTGATGAACTGAATTCAATCATTAACTTTACTAACAAATACAAAGCAATAGTTCATAGTGCATTAAAGTAATCAATGATAAAAGTTTTACCTAGTCGATCGATGACAGCAGAAAAGGCACTGATTGCCTGAAATTGATACACAATGAGAGAGAAGTCACTAAGGATATGATTGAAAGCAGAGACGGACTGGTTGATTACTCCAAACTCAATTTTTCCTGAGAAATACATGGGAGCAACAACAGCTGCAGGAAGAATCTGAATCAGATACCGGTATCCACTGGTGAAGAACTCCAGATTTCGAGAAGCAATCAACAATTGCTGCAAAATATATAGAATGTACACAAAAAAGAAATTAACTATCCCATACATTAGGTATGTATTTCGCTGAAGGTATGCAGAACCAGAAGTACCAAGTAACAATCTGGAACAAACTTCATGCAAAGAAAAGGTTTATCTAATAACTTAAAAAATAAAAGGAAAATATCGGCAGCTCACTGCATCATTAAAGTATGGACTTTAACAGAATGGTTAATGGAGGTACATTCGATCAGAAAATGATGCAAACGGTCCAGTGTAGGTAAGAATCAGACGGGTCATTTATCCAAGACAGAAAAATAAGCATCAGGCATTAAACACAAACATTTGCAAAATATTTTCAAGTTTGTGAAACACGTACATTGGATAAAATGGCATGTCCCTGAAGGCTGCATTTCCATTTAATGGGGGGAAAAAATAATACACATGAACGGTTTACAGACAATGGTGCCAGAGTCAAGGTTCAAGTGTTCGGGTTAGGGTTTGGACAGGACAAAAAAGTAAAAAAAACTAGTTCGAGTTCGGATTCGAGTGGTTTTATTATTTCGGGAAAAATAATTAAAAATAAGAGATATGGGTTTGGTTCGACCTATTCGGATTTGATTCGGCATACTCAAGAAAGAGATTTCAGGACATGTGTTTATACAAGTGCACGCCCAAATTATATCCATCATTTGGCTTATACTAGAGCATCCATGTGCATAAGCAAGAGGCAAGTCAGAGAAGGAATTGAATGTGTGGCACCGTGTCCACTCTGACAGTGTTTTGCATTTTAACAATGTATACTAAAGTTGAGTATGGACAAGAGTTTTTGGCCCACTGTCACCGCGTTTAGAGTTTACGGCCCACTGTTTTGGTTGAGTCTGTTAATGTATAGAGATGGATCGGGTTTTATGTATAGTCGGGTCGGGTTCATGTGCTATTGATGTACATATATATTGGGCATTAATCCCTCAATAAAGATTTCCATTCTCTCCAAACCCTAGCCGTCATCTCCTAACATGATATCAGAACTCTAGGGTTTCTCCGCGGTGAAGACGACTCCTCCGGCACCGGCTTCCCCCTCCTTCGGCCTTCTCCTCCGGCACCGATCTCCCAGCCGGCAACCCACCCGACCACCATCGGCCTCCCCTCTCCCTCCTGCACCCCACCCGACCTACACTTCCTCCTCCGGCCTTCCGGTAACCCCCCAACAGCTCCTCCCGCACCGGCATCCCCTCCAGCACCCCCTTGCATCCAATTCCCCCCTTTGGCAGCCCCTCCAGTACTCCGGTAGCACCTTCAGCCCCCTCCTGCACCCAATTCCCCCACCGGCAGCCCCTCCAGCACCTGATTCCCCCTCCGGGAGCCCCTCCAGCACCCCCCTGCACCCAATTCCCCCTCCAGCACCCCCCTGCAACCGATTCCCCCCTCCAACAACCCCTCCAGCACTCTAACAACGCGTCCACCCCCTCCTGCACCTCCTGAAGCAACCGCCACCCCCTTCTGCACCCGATTCCCCCCTCCGGCAGCCCTTCCAACACCTGATTCCCCCTCCGGTAGCCCCTCCAGCCCCTTCCCGCACCGGAAGCCCCCGCCACCCCCTCCTGCACCTCTTGCAGCCCCCGCCGCCCCCTCCTGCACCCCCTGAAGCTCCCGCAACCCCTCCTGCACCTCCTGAAGCAACTGTCGCCCCCTCCTACACCTCCTGAATCCCCGCCGCCCCCCTCCTACACCTCCTGCAGCCCCCGCCACCACCTCCTGCCCTCCTCCCCTGCAGCTCACGCTGCTCCCTCCTGCACCCCCTATCGCCCCCCATCGCCCCACCGCTCCTCCCCTGGCCCTTCTTCTCCCACCATAGCCCCCCCAGCCTTCTCCTCCACCGCAAGCCCCCCCTCCGGCCCGTCTCCTCTGTACCGGACTGTCTAGGACCTCCCTTGTACCGGCTCGCCCCCGTACTTCAGGGGTATAGCTTTCTACAGCATCTCTCGGCTCCCGTACTGCCTGCACACAGTAGCTGATCGTCGAGTCCCTCCGTCTCCTCGTTTTAATGGTATTCTTGGTTCACGTCCCTCCACCACATCAGTCGACTGTGGACGTCGTCAGGGTCCCCTCCGTCATGATGGCGGGACTGCTGCTGCCGCTGATCTCCCTACTCCAGCACCGCCTGTCACCACTTTTGCTCAATCTCGATCTTACTCCGATCGCCTCCAACGCTTTGAGGAGTTACTGTTTCGATATCTCGCCTCCACCAGCTCTTTGACAGATCACAGTCTCTTTGCCACTCCAGGTACTACTCCATGGATCTTCGACTCGGGTGCCTCCTGCCACCTTACCCCCGATCCTTCTGTGCTCACAGACTGTAGCCCTGCTCCCGCCCACCTGGGGATCCATACTGCTGACGGGACTCGTGTACCCATTTCGCAGTGTGGATCCATCACCCCTGCATCCGATCCCACTGGTCGCCTAACCTTACCTCGTGTTTACCTCGCTCCCCGCTTAAACATTAACTTAATATCTATTAGTTCTCTTTGTGACTTGGGCCTGATCGTTACATTTACTTCTTGTTCTGTGCAAGATCCGTGGACGGGTCAGAAAGTTGGGCTGGGTCGTAGAGCAGGAAAACTCTATCAGTTGGATCACCTTCAGGTTCCTACTTCCACTCCGTCAACTCTGTCTGTTACCTCTGATGCCGATTTGTGGCACAGAAGGTTCGGTCACATATCCAGTGATCGACTCCAAAGCGTTTTTCGCTCTGGCGCTTTGGGTCGAGTGTCCTCTCCTCTCTCTGTCTGCACTGGGTGTTGATTAACAAAGCACCTTGCTTTTCCTTTTTCTACTAGTGTTTTCCATTCCAGCGCCCCTTTTGATCTCGTACACTTTGACGTGTGGGGTCTGGCTCCAGTTGCCTCTTTTACTGGTTTTTTGTATTATATGAGCTTCATAGATGATTACTCCCGTTGTACCTGAGTCTATCTCATGTGTCGCCGCTCCGAGATTCCTCATATTTACAGGACCTTCACTACTATGCTTCACACCCAGTTTGGTCCGCGTATTAAGACTTTTCGGTCTGATTGTGCCCAGTAGTATCTCTCCTCTGAGATGCGTGAGATCCTTCAGACTCACGGCACTCTTCACCAACAGTCGTGTCCCCACACCAATGAACAAAACGGAGTCGCTGAGCGCAAACATCGTCATGTCCTCGAGACAGCACGAGCTCTACTTCTGTCTACTTCTGTTCCACATTCCTACTGGGCTGAAGCTGTCCTAACCGTTGTTCACCTCATCAACATCACTCCGTCCTCCTCCCTCTCTGGTGTTTCCCCGTACGAGCGGCTTTACTCCACATCTCCTAACTATTCTCTTCTTCGTACCTTTGGGTGCACGTGTTTCGTCCTCCTCCCTCCCCATGAGTGCACCAAACTCTCTACTAGGTCTGTTAGGTGTGTTCACTTAGGACTCAGTCGGGAGCACAAGGGATATCGGTGCTACGATCCCTTGGCTCGCCGAATCCGTGTCTCTCGTCATGTCGCCTTTGTAGAGGATGTCCCATACTTTTCTACTGAGTCCCGGGATCTTCCCTCACCACCTACGTCATCCTCTACGCCATCACCCCCTCTCACCATCCCCTTCCTACCTCCGTATTCTGCTCCCACGCCCACCTTCCCGGTTGAGCCTCCTCTACCTTTCTCACCTCCCCTGTCTCCACCACCTCCACCTCCCCCGTCTCCACCACCTCCCCCGCCACCTCCCCCTCCTTCGTCTCCCCCGTCACCTCCACCACCACCTGTCACGCGTGTCTACGTTCGTTGCTCCACAGTTCCTCTCATCGAGACTGTCTCCACTGGTACTACTTTACCTGCAGCTGCTCCTACCTCTCTGGCCGCAGATCCTGATCTTGTTCGGCGCTACCCTTCGCGCGAACATCACCCTCCTGACAGATATGACTACACCCCTGACAGGTTTGGTTACTCTGCTTTTACCCCTGCCTCTTCTAACACCACTGGACACTTTACTGTTGCTTCCTACTCTTCGTCCTACCAGGCCTTTCTCACTGCTCTCCACTCCCATCGGGAGCCCCAGTCGTACCGTGAGGCAATTTTGCACCCAGAGTGGCGACAGGCCATAACAGCGGAGCTTCAGGCATTTCAGCGGACTCAGGCGTGGGACTTGGTTCCTTGTCCCTCTAGCGTGGTGCCTATCAGCTGCAAATGGATCTTCAAGATCAATACTCGACCTGATGGTTCCATTGAGCGGCACAAAGCTCGCCTCGTTGCTCGTGGCTTCTCCCAGGAGTATGGGATTGACTACGAGGAGACTTTTGCTCCAGTTGCTCGGATGACTACTGTGTGCACCCTTTTAGCTGTGGCAGCTGCTCGAGGGTGGCCTCTCCATCAGATGGATGTCACCAATGCGTTCCTTCACGGTGACCTCTCCGAGGAGGTATATATGGCTCCTCCACCGGGAGTTCTTGTTCCTCCAGCGCACGTTTGCCATCTGTGCCAGGCTATCTATGGGCTCAAACAGGCCCCTCGTACCTGATTTGAGCGCTTTCGCAATGCAGTTCTTGCTGCTGGGTTTGTAGAGCGATATTCTGACTATGCCATGTTCACCCGCTCCTCCAGTCAGGGTCTTGCTATTTTGCTACTGTATGTGGACGATATGATTATCACTGGGGACGACAGTGCCACTATAGCATCCCTTCAGCATCACCTCCAGAGTCTGTTTGACAGTGTTCTAAAAAGCGGTCTAGGCGGCCGCCTAGGCGGCGCCTAGGCGCTAGGCGGCCCCCCACCGCCTCGTCTAGGCCCTAGGCGCTCCAGAAAAGTGGCCAAGCTCCCAGGCGGAGCTAGGCGGCCGCCTAGGCGGTCTAGGCGGGGCAAGGCGACCGCCTAGGCGGTCTAGGCGGGCTGAGGCTGGCCAGGCGGACCAGGCGAGCCAGGCGGACTGAGGCTGACCAGGCGGGCCAGGAGGGGTTGAGGCTGGCCAGGCGGACCAGGCGGGCTGAGGCTGGCCAGGCAGACCATGTTTGCTTTTGTTCTTGTTAATCACGCAATCTTGAATTATGGTTATATACTTGTTCTTTAAAATAATGGCTTGGGATAATCTTGAACTTATATTAATTTTTAAACATATATATATATATATATATATATATATATATATATTATATAATATCAAAATAATAATTAAAATAATTTAAAAAAAGGCAAAACGCCTAGGCGCCGCCTAGGCCCAGCCTAGGCCGCCTAGGTGCTAGGCGCCCCCCCACCGCCCGACTAGCGCCTAGCGCTTTTTAGAACCTTGCTGTTTGAGATGAAAGATCTGGGTCCTCTTTAATACTTCCTTGGCCTTGAGATTGCCCGCTCGACCTGTGGTTTGTTAGTATCCCAGCAGAAATACATTTCCGACATTCTTGCCGATCCTGATCTCACTGACTCTCGCACTGCTGACACACCCATGGAGCTCAACTTGAAACTCCTTCCTACAGATGGTGAGCCTCTCTGAGACGTCTCCAGATATCAGAGATTGGTTGGTATGCTAGTCTATCTCACTATGACTAGACCTGACATTGCTCATGTTATTGGCATTGTCAGTCAGTTTGTTCAAGCTTCCCGATCTGTTCACTATGCCGCAGTACTCAAGATCATTCGCTATCTCCGGGGCACCATCACTCGCTCTTTGCTTCTCCCCTCCACCTCTACTCTAGTGCTACGCGCCTACTCCGATGCAGACTGGGCATGAGATGTTGCTACTCGCCGTTCTACCACCGGATACTGTGTGTTCCTTGGTGACTCCCTCATTTCTTGGCGCAGTTAGAAACAGGAGTCTGTTGCTCGCTCCAGCACCGAAGCCGAATACAGGGCTATGGCTTCCACCACTGGAGAGATTGTCTGGCTTCATCGCCTTCTCCTTGACCTGGGAGTTGTGATATCCGAGCCCACACCCTTATTCTGTGACAACCGAAGTGCTATTCAGGTTGCTAGCAACCCGGTTTTCCATGAGCGGACAAAACATATAGAGGTTGACTAAGAAGCACGGACACTGACACGGGACACGGACACGACACGACACGGATACGCCGACACGATATTTTTCAAAAAACCAGGACACGGACACGTTAGGGGACACGCTGAATTATATATATATATATACATATATATATATATGTATATATATATATATATATGTATATATATATATGTATAACAAGTCTTATATTATGATTTATAATCAAACATAATGCTAATAATTAACTAAAAAAGTCTCCAACAAACATCATAAATGATTCAAGTGTATAGTTTCAAACTTTCAAAACACAAAAAAACAAATAGAACACGCATAAAATCATCATCCATCAAGGCCAACGTCAAGTGTTACCACATCATCACCATCGACGTGAAGACCACGACCTCCATATCCGGCTCATTGATGGAAAGATTCGCAATCTCAAGAATCCCAACATCTTCAAATGAGAAAAAAGCCTTTCCGGTAATATTCGACACGCTCTAACATGCATCCGACACGCTCTGACACGTGTCGGACAACCTTTCTTCATAGAAGACACGTTTTTTAGTGTGTCCGACACGTGTCGGAGAGTGTCGGACGAGTGTCGGTGTCCGACACGTGTCGGACACGGACACGTTGAGGTCCCAAGAGTGTCGGTGCTTCATAGGAGGTTGACTGTCACTATGTTCGCCAGGAGTTCATTGCCCGCACCATCTCCTTGACGATTCATTCGATGGAGCAGACTGCTGATTTTCTCACGAAGACTCTTACAGTTGCTCGCTTCAGGCATTTTGTCAGCAAACTCTCGGTATATGATCCATCGTGAGTTTGAGGGGGAGTGTTAATGTATAGAGATGGATCGGGTTTTATGTATAGTCGGGTCGGGTTCATGTGCTATTGATGTACATATATATTGGCCATTAGTCCCTCAATAGAGATTTTCATTCTCTCCAAACCCTAGCCGTCATCTCCTAAAAGAATCCATGTTTGGTGGAGCAGGAAGGCGAGCCACTCGGCTTCGCTGATGTAGCCACTTGTATTTCTCCACTTCACCTTCGCTTTTCCAGACATAGGATTTTCATGTGTTTTGCAAACGTGAGCTTCCCACAGCGTGTTGGCTTATAGATGGGTGAGCCATCGTGGGTGGGAACCAAAAACTTTTGTGCAAACAGGGCCTAAGCAAGCCAGCATCACCCCACACAGATGTACATAACCAATCCAACTTCACGGGAAGTTGAACTTCATATGTATTCTATATAGAGAATGGACAAGCAAGTTTATATGACCATGACTTGAGAAAACTGAATTATTAACGGCATCCAACTCTCCAAGAACAAAGTTATCAGCTCAATGACCTGTTTTATGCAGAAAACATTTGTTTCACCTATATGACTGTATATATTTAGAGTTAGCAGCTTAATGACCATGTTTATCCAGTTGGAAAGGGAAACAAATGTGCTAGGAAAGAACATTGTGTCATTGCATCAGTCTCTTCTCCAAGGACAAATGTTATCATACTAATAACCACTGTTTATGCAAAAAAAAAAATGTGGTGTTCACCTTCAAATTATTAGCTTCATTACAGCTTAATGGTACTTCCTTTTTTTTTCTAATGGTTGTAGATCTGTAATTTTGTGGTTAGTCAGGTGCACCCACCAATGTATAGTTGTAATACTGAAAATTCTGGTATCGTCTAAGTGGACAGAGTTAATAGGTTTTACTCTTCCCATTCTGCAGTCAAATGTAAGCAGGTACCTACACTTAAGTTTTCAAAAGCTCTCCTGAAACGCTTCAGCAAAAGTTGCATTTCGTTTCCCTCTCCACCATAAAAAGCAATTGATTCAGCATTTTCTCGAATCCGTACAAGTCCATAACGAAAATCTGCTTCTTTCTTCTCTTGCATAAAATTTAAGTTGACTAAACCCTGAAAAGAGAACAGTACCACGTTATGTTTAATCTAAAGAAGAAAAGAAACAGCACCAGAAGTAGTCAAAAAGAAGTAGAGGGTAAGTCACATTACCTTTCCAAGGAACACGCTAATAACCGTGCCACCAAGTGAGTAAACAAGAAGTACAACAAATAATGGTGGATAGATTCCATACAGAATATTACTGAAGGATATCAAGTCCACAGCTGCATTGAAGAGAGTCAAAGAAAATGAAAGTGCTGTTCCAGTAAAAGAACTTAGATCATCAACAATCCGTTGGTCTGGGTTGTCAATTATTGATTGAGATTGAATTTTGTAAAATGTTTGGCTCTTAAAATATCGTTCCATGTAGTAGCTTGTCATCCAAGATCGCCATCTTAAAGAAAGAGTTTCCCTTGAATAATCTCTTAATACAAAGAACTGCAAGACATGAAAAACATGTAGGAAACCAATTTCAGAAAGAAACCTATTGGGTCTTGGGAATATGTTTACATTCATGATATAATAGACTGCGCAGCAATGAAAAGGAAAATCGATAAGTTTCTACTGGGCAATATGCATAGGAAAGCCACTAACATCTATATAAGACTTTTTTGGAGCAATATCTGTATCTCTTTTAACACTTTAAAACAGCATTTCTAGCCCATGGTGTGAAAAACAAGTGTAAAAGTTTATCTAAATCCACATCTACAAGATTATCCTTCATCTTCATGCTTAAGTACAGACAGCATGAAATGAAGACAAAATTGTCTCGTATTATTCTACTCATTTTATTAGAAACAGGCATTGTTTACTAAAGTGTATTGTCACCATTGTGTATGTCCATACATTATCTTGTCAGTTGCTACCTTAACATGATATTTGACAGGGCCATACTATTGAGGTCCGTTGTGAATGTATATGGCAGGCTATCAATGAAAACAGTGTATGCATTGCATCATTCTAACCCGTTGAGGACATGCTCCTAAATTTTCATGGCATTAGGACTCCAAAAATTATCCTTAATAAACTCACCATAGGAAATCGGATTATCGATCTGCGATATCAACTGATGAATACGACATCTCAGCTTGTTCTTCAAATTCCAACCCTCACGCCCCGAAACCCGGGCCGTAAGGGGAGGTCCACAGGGGGTATATTAAGCGGATGATGGGTGCCTCCATCACCGATGTGGGACTATTCGTCAACACTCCCCCTCACGCGGAGCACGCGTGGCAAGGATCCTCCCACGCGGAGCACGCGTGGCAAGGCACGATCGGTGGGAAGCACCCGGAGCGAGAGTAGGAGCAGGAGACGGTGAACCCAGCTCTGATACCATGTTAGATACCCTGACGCCCCAAAACCTGGGTCGTAAGGGGAGGTCCACATGGGGTATATTAAGCGGGTGATGGGTGCCTCCCTCACCGATGTGGGACTATTCGTCAACAAATTCTTCTTAATGATTTGAGTTACCTAAAAAATAGTAAGATTTTTTTAGTCACGAAAATAAGTTATAGACATCTCATGCTCCCCAACTTTCAGCAAGATATATTTTAGTTATAAAAAAAATTATAATGATCAAACCATGATTTGAAGTTTCAGTCGAAACCAATTAGTTTCAGTCTTTTTGGATCAGTTTCGGGCAGAACTGGTCCCAACCCCCCTAGTTTCGCCCATACAGCCAGTTTCAACCAGATTCAACCAGGAGGTTTCAGTCAGGATGGAAGAAAACCACGCAGTTTCAGCTGAAATTGCCTGGTTTCAGCTGATCGAGACCAAAACCGGCCCAATCCACTTAAATTAAACTCGATTAACTGTGTATGTATTCCTTTGGTTTTTTTGTGTCATTTGGGGGTCATTTAAGCATTCCTCTTAGTTTGGTGTGGAGTCTTGTGGAGAGAAATCACTTCTCTAAAGTTTTCTAACTCAAACCACTCCATTTGGAGGTCAAATCGAAGAGATTTTTGGGAGGATTCTTGCCAGATTCTCACCGGAGTCCAGCAATTTCCGTATGTTTTTATTTTATTTCCATGATTATATGATTCTCACATGTAGATTTACAAAATACATTGAAGATTTGAATCATTTAATCAAAATTCAAAAGATATTTCCTTTCATTTGATTTTTAAGTTTTTTTTTTTAATTTAAAATTTGATGTGGTCAGAGTTGAAGGCTTGTTGAAGACGACGGGTGGTACTGACTTCGAGTCTTCTTCTCCGAGCTTTCTTATTTGTGCACGGAGTTGAAGCTTTGATTTCATGTGCAAGGTCTTCACGTTGATGAGGACTTTGGTGGACTAAGTTGTTCCCGTGGGATGTGCTTGCCCATGCCTTGTGAAACCTTCAGTCGTCGAGAACAAGCCTCCTTCTTTGTAGAGCCTTCACGTCTCTAACTTGCAACCTCTTGAGCCTTCCCACCTGCCCCTCTATTTATAGGCGAAGGGGAGGGGATGGAAGAGATATGGCTGCGATTTTTGAATCCCTTGAATATCTCTCTCCATAACCGTGGGATTTATCCTTCCTTTTTGGGGAAATCAATCTTTATCCCTTTCATTTTTTGTAGCAAGTGGTTATGAGCTAGATTGAGCTCAATCTTTTAAGATATATGTTGATTTTGCACATTTAATCGATGGCGACCCGACTTTTCATCTTGTCCGTCGGATCGAGAGATCGAGGCGGATCCATGGTTGCGTAGACATCCGTCGGATCGAGGGATCGACGCGGATCCTTTTCTTTTCGTTTTTTTTCTTTCCTTTTCTTTTCTTTTTCTTTTTCCTTTTCTTTTTCTTTCTTTTCTTTTTGGCCAGAAGCACCTCCCCGCAGGGGAAGGGGCCACGGTTTGCAAGTAGGGGCCGGTGGGCTTGCATGCAGGAGGGCCCACCCGACCCCTTTTTGGAAGTGGGTGGGTCCGGTGGGCCCCACTTGCATGGGGTGGGTCCACTAGGGCCCCCTCTTGCAAACCGTGGCCCCCTCCCCTGCGAGGAGGTACGGCTAGCCAAAAAAATAAAGAAAAAATCAGTGTAGTCAAGGCAGACTCAAGGCGCTCAACCTTACTGGGGCCTGAGGCGAGAGGCGAGAGGCGAGAAGCGAGGCGAGCGCCTGATTGAAATAAGGCGTGCAAAAAATATAAAATATATATATATAGATAAATTATAAAATAACTATTTGAAACAAGTGTTGGCAGCTCCTCATGTTGGGATTATTTTTCTAGGGGCCATGGGATGAGTTCGGATCTCCTCCACTCGGTATCCTAAGTCGGTGGTCTTGATGCACATCACCGTCGCATGCAGTTGGTTGGAGTACGCTTCACTTTCGGGTCGCCTGCCATCGTGCAGTTTTGATTCGCACGAGTCCACCGACCAACTAGAGAAGATCTGAACTCCCATGGGATGAACCCTGATCCCTAGGAAGATGCCACGTAAAGTTGGCAACCCAAAAGTTGGCCAACTAGCATTTCATTTTTTCCAATAACCTTATATGGTTAATAGGTTAGAGCCAAAACTGAATCACAACTGTCCGACCAGTGAATCACACTTAGCATGCAAAAGAACGGGTGTGATTCAGGTTTGACTTCAATTTAAACCATTAATTAAATGAGGCGGGCGCCTCCATCGCCTCACGCCTGGAACGCCTCTCGTCTCAGGCGGGCGCCTTGCTTCGCCTTATATTCCTGTTGCCGCCTCGATTCAAGCGAGGCGCCCTAGTCTCGCCTCGCCTCGCCTCTCGCATTAGGCGGGCGCCTCGGGTCGCCTTAACTACACTGAAAAAAAATAAAAGAAAAGGAAAGAAAAAAAAAATGTCATGCGCGAGGGAAGTAACGCGGGCATCTACGCAACCGTGGATCTGCACACGTAGAGGTGCATCGGACACGGTGCAATGCATCTGCACACGTAGAGGTGCATAGGGATGATACAGTACGGTGCATGCGGTGCATTCCCGCAGCTGTCCAATGCACCTCTACGTGTGCAGTGTTGTAGGCATCGAAATTAACCCGCAAATAAAGCCTGGCCCATGCACAACGGCACGCAAAGAAAAAGGGGACCCAAGCCCTACTCGAGCGGGCCCTAGTGGGCCCACCCCATGCAAGTAGGGCCCATCGAACCCACCCACAGCCAAAAAGAGATCGGGTGGGTCCTCCAACATGCAGGGCCCACCGGCACCCTTATGCAAATCGTGGCTCCCTCCCCCGAAGGGAGGTGCGGCCAGCCAAAAAAAAAAGAAAGAAAAAGAAAAGGAAAATGGAAAGGAAATAAAACAAAAAAAAATAAAAATGAAAGAAAACCGCCATGCACGTGGGGAGGAACGCGGACGTATACGCAACTGTGGATCCGTGTCGATACCACAATCCGACGGACAAGATGAAAAGTCGAGACGCCATCAATTAAATGTACAAAATCAGCTCATACCCCAAAAGATTGAGCTCAACCTAGCCTATAACAGCTTGCTACAAAAAAGAAAAAGGATAAAGATTGATTTCTCCAAAAAGGAAGGATAAATCCCAACGGTTATGGGGATAGATATTCAAGGGATTCAAAAATCGTAGCCATATCTCTCTCATCCCTTCCCCTTCGCCTATAAATAAAGGAACAGGGGGGAAGGCTCAAGAGGTCGTAAACTAGAGACATTAAGGCTCTGCAAAGAAGAAGAAGGCTCGCTCTTGACGACCAAAGGCTTCACGAGGCACAGGCAAGCGCATCCCACGGAAACGGCTTAGTTCACCAAAGTCCTCATCAACATGAAGGCCTCGCACACGAAATCAAAGTTTCAACTCCGTGCACGAAGAAGAAAGCTCGGAAAAAAAGACCCGAAGTCGGCACCAACCGGCGTCTTCAACAAGCCTTCAACTCCAACCACGCCAAAGAAGCCCAAAGAAGAAGATCAGAGCCAATACCACCCCATCGTCTTCAACAAAGCCTTCAACTCCAACCACCCCAAAGAAGTTTGGAGAAAAAGATCGGAGTCGGCGCTGCACCCGTCGTCTTCAACATCGGAGTCGGTGCTACACCCGTCGTCTTTCACAAACATCTGCTCCATCCACGAAGAAGAAAGCTTGGAGAAGGAAACCCGAAGCCGTACTACACCCGCCGTCTTCAAAAGAAGCCTTCAACTCCGATCATGTCAAAGAAGGTCGAAAAAGAAGACGAACAAAACCGACGCCACAACCGTCGCCGCCAAAACTCCGTCCCCAAAAGGAGGAGACCAAAGGAATAAGAAGACAAAGAGACGTCGTCAACATCGTTCGAGGTGAAGATCAAGCCAAAGCCAAAAGTAAAAGCGCCAAGCAAAAGCAACGCCAAAGCCATGCACGTGCCAAAGCCGATGAGCTACGACGATAACAAGCAAAGCAACATACGTGCTCTCCAAATCGGCACATAAAACTCGGAAGAATTAAAGTGCCGCAAGCCTCTCCATCTACGTTCAAGCATAAGCGCCAAAGCAAAGTCAACACTAGAGCCACACCAAAGTCAAAGCAAAAGCCAAAGCTGACGCCAAAAGCAAAATCAACGTCGTAAACTGACTGTTAGATACCCTCACACCCCAAAACCCGGGTTGTAAGGGGAGGTCCACAGTGGGTATATGAAGTGGGTGATGAGTGCCTCCCTCACTGATGTGGGACTATCCGTTAACACTCCCCCTCACGCGGAGCACGTGTGGCAATGATCCTCCCACGCGGAGCCCGCGTGGCAAGGCACGATCGGTGGGGAGCACCCGGAGCGGTGGCAGAAGCAGGAGGCGGGTCAGTTCTGATATGGGACTATCCTTTAACACTGACGATCACGGACGCTGAGGTCTAACAAGAGCCAAGAGAGATGCGAAGACCGAGGAACGACGCCAAAAGCCCCCTAGCTGACAAAAGCTCGAAGCACGGAAAGGACAAAAACAACAGCGAAGACTCCATAACCTCTCAAGAAACCTAAAACCTGGTAAAAACCTATGTTCTGGGCAACCCCTCTAGAGCTCTCGCACGAAGAACCATGGAGACACGGATCAAAGGAACCCTCCAGAGGATCTCTCCTACAATTTCCTGATAACAACTTCATCGCCCCAGCTCACCACTCCCGAGTCCCGAGAGTGGCAGTAATCTCGTAAGAAGCAATAAAGACTAACCATCTTTTTTGCGCCATAGGCTTGCACGGGACGGGTGCATCGGACGGCTGCGGGTGCGCACCACACACAACGCACCGTATCATAAATATATATATATATATATATATATATATATATATATATATATATATATATATAAAGAGAGAGAGAGAGAGGAGTGATCTGGTGCGAAACCCGGTTAAGATGCGAAACCCCTTGAGATGCGAAACTAAGCCACAGCCGTCCGATCAACCGATCCAACGATCGGTATTCACCCCCCCCCCCCCCCACCGACCGCAGTTGTTACTGTGGCGGGCACAGTAACAGCGATTTCGGTGGGGGGGGTTGAACCCCGGCCGTCCGATCGAAGTGAATCGAACGGCCAAAATTCTTTCCGCCCGGTTAAAAGATGTAGCCGTTCGATCGAATGATCGAACGGATGAGATCCCGTGGGAAACATCGAATGGGACAAAAAGTAATGATAGTAAGATGTAGCCGTTCGATCGAATGATCGAACGGATGAGATCCCGTGGGAAACATCGAATAGGACAAAAAGTAATGATAGTAATCATTACTTTTTGTCCTATTCGATTGTTTCCCACGGGATCTTATCCGTTCGATCATTCGATCGAATGGCTACAATTTTTAACCGGACGGAAAGGATTTGGGTCGTTCGATTCAAGCCAATCGGACGGCCGGGATTCATCCGGACCACCAAAACCGGGGCGGAAAGGATTTAAGCCATTCGATTCACTCCGATCGGACGGACGAGGTTCAACCCCCCATCGAAATTGCTGTTACTGTGCGCCACAATAACAGCTGCGGTTGGTGGGGGGGTGAATACCGATCGTTGGATCGGTCGGTTGTGGCTTAGTTTCGCATCTTAAGGGGATTTCGCATCTTAACCGGGTTTCGCACCAGATCACTCCAATATATATATATATATATATATATATATATATATATATATATATATATATATATATATATATATATATATATATATATATATATATATATATATATATATATATATATATATATATAGGGTCAGGATCGGATGACCCATCAAAATTTTGACCCATTAATAACCCAGCACCCTTTGAGGCACTTAGAGGTTTTAGAATAGGCTGATTTTTTGTAGACATGTTGTCTATGATATGTTGATCATCCTCACAAAAAATCAGCCCATTCTAAAACCTCTAGGTGCATCAAAGGGTGCTTTTCAAATCAACGGTTAAAATTGACAATCAAAAACCGTTGATTTGAAGTGCGCATTTGATGCACCTAGATGTTTTAGAATGGGCTGATTTTTTGTGAGGATGATCAACATACCATAGACAACATCCCTACAAAAAATCAGCCCATTCTATAACCTCTAAGTGCCTCAAAGGGTGCTGGGTTATTAATGGGTTAAAATTTGCTAGGTCATCCGATCCTGACCCATATATATATATATATATATATATATATATATATATATATATATATATATATACACACACACAACACACACACACACACACTAGTGATGCTTATGCCTATCGACACACACATTTGGAGAGGGCGCCCAAATTCGTTGGGGGCACCCACATTTGGCGTAGGCACCACCTACATTCGACGATGGCACCTACATGCAACGGGGACGGCAAAATTCTGTACGGCAAAACACAGTCAGCAGAACCGACATTCGGTGTTGGCACCCACATTCATCCATGGCAATTTTGCATGGAACTCTCTCTCTCTCTCTCTCTCTCTCTCTCTCTATCAAGGTTCTAAAAAGCGCTAGGCGCTAGTCGGGCGGTGGGGGGCCGCCTAGCGCCTAGGCGGCCTAGGCGGCGCCTAGGTGTTTTGCCTTTTTTTAATTATTTTAATTATTATTTTGATATTATATAATATATATATGTTTAAAAATTAATATAAGTTCAAGATTATCCCAAACCATTATTTTAAAGAACAAGTATATAACCATAATTCAAGATTGAGTGATTAACAAGAACAAAAGCAAACATGGTCCGCCTGGCCAGCCTCAGCCCGCCTGGCCAGCCTCAACCCGCCTGGCCCGCCTGGTCAGCCTCAGCCCGCCTGGCTCGTCTGGTCCGCCTGGCCAGCCTCAGCCCGCCTAGACCGCCTAGGCGGCCGCCTTGCCCCGCCTAGACCGCCTAGGCGTCCGCCTAGCTCCGCCTAGGAGCTTGGCCGCTTTTCTGGAGCGCCTAGGGCCTAGGCGAGGCGGTGGGGGGCCGCCTAGCGCCTAGGCGCCGCCTAGGCGGCCGCCTAGACCGCTTTTTAGAACACTGCTCTCTCTCTCTCTCTATATATATATATATATATGGGGGCGGGGAGCCTGCACCCGAGGTGCAGTAGCAACGCTGCACCGCCCCCTTGTTTTACCTACCTAGAAGTTTTGGAATTGGATGAAATTTGGTGAGGGTGTTGTCTAGGGTAAGATGATCATCCTCACAAATTTTCATCAAATTCCAAAACTTCTAGGGGGGTCAAATGGTCGAAGCAAAATCTGCAGATTTTAACGGTGACTGCGGACGGCTGATTTTGGTTCGACCATTTAACCCCCTAGAAGTTTTGGAATTTGATGAAAATTTGTGAGGATGATCACCTTACCCTAGACAACACCCTCACCAAATTTCATCCAATTCCAAAACGTCTAGGTAGGTAAAACAAGGGGGCGGTGCAGCGTTGTTGCTGCACCTCGGGTGCAGGCTCCCCGCCCCCTATATATATATATATATATATATATATATATATATATATATATATATATATATAGGGAATAGGGAACACGGTCCTCCCGACCACCCAACACGCTAGTCCTCCCATCAATTTGGGTGCCACATGACAATTTTTAACCATATTTCTTTTTATGGATGGTCAATCAACTCTACTTAGATTAAGATTTAAAACAAAAATTCTAAAAAAAAAACTTAAAATCCGATCAACCAAATTTAAGGGAGGACTAGCGTGTTGGGTGATCGGGAGGACCGTGTTCCTTATTCCCATATATATATATATATATATATATATATATATATATATATATATATATATATATATATATATATATATATATATATATATATATATATATATCCTCCCGACCACCCAACACGCTAGTCCTCCCTTCAATTTGAGTGCCACATGGCACTTTTTAACCGGGGTTAGGGCTTGGTCAAGGTGGGTACATCCCTCCTAGTAATGATCATGAAAAAAAATTGGAAAAAAAAATATGCCAACTGGCATTTTTAAATTAACCATAGCAAGGGCTATTTGTCCGCTACAGTTTACCATTAAATTTATCAACCGTTGATCGGGTTGTTTTAAGTTTTTTTTTTAGAATTTTTTTTTTAAATCTTGATCTAAGTAGAGTGGACTGACCGTCCATAAAAAAGAAAATGGTTAAAATGTATCATGTGGCACCCAAATTGATGGGAGGACTAGCGTGTTGGCTAGTCGAGAGGACCGTGTTCCCTATTCCTTAGATATATATATATATATATATATATATATATATAAAACATGGCACGGCGGTTTTGTGCTGACTAAACAAAACGGAACCAAAATCTGACTAGGACAAGCTGACTAGACCAAAAGAAGCTCCGTCGAAAAAGCCTTAAACCGCATGGTCCGCTTCATTAGAACATTTATAAACGGGGGCTAGCTGGCCGAATTTGAATAGCTATATACAACTTTAGGTTGTCGCAAATGAGATGTTTAAACGGCCTGTAAACCGCCTTATTTGACCTGCTATAAACGGCTGCCAGCTGCCGCATTTGGCCAGCTGTATAGGGGGCAAGCTCGCCGCATTTGATGGCTTCCAGCCACCGCATTTGATTTGAGCTGCTATAAACGGCTGCCAGCCGCCGCATTTGATGGCCGCTGAAACAAGGGTCATCGATCTTATAAGAAAAAAAATATTGGCTCAATCGTGGGCCACCCGATTGAATTTGTTGCACTTGCTTTGGGCCAAATCGTCGTCCATTAAAAATTTGTAGCAACCACTACTTTCTGTACGCCCAAAACAGGTCCAAAATGAGTTTGCTACCAGATGTAGGCTAGCTACCCCATTATACCCTTTTTAATGGACAAACATAGCCCACCACTATTTTCTGCACTTAGAAACAGGTCCAAAATGAGAGCATTTATGCCACCCGATTGAATTTGCTGCACTTGCTTTGAACCCAATCGTGGTGTGCCACGTCGTCCATTAAAAGGGCACAACAGGGAATGAGCTTGCCACCAAACGTATAGTTGCCCCATTATACCCTTCTTAGGGTATATTTGGTTGGAGGGAGTTGGAACCGGCGTGTTCCAACTCACGCGTGTTCCGCTAAAGCGGTTGTTTGGTTCCGTGCGGAGGCTCCAGACCAGATGAGTTTCAACTCCTCCGTGGGTTTTGATTGTATAGAAAACGCGTGATTTTGTACCCCACGGTTTTCAGGTGGAGTTCCATTTCATTCTGTTTATACCCCACGCGTGAGTTGGAACACGTCGGTTCCAACTCCCTCCAACCAAACAGACCCTTAATGGACAAATGTAGCACACCATAATTGGGGCATAAGTGTAACAAAGAAATCAGGTAGCAAAAAATACTTATATTCCCAACCTAACAGTACAAATATCTATATAACATGGCACGTCGGTTTTGTGCTGACTAGACAAAATGGAAGATGACAAGGACAAGCTGACTGAACAAAAATCAACCAAATAGATCTAACCATTCGTTCAAAAATCAACGCACGATCTCTATTTCTCCGGCAACCAACTCCCTATGGGTTTCAAATCCCGACCCATTTAAACTGCACTAAACCCCTAAAATCGCGGCCCATTTAAACAGCACTAAACCTGACCGTTCATCCTGTGATCATTATTCGCATCAACAGTTATAAACCCGCATGCTGAAATTTTGGCCGCCCCAAACCATCGGGTCGATCTCGAGGAATCCATTCGAATAAAGACAGCTGTGATTGATCGATTATAGGGGGAGGGGGAGTTGGTCGCGCTGAAGGCGCCCGCTTCATGCCAATCAGTACGGGCGAGGAAATGTAGTTGTCGTCGAAAGTGTTTTGTTGCCGAAGGTGTTCAGGTGTGTTGCCGCCGAGGCGACCTGCTGCAGTGCTGACAGATGTGTTGCCGCCGATGTGATTGATCGATTATAGGGGGAGGGATAGTTGGTCATGCCGAAAGCGCCTGCTTCATGCCAATCGGCACGGGCGAGGAAATGGGTGTCCCTATGAATGCCGATGTTGTCGTCGAAAGTGTTTTGTTACCAAAGGCGTTCAGGTGGGTTGCCGCTAGGGCTGGCAATTTCGGACCCGACACGGCAGACCCGACACGAAGTTAGCGGGTCTGGGTCAGGGCTAAACCGGTTCGGGTCGTAAACGAGTCAACACGATAGACCTGTTTAATAAACGGGTCGGGTCCAGGTTTAGGGTCTAGACACGGTAGACCCGGGAAGACCCGTTTAGTATTCAACGAGTCGTGTCGGGTCGAGTCGGGTCTACCCGCAATCCAATACTATAATATATAATACCAGCGGGTCTTTCGGGTCAGGTCGGGTCGAGTCAGATTGGGTCGGATCGGGTCAACTGAATAGACCCGTAAACGGGTTTTACCGGATCTTATCGGGTCTACCCGTTTATTAACGGGTCGGGTACGGGTTTAGGATCTAAACACGATTAGTTAAACGGGTCGGGTCCAGGTCTGGAGATTTTGGACACGACACGAAACTAGACACGACACGAACCCGACACGACACGACCCATTGCCACCCCTAGTTGCCGCCGAAGGCGGCCCGCTGCAGTGCCGACAAGCACGGGCATGCACTAGTATATATACGGGGCGAGCTGTGAGCTGTGGTAGGAAAAACTAAGCTGTGGGTATTTTGACCCCCCTAGAAGTTTTGAAATTTGGTGAGGGTGTTATCTAGGGTGAGATGATCATCCTCACCAATTTTCATCAAATTGCAAAACTTCTAAGGGGTTCAAATGCTCGAAGCAAAATCTGTCGTCTGCAGTCACCGCTAAAATCTGCAGATTTTGCTTCGACCATTTGAAAAGAAGAAATACTCGCAGCTCACTTTCTAAACCGGCAACTCACAGCTCATTGTAACATTCCTCTCTCTCTCTCTCTCTCTCTCTCTCTCTCTCTCTATATATATATATATATATATATATATATATATATATATATATATATATATATATATATATATATGGGTTGGTATCTAGGGACACGCTACTTTGCCATAGAGTTAGACACACATCTTCAAAACCCTAGATAAATGTTTCAGAATTTGTTAATTTTTGTGAGGGTGATAACCTTGCCTTAGCACATCAGAAGAAAAAAATCAACACATTCTAAAACCTATAGATTGATCAAATATTCTCTTCAATTTAACGGTTAAAATGAATGATCGATAATGATTTTTAGATTTGATGCACCTAAAGGGTTTAGAATGTGCTGATTTTTTATTGATGTGCTATCTAAGGGAAAATGATCCTTACAAAAAATCAATAAATTATGAAACCTCTATCTAACGATTTGGATGATGTGTGTCTAACTCTGTGGCAAAGTAGCGTGTTCCTAGATCCAGATCATATATATATATATATATATATATATATATATATATATATATATATATATATATATATATATATATATATATATATATATATATATAGAGAGAGAGAGAGAGAGACAACGGGAGCTGAGCTGCCAGCCTATTTTTTATTTGAGCTGTCAATATTAACCGTTCGATCGTCGAAGAATAAAGGGCTGAGATCGTGCTGTAATACAGCACAGCTGTAATACAGCTGTGTTCCCCGACCTCCAGCCCACCTCCCGACCACCCGGGCCTCCCCGACCTCCACCCCCGGCGCCGGCAAACCCTGATCGCCGGTGGTCGCGAGAGGAAGGGGCTGCCGAAGTGGAGGCTGGTCGGGGAGGAGCGCGACGCCGGAGGGGGAGGAGAAGGGGGCTGCCGGAGTGGAGTCTGGTCGGGGATGAGCGCAATGCCGGAGGGGGAGGAGAAGGTGGCTGCCGGCGCTGGGGGTGGAGGTCGGGGAGGTGGGCTGGAGGTCAGGGAGGTCCGCGTGGTCGGGAGGTGGGCTGGAGGTCGGGGACTGCCGGAGTCGAGTCTGGTCGGTGATGAGCACGACGCCGGAGAGGGAGAAGGTTGCTGCCGGCGCTGGGGGTGGAGGTCGAGGAGGTGGGCTGCTCGCGCGTGAGAGAGAGAGAGAGATAATGTAAAAAAAAATCAATACAGCTGTTTTACAGCTGGTTTTTTAAAAAAAAATTGGACGGTTTGATCAATCCAATCGGACAGCTACCGGCTGACAGCCCATTTGAGCAAATGAGCTGTCAGCTCATACCCCGTATTATATATATATATATATATATATATATATATATATATAGAGAGAGAGAGAGAGAGAAAGTAGTGATACATTGCGGCCGGTAACGTGCGGCACCCCCTTCTGGGGTATTTTTGGAAAATTTTTTTTTGGGGATTGATCACCCACCCTTGGATAGCACACAAAAAATTTCAGCTCAATCCAAGACCTGTAGGCCGTCCAAATGTGTTGATCAAAATGACAAAAATGAACGACTGATAAAAGTCGATCACATTTGGACGGCCTACAGGACTTGGATCGAGCTGAATTTTTTTATGTGTGCTATACAGGTGGGTGATCAATCCCCAAAAAAAAAATTTCCAAAAATGCCCCGGAAGGAGATGGCCGCACGTTAAGCCGCACGTTACCCGGCCGCAATGTATCACTACTATATATATATATATATATATATATATATATATATATATATATATATATATATATATATATATATATATATATATATATATAGGGCAAGGATACTCTTACTTATGGAATGGTTACTTATGCAATTACACACCGCCTTTTACCAATTGATGCAAACTCGGTTGCGATACACAGAAGCTAGCTAACTTTAGAACAAGTTATGACATAAATTAGATAACCAAAAAAAATTTCAGCAAGCACCAAATCATCCGCAATCAGATTTTCATATAGAATTAGCCTTCGTAATCATGCTAGCATGCATAAACGATGGCAAATTAAGAAAACAAGCAATATGATTAAATTCGATTTCAATTAGGGTTTGCAAATAACAATTTCAACAACTAAGTACTCAAGCAAAGGACTAATAAAAGGTTCGGATGATGATCCAACAGTGTACCAAGAAAGTCAAGCCGAAATAGGGATTAGGGTCTATGATAGGATCTATGGTGGGGTGCAATAAAAGCCAACGATACTAAAGAACATATGATAATATCAGGTAAAGGATGATGAGGAAAATCGAGAAAAGAAGCCGGAGGAACTCCACGGAGAAGACGACGGCGGACGAAGGGCACACCTTCCACGATCGCTCGATTAAAGCAAAAGCCTTTAGGGTTTTTCCAAAAACTCCCCTCATCTATGGCTTCATTGTTTCAATCCCCTTTTAATAAACATGTCCATGGCTCCATAAGGAAATAAGAAAGAGAGACGCAAGAGAGGAAGAAGGCCAAGGGATCCACGCGAAAGAGGGGTAGCGGCCTCGGTTTGTGTGCCACATACCCGCACGGGTATGTTTCACAGGAAAAATCCCACCCACCCCCCCCCCCTTTGGGTTGCTAAGGGCACCCCTTTAATTAAAAATTAATTCCCTATTTAATTTAAAGATGGCTAAGGCCACCCTAATGGCATCTAACAGCTAAAATGGCTCGGTTAATGGCTCCAAAGGCTTGGCATTAGGCATGCTTGGCTTCGCACTGTCGGATGCGACATCCGACGCCTTCCATCCTCCTGCATAGCATGATTATTATTCATCCACTTAAAATTATAAGTCTCCAACACATGTGTTGTCGCAGAAAAAGATGCGGGTCGTCTTTATTGCAAACACACAAGATTACAGAGTGGCCGGGACCCGGGGGCTCGGGGTTGACGAGTCCGGGTGCGGCGAGTGTTGATCAGGAGATTGTGGGAGAGATCCTCTGGAGGGTCCCTTTGATCCGCGTCTCCACGTGGTATTCGTGCGAGAGCTTTGAAGGGGTTGCCCAGGACAGAGGTCCGCCGTGGCTTTTGTCCTTTTCGTGCTTCGCACTTTCTCGGCTAGGGGTCTTCGGCTTCGTTCCTCGGTCTTCGTGTCTTCCTCGCTCCATGCTTGACCTCGGCGTCCTTGATCGTCGGTTCGCGGCGTCGATCGTGCTTTTGGCGTCGGCTTTGGCTTCAACTTTCGGCTCTGGCTTGGCTTTGGCGTGGCTCTGGCTTCTGCTGTGCTTTGGCGCTTGCGCTTGGACGTAGACAGGGGAGACTTGCGATGCTTTCGTTCTTCCGGACTTCGCATCATATCGGCTAGAACGTGCGGTGCTTTTGCTCGTGACCGGCGTAGTCGCTTGGCTTTGGCACTTACGTTGCTTTGGCGCGGTCTTTACCGGGGCTTTTGCTCTGGCTTCTTGCGTCGGCTTTTGCTTCGGCGTTGACTCGATCTTTTCCTCGAACGACAACGACAACGTCTTCAATGCTTCAGGCTTCTTTGACGGTTTAGGTGTCGGCTAGACTTCGCTTCTTCTCCGGGCTTCTTTGGCTTGATTGGAGTCGAAGGGTATCTTTGAAGACGGCGGGGGTGGCACCAATCTCCGTGCGACGGTTGTAGCGTCGGCTTTTCTTTGAAGACGATGGGTGTAGCGACGCTTCGGGTGTTCCTCTCCAAGCTTTCTTCTTCGTGGATGGAGCGGGCGTTTGTCGAAGGTGACGGGGTGATGCCGCTTCGTTCTTCTTCTCCGGGCTTTTGGGCTTGATCGGAGTTGAAGGCTTGTTGGAGATGACAGGGTGGTGCCGCTCCGATCTTCTTCTCCGGCCTTTGCTTCTGGCGTCTTCGGAGTCGAAGGGTCTTCTTCTCCGAGCTTTCTGAGTTGAAGGCTTGATCTTCTTGTGCAAGGGTCTTCACGTTGATGAGGGCTTTCAATGGACTAAGCCGGTCCCGAAGGGATAGGCTTGCCCGTGCCTCGTGAAGCCTTGGGTCGATGAAGAAGCGTCTCCTCTTCTGCAGAGCTTCCTCGCTTCGTCTTCGGCTTGCGACCTTTTCGACCTCCTGAGTCTTCCCCCACCCCCTCTATTTATAGGCAAAGGGGGGAGGGGAGAGATATGGGAAGTTTTAATTTTAAATCCCTTTAATATCTCCCCCATAATTACCCAGGATTTATTCATCCATTGATGAGGGGAATAAGCCTTTATTCACTTTCCTTTCCTGGCGGGGTAATTAAGGCTCAATCATTTTTGGATTTATCTTGAATCTTGCACATAAAATCGATGGCGACCCGACTCTTCTTCTTGTCCATCGGATCGAGGGATCGGCGCAGATCCACGTGTGGGTAGACGTTATGCGCAACCTCCCCCCGCGCATGGCGGTATTTCTTGCCTTTTCTTTCTTTCTTTTCTTTCCTTTTCTTCCTTTTTTTTTCTTTCTTTCCTTTCGTTCCTTTTTCCTTGCAGGGCCGGCCATCCCATGGGGGTTCGGATCCCTAGTAGGGGGCGGGTGGGCCCCACTCGAGGGTGGCCCCACCCGCCCCTTTGTTGGGCACGAGTCGGGTAGGGTCCGAGTGCGCTTCAGGTTTGCATCCGTATGGGTGCATGCGAGTCGGGTCCGAGTTAGACACAATTTGTGTCTACAAGTGCCCCCTCAAGGATGAGTGCGATGGTGAGAACGTGTAGGGTTTGGACACGTAAGAAGCATAGAGCGCTTGTCCTTGATTCCTTTTGTGGGCGGGATAGGGAGTCTATTTAAGGACCCCTACCCCCTTCATCCAACACCCTGCTCTTGCGAATGTTCCGTCGGCTTTTGGAGACTGCTGTCGGAAGAGAGCTCCCTGCGGTTGCACGCGACTTGCTCCGTCTTCCCGGTGTCGCCTCTTTCGTCGGCGGCAGTGACGATGGTGCGTGACTTGAAGGTTGTTGTGAAGACGGGCTCGAAGCGACGGTGCGACGAGGACCGAGGCGAGGACGAAGGAGCGCGGCTGAGGTGCGAATCGCCTTCGCCGCCTCTCTTTTCCTCTTTCTTCTTCTTATTCTTCTTTTCTTTTTTTTCTCTTTTTTTTTTTCTTTCTTCTCTGGTCCTGGACCGCGGCAGCGGCGGCGGGCAGCGGCGGCCGGCGCGGGGGCTGCAGCGTGGCGCGCGGGGCAGCGGCGTGTGGGCGGCGACGGCCGGCGCGGGGGCTGCAGCGTGGCACGCGCACTGTTCTAAAAGGCGGTCCGGGCGGCCGCCTAGGCGTTTTATGGGGTTGGCTGCTCCGCTTCAGCAAAAAGCGGCACTGCAGGCGGGTTGAACAAAGGCGGGCGCCTAGGCGGGATCCGACCCGCCTAGGCGGGTAAAAGGCGGGCGCCTAGGCGGTCTCACTGTATGCAATTGCTTGAGGAAATTTTTTTTTTCTGTAATGAATTTTCTGTTTCTTCACCATATGCAATTGCTTGAGGAATTTTTTTCTTCAATGTATTGTGATGAAATGTTTAAGAAGCTTTTACGATTTTTTACTATATTGGTTCTTGTATGGTATGAGTTTGGATAGAATTTGGATAACAATATATGATTGGTTGGAATTTGGGTACATCACAATAAAGTTGGAGTACAACTGTATTATCTGGTATACTCAAGTTAGAGGGACAATCGGGTATAGGTATTAAGGTAACCATACCGAAATACCCCTACCCACCCAATCCCCTCCTCCCTTTTCATAAAACTTTTATATTCAGATCGGTAGTTTTGATGTTTGCATATGTAAAACTTTCTAATATTGTTTTTTTATATAGAATTATGAATTTATATATATACATACATATAGAATATATATAATATATTTTATATAGGTGGGCGCCCGCCTTTTTCTCCGGGCGCCCGCCTAGTCGTCCGCCTTCCGCCTAGTCGTCCAACTTTACATCACAATAAAGTTGGAGTACAACTGTATTATCTGGTATACTCAAGTTAGAGGGACAATCGGGTATAGGTATTGAGGTAACCATACCGAAATACCCCTACCCACCCAATCCCCTCCTCCCTTTTCATAAAACTTTTATATTCAGATCGGTAGTTTTGATGTTTGCATATGTAAAACTTTCTAATATTGTTTTTTTATATAGAATTATGAATTTATATATATACATACATATAGAATATATATAATATATTTTATATAGGTGGGCGCCCGCCTTTTTCTCCGGGCGCCCGCCTAGTCGTCCGCCTTCCGCCTTCCGCCTTCCGCCTTCCGCCTTGAAACCACTTGACCGTCTGGCTTCCGCCTTCCGTTTTTTAAAACATTGGGCACGCGGGGCAGCGGCGCGCGGGCGCGGGGCCGAGGTTGCTGCTGCTGGGTCGGGCGGCGCAAGGCCGGGGGTCGCAGCGGCCAGGTCGGGCTCGGCCCCGACCGGATCGGAGGAGGGGGCTGCGGCGTCCCCGAGTTGGGCGCCCCCCCCCCCCCCCCCCGGTTGTGTTGGCGAGGAAGGAGGGGGCCGCGCCCCCCCCCCCCCCCCCCCTTTTCTCTTTCGGGTCGGGCTCAGATTAGAAGGGGCCGCGGGCCCCACCCACAGTTGCTGACCTTTTTTTTTTTTTTTTTGAACGTGGATCGAACACGTGACATTCAAATGGAGAGGGGTTGTGGGCCCGGTCGGTTGTATTATTCTGGCGATGGCACGGTCCAATATGGACGAGTCGCGGTAGGTGGTCGGCACAGGCGGTATTGTCGCGGGTAGCGCGCGATCGTCATACGGCGGAGGGGTAGTTAACCGATGCGGGCAGCGTGCGGATCTCGGGAGTGCGGCGCGAAGGCGACGTTGCTCGGGCGGTCCTCCTGACAGGGGGGCTGTGGGCCCCTCGCTTTTTTTTTTCTTTTTTTTTTTTTTTTTTTTGCCCCCCGCTTGTCTTGACTTGCTTTTTTTCATGGCTCTTCAGGATTCGAGTCTTCGAGGTCTTGACTTCGCCTGGGTGGATAGCTGAGGACCTCTCCGATGGGAGGTGCCTTCGCTTCCCCCTTACTCGGGTGTACCGTTACCGCAACTCGAGGCGAGAAGACCTTCTGTCGTTGCTCCGTGTTTTTATCCACAAGCGCATCACGGAAGATGGAGTCACCGATGCGACTTGTGGGATGCTGAAGCTGAGCGAGAAAGTCTACACCGACAAGGCAATCTCCATGAAGCTCCTCCGCCCAAGCTTGAGTACCCCTTTTCACCATTGTGATGGAGATTTCGTGCCCACTCCGGTAGTTGCCTCGAAGATCTGCTCCCGATTGCCCCGATTGGGCACCGACTCTTGGCCACGGGGGGACGTCCAATATCTTTGCGGTTTTCGTGAATGGATGAGCGAGCTCTACGAAGTCTTTGGGGCGGAACCCGAGATGAATTCATTGGCCAAGTTTCTAGCGTCGGCTCGTCGAGAATACAGCCGTCTTGAGGGGATGTATCGCACTCTTTGTGAACTCTGGTGTCCGGCCACCAATACTTTCCTTACCGGAGCGGAAGAGATAGGGATTTCCCTCCGCGACGTCCACATTGTTTCCGGATGCCCTGAAGTGCAGAATTATTACCAAGAGAAGGTGCCAGCTCTGAAGGACCTGTTGGACAGCAGCTTTGCTCCGAGCTCCTGCCTTCTTCTGTTCAAGGCGTATGCCATTATCGCAGCGCGGGATCAGTCGGATCGGGTTCGTCCTTCTTCCTGTGTTGATTTTTGGTTCAGAGGCGAGTATAGGTCCCCGGCACCTTCAACTCACCCAATATGGAAGGTTGCTCAAATGAAGAGGCCTCCGCTTCGTTCTTTTGTGACCTTGAGTCCTTAGCCCGAGAGAGGCACTCCATGGAGGGCAAACAGTGTGTCCCTGGGAGATCCTCGGTCTGAGACGTGACAGCGAGGAGTGGCGAGCGGTTTATCGAGCTGCCGGGCTGGTCATCTATTTTGCCGGTTCGTGCTCCCCTGTCCCGGCGAGGTCATCCGTCCGGAGACCTTTCTTGCAGCTTCCAGGATGGCGAGGGGGGAGCTTTTCAATCTAGCCCCGGCAATCTTATGCGCCATGTATCAGGGGCTCAGTGGGACTTACTGGGACTTGTCCAGCTCGGACAATGCCAAGGGGGAGCTTGGCCGGTCTACTGCGTTTGGACCTCTGCACTACCTGTATGGCTGGATAGCTCTTCACTTCCCAAAAGGGATCTTCGCCAGACGTGGGCATCCAGCCGACCTGCCGTTCCTGCCCGGGATAGGAGGGATCTTAAATGCTTTCATCAGTTGGGAGCGCCCGAGGGAGTGTGCTCGCACTCTTTTGCGGAGGATGGGAGGCGCTGACTTCGAGTTTCTGTCGGAGCATTCTGTGCTACCTTTGGAGAGGTCGACTGTCCACGACAACGAGGAGCTCTCAGACAGCTTGTATTGGAATATGGTCAGTTACCACCCTGGCTACTTGGTTTGGCGCAGGGGGGATGTAGTGGAGGTGGAGCAGTACTCCCCTCATCGCTTCGCTCGTCAGCAAGGATTTCGACAGGAAGTTCCCGGTATGCCTCAGCAGTTGCAGGGGCGCATTAGTCCGCAGGAAGGTTACCGCCTCTGGGCTTCTCTTTACGCTCGATTGACTGGCGGCAGCTTCTTCCTTGGGACCAAGTCGGGGTCTCGGGATGCCGCCACTCCAGACTAATGCAAATGGATTGAAGAGCGAGTTTCCCCCTTGCTTGCGAGTCTCCCGGTTGATGTTCTGGCGAGCAGTGAGTTTAAAATTTTCCGTTTTTATCCTGCTGCGGGAGTGGAAGATCTTCGCCTCCGATTGGGGCTTCAGAGGGCCCAGAAAAGTTGCAGCCGTCTTTCCAGCGCTCGCCGTGTCCCTTCTTCGACTCCCGTGTTAGAAGCCGGCCTCGTTAATGCCCCCAGGCTATCCTTTCTTTCGAAGACCGCTGTTGAGGGTGCCCCGCCCAAAAGACGAAAAGTGTGCATTCCCCGCGGGATGACTTCGAGGGTTCCTTGTCCGATTGAGGATGTCGAGGAGCCCGGCCTTTTAAAAGACGAGGTGATCCCTCCGTCTGGGGCGGTTTCGTCCGACCTTGCAGGTATGAAGTTCTCCTTATCTTACTTCCTTTCCGTGCTCGGGAGGTTCCATTGTGTTGAGTAGTGTATTTCTTTTGGGCAGATTCCGTTATAATGGTGGAGCGCGGGGCGAACTCTCCGAAGGCATCTCTCGGACATTCGTCTACTGGGGCCGCGCAGGAAGTGCCTGGGGAGTGCGGGCTAGATGTTCCTCCGGATGATCTGGACCTCCTCGGGGTTTGCGGGGAGAACTTCCCTAGCGGCGATATTGATCTAGACGGCATTGATGTCGACGCTGTCTTTCCATGAGGAGGCCAAAGTTTCAAGTGTCGACAAGCGGCGTTCCCCGGTTGCTGTGCTCTCAGGCCTGTTGGAGGAGACGGTTGTCGCGACGGTAGCGGCGGTTTCTCCAGTTTTGCCGACCTCGTTGGCGAAGGCGGTTCCCGTAGCGACTGTAGCGGAAGGGAAGGTTTTGCCTACCTACTCTGAGGCACCTCGCCCGAGCTTAAGACCGAGGAGCAGAGTTTCGAAATTTCTTCTTGCAAGTTGTCGGCAGTACATCAAGTCAATGTTGGAGCCCTTTCAAGATGCGAACTTTGGCGCCCTCCAAGACTGGTGGTCTACCGACGGTGCAGAGTTTTGCGCGAGCCTGGAGGAGTTCAAGGTCGACAGTTCTTCTTTTGTTGCCCAGATGAACCTGCTCGTGACTGATAGCGAGGCTTATCGCTCCCGGCGAGCTTTACTAGAGGGGAGCACGCCTTCTGAGCTGGCGGCCGCTGAGGCGAGCTTGCGTCAGTCAGAGCACGAGCTTGCGGAGGCCGCTTCCAGCCTGTCGAAGGCCCAAAAGAAGATAGAATCGGTGCACGCTTCACTTCGGAAGGCGGAGTCTCGTCTGGAGCGAGCTGAGACCACGGAGAGCGCTTTGAAGGCGAGCTACTTAAAGCAGCAGTCAGACTTGGCGGTCCGTCACGAGCTTTTGGCCACACGTCCTGTGGAACTTCAGCAAGTGAAGGCTACTAGAGAGGAGTTAATGCGCCGCCTTCGAGCTCTGGATACCTTCTTTTAGCTGATCCTCGTCTAATCGTTTTGCATTGTAGCTTTCTTTTAAAACTTATGCCTGTACTGCCTTTCTCTAATAATATCGCTTCGTTTTGCCGAATTTATGCATGGAGCATTGTTGGTTTTTTCTTTTGGTCGAACTGAACCTGAAGTGACTTCTCAGGCTGCCTACGTACCCCCCTAAGGGGGATCAAGTCGCACGTAGTTCAATTTTTTTTTTTTTTTTTCGCAAGGGGTGTGGCCTTGTTTTAGGCATAGTACCTTTTGAGGTACTTGCCGTTGATAGGGCCGAATGTCAGCCCTTCTGGCGTGGTGAGGAGATAGGCGTCGTTGGAGTAGACTTCCTTGACGAAGTGCAGGCCATCCCACTTGGCATCAAATTTCTTCCCTCCTCGATGCGAAAGAATGATGGGGCGTTTGACTGCCAGCACCAGTTCCCCTGTTTGGAATAATCGAGGACGGATCTTCTTGTTGAAGGCGCGAGACAGTCTGGCCTAATAGCACTCCAGACGTTGCTGAGCTTCGAGGCGTCTTTCATCCAATGCTTCTAATTCTGCTAGGCGGAGCTGGGCGTTGGCATCGCTGGTGAGGCCTTCCTGGATTGCTATCCTGAGCGATGGGATCTGGAGCTCGAGCGGAAGAACGGCTTCTACACCAAAAACAAGGGAATACGGAGTTGCTTGCGTTGGAGTGCGAAAAGACATTCGGTAGGCCCATAGCGCCTCGCCCATGCGTTCGTGCCAGTCCTTCTTTGTCTTCGAGACAGTTTTCTCTAGCAGCTTGCAAAGAGTCTTGTTGAAGGCCTCTGCCAGACCGTTGGCCGGAGCGTTGTACATCGTCGAGCACTTCTGCTTAATGTCATATCTAGCGCAGAACTGGCTGACAGCAGCATTCTTGAATTGCTTTCCGTTGTCCGTTACGATGTATCGAGGGACTCCGTATCGGAAGATGATGTCATTATGGATGAAGCTGATGACAGAGTGCCTTGTAACTTCGCGTAGAGGTGTTCCTTCAGCCCACTTGGAGAAGTAGTCCGTTGCTGCTAGGATGTAAAGATGTTGCTTGGATGACTTGGGCAGGGGACCGACAATATCGAGACCCCATCCGTCGAAGGGCCAAGACGCGATTGTTGGGTGCAGGGGCTCCGGCGGTTGACGGATGTAGTCTCCGTGTAATTGGCAAGCGTGACATTTCTTCGCGAACTTCAAGCTGTCCTTGACCATGGTGGGCCAGTAATAGCCCATCCTCCTGACGCGAAAGTGAAGCTTCGGACCGGACTGGTGCGATCCGCAGATTCCAGCGTGTACTTCTTCCAGTGCCGCTTCTGCCTCTTCCTTCACGAGGCACCTCAGGAGTGTGCCATCGTAGCTTCGACGGTACAACTCGTTGTTGAAGTGGTAGAACTTCAGAGATCGTCGCCGGATTTCAACTCTGCGCTTCGGATCTTCGGGGAGTTTACCATGGATGAGATAATCCACAAAAGGCTGCCTCCAGTCTTGCTCTTCAATTTCGAGGACGTGCACCACGTTGGTTTGAACTGGAATTTTGATCGGACCTTCTTCTTTGGTGATCACTATTCTTCTGCAGACGGGGACGATGAGTTGACGTTCTTCTGGAAACGGGAGTGTAGCCGCCAGATTCGCGAGCACGTCAGCCTGCTGGTTGAGGTTTCTGGAGACGTGCTGAATAAAAGCAGCCTTGAGTTCGCCGAGGAGTTCCAAAGCTCGCGCATGCAACGGCACCAGGTCTTCTTTGTTGACTTCGTATGCCCCCAAGATTTGCTGGATAACGAGTTGAAAGTCACCGAAAATCTCGAGTTCTTGAAGCTTCATTTCGTTGGCAAGCTCGAGACCGATGAGTAGAGCTTGATACTCTGCCACATTGTTGGAACATGATTCCGACAGCAGGAATAAGAAGGGGAGTATTTCGTTGTCTGGAGTGACGAAGATGACTCCGGCTCCCGCTATGTCCAGTCTTGCTGCGCCGTCAAAGAACATCTTCCAGGTGGGGGCGATGTCGATGGAGAATACTTTTTCGTCTGGGAGATCTTCTGATAACTCCCATTCTGCCGGGAGGGGATATTCTGCGAGGAAGTTCGCGAGAGCTTGTCCTTTAACTGCTTTTTGTGGTACAAAGGTGATATCAAATTCGAGGAGAAGTAGCGCCCACTTTGCCAGACGTCCGGAGAGCACTGGTCTTGACATGATGTACTTGAGGGGGTCTGATGTGATCCGACTTGGGCCCAAGCCCGTTGGCCCACCCGAAGGCCCATCCTTGCCTGCCATGGATGGATTAGGCAGGATATCTCTTATGATATCTTTTAGAATCTTTTTTATTTGAGATCTTTATTTTAGGCAAGTAGTTTGGATACTTAATGTCTTTTAAATTTGTTGCCATTTTTATCTTTTCTTTAGCCTATTTAAAGGCCCCCATTGTAACCATTGAAGACAGATTATGATGAATGAAAATTGATGGCGGATGCCTTTGTTGGCTCATGGATTTGAGTCCCCACCTTGTACCCTGATGGATTTCAGGCCCCCTCTCGTCTAAGCTTCTAGTCTTTTCTTCTCTGTCACAGTTCTTACCCCCTCCGCCACTTCCTCTCGGTGATTCCGTATCACTAGTTATCTTTTACAAAGAAAATACCAAAAATATTACATCGCCTTCATCAACCGCCCTTCGACGACGCGCGCCTGCATCAAGTTGGTATCAGAGCTTCGGGCTTCGTGGCGTTCCTGCACCACGAACGATCTTTGCTTCGATCGCCGTCGTCCATCGTCATCGTCGTCCATCGTCATCGTCGTCGTTCCGTCGTCACCATCCCCGCCGAGTCGTCATCTTCTTCGGATACGTCGCCCTACAACCCCAACAAAAAAAAAAAAAAAAAAAAGAGGGAGATCAGATCTGTTGAGAAAGAAAAAAAAAAAAAAGAGGAAAAGCATCCACCACAAGCCGGCCCTTCCTCTCGCTCCACCCGCCCGTCCACCGCAAGCCGCCCCTTCCTCTCGCTCCACCCGCTGAACCGCCACCCCAGTCCGTGCTCCCGCACACCCCGTAGCCATCCAAAAAAAAAAGAAGAAGAAAACCCACCCAGATCTGCCATAGATCTGTGAAGAGAAAAGGAAAAAAAAGGAAAGAAAGAGAAGAAAAGGAAAGAAAAGAAGAAGGAAAGAAGAAGAAAAGAAGAAGGAAAGAAGAGAAGAAAAGGAAAGAAAATAGAAGAGGAAACGTACCTTGGCTGTTTGCTGCAGCTGCTGCCACCCTTTTGCTGCCGGCCCTTTGCCCTTTTCCTCTTCCCTATTTGCAAACAAGAGCCAAACAAAAGCCCTAATTGTTTTTACCCTTTAGCCCTTTCTATTTTCCCAATTCACCCCCCACCACAACCCTTAGATCCCCATCCAACAGCCCTCAAATCCCCAACTTTCCTAGTTGCTATTTTGCACTTAAGTGCTGAACCCGAGTTGAATTCGGATCCAACCCGTTTACAAAAACAGACCCGATAAGACCCTACAACTTCAAAAACCCATATCTTTCTCATTTTTCATCCGATTTGGACGTTCTTGGTACCGAATCGAAGCCCTTTTCAAGTTTTACGCGTCCATACCATCAGCAGGAATTTTCAGTGAGCCAGTAATTGCAGATTTCCAGATTTACCCCTGGACCACTCTTCTACCATTGTGGCATGGATAAGGTGCAAGGGTTGATTCGTTGTCATCAAGGGAACACATCCGTCTATGAGTATACGTCAGCGTTCTATCGGCGCATGACCCGCTATGGTTTGTCAGAGAAAGATTTCTTGGCAGTGGTACTGTACATTAGAGGACTCCGCTCCGACATAAAGGGCAAGTTTTCAGCTGGATCTTGGAGGGATTTGGACGAAGCCTATGAGATAGCTTGTGGGATTGAATGGGAGCTACAGCAAATGGACTCACCTCTAGCGGCCTCCACAGATGAGTCTTCACCTCCAGCACTTCCAGCAGAGCCTCCATCACCGACAGAGCTTCCTCCAGTTGTATCTTCGGCAGATCCATCACCTCCAGTACCACCACCAGCAGACGAGCTTCCCCTTCCAGAGGATCTTCTGCCGCCAGCCATGCTACCACCTACTGCGGATTCTTTCGAGGATGTCTCTCTAGTCGAGCTTCAGCATATTGATTTTCTTGGGCTAGACCGACTATTGGTGCCTACAGTGTTTGTTCAGCTCTACATCCGTTTAGGCGAGCCGATGTTCGAGCTACTGCAGCGGTCTGATATTACTATCCGACTCGATCGTCTACCCCAGCACCACTTTGATGTATGTTTCCCGATCGACGGCAGTGATACCTTCTCATGGGACCCCGGTGGTAACTTCGGTGTAATGAGGCATCATTTGTTGGGCCTCCACCATCAGCTCCTGACGACAGATACCACATCGGCAAAAACCTCGAGGATGATTGCACTTTACTGTATGAACTCGAGGGCGAGTTCTTCGCAGCGGAAGCGAATGATGTGATCCGACTTGGGCCCAAGCCCGTTGGCCCACCCGAAGGCCCATCCTTGCCTGCCATGGATGGATTAGGCAGGATATCTCTTATGATATCTTTTAGAATCTTTTTTATTTGAGATCTTTATTTTAGGCAAGTAGTTTGGATACTTAATGTCTTTTAAATTTGTTGCCATTTTTATCTTTTCTTTAGCCTATTTAAAGGCCCCCATTGTAACCATTGAAGACAGATTATGATGAATGAAAATTGATGGCGGATGCCTTCGTTGGCTCATGGATTTGAGTCCCCACCTTGTACCCTGATGGATTTCAGGCCCCCTCTCGTCTAAGCTTCTAGTCTTTTCTTCTCTGTCACAGTTCTTACCCCCTCCGCCACTTCCTCTCGGTGATTCTGTATCACTAGTTATCTTTTACAAAGAAAATACCAAAAATATTACATCGCCTTCATCAACCGCCCTTCGATGACGCGCGCCTGCATCAGGGTCGGCCTTCGAGACGAGTCTGACGGTATGAGCCAACATATAGTGTCGCAGCTTTTTCGTGGCGAAGATGAGTGCTAAGCAGACCGTCTCAATCAGGGAGTAATTTAGCTCTGCGCCGACGAGAGTGCGACTCAAGTAGTAACAAGTCGTCTCCTTGCCAAGCTCATTGTTCTGAGCCAGGAGTGCCCCCAAGGATTGCTCTTGGGCACTAATGTAAAGGATTAGCGGCCTTCCTTGAACTGGTGCTGATAGAACTGGCGGCTTCAGTAGATAGGCTTTGATGCTTTGGAGTGCTTCTTGGCAAGCATCATCCCATTTGAACGGCGCTCCTTTCTTCATGAGGCGACTAAATGGGCGGCACTTCCCAGCTAGGTTGGCGATGAATCTTCGGATATACGCCAAGTGCCCTTGGAGGCCTCTGAGGTCTCGCACTACCTTCGGCGCTGGCATATTGACGATAGCATCAATTTTGGATTGATCTATCTCAATGCCTCGATGTCGTACGACGAAGCCGAGGAACTTGCCTGAGGAGACACCGAATGCGCACTTGCATGGATTCATGCGGAGTTGGTACCTTCGAAGCCGTTTGAAGATTAGCTCGAGATCTTGTAGATGTGCCGACTTCTTCTTGGATTTCACTACAAGGTCGTCGACGTAGCACTCCACATTTTGATGAAGAATGTCGTCGAAGATTCTCTGCATAGCTCGCTGGTAGGTGGCTATAGACATTGAAATATTGCCTAAAGCCAGAAAATCGGAAATTTGGCTAAGTCTGGGAAGCTTTATTTCCCTGATGACCAGGGAAATTTTTCTTCCTTACATATTTGGCTAAGTCTGGGAAACTTTATTTCCCTGATGACCAGGGAAATTTTTCTGCCTTACATATTTGGCCAAGTCTGGGAAACTTTATTTCCCTGATGACCAGGGAAATTTTCCTCTACACTCAGAAATTGGCTAAGTCTGGGAAGCTTTATTTCCCTGATGACCAGGGAAATTTTTCTCCACACTCAGAAATTGACTAAGTCTGGAAAACTTTATTTCCCTGATGACCAGGGAAATTTTTCTTCAATACATATTTGGCTAAGTCTGGGAAACTTTATTTCCCTGATGACCAGGGAAATTTTCCTCTACACTCAGAAATTGGCTAAGTCTGGGAAGCATTATTTCCCTGATGACCAGGGAAATTTTTCTCTACACTCAGAAATTGACTAAGTCTGGAAAACTTTATTTCCCTGATGACCGGGGAAATTTTTCTTCCTTACATATTTGGCTAAGTCTGGGAAACTTTATTTCCCTGATGACCAGGGAAATTTTTCTCTACACTCAGAAATTGGCTAAGTCTGGGAAGCTTTATTTCCCTAATGACCAGGGAAATTTTTCTCCACGCTCAGAAATTAACTAAGTCTGGAAAACTTTATTTCCCTGATGACTAGGGAAATTTTGCTTCCTTACACTCTGAAATTTGACCAAGTCTGAGAGTAAGGAAAGTATTATATCCCTATCGTCCAAAGGCTATATCTAAGTCAAATAGAATAATACTTAGAGATAAGCATCCTTCGACAAGCCGATATACAAGGCCGAAGAATAATCAAGCTTAAGCTTTTACAAGTAAACTTACGCTAGATTCGACAAACTCGTTGAATCCATCAAGTCAAAAAGGACCGGATCAAGAGTTAACTTTGTTAAAATCTGAGTCGTAGAAAGTCGACTCGGATTTAAGACCCGAACCACAAGTTGTTTTAATCAGACCGGTTCACTCAAACTCAAAAGGATTAAACTATCAGTGGAAGTTACAAAACCACTTGAGTATGATCCTAATCATCAAGGAGTTATATAAACCACCTGGAAGTTTCTCTAACCATCCAAGGGAGTTATAGAAACCACCAGGAGGTTGCTTCAACCACCCGAAGTAGTTATTATCTACAATAACTACTTCGACCCTTATAAAAGGAGGGACAGAAAAAGAAGAAAGGATCTTTGGCCATAGCAAGAAGAACCTACAAAGCTCCCGACTGAAGATACTTCAAAGCTCCAAGAAATCTTGGAGAAGAAGGATCGAAGATCGAAGCAAACCAAAGAAAATCGAAGATCGAAGATCGAAGATGGAAAATTGAAGATTCAAGTCCAAAGCAAGTCGAAGAACGAGCGAAGAACAAGTGAAGATTCTAGGAGAAGAAGAGTAAAGCAAAGCCCCTAGCCGATCACGCGCAAAGCCCGGAAGGATCAAGCATCGCAACGCTCTTCTCTTTTCATTTTCTCACTTGTTGTAATCTTTGTACTTCGAAATTGAGTATCAAAGGATCTTAGACGGATTTCCTCGCAATCTCCTGATATATATTTTGTACTCCGCTCCCTCAAAGCGAGTCCTTTGAAATTTGTACTTGAGTGAAAATCAAATATTTGCTCATACAAATATTTTGGCACGTCCTGTGGGACATCCGTCTCCTTTCATCCCTCCATTTCGTTGGTTCTCACACTCGAAGTTTTCCTCCTTATGAAGAATTCTTCTAATTCAAATTTTCAATATGGTCGGTATCGGCGATGCTATGGTCGTTCCCGTCACTATGCCCGTTGTTGAGTCAAATACACTCCAACAAGGCAAGCAGGAGAATGTCACCACGAATGCTAATGTTTCGGCACCCGAGGAGGCCCCTGCACTACGTGTCTACACTAGGCGCAAGAAGACTACTTCAGTTCTACCTGAAGTCGAAACCGGGGAAGATATCCTATGCACTAAGGAACTCGGGATGAGAGACGAAGTAATCTTCAATCCAGATGGTCATGTGGACGCTGTTATTCATCATGACTATGTCTCGGAAGACGATGTTAAGACTCTCGAGGCACGCCAGGAAGTTCGCCCAAATTCTACTAACTCCACAATAACTAAACTTGAGGAGGAGGTACGACAAATGAGCCAACTCATGGCTCAGATGGCCCAGACAATGGCAGATAAGGATCGTCAAATTAACAGTCTTCTCAAAAAAATGGGTACTAAGGAAGAGGCTTTGGTTCCTACAACAACCAGGGCCCTCCCTACGACTACTCGGACTTTGATGCCACCGATTATCACTTCTCCAGAGATAGGTGCAATCATGCCTACATCTTCACCTATGACTATTGAACAATTATAGTCTATGGTCGCGAGTATGATCCAAGCAAGGGGAGACGGATTTTCTAAGTCCACAGTAGGGTACACCAAGCCTTATTCCCAACGTATCCAAGACTTACGCTTTCCAACAGGATACAACCCACCCAAGTTCCAGCAATTCGAAGGAAAAGGCAATCCAAAGCAACATATTGCCCACTTCATAGAAACTTGTAACAATGCTGGCACTTATGATGATGAAATGGTCAAACAATTCGTTCGGTCTATCAAAGGGACCGCATTCGAATGGTATGTAGACCTCACTCCGGGGTCTATCGATAGCTGGGAACAATTAGAACGGGAGTTTCTCACTCGGTTCTACAGCACTCGACGTGTGGTGAGTATGGTGGAACTTAGTGCTGTCAAGCAACGCAAGGATGAGAAGGTCATAGATTATATCGATCGATGGAGAAACCTTGCTCTCAACTCACGGGATCGACTCTCCGAGTCTTCAGCAATAGAGATGTGCATTCAAGGAATGCATTGGGGATTACTCTACATTCTCCAGGGAATCAAACCCAGCTCCTTCGAAGAATTGGCCACACGAGCTCACGATATGAAGCTTAGCTTGGCCACTCACGGAGATTCCAAGCCAAGGGACTTTTCGAAGTCTAAGGCAGACGGCAAAGAAAAAATGTCAACCCCAAAAGCAAAACAAACAAATGTTGTAAACATCGCTTCTTCTTCAAAACCCTTGAAGATAAAGATAAACCAGACAACACCAAGCCTACTCCTGAGTCTTCACAGCAAAGGCCACCCCGGATGACCTTAGGAGAGCTCCAAGCGAAGAAGTATCCCTTTCCAGACTCAGAAGTTTCAACCATGTTTGACCAACTCTTGGAGGAGAAGATGATTGAAATACCTTTATCCAAGAGACCAGAAGAAGCAAATAGAATTGATGATCCTTTATATTGCAAATATCATAGGGTCGTGAGTCACCCTATCGAAAAATGTTTTGTGTTCAAAGAAAAAATCATGTCGTTGGCACATCAAGGAAAGATTGAGTTGCCTTCTGATGAGATAGTCGCAACTAACATGACATCCATTTTCTTCGGTTCTCTCCCACCAGTTCAAATTCCAGCAGCAAGGAAGAGGCTAGTTTTCAAGATAAAAACTTCAGCCCTCCTCGGCAAGCAATATTCTTCAGTAAGGAGGTATATGCATGTTACTCGGGTTGAAAGCTTGGGGGCACCACAACTCAGAATCCAGATGTGCAAAAATCAGATCAAGGGTTGTGAAAGTCTACCAAAGAAAGAAGCCCCCTTGCCAGTTGCCACCAAAAGAGAATGACTATCCCCTCGAAAAAGAGGATTTGGAACAGAAGGATGGATGGACCTTGGTGGTTCGAAATAAAAGAACCCCTCGAGCCCCTCTCCATAAAGTCTCTCCCATAATCTTCGATAGGTCTAAGGGAACAAGCGAAAAGACTTACGTCGAGAAGTCTTTGAAGAAAAACCAAAAGAAAAGTATGTCTAAAATCCCTACAGTCAATGATGAAGAAATACTACATCAAGCCGTCCGGGGACCTCTTACACTAAGAGATTTAATTCCTGAAGATTTCTTCGAAAATGATTTATCCTCTTCGTCAACTTGCTATACGGCAGAAGTCCATGAGAAAGAATCAAATGAGGAACTAACCCTTCAGCCTCCAGAAGTGTTAGATAATATACCTCCTGTTGAGCCAATCGAAGGAAATCTCGCAGCTACTTATGATGAAGCTATGTTACATTTGCCACTTGTAGAGGCTTTTCATCTTTCGGAAGATGCACGCCACGCTATGGCTGCGGCATTGACTGACCCAAAAAGTCATCAAGTGAAGACTAACATAGAAAAGTCAGCCCAATGTGACATGACTATCTCCTTCTCTGACGAGGATTTGCAGTTGGGAGCACGGTTGCACAACCGACCTCTTTATGTTTCTGGTTATATCAATGAAAAACCAGTAACTCGTATATTGATAGATGGCGGATCAGCTGTCAATATCATGCCTAGTCAAACCATGGAGGACTTGGGCATAAAAAATGATCAACTTTCCAAAAGCAAATTGGTCATTCAAGGCTTCAACCAAGGGGCACAGTCAGCTGTCGGCATCATACGCTTGAAGTTGTCAATCGGAGAACTTGACACTATGACTCTATTCCATGTCATAGACTGTCAAACCTCTTATCGACTCTTACTTGGAAGACCTTGGCTACATATGAATAAAATAATGCCTTCAACATTACATCAATGTTTCAAATATTACCAAGGGGGCATTGAGAAGTGCGTTATGGCAAATGATAGACCACTTAATGAAGCAGAAGCTTATCTCGCTGATGCCAAATTCTACCATAGTAAGGGCTCTGTTGTCAAAGAAACATTACCCAACAAAGCTACAAATTTTCTCCAAGAAACAAAGGCAAAAGAAGTAACTCCATCAGTCAAGGTCTCTCCAAATCCTCCAACCCAACATCATACGATGGTTGGTGATTGCGAATGTGACGAATGCCTTGAAGAAGCTCTGGAATTGGAATACGAAGATGATGAAGATCGGCGAAGGAAAAACAAGAAGTCATCGCAACAATCTCTCAAACAAAGATATAAGAATGGTGACCCGGAAGTAGGTTTACTTGGCCAACCTTCAGGGAAATTCGATTTTTATGTCCTTTATCCAAAGAAATCAAATCAGCAAGCGGTGTCAGTTCAAAAGAAGAGTATCAAAGGAAAACAGAAGGTTAATAAATATCCCTCAAAAATGGCTGAATCTGCTCCGATGTTAAGTTTCGTGCCACAGAGAGGCCGAAAGATAGGACAGCCACCATTTACTGCTATGCATACAAAGCCATCAACCTCGTTTACAGATGCTAACTTGGTCACTTTAAAAGAAGACTTGGTATTGCCGCTGCACAGCCTAACATCGGCTACTAACTCAAGTAAGGGCAATTCTACATTTAAACCAGAAGGAACATGGGGAAGCGAAGCATCAAGTCTCCTGAGCAAAGCTGGATTCACTCCAAAAGATGTTGAACGTTTAGGTACATTACCACCACGAACAGCCCCTTACGGTTTAACTAAAACCCAAGAGCGACTCTTCTTGGCTGGAGAAAGTATACCACAAACTCGACCTGGCATTGGAGTCAAGCAAATCCCCATTGTGATCAAAACAAGCACAAAAGAAACTATGTCCGCAAACTTCATTGAAACCCAAGGTGAAGAAGACTATGCAAAAGCTTTATATGATGCAAATGATGACACAGTAGAAAAGAAGTATCTCAGTAATACAGATGACAACCTTCAGACATTGTCTAAGTCAGCAAGAAGAAGACGACGACGTGCAAAGAGGAAAGAAATACTTATGGCACAATATGAGATGCCCGAAGTACATCACCAGTCAAAGCCAAATCGAACTTCAGTCTTTGAGAGGATAAAGAAACCAAGAATCAGATCTGAAATCGTCAAAAATAATCATCCACGACAATCAGTCTTTGACAGCCTTGAACTTGGTTTCGCAAAACCCTCTCGCCCGCCCAGGTTTCATCATTCTCAACATGCCAAAATCTCATATGGTCACAGCGGATCTTTTCAGCGTCACAGTCTAACCTGGTTTCGAGTCCCGCTGCTTCAGGATGCTCCTATGACAATCAGTATAGATGCTACATCTAACTCTACTACCAATTCTACATGTTTGAACGCATCTTCTTCCTCTGGATCGAACAAGAAAATCGTTGTATCTGTCAATCATATTTCTACTGACTACATCCAGTGTTCTAAAAAGCGGTCTAGGCGGCCGCCTAGGCGCTAGGCGGCCCCCCACCGCCTCGCCTAGGCCCTAGGCGCTCCAGAAAAGCGGCCAAGCTCCCAGGCAGAGCTAGGCGGCCGCCTAGGCGGTCTTGGCGGGGCAAGGCGGCCGCCTAGGCGGTCTATGCGGGCTGAGGCTGGCCAGGCGGACCAGGCGAGCCAGGCGGGCTGAGGCTGACCAGGCGGGCCAGGCGGGTTGAGGCTGGTCAGGCGGACCAGGCGGGCTGAGGCTGGCTAGGCGGACCATGTTTGCTTTTGTTCTTGTTAATCACTCAATCTTGAATTATGGTTATATACTTGTTCATTAAAATAATGGTTTGGGATAATCTTGAACTTATATTAATCTTTAAACATATATATATATATATATATATATATATATATATATATATATATATATTATATAATATCAAAATAATAATTAAAATAATTAAAAAAAAGGCAAAACGCCTAGGCGCCGCCTAGGCGCTAGGCGGCCCCCCACCGCCCGACTAGCGCCTAGCGCTTTTTAGAACCTTGACTACATCGATTGCTCGTCTTCTTCTTCGGACAGTGACTTGGCTGATGCACCCCTAGTCCTTAAAGAAAGGAGGCAGTCCACTGTGGATGATTTAAAAGAAATTAACCTCGGCACTAAAGAAGAGCCACGACCGACATTCGTCAGTTCTCTCCTAACAACGAACGAAGAAGTCGAGTATGTCAAGCTTCTCCAAGAATACAAGGACGTCTTTGCTTGGTCTTATAAAGAAATGCCAGGTTTAGGCCCCAAAATTGATGTTCATCAGCTTGCCGTTAAACGTGGTGCTAATCCTATCAAACAAGGCCGAAAAAGATACCGCCCAGAACTTATCCCACAAATTGAAGCCGAAGTGAACAAACTCATTGAAGCAGGGTTCATTAGAGAAGTTAAATATCCTACTTGGATCTCTAGTGTTGTACCCGTGAAGAAGAAGAATGGGCAAATCAGAGTATGTGTCGACTTCAGAGACTTGAATAATGCATAACCCAAAGATGATTTCCCTTTACCAATCACCGAACTTATGGTAGATGCTACAATGGGATAAGAAGCTCTATCCTTCATGGATGGCTCCTCAGGATACAATCAAATTCGAATGGCACCCAAGGATGAGGAACTCACAGCTTTCTACACACCTCAGGGCATCTATTGTTATAAAGTAATGCCTTTTGGATTGAAGAACGCAGGAGCTACCTACCAACGAGCTATGCAACGGATCTTTGATGACATTCTTCACCAAAATGTAGAATGCTATGTTGATGATCTAGTCGTGAAGTCTAAACAAAGGTCTTCGCATCTGAATGATTTGCGTGCTATCTTTGATAGATTAAGAAGATATCAACTACGAATGAATCCGCTTAAATGCGCCTTTGGAGTTACATCTGGAAAATTCCTCGGTTTCATCGTAAGGCATCGAGGCATTGAGATAGACCAATCTAAAATTGATGTTATTCTCAACATGCCCAACCCTACGTAACTTCATGACCTTAGAAGCTTACAAGGTCACTTGGCTTATATCAGGCGATTTATAGCCAACCTCTCCGGGAGATGTCACCCTTTTCACCAGCTCATGAAAAGGGATGCTATTTTCAAATGGGATGAACCATGTCAAAAGGCTTTCCAAGATATTAAGGACTATCTCTTGAAACCACCAGTATTGATAGCACCCACTCCAGGGATATCCTTGATACTTTACATAAGCGCACAAGAACACTCTCTGGGGGCATTACTTGCACAAGAAAATGAATTCAAGAAGGAAGTGGCTTGCTACTATTTGAGTCGTACTCTTGTGGGGGCAGAGTTAAAGTATGCTCCTATAGAAAAGATATGCTTGGCCCTTATTTTTGCCACAAAAAAGTTAAGGCATTATATGTTGGCTCATACTATTAAGCTTGTATCTAAAGCAGATCCCCTCAAATATATTATGTCAATACCTGTTCTATCAGGAAGACTAGCAAAATGGGCTCTACTCCTGTCAGAATTTGATATCATCTTCACCCCCCAGAAAGCAGTCAAAGGGCAAGCCTTAGCAGATTTCTTGGCTCATCACTCCATTCCTGCTGATTGAGAGTTAACCGAAGAATTACCAGATGAGGAGGTCTTCTTTGTAAACATAATCCCTTCTTGGGAAATGTTCTTTGATGGAGCTGCAAAACGACAAACTGCGGGGGCAGGGATTGTTTTCGTTTCACCAAACTCCGAAACTCTCCCATACTCTTTCTCATTGGCAGAGCCTTGTTCAAACAACAAAGCAGAATACCAAGCATTAATTATTGGTCTTAAACTCGCTCGGGATATGAAACTTCAAGGGTTACGAATATATGGTGACTCCAAACTCATCATTCATCAAGTCTTGGGAGATTATGAAGTCAATAAGGAAGACCTCAAGTCTTATCATGAATATGCTCTTTATTCAACAGCATCGAAGCAGCAAGCATTCAACATGTACCAAGAAGTTCGAATCAACAAGCTGATGCATTGGCAAATCTAGCAGCATCGCTTGCTATTCAAGACCTTGACCAATTAAATATTCCTGTTTGTCGAAGGTGGATACTCACTCTGGAAGATCAATTCAATCAGGCTATAGGCCAGAAAAACGAAGATCATTCCTATGTCATAGAAGAACAAGACTGGAGACAACCCCTCATTGATTACCTTGAGAGTGGCAAACTCCCTAAAGGAGTTAAACACAGAACTGAGATAAGAAGACGAGCCCCCAAGTTCTTGCATTTCAATGGCGAATTATATCGTCGAAGCTATGATGGTACACTTATAAGATGCTTGACCGGAGAAGATATCAAGTTTGCCCTCCAAGAGTCACATTCAGGTATATGTGGTACTCATCAGTCAGGGCCGAAACTTCACTTTCGTATCAAAAGAAAGGGATACTATTGGCCTACCATGGTTAAAGATTGTTTAAACTTCTCCAAAAAGTGTCATGCATGCCAAATCCATGGTGATTATATTCGTCAGCCGCCAGAACCACTACATCCTACAGTCGCTTCATGGTCATTTGACTCTTGGGGACTTGACATAGTCGGTCCATTACCCAAATCTTCTAAGCAGCACCTTTATATTCTAGCGGCGACAGACTACTTTTCAAAATGGGCAGAGGCAGTCCCTCTCAGAGAAGTAAACCGAAATTCAGTCATGAATTTTATTCAAAATGATATTATCTTCCGATATGGAGTTCCTCGTTGCATCGTTACTGATAATGGCAAGCAATTCAAAAACGCTGCTATGGATAATTTCTGTGCTAAGTATAAAATTAAACAGAGATGTTCTACAATGTATAATGCTCCCGCCAATGGTTTAGCAGAAGCTTTCAATAAGACCTTATGCAAGCTCTTGGAGAAGGTGGTTTCTAAATCTAAAAAAGACTGGCATGAGCATATGCATGAGGCTCTATGGGCTTATCGAACATCGTTCCGCACTCCGACTCAAGTAACACCATATTCCCTTGTGTATGGAGTAGAGGCGATTCTACCTCTAGAACTTCAAATTCCTTCTCTAAGAATTGCTATCCAGGAAGGCCTTACTACTGATGAAAATGCTCAACTCCGACTTATGGAATTGGAAGCTCTAGACGAGAAAAGACTTGAGGCTCAGCAACGACTTGAATGCTATCAAGCTCGTATTTCTCGAGCGTTCAATAAAAAAGTTAAGCCTCACTCTTTCCAAGAAGGGGACTTGGTCCTAGCAGTGCGACGTCCCATCATCTTATCCCACAGAGCAGGAAAAAATTCGATGCTAAGTGGGATGGCCCGCATGTCATCAAAGAAGTCTATACCAATGGAGCATATCTACTTATGACACCAGAAGGAGGACAACTTGGCCCAATCAACAGCAAGTTCCTCAAGCGATATTATGCATGAAGAAAATCACTCTATATTTGCAAATGATAGTCCTGATAGATATGGGTGCCAACCTAGTTGGGATGCATATCGATCAGGGTGATGCAAGTAAAAAAAAAATTCCAACCTGGCCGGCCCTCGAGATTCCCTGGTCGGCCCTGGTCAAACCTGGCCGGCCCTGGTAAAAAAAAAAAAAAAAATTGACCTGGTCAAACCTGACCGATTCGGGTAGATAAATGGTCAAAGATTATCTAGAAGTATGAAAAAAGATCCAAGAATCAAACATCATGCAAGAGATATGCAAGAATATCAAAAAAAAAAAAATTCAAAGAAAAGGTAAAAATGAGAGCAAAAATCGTTCTTGCAAAACCTTGAACTAGGATTTTTACAAACCTAACCGATTCAAGTAGATAGATAGTCAAAGATCATCTAGAAACATGAAAGAAGATCCAAAAATCAAATATCATCCAAGAGATATGAGATCAAAGATCATTCTTGCAAAACCATGAACTAGGGTTTTGTTTTTTTCAAAGAAGCCTACAAAAATTATTGCAAAAGGAGAAACAAAGATCAAAGAGCGACCAAAACAAAGGAAAAGATCAAGAGTATGATTAGCTTGAATGGATTTGATCGTCTTCTTGCCGAAGGAATCAAGTTTGCAAGATGGTTTTTGCAAAAAACCTTGAAGTAGGGTTTTTGACCTAGCTCCAAAGAAACATAGAAAAATAAGTTAGAAAAGGAGAGGAGACCCATTTTTATAGAATAAGGGGGGTCAAAGGACGAGCTGTACCGCCATCCTAAAAAAAAATTCCGACTTGGCCGGCCCTGGTCAAACCTGGCCGGCCCTGGCAAAAAAAAAAAAAAATCAAGGACAAACCTTTTGCGCTTCTCGCTTGAAACGTCAATCCTTGAGGGGGCAATTTGTAGACATTGAAATATTGCCTAAAGCCAGAAAATCAAAAATTTGGCTAAGTCTGGGAAGCTTTATTTCCCTGATGACCAGGGAAATTTTTCTTCCTTACATATTTGGCTAAGTCTGGGAAACTTTATTTCCCTGATGACCAGGGAAATTTTTCTGCCTTACATATTTGGCTAAGTCTGGGAAACTTTATTTCCCTGATGACCAGGGAAATTTTCCTCTACACTCAGAAATTGGCTAAGTCTGGGAAGCTTTATTTTCCTGATGACCAGGGAAATTTTTCTCTACACTCAGAAATTGACTAAGTCTGGAAAACTTTATTTCCCTGATGACCAGGGAAATTTTTCTTCCTTACATATTTGGCTAAGTCTGGGAAACTTTATTTCCCTGATGACCAGGGAAATTTTCCTCTACACTCAGAAATTGGCTAAGTCTGGGAAGCTTTATCTCCCTGATGACCAGGGAAATTTTTCTCTACACTTAGAAATTGACTAAGTCTGGAAAACTTTATTTCCCTGATGACCAGGGAAATTTTTCTTCCTTACATATTTGGCTAAGTCTGGGAAACTTTATTTCCCTGATGACCAGGGAAATTTTCCTCTACACTCAGAAATTGGCTAAGTCTGGGAAGCTTTATTTCCCTGATGACCAGGGAAATTTTTCTCCACGCTCAGAAATTAACTAAGTCTGGAAAACTTTATTTCCCTGATGACCAGGGAAATTTTGCTTCCTTACACTCTGAAATTTGACCAAGTCTGAGAGTAAGGAAAGTATTATATCCCTATCGTCCAAAGGCTATATCTAAGTCAAATAGAATAATACTTAGAGATGAGCATCCTTCGACAAGCCGATATACAAGGCCGAAGAATAATCAAGCTTAAGCTTAAACTTTATTTCCCTGATGACCAGGGAAATTTTCCTCTACACTCAGAAATTGGCTAAGTCTGGGAAGCTTTATTTCCCTGATGACTAGGAAAATTTTTCTCCACGCTCAGAAATTAACTAAGTCTGGAAAACTTTATTTCCCTGATGACCAGGGAAATTTTGCTTCCTTACACTCTGAAATTTGACCAAGTCTGAGAGTAAGGAAAGTACTATATCCCTATCGTCCAAAGGCTATATCTAAGTCAAATAGAATAATACTTAGAGATGAGCATCCTTCGACAAGCCGATATACAAGGCCGAAGAATAATCAAGCTTAAGCTTTTACAAATAAGTTTACGCTAGATTCGACAAACTCGTTGAATCCATCAAGTCAAAAAGGACCGGATCAAGAGTTAACTTTGTTAAAATCTAAGTCGCAGAAAGTCGACTCGGATTTAAGAAGAGTAACGCTCTTCTCTTTTCATTTTCTCACTTGTTGTAATCTTTGTACTTCGAAATTGGGTATCAAAGGATCTTAAATGGATTTCCCCGCAATCTCCTGATATATATATTTTGTACTCCGCTTCCTCGAAGCGAGTCCTTTGAAATTTGTACTTGAGTGAAAATCAAATATTTGCTCATATAGTGGCTCCTGCGTTCTTCAAGCCGAACGGCATAACTTTTTAGCAGTAGATTCCTTTCGGTGTGTGGAATGCTGTGAGCTCTTCGTCCTTGGGTGTCATCCGAATCTGATTGTAGCCTGAGGATCCGTCCATGAAAGTTAGCACCTCGTGGCCTGTCGTGGCGTCCACTATTAGCTCCGTGATTGGCAAGGGGAAGCCATCCTTCGGACATGCGTTGTTCAAGTCTCTGAAGTCCACGCACACTCGGATTTGGCCATTCTTCTTTTTGACTGGGACAACGCTAGAGATCCATGTCGGGTACTTGACCTCTCGGATGAAGCCGGCTTCAATTAGCTTGTTCACTTCGCTTTCTATTTGGGGTACCAGTTCCGGCCGGTAGCGTCTTTGTCCTTGCTTAATGGCGCTAACTCCATGTTTGACGCTGAGCTGGTGTACTGCAATTCTGGGATCAAGTCCCGGCATCTCCTTGTAGGACCATGCGAAGACGTCTCTATATTCTTGGAGCAGTTTGACGTATACAGCTTCTTCTTCAGGAGTCAAGAGTGTGCTGACGAATGTAGGCCGAGGCTCCGTTTCTGTGCCCAAATTGATTTCCTTCAAGTCATCAACGGTGGATTGCCCCCCTTCTTCGAGGACTGGCGGGGCATCTTGCAACTCGTCGTCCGAAATAGAAGAATCACCGTTGTCAGTGGCAATAACGGAGATGTGATTGACGGCTACCATGGGTGGGAGGGTGGGTGTTGAAACGAGGTCCTCGACTAGCATTCCCAAACGATCGAACACCGACTTCTTATTTGATTGCTTGACTGGCCCGAGCCTTTCAAACACGGATGTGCGCTTTAGATTCAACCGGCTTAGACTGCTTTTGTTTTGATTCTGGAGTAAGGCTGGGCACCGAGCCCGTTGCCGTCTTCTTTTGCTGTCGGGATGGCTGGCGTAAGCAGAGCGTGCATCGGAGATTGTCGATCCTTTAGCTGCTTCGTCTACCATCTTCGCCCCGATGTAGTTGGAGGTGAAGGTCTTTTTCACTGCAATCCTGACGACCATCGGAGTTTGACTGGAGCCAATGCCTCGGCGGTTCGGGAGAATTTGTTCGCCGTTTTGAAACAACCGAGCTTGAGTCCTCGTCATCCCATGTAGCGTTGCTGCTGGGGGAAGTGTGCCCATGGCGCTTTCTTTGTCGTAGCCGGCTTTGAACAGCAACTTGGCAGCGTTTTGCCCCCAACTCCCTTTCAACTTGAATCCGAGTTGATTAGGGTCGACTGATTCGACGAGTCTGCTCGGGTTCGGAGCTTGCGTCAGACTAGGTAATGGCAACGTCATTTCTTGCAGAGTGATGACATTGACCTGTGATAATGGCGGGGTCAGCTTCCTTGTCGGAGTAGAAGGCGATCGCTCAGATTTACGGAGCCACTGAGATATGAGACGCAGGACTGGCGTCGCTTGGACGGGCAACGGAGTATGTTGCATTGCTTTTGCCTTGGAACTGATGCGCATCCTTTGTCTAGATTTTGATGCTTCTTGGACCTCAAGTCTTGCCTTGTCGGAAGGTTGCACCGGATTTGCAGGCGGAGGAGCCTTGCCTTGTTTTACTTCTTCAGCCTTCTGGGCTCGAGGGGCATTAGCTGGAAGGACTTCCGCGGCTAAGTCTTTTGCTTGGTAGAACTTGGCGTCGGCCAAATATGCCTCGGCCTCATTGAACGGCTTGTCATCAGCAACTATGCATTTCTCCATGCCTTCTTCATAGTACTTGAGGCACTGGTGCCAGGTGGATACTACGACACCATTCTCGTGTAGCCACGGCCTGCCCAACAGGAGGCGATACGACGTCTGGCAATCGATGATGTGGAAGAGGACCGTTGTATCTAGCGGGCCGATTGAAAGCTTCAGGCGGATGATTCCGATAGTGGACTGTCCGCCCTGGTTGAACCCTTGAATGACCAATTGGCTGGGCGAGAGCTGGTCATTGGTGATGCCGAGTTGCCGCATCATCTGGATGGGCATGATGTTGACGGCGGAGCCACAGTCCAACAGGATTCGATTCACTGGCTTCTCCTTGATGTATCCCGAAACGTAGACAGGCCGGTTGTGCAATCGTGTCCCGAGTTGCAAGTCCTCATCCGAAAAGATTATCGTCGCATCACACGAGGCCATAGTTTCGCCCTTCTTGTCGTTCTTCCTTTTCCTTTTGTAACTGACCGGGTCGGCCAAGGCCGCAGCCATTGCCAGGCGAGCCTTCTTCGGAAGATGCAGAGCTTCCACGAGCGGCAAGTGCAGGATTGCTTCGTCATGAGAGGCAGTGCCCCCTTTGTCGGGATCGTCTCCCTCGTCAGTGGAGTCGCCTTCTTCAGAAGTTTCGATTTCGTCTTTTCCTTCCGACGCCTTATGAACTTCGACCATGCAACAAGACACCCTGATGTGCTGATCGACTGGGAGGAAGTGATCGGGGAAGAATTCTTGCAAGGTTGCTAGTTCTGGAAGGCTCTGCTGGAGATCATCTTGGTTTGCTGGCGGCACTTTGAATGTCTTCCTTCCTGGAGTCTTGCTTTTCTTCTTGTAGGTCCTTCGCTCGGGAAACCTCCTCATCACGCGGTCTTGTTTGTGCTGCCTTTCTTGTCGTGGCCTTCGTCGCCGGGGTAGCATGACCCATGCCTCTTCGTCGGTGGATTCTCCTCCGCTATGATGATTGGCAGCAGCAACTGATTCCCTTGAAGACCCTTATTCCTCCGGAGACTCTACTGGCTCGTCCTCCGATCCCCAGCCGGTGGGCTTGATCTCTTCGATCGAAATTGATGGAGGTTTTGAGTAGAGGACGTAATAGTCAAACTTGCCCGAAGGTTAGCCCAGCAGACCGACTTCTGGGTCTCCTTGCTCTTATCTTTTCCGGAGAGCGCATTGGGATGTGGCTTGACTGGAAGGGATTTGCTCTTCCTGAAGCTCCACTGGCTCATCTTCCGATCCCCAGCCGGTGGGCTTGATTTCATCGATCGAAATTGATGGAGGCTTTGAGTAGAGGACGTAATAGTCAAACTTGCCCGAAGGTTGGCCCAGCAGACCGACTTTTGGATCTCCTTGCTCGTATCTCCTTTGGAGCGCGCATTGTTTGGAAGAGGTGCTAGTGTGAGAGATGGTTGCCCCCGGGGCAGCGGCGTTTCTTCCTCAGTGAGCGCAGGAGCACATTGTTGTCGCTTCGAGACTTTCGGCTGGGAAACTGTTTTCGCAGTTGGCCTTTGTCGGTTGATGCGCAATTTGGGCGTTCTTTGTCGTGCAGCAACGAGTACCGGCGAAAAGGAACCGAAGGCGATGGACGTCATGTTGGCCGCAGCGACCTCCCCAGTGTCGATCTCTATCTTTCCTTGCTTTGCGAGCGCCATGATTCTTTCCTTGAAGACGAAGCATCTTTCGATGGGATGACTTACCACCCGATGGTATTTGCAGAAGAGATGGTCGTCGACGCGATGCATCTGCTCGGGCCTCTTCGAAGGAGGAAGCTCTATCATTTTCTCTTGCAGCAGTTGGTCGAACATGGAGGAGACTTTCGAGTCCGGGAAGGGGTACTCCTTGGCTTCGAGCTCCTCGAGAGTCATCCTTTGTCTTGGCGGCGGAGGCGACGGTATGGCGACTCCCTTCTTCTGATCCGGCTTGCCACCGATCTTGAGCGGCTTGGAAGTTGAAGCGACGTCAGCAACATTGACTTGCTTCGGTTTCGGTGCCTGCGGCTTGTCCTTCTTCTCTACCTTCAAGAAGTCCTTGTTCGTCGAGTCCCCGCGGCTTGCTAGGCTGAGTTCCATGTCGTGAGCCCGAGTTGCGAGTTCTTCGAAAGACCGAGGTTTGATACCTTTGAGGATGTAGAGCAGGCCCCAGTGCATGCCTTGGGTGCACATCTCGATGGCCGAGTCTTCAGACAAGCGGTCTCGTGAATTCAGCACGAGGTTCCTCCATCTGTCGATGTAGTCGATCACCGGCTCGTCTTTCCTTTACTTGACGGCGGTGAGTTCGGTCATGCTGACGGTGCGTCTGGTGCTGTAGAAGCGATTGAGGAACTCCCTTTCCATCTGATCCCAGCTGTCGATGGTCCCTGGAGGAAGATCAACGTACCAGTCAAAAGCATTACCTTTGAGGGTGCGAACGAACTGTTTCACCATCTCGTCGCCATATGTGCCGGCGTTATTGCAAGTTTCGATGAAGTGAGCGACGTGCTGTCTTGGATTTCCCTTTCCGTCGAAGTGCTGGAACTTTGGTGGCTGGAACCCGATGGGGAAGCGCAGTTGTTGGATCCTTACTGTGTAAGGCTTTGAGTATGCTGCCGTGATTAGAGGAAGACCACTGCCGTGGGAGCGCATCATGTCAGCTACCAACGCTTGTACTTGCTGGGCATTCATTGTTGCTGTTGTCGGAGGTTGTGTGGCCACCAAGCCTGGTGCCGGCGAGATGACTTCCGCCGGGACGGGAATCGATGAGAGTGCTGGCGTAACCGCTTGAATTGTCGGAACTACCTCTGCAGGAGCGGGAGTTGAAGACGGGGCTGGAGCGGCTACCAGGGAAGCAATGGGTTGATCGTTTATCGCAGTATCCCTTGCGCTTATCTTCTGAAGCAAAGTGTTGATGTGGCGATCCTTCTCCTCAATTACACAAGCGATTTGCGCCATTTGCTCACCCATCTGCATGACTTGGAGCTGAAAAGCGGACGGAGGATAGTGACAGAGGACGTCTCGATGTTGTGTGCTAGTATCCTCGCCGTCATCATCGGAGAAGTAGTTGCGCCGACTTGCTTCTGGTTGATGACTGATGTTTGCCCCCTGCAGAGGAGGTGCAACGTCCGCTGGAGAACCCGAACGGGCTCGGGGTTGGGGCTGGTCCTCCCCAAACTTCTAGACATGGACTCCAGAATCGAGGCTTGTTTCTTCATGCACCAAGATCTCGTCGGCGCTGGCGAGCATCTTCGGCAGTAGTTTCTGGCATGAAGACATCCGCAAGAGTTCGAGTACGCCGAGTGTAGACGCGTACCATCGGGGGAGCGTCACCCTCCGGGTTTACTGGACCACTGTGTCGGAGTAGAGGAGACTCGGCGATCGGTGAAAGGCTTGGAGCAAACGCATCGTTGCTTGTCCCGGCCATTGCGAACTTGGAGCGACTTCTTCAGCCGTACGGATGAAAGGAGAGGAGGTCCCCCCGGGCGTGCCAGAAATCTGTGGTCGCAGAAAAAGATGCGGGTCGTCTTTATTGCGAACACACGAGATTACAGAGTGGCCAGGACCCGGGGGCTCGGGGTTGACGAGTCCGGGTGCGGCGAGTGTTGATCAGGAGATTGTGGGAGAGATCCTCTGGAGGGTCCCTTTGATCCGCGTCTCCACGTGGTATTCGTGCGAAAGCTCTGAAGGGGTTTCCCAGGACAGAGGTCTTTACAGAATGAGGGTTTTTGAGAGGCTAAGGAGTGTCCGTCGGACCGTCGTGGCTTTTGTCCCTTCCGTGCTTCGCGCTTTCTCGGCTAGGGGGTCTTCGGCTTCGTTCCTCGGTCGTCGTGTCTTCCTCGCTCCTTGCTTGACCTCGGCGTCCTTGATCGTCGGTTCGCAGCGTCGATCGTGCTTTTGACGTCGGCTTTGGCTTCGACTTTCGGCTCTGGCTTGGCTTTGGCGTGGCTCTGGCTTCTACTGTGCTTTGGCGCTTGCGCTTGGACGTAGACGGGGGAGACCTTGGACGTAGACGGGGGAGACTTGCGATGCTTTCGTTCTTCCGGACTTCGCGTCGTATCGGCTAGAACGTGCGGTGCTTTTGCTCATGACCGGCGTAGTCGCTTGGCTTTGGCACTTGCGTTGCTTTGGCGCGGGCTTTACCGAGGCTTTTGTTCTGGCTTCTTGCGTGGGCTTTTGATTCGGCGTTGACTCGATCTTTTTCTCGAACGACAACGACAACGTCTTCAATGCTTCAGGCTTCTTTGACGGTTTAGGTGTCGGCTAGACTTCGCTTCTTCTCCGGGCTTCTTTGGCTTGATTGGAGTCGAAGGGTATCTTTGAAAACTGCGGGGGTGGCACCAATCTCCGTGCGACGGTTGTAGCGTCGGCTTTTCTTTGAAGACAACGGGTGTAGTGACGCTTCAGGTGTTCCTCTCCAAGCTTTCTTCTTCGTGGATGGAGCGGGCGTTTGTCGAAGGCGACGGGGTGATGGCGCTTCGTTCTTCTTCTCCGGGCTTTTGGGCTTGATCGGAGTCGAAGGCTTGTTGGAGATGACAGGGTGGTGCCGCTCCGATCTTCTTCTCCGGCCTTTGCTTCTGGCGTCTTCGGAGTCGAAGGGTCTTCTTCTCCGAGCTTTCTGAGTTGAAGGCTTGATCTTCTTGTGCAAGGGTCTTCACGTTGATGAGGGCTTTCAATGGACTAAGCCGGTCCCGAAGGGATAGGCTTGCCCGTGCCTCGTGAAGCCTTGGGTCGATGAAGAAGCGTCTCCTCTTCTGCAGAGCTTCCTCGCTTCGTCTTCGGCTTGCGACCTTTTCGACCTCCTGAGCCTTCCCCCACCCCCTCTATTTATAGGCGAAGGGGGGAGTGGAGAGATATGGGAAGTTTTAATTTTAAATCTCTTTAATATCTCCCCCATAATTACCCAGGATTTATTCATCCATTGATGAGGGGAATAAGCCTTTATTCACTTTCCTTTCCTGGCGGGGTAATTAAGGGCCAAGGCTCAATCATTTTTGGATTTATCTTGAATTTTGCACATAAAATCGATGGCTAGGGATCGGCGCAGATCCACGTGTGGGTAGACGTCATGCGCAACCTCCCCCCGCGCATGGCGGTATTTCTTTCCTTTTATTTCTTTCTTTCCTTTTCTTTCTTTCTTTTCTTTCCTTTTCTTCCTTTCTTTCTTTTTCTTTCTTTCCTTTCTTTCCTTTTTCCTTGCAGGGCCGGCCACCCCATGGGGGTTCGGATCCCTAGTAGGGACCGGCCACCCCATGGGGGGTTCGGATCCCTAGTAGGGGGCGGGTGGGCCCCACTCGAGGGTGGCCCCACCCGCCCCTTTGTTAGGCACGAGTCGGGTGGGGTCCGAGTGCGCTTCGGGTTTGCATCCGTATGGGTGCATGCGAATCGGGTCCGGGTTAGACACAATTTGTGTGTCTACAACATGAAATACGTGGGTGCGACAAAGCCCCGCACCATAGGCCAAAAAGTCGTAGAGAACAAACCGGATATCCGATCTTCGTCCAGAGACATGCGATGGAACCCCAAAAGAAAAACTACTACCAACTAAAACATAAAAATAAAAATAAAATAGCATCTGTAACTCGATGTGGCTATATCAGGATGTTATCTATGGCAAGTTGATCATCCTCACGAAAAATCATCAAATTATATAACCTCTAGGGGCATCAAATATTAGAAGCTTTATCAACCGTTAATTTTAACCGTTAATTTGAATAGCATATTTGATGCCTCTATAGGTTATAGAATTTGATGATTTTTGGTGAGGATGATCAACTTGCCATAGATAGCATCCTCACCAAGTTTCATCCAATTCTGAATCATCTAGGGTAGGTAAAAGGCAGTGTGTAATTGCATAAGTACGATTCCATAAGTAAGAGCATCCCTCCGCTATATATATATATATATATATATATATATATATATATATATATATAGTAAGAGCATCCCTCCGCTATATATATATATATATATATATATATATATATATATATATATATATATATATATATATATATATATATATATATATATAGTGATACATTGCAGCCGCTTAATGTGCGGCCCCTACCCTAGGGGGTTTGTTTTCTTTTTTCTTTTTTCATTTTTCTTTTTTCTTTTTTCTTTTTTGGAGAATGATTACCTCCATTTTGATAGCACATACAAGAAATTTCAGCTCATTCTAAGACCTATAGGTCTATCAAATGTGCTCAACCTTTATCGATCGTTTATTTTATCGTCCATTTGATGAGCACATTTGATAGACCTATAGGTCTTAGAATGAGCAGAAATTTTTGGTAATCATCCTCCACAAAAAAAAATTGAAAAAAAAACCTCCAAGTAGGGGCCGCACATTAAGCGGCTGCACCATATCACAATATATATATATATATATATATATATAGGGGGATGCTTAGGTGCGGTCCATGCGGTCCGCGTCTGCAGCCGTCCGATGCACGGAGCGGGTGCATCGGACGGCTGCGGACGCAGACCGCACCTAAGCATCCCCCTATATATATATATATATATAGGGAAATGAGTTCCTATGACATGTCATAGGGAGTACCCTATGACATATGGTGAGTTAGTAACCCTAGAATATTTAGAATGTTCTGAATTTTTATGAGGATGATCACCCTATCTTAGATAGGACCCCCGCAAAAAATCGGCTCATTCTAAAACTTCTAGAGGCATCAAATATGATTTTCAATTTAACGGTTAAAATGGATGGCCGATAAAGCTTCTAGCATTTGATGCCCCAACAAGTTTTCGAATGCTTTGATTTTTTGTGGACATTCTATCTAAGGTAAGATGATCACCCTCAAAAAAATTCAGCATATTCTAAACATTCTAGCATTACTAATTCATCATATGTCATAGGGTACTCCCTATGACATGTCATAGGAACCCAGCCCTTATATATATATATATATATATATATATATATATATATATATATATATATATATACACCGCACGCCGCATTTTATCATTCCTCTCTCTCTCTCTATATATATATATATATATATATATATATATATATATATATATATATATATATATATATATATATATATATATATAGAGAGAGAGAGAGAGAGAGGAATGATAAAATGCGGCGTGCGGTGCGTGCGGCGTTGCACCGCAGCCGCCTGATGCACCGCTGCGGTGCATCAGGCGGCTACGGTGCGACGCCGCACGCACCGCACGCCGCATCCTAACACGCCTCTATATATAATAATAATAATAATATATATATATATATGGGGAGGGATACTCTTACTCATGGCCTCTTACTCATAGTTACCTATGATTCGGGCCGTCCATTAGATCCCGACGTACGGTTCGGATTGGATTGGGAGTTAAAGCAATGGTGTCCGCATTAAATGCGGGCTTTTAATATGAGCTTTTAATACAAGTATTTAATGCGGACACCATTGCTTTAACTCCCCATCCAATCCAAACCGTACGTCGGGATCTAATGGACGGCCCGGATCATAGGTAACTATATAAGTAAGAGGCCATGAGTAGGAGTATCCCTCCCCTATATATATATATATATATATAGGGGAGGATAATCCCATCCATCATGATTGGAACTGGTGGTCTAGATCATTAGTAAGAGGCCACTTGTAAGAGGCCATGAGTAAGAGTATCCCTCCCCTATATATATATATATATATATATAGGGGAGGGATACTCTTACTCATGGCCTCTTACAAGTGGCCTCTTACTAATGATCTAGACCACCAGTTCCAATCATGATGGATGGGATTATCCCTCCCCCTCTCTCTCTATCTCTCTCTCTCAATCGGTAAATCCAGCCCACCCGACCCCATCCCCGACCACCCCTTCCGGCTCCGGCCCCGCAGCACCCCGGCGAGCCACCCCTCCGGCTCCGGCTCCGGCTCCGACCCCGTAGCTCCGACCCCCCTGCCAGCAGCCCCGACCCCGCAGCTCCGGCTCCAGCCCCGCAGCACCCCGTCGAGCCACCCCTCCGGCTCCTGCTCCAACCCCCCCGCCGGCAGCCCCGATTTCAGCGAGATCGGGGCTGCAATCGGCGCCGGCGGGGTGGCTCGATGGACGGGAAGGGGCCGGAGGGGAAGGGGGCTGCCGGATGGGAAGGCCGGTCGGGGTCGGAGGGGGAGGGGTGGGGGACCGGTGGGGGGTTACACAATTGAGAGAGAGAGAGAGAGATGGAGATTTTTGATCTCAACCATCCATCGGATTTCGATGGATGGTCCAGATCATTAGTAAGTGTTGGTTGTAAGAGGCCATGAGTAAGAGTATCCCTCCCCATATATATATATATATATATATATATATATATATATATATATATATATATATATATATATATATATATATATATATATATATATATGAGGAATGGGATGTTGCCTATCAAAGCAGCGTTTTTGCTGCTTTGAGACATTGTTTGATCATCCTAGAAGTTTTGGAATTGGATGAAATTTGGTGAGGGTGTTGTCTAGGGTAAGATGATCATCCTCACAAATTTTCATCAAATTCCAAAACTTCTAAGAGGGTCAAATGGTCGAAGCAAAATGCTGCAGATTTTAATGGCAACTGCAGACGACTGATTTTGCTTCGACCATTTGAACCCCCTAGAAGTTTTGGAATTTGATGAAAATTTGTGAGGATGATCATCTTACCCTAGACAACACTCTCACCAAATTTCATCAAATTCCAAAACTTCTAGGATGGTCAAACAATGTCTCAAAGCAGCAAAAAATGCTGCTTTGATAAGCAGCATCCCATTCCTCTATATATATATATATATATATATATATATATATATATATATATATATATATATATATATATATATATATATATATTGGATCAAAAAACAAAGGCCACAGAAGACTAATATTGATGTCGAGGCCAAATGTGGACAGCATGCCAAGATGCTAAATTATATATCTTTTATATTTTACATCGAAAGAGTGATCATGTGACTTCCACCTTGAATCAGATCTAGTTGTTTTTAGTTGACGGTTTTTTTTTCTTTTTTTTGCAATCCAAAGAATGGTATGTGCACATGTTCTTTGATCTATTAACTTAATGTACATGTACTATAGTTTTTTATCAATACATGAGCATGCATGCTTCCTATCTCCATCTACAGGGCGATATGTCCTATCCAAGCGCTGGAATGCCACCATCCCTTAGTAGCAGCTAGCTCTTGGCTTGCCCTATTCAGTGGAAATTTTGGTAGCACCTACCTACAGTTCTCCAGTACACTGCGTTAGACTAGGGGTGAGAGTGTCACTTTGTCTAATTATGTACCCGAAGAATACGTAGAGAAGCGGCTATCGAAATTTCTCAAAATGGAACTTACTAAGAACAACCGAATACGACGTGACCATGGCATTTATCCGTTGCCCAAGGGGGATAAGTTACACATAGAACCACATATAGTTTGGCCGACTATGAACTAATCAATCAGCAAAATTACAAGGATTCTATGTGTAATTATCCCCAAGAGAATTCAAGACATCATTGCCATCTATCATAACGTAACACTAGTCAGTCAACTAATAAGTAATTAGGTGTCTGAATTAGTGGGTACGAGATGACGATTGCAACAATTCTCAAACGGGAATTCCAAACATTTATGACCTTAAATGTGTGTGCATGTGCATTCCAATATATTAACTTATCATATGTGTATAGTAGAATAGATTTTTGAATTTCTCATCCATTTTATCGAGGCAGATGGCCATTGCAATCCAGATGAATTTCAAATTTTTTGTACCTGGTGACGAGAATCGACAAAATTCGGCAGGATCCGGCAAATCCGGGGGCGAAATTTGGCAAAGAACCGGCAAGATTTGGCGAGATCCAACAGCTTCGGGAAAAATTTGATGGGTTTCGGCAAAATCTGGCGGCTTTGGACGAAATAAGGCTAGTTTCGATCAAAATCTAGGTGCATTTAAAGCTCAACCCACCAAAACCAACCCACAGATTTTTGAAATATGTGGGTTGGTTTCAATCCAAATCCCCAAAATGTCCTCGAAATCGTGAAACTTTGACGAAATAGTCAACGAAACAAGAGACCAAATTCCAAACCCACCCGGTTTCGGTGGGCCCCCATGCTTGCAGTCGAAATTTCGGCACAATGAGTGAAATGCACATGAAAAGGTGAAATTTCAGCAAAATGGGTAGGGGTCCGAGTTTCGACCCTACCTTTTGTTTCGATCCGGCCTAAGCTGAAATATTTCGATAAAATTTCATCATTTGACCAATATTTCAAACTATGATCTCAACTCACAAGCTAGATCTAGCAGCTTTACCAGTTTCCTTGGACTGTCAGCCTAACTGATGCCTATGCTCCTTCCAATTCTTTTTCCGCTCCAGGCACTTTTTCGTCATGACCACATGACCTCTGATGGTACTCTCCTTTGATAGTACTCTCCTCGTCGATTATTCTCATGAACTCACTTAGTTTAAGATACACATTGCTGATGGTTCACCTCTTACCATTTCTCGGTGCTGATATATTACTTGCACCCCAAACCCAAAATATAATTCATTGCTTCCTCTTGTTTTGTGCATGATCCGCATACAAGCTGAAGAATTGGGATAAGATTGTACTAGCTTTAGCACAATAGCACCTACATGTTCCATGTGCAGCGGCTTATGTGTCATCAACTGGTTTTCGCTTTGTGTCTCCATGACTCCATCTAAGTTAGTATTTGGTACAGTCGCCTTGGTAATATTTTTTAACACTGACTTAAATCTATTTTTCAGTCTGGAGTCCCACATTTTGGTTCTTTTATTTCTATTTTTGATTGTACCGGATGTCAGTTGGCCAAACACCTGGAACTTCTCTTTTCTCTAGGGGTGGACATGGGCACTGTTAATGTATATACCGGGTCGGGTTCTATGTACAGTCGGGTCGGATTCTATGTGTATACATGTACTTATATATTGGGCTTTAGTCCCTCAATGAGAACTCTCCATTCTCTCCAAACCCTAGCCGTCATCCTCTAACATGGTATCAGAGCTCTAGGGTTTCTCCGCGGTGAAGACGACTCCTCCGGCAGCCCCTCCAGCACCCTCCTACACTCGATTCCCCTCTCCGGCAGCCCCTCCAGCACTCGGCAGCCCCTCCAGCACCCGATTATCCCCTCCGGCAGCCCCTCCAGCACCCGATTACCCCCTCCGGCAGCCCCTCCAGCACCCTCCTGTACCCGATTCCCCCTTCCGGCAGCCCCTCCAGCACTCCGGAAGCCCCCGTCGCCCTCTCCTGCACCTCCTGCATCCCCCGGCGCCCCTCCAACACCCGATTCCCCACTCCGGCAGCCCCTCCAGCACTCCGGCAGCCCCTCCAACCCCCTCCTGCACCTGATTCTCCCTCCGGCAACCCCTCCAGCACCCTCCTACACCCGATTCCCCCCTCCGACAGCCCCTCCAACAATCCGGAAGCCCCCGCCGCCCCCTCCTGCACCTCCTGCAGCCCCCGCCGCCCCCTCCTGCACCTCCTGCAACCACCGCCACCCCCCTTCTGCACCTCCTGAAGCCCCGCCGCCCCCCTTCTGCACCTCCTGCAGCACCCCGCGCCCCTCCTCTTCCAACAGAACCCCCCCTGCAGCCCCTCCGACCCCCCCGCCATCCCCTGAAGCACCCGCCGCCCCCTCCTGCACCCCCTGACGCCCCGCCGCCCCCCTTCTACACCTCCTGCAGCCCACACCGTCCCCCCTCCTGCACCCCCTACTGCCCCCCATCGCCCCACCGCTCCTCCCCTGGCCCTCCTCCTCCGGTCCGTCTCTTCTATACCGGACTGCCCGGGACCTCCCTTGTGCCGGCTCGCCCCCGTACTTCAGGGGTATGGCTTCCTACAGCATCTCTCGGCTCCCATACTGCCTGCACACAGTCGCTGCTCGTCGAGTCCCTCCGTCTCCTCGTTTTGATGGTATTCTCGGGCCACGTCCCTCCACCACGTCAGTCGACTGTGGACGTCGTCAGGATCCCCTCCGCCATGATGGCGAGACTGCTGCTGCTGCTGATCTCCCTACTCCAGCACCGCCTGCCACCACTCCTGCTCCGTCTCGGTCTTACTCCGACCACCTCCAGCGCTTTGAGGAGTTACTGTTGCGATACCTCGCCTCCACCAGCTCTTCGACAGATCACAATCTCTCTGCCACTCCGGGTACTTCTGCTCAGTCTCGGTCCTACTCCGACCGCCTCCAGCGCTTTGAGGAGTTACTGTTTCGATACCTCACCTCCACCAGCTCTTCGACAGCTCACAGTCTCTCTGCCACTCCGGGTACTACTGCTCCATGGATCTTCGACTCGGGTGCCTCCTGCCACCTTACCTCCGAATCTCCGATCCTTCTGCCCTCATGGACTATAGCCCTGCTCCTACCCACATGGGGATCCACACTGCTGACGGGACTCGTCTACCCATTTCGCAGTGTGGATCCATCACCCCTGCCTCCGATCCCACTGGTCGCCTAACCTTACCTCGTGTTCACCTTGCTCCCCGCTTAAACATTAACTTAATATCTGTTAGTTCTCTTTGTGACTCGGGCCTGATCGTTACATTTACTTCTTCTTGTTCTGTGCAGGATCCGCGAACGGGTCAGAGAGTTGGGCTGGGTCGTCGAGCAGGGGGACTATATCAGTTGGATCACCTTCAGGTTCCCACTTCTACACCGTCGGCTCTGTCTGTTACCTCTGATGCCGATTTGTGGCACAGAAGGTTAGGTCACATATCCAGTGATCGACTCCAAAGCGTTTTTCGCTATGGCGCTTTGGGTCAGGTGTCCTCCCCTCTCTCTGTCTGCACTGGGTGTCGATTAGCAAAGCACCTTGCTCTTCCTTTTTCTACTAGTGTTTCCCGTTCCAGCGCCCCTTTTGATCTCGTGCACTCTGACGTGTGGGGTCCTGCTCCAGTTGCCTCTTTTACTGGTTTTTTGTATTATGTGAGCTTCATAGATGATTACTCCTGCTGCACCTGGGTCTATCTCATGCGTCGCCGCTCCGAGATTCTTCATATTTACAGGACCTTCACTACTATACTTCACACCCAGTTTGGTCGGCGCATTAAGACTTTTCGGTCTGATTGTGCCCAGGAGTATCTCTCCTCTGAGATGCGCGAGATCCTTCAGACTCACGGCACTCTTCACCAACAGTCGTGTCCCCACACCCATGAACAAAACGGAGTCGCCGAGCGCAAACATCGTCATGTCCTCGAGACAGCACGAGCTCTACTTCTGTCTGCTTCTGTTCCACATTCCTACTGGGCTGAAGCTGTCTTGACCGCTGTTCACCTCATCAACATCACTCCGTCCTCATCCCTCTCTGGTGTTTCCCCGTACGAGCGGCTTTACTCCACATCTCCTGACTACTCTCTTCTTCGTACCTTTGGGTGCACGTGTTTCGTCCTCCTCCCTCCCCATGAGCGCACCAAACTCTCTGCTAGGTCTGTTAGGTGTATTCACTTAGGACTCAGTAGGGAGCACAAGGGCTATCGGTGCTACGATCCCTTGGCTCGCCGGATCCGTGTCTCTCGCCACGTCTTCTTTGTAGAGGATGTCCCGTACTTTTCCACTGAGTCCCGGGATCTTTCCTCACCACTTACGTCATCTTCTACGTCGTCACCCCCTCTCAATATCCCCTTCCTACCTCCGTATCCTGCTCCTACGCCTACCTTCCCGGTTGAGCCTCCTCCACCACCTCCACCTCCCTCGTCTCCACCACCTCCCCCGTCACCTCCACCACCACCACCTATTACTCGTGTCTATATTCGTCGGTCTGCAGCTCCTCCTCCAGAGTCAGTTCACACTGGTACTCCCTCGCCTGATGCTGTTGCTCCCTCCTCACCGGTCGCGGATCCTGCTCCTGTTCGGCGCTACCCGGCGCGCGAACATCACCCTCCTGACAGATATGACTACTCTCCGGACAGGTTTGGCTACTCTGCCTTTACCTCTGACTCTCCTGACTCCTCTGGCTACTCTGTCATTGCCTCCTATTCTCCAGCTTATCAGGCTTTTCTTACCGCACTTCACACCCACCGGGAGCCCCAGTCGTACCGTGAGGCAGCTTTACACCCAGAGTGGCGGCAGGCCATGTCAGTAGAGCTTGAGGCTTTTCAGCGGACCCAGACATGGGATTTGGTGCCTTGTCCCTCAGGCGTGGTGCCTGTTAGCTGCAAGTGGATCTTTAAGGTCAAGACTCGCCCTGACGAATCCATTGAGCGACACAAGGCCCGTCTCGTTGCTCGTGGCTTCTCCCAGGAGTATGGGATTGATTATGAGGAGACATTTGCTCCAGTTGCTCGGATGACTACTGTGCGCACCCTCTTAGCTGTGGCAGCTGCTCGAGGGTGGCCTCTCCATCAGATGGATGTCACCAATGCGTTCCTTCACGGTGACCTCTCCGAGGAAGTATATATGGCTCCTCCGGGCATTTCAGTTCCTCCAGGGCACGTTTGTCGTTTAAGCCGTGCTATCTACGGGCTCAAACAAGCACCTCGGGCATGGTTTGAGCGTTTCCGCAGTGCAGTTCTGGCAGCTGGGTTTGTCGAGAGATACTCTGACTACGCTCTGTTCACCCGCTCCTCCAGTCAGGGTATTGCTGTGCTACTTCTGTATGTGGATGATATGATCATCACCGGGGATGACAGTGCTACCATAGCTTCCCTTCAGCGTCACCTTCAGAGCCAGTTTGAGATGAAGGATCTAGGCCCTCTCCGGTACTTTCTTGGCCTTGAAATTGCCCGGTCAGCTCGAGGATTATTGATCTCCCAGCAGAAGTACATCTCTGATATTTTTGCCGAGGCTGCTCTTACTGATTCTCGTACTGCTGACACGCCTATGGAGCTCAACTTGAAGCTCCTCTCTACCGATGGTGAGCCTCTCCAGGATATCTCTCGTTATCAGCGGCTGGTTGGGATGCTCGTTTATCTCACCATGACGAGGCCTGACATTGCCCATGCAGTTGGTATTGTCAGTCAGTTCGTTCAGTCTCCTCGCTCGGTTCACTATGCAGCAGTCCTTCGGATTATTCGGTATCTCCGTGGCACTATCACTCGATCGCTGTTGTTTCCCTCCACATCTCCACTGGTTCTGCGTGCTTACTCCGATGCAGATTGGGCTGGAGATATTGCTACTCGTCGATCCACCACCGGCTACTGCGTGTTCCTTGGTGATTCCCTCATTTCTTGGCGCAGCAAGAAACAGGAGTCTATTGCACGCTCCAGCACCGAAGCCGAATACCGAGCTATGGCTTCCACCACTGCAGAGATTGTCTGGCTTCGACGTCTTCTACTCGACTTGGGAGTCCGAATTTCTGGGGCCACACCTCTATTCTGTGACAACCGGAGTGCCATTCAAATTGCTAGCAATCCGGTTTTTCATGAACGGACCAAACACATCGAGGTCGACTGTCATTATGTTCGGCAGGAGTTTCTTGCCAACATCATCTCCTTGCCGTTCATTCCCTCGACAGAGCAGACTGCTGATTTTCTCACCAAGCCCCTGACGATTGCTAGATTTCGTCATTTTATAAGCAAACTCTCGGTACATGATCCACCGTGAGTTTGAGGGGGAGTGTTAATGTATATATCGGGTCGGGTTCTATGTACAGTCGGGTCGGATTCTATGTGTATACATGTACTTATATATTGGGCTTTAGTCCCTCAATGAGAACTCTCCATTCTCTCCAAACCCTAGCCGTCATCCTCTAACAGGCACTATGGCCCACTCAGCCCGGCCCAACCACATAATCGACCTAGGCAAAGTGTAGACGCCCGCAGTATCAGGACAGACTTTCAAGCTCGAATAAATTTGTGGGCCAAACTTGGGCTTGCACTAATTAGACCCGGCCCAGCCCGACCAAACACCATAGATTTCATATTTTATTTTCTCATTTCGTCGTAGAATAAAGAGCCCATGAACTATTTTTCACACCAAGCAAAGGTTAAACCCACATTCATGTGAGAACCACTTAAGATCTTCCTCTATGTTGGGGTGCACATAGGTCGGGCGGACCGGGACTGTGCCCTAAAACCGTCGAACGGGCCAGACTTGGGATGAAGAATCTAGGCCTCAGCCAGGCAGGGCCTGGCCAACCTGTGAAAAACTTAGACTTGACAAAGCCCGTCCCAGCCCATGTCCACCCCTACTTTTCTCCTACTCTAGATCCTCTGCTACTTTTGATTTAGTACATTCGGATAATTGGGGATTTGCTTATGTATCTTAGATGACTGGTTCTCTACATTATGTCAATTTTATTGATAACTTTTCTCGTTTTACGTGGGTGATCTTGATGAGTCACCGTTATGAGTTTACATGGCTATATCGCACGTTCATAGACATGATACACAGTTTTAAAGAGAGCTATAATTTTTCGCTCTGATTGTACTTGCAGGTATCTCTCGTCCAAGATTCATAGCATTATTCTCTCCCATGGCACCATCAACCATCTCCCTATACTCATGAACAAAATAGTGTAGCTGAGAGTAAGCATCGCCGCATCCTCGAGACTGCTCGAGCAACCACAAATATAACAGAAAGAGTTCAATACCACCACTGCCACACCCTTCCCCCCTTTTTCCCACATCTTTCTGTCTTCTTCCTATAGATTATACATAGAATACATGGTATCCAAAATCCTCGACCACGTCAATGAATGTAGCAATATCATGTGTACCATATTTTAAAAAATTTAATAGTATACAATTAAATACTTTAGTGCCCCTAACAGGTTTGTCTACATTGATAAATATTTTGTTATTGCACCTGATACTCTGAGAATTCATAATCCAATACATCAACAGCAATAGTATGCTTGCACGCGCATGGAACCTCGGATGTGGGATGTGCATGAAACATCACATGTGGGGATGTACAGATGGATGGAGGCCTAAACAAACTTGGTTTGGATCTAAACAGCATGTAGAGGTGAAACATTGAGATGATGAATTGTTTTAGGAATTCTGTATGAGAATCTGAACATTTCTTATGGACAAGCCATATATGTTTGTTGGGTTTAGTCCCACATCGGCTAGGGGCTGGGCGATGGTGTGCTTAAATACCCTTTGGTGGACCTCCCCTTACGACCGGGGTTTTGGGACGAGAGGATATCTACAAATGGTATCAGAGCCAAGTTGTCGCCCAGTTCGGATCTAGTCGGGCTGGAGTGCCCTCCTCCCCTATCGCCTGTCGCACGAGAGAGGGGCTGAAGGGTGGTTTAGCCCTAGCCTCGTGTGAGGGGGGGATTGTTGGGTTTAGTCCCATATCGACTAGGGGCTAGGCGATGGTGTGCTTAAATACCCTCTGATGGACCTCCCCTTACGACCCGGGTTTTGGGGCGAGAGGGTATCTACAATGTTAACACGTAACATAATACATTCTTAGTTCCATAATGCACCCAGCAAAATCTAACAATTGCTACTAGGCAAAGATATCATTTCTTATGGACAAGCCATATATGTTTAACACTTAACATAATACTTTTTAGTAGGGATGCAACTTGGGCGGGCCAACCCGAGCACAACCCGATTTTTTGTGGGTATGGGTTAGGATTTGGCCTTCTCGGGTCGGTCCTGGGTTCAAAATATTCAACCCGACTTGAATTCGGGTTGGGCATGGGCAGGGCTATCAGGCAACCCGACCCCTATATTCAATATATAATATACATGATGTGAGGTCATATGGAGCAGTGGGAAATGAACTTTTTGTGTTCTTTTGTTTCATTTTGATAATGCAAAACTGAACCTAATGCTTAGGATTTTGCTTTAATTTAGAACATGTCTTTGTTTAAGTTTAAAAGTTGTTATGCTTTTATGTTTGATTGCTAATGTCAAATGGTTTGTTTAAGGTAAGTTGGAACTTTGTCTTCTTTTGTTTCACCTTATGTTTCTGAATCTGTTTATCATCTCCCTTTTTTAGTTTATTTCTTATATTGATAGTTTTTGGAGCTTGCTTTAGTCTCCTAACATCTTTCAAATTCAAACCTACTTTGTATGGAACCCGATCCAACCTTTCAACCCGACCTACAAACAAAACGCGGGCAACCCGATCTTAACCCGAGTTCTAATTGTTGAGCTCAGGTTGGGCTTGGGCTAGCCAACTCGAACCCGACCTCGGGTTGGGCTTGGGTTGAGGATTCAACACCATAGGTTGGGCTCGGGTTGACCTCCCAACCCACCCAAGTTGCAACCCTACTTTTTAGTTCCATAATGCACCAAGCAAAATCTAAGCAATTGCTACTAGGCAAAGAAACATTAGCAGGAAACATAACCGTTCAGATTTATTCCGACTAAATAGGCTCAGAAAGAAACTAATATTAAATGCTAGGGAAAATTCTTTTGTATGGCTTGCAGAGCAATACCTACAAGAGTGCAGCAATATGCTCACCGGAATTCCTCCAGCAAAACCCCCCAAGTAGTAGAGAAGTTGCTTCGTAAATTGTTCCTGGTCCTTGTCTTGCAAAAAAAATGATAAACCACTAATAATTAGTATGACATTGAGTATATGTCTAATGTTTTATCTAAGCATGCATTAGTTTAATATTGCCAATTTGCCAGAGCTGTACAATACAGAATAGCACCTATGATTTATAGTAACCAAGCAGGTACTTACTAGCAAGTGCATTATAAAAGTCACGCCCAAGAAAGCTAAATCCAACACTAATTCCTGTAGTTCCTAAAGTGAGAGCAAACACAGCAGCAAGCTTTAGCCTAGCTTGGACTTTATCTTCTGAGGACCAATATGGGGCAGCCACCTTCCAAAACCTTTTCAAAAGTGTCTCAAGGTCTGGACTTGCCCTTCTTTCCACCTAAAGACATGGAAATACATAGCAAAAATCAATCAGAAGGTCAAAAAAGGCTAATCTGAAAAACCAACTAACCAAAAGCAGAACATAGTAGTTAATGTTCCTTTGTGTATATTCAAGCAAGAAGCATCATAAATTTAGTAAAAGTAAATTATAAAGGATGTCAAGATATTCAAGCAAAATTCTCAAAATTATTGACATGGAACAAAGCAAGATCGATAAAAACTATTAAAATATAGCAATGTGGAGTGCTTTTAATGTTGGAAGCACAGAACAAAGATTCTTTGATTGCCCTAGGAGAAAATTGCATACCTTACCTTCTGCTAGGGAAGACTTGTAATTTAACTGAAGAAAACATTCAGCGGATAAGAGCAAGGAGTGTTACATTGGCATCTGATAAAGGTCATGCTCTGGATGTTTAAAAAGTAGAGTAGCAAAGGATGAAGAAGAGCAGTCAAAGCATATCTCCCGTTCTTTATGGTTATCGATGGGCAGCTCCAAAGACCTTGTCCCACAAAAAAAAAACGGTTGCATTTAATAGGCAGAACTGCATCCAGGCCCTTATAAATCGGCCTCGTTGGTTCATGATGAGCTTCAAACTATGAATTTGTGATGCTTCCTAGAGATTTTTTTTTTTTTTGATAGAATCCTAGAGATGTTTTAGGTAAGGTATTGACAAGGTGTGGTGCGATGTTGTTCCCATGCGTGTTGCACATCTTCTATTGGACAAGCCTTCGCTATATCAATGACATGCCATTCATACTGCATGGAAGAACCCCACATTATATCGAAGTCAGGGCAATTACTCCATAAATCATTCTGGCGCAACCTCATTAGGCATACTAATTATCTTGGTTCAAGTACTCTACCACCACTTTCCCCTTCCAAACAATCGGGCATGATGGGACTGTATCAGCGCAACATTAAAACTGAGGGATCGATCTCCTAGGGCAGAGCTTCTCTCTAGGGCAGAGCTTCTCTCTCTAGATTCTGGGTGGTGGTGGTGGTTGTGGTGGTGAGTGCCATGGGGGATCCCCTCAAGGGGGGATCCTCCCTACCTTCTTCTTCCCGAGATGGGGGCCAGGATCTTGGAGCGTTTGAGAGGGAGGAGCGACTGGCGTTTGAGGCGGAGTTTCATCCTCCTCGAGCTCCGAAGTTAGAGGACTTCATCTTGAGGGGTTCTCGGTCTGTGAGAGGTCGTGGAGGTGGAGGATCGTGCTCCAGATCTAACGGATTGGGCATTCGGACTTCAGATCTGGCCCTTAGGAGATCTGGATCCAGATCTGGCAAAATTGTTGCTGCACAGGAGGGCATCCGATCTGATTTTGGTGCTGATCAGGAGGGCATTAGATCTGATTTTGGTGTTGCACAGGAGGGCATCAAATCGGGTTTTACTACTGGTGTTATTTCTGGCGTTTCCCGTGGAGCAGCTGGTGCGGAATGTGTCCACCCGAGTTCGGGATTTATCAGTACTGGGGCGGGTAGGAATGGGCAAGTGGAGTTGGGGGATCCGAGCTCCTTTCCCCCCCTCAGTTTTTCACCTCACAGCCCCCGCTCCTCCCTTCGAGATCCGGTGGGTGAGAGTGCTGGTTCACAGGTCGGAAAGTCCTATGCTGCTGCAACTTCATCCAGTGCAGACCAGGTGTTTGTGGGTGTGTCTAAGAGAGTAAATTCTGCTGTGCATGCTGTTAATTCAGGGTCTGGGCAGCAGGCGACCCCTCTGGTCTCATCCGCTGTAGGAGCAAGATCGAGATATATAGCTCCATCAATTAGAGGTACCAAGAAGGTAGCTGTTTTTCCAATTGAGGAGGTCGAGAAAAATCAGAAAATGTGGGAGCTAACTCTAGTGGGATATGTGCTGAGAAGAAGGCCCTATTTTCTGCACTTGAAGACTTTGTTATTGCATAAGTGGAGGCCAAAGGGAAGCTTCGAACTACTCTCTCGTGATAATGGTATTTTCTTATTCAAGTTTGGGTGTGTGGAAGACTATACCAAAGCCTTGGAGGGAGGACCATGGCAGGTTGATGGTAGGCCATTAGTTTTGAAAAAATGGGTGAAGGGTATGAATTGCTAACGGGATCTTCTAACTAAGGTTCCGATTTGGGTGAGATTTCCTAACCTGTTAGTGGATCTATGGTCTGAAGAATTGCTAAGCCGAATGGGGAGTATCATCGGGGTTCCGTTATACATGGATCAAGCTACTACAGACCAATCGAGGGTAAGCTATGCTCGAATTAGTGTGGAGATTAATGTGGAGGATCCCCTACCTCCAGAGGTGGAAGCCCGAGATAGTAAAGACAATCTTTTATCCATTTAGCCAGTCCTATATGAATGGATCCCCCCAAGATGTCGTGCTTGCAAATCCTTCGATCATGGCGAAGGAAATTGCAGCAAACATCCTAGAATTGGTCAGCATTGGAAAAAGACTGGGTTGGCATGCGCCAAAGGCGGCACGATGGGGAGTAATTTCAGTTGGCAACCAGTCCCTCCAACGAAGGCAAGAGGGTCTTCCCCCACTTTGTCATCTCAGCCTCATGGGGTTCGGATCTCTGTTGGCAATCATGAGTGGTCACAAGTGGGCAAAATTGATAAACGTAAAGGGAAAGAGCAAGTGGTGGGTGATCTTATGGGATCAGGCAACCGCTTTAGTCCTCTAAGGGAGTTTGCTGAAGTGGAAGAGGGGATAGTAGGTGCTGCTGGTAGGGATGATGCAGGAGCTGTTGGTAGGTATGATGCAGGTGCGAAATCTGCAACTAGTATAGAAGGTGGTGCTGGTGCTGCTGCACCTGGTCCTTTTGTTGATGTTACACAGTCCCGGGGCAGTATTGATGACGTTGTTACAGCTGATTGTGCTGGAGCTGGAGCTGTTGGGAGTGTTGAGATTGGTATGAGTGGATGTGCTGTAGAGGGCGTTAGTGGTTGCGATGGAGTCGCTGTCGAGGGTGAGCAATTTGCAACTCGAATAGAAGTTGGTGTAGCTGTTGTTGGTAGGGACGTTGCAGGGGCTAGTGTTGGAGTTGTGAAATTTGTAACAATTAGATCAGAGGTTGGTGATGGCACTGCTGCGCCTGTGGCTGATGTTAATGTTACGCAGTGCCAGGCCAGTGCTGATGATGATGTTCCAGAATGTAGAGGTGAAGTTACAGCTGGAGTCTTAGAGCAGATTGATGCTGCTGCAGCAAAGTCTGCTAGTCTTGCTATGCTGCAGGCAAATGCTGGTTTGGGTGTTACTATTGACTGTGTTACAGAGGGTGCTGGTTCTGATTTAGATGCTACGACCTTGGAGCTAGTAGTGGGAAGTATAGGTGATGAGTCTGCTGACTTGGTAGAAAGCAATGTGCTCCTTGTATCATCTAGAGTTGGAGTTGGTACTGCAGTTGACGAGGAGCAGCAACAAGTCATCAAGGACAACTCAGGAGTCAGCATCGGTGGGGATGTCCATGGGATTTCAATTCCTGTAGGGGCCCCACCCTCAGATGATGGGGTTTCACAAGTTGGAGGCTTAGTGGAGGGGGGACTCGCTCGCCGCAGTCCTAGACTAGCTAATCGAGGGTCGGACTCGATTGAAGTCAGGGCTTCGCTCTGAGCCAAATCTCGAGCCCTTGAATCTGACTTGCACCGCCGACCACCACGGCCTAGGATCCCACTCATGCAGGATCTTCAGGATCAGTTGTCTAATCTTGATGGAGTGGATCTGAGTCTACCTATCAACCTGCTGGAGGACAGAACCATCCTTGATTTAGCTTCGGCTGCCGGCCTCTCCATCAAGGGGAAAGACTCGGGATCGCTCCTAGCACTGTTCCGTGATATGGAAAGATCGAGGGCTTCTAAGCCTTAGGACTTTCGGCTTTTTGTTTTTCTTGCTTGTTGTGCAGGGCAATTTTGTTAGCCCGTGTTGGAAGTGGGAACACCTCGGGTGTCGGTGCCTCCTAGGCATTCTCTGTTCTTTCTTTTTTAATTAACCGGTAGGGGTCTAGGCCGAACCCCCCCCCCCCCCCCCCCCCCTCAACTCACTGAGAGGGATTCTCAAAAAAAACATTAAGACTGACAAACATGCCTGCCCACCACAGTGGAGCTACTGACACCTCGTGGCCTATGCCACACTCCACATGTTGGATCTTCGCACATGAGATGCAAGAAAATCTGCGCCATGATCAGTGGGTTCAATTACCTCCTGCGGCACCCAGAGCAAACCACAACCGAGCAGGAATTGTGCCAAAGGTTTCCCCTTTGTCACAAATCAACCAAGGAAGAATCAAAATTTCAAGGACTGGATAGAGATTTAGCTCGAATTTGAATACACATGTGGCCGGGTTTATTGATCATCCAAACATTACCTCCGCTGATACATTCTTATTTATTCAAGTATAAGTATGATTAAAGTTACAATTTACAAACCACTCAGATTTTAGAGGGAGTTAGTGTGTGGAACTTGAGGGATTTTCTCTCCCTTTGTAGCTCTACATATTAAATCACTTCGCAGTTTTCGAGCTTTATAAAGTTTTTCCCTTTTCTTTGTTGAATTAAAGAGAATCGTCGAGAATTTGCATCCCAAGCAAAGATTCATTCATTAGTCAATTCCCGTTTCAAAAATGTTCTAAAGACAAGATCAAGAATCAACGCAATTCCTGCTAAAGAAATCAAGATTTCACCAAATACATCTGCAGAACAATCAACAGACACGAAAAGCAGGAGAGAGATAGACAGAGAGACCTTATCACCCAAACATTACCACCGCCGATACAATCTTATTTATTCAAGTATAAGTATGATTAAAGTTACAAACCGCTCAGATTTTAGAGGGAGTTAGTGGGTGGAATTTGAGGGATTTTCTCCCCCTTAGTAGCTCTACATATTAAATCAGTTCGCAGTTTTCGAGCTTTACAAAGTTTTTCCCTTTTCTTTATTGAATTAAAGAGAATCGTCGAGAATTTGCATCCCAAGCAGAGATTCATTCATTAGTCAATTCCCGTTTCAAAAATGTTCGAAAGACAAGATCAAGAATCAACGCAATTCCTGCTAAAGAAATCAAGATTTCGCCAAATACATCTGCAGAACGATCAACAAACACGAAAAGCAGGAGAGAGAGAGAGAGAGAGAGAGAGAGAGAGGAGAGAGACCTTATCATCATCCACACAAACAGAGAGAGAGAGAGAGAGAGACCTTATCATCATCCGCAGATGATGTCGAGCCCTCGACGGGTGCCGAGGATCTGATGGGGGCGGGAGGAGCGTTTCTCCCTCGGCGGCGCATCCGGAGTGGAGACGCGATCCTGGAGACGCGAGGAGAAAAGCGGTATGGGGCGGCGGGGGTGAGGAACGGCGACGGAGGAGAGAGAAAAATAGAAAAAGAAGACATCGTGCTGTCTCGCCGCCTCTCCCCTACCTCTCTGACGTTTCCTGGGTTGAGTGGGGGGGCGGGAGTGAGGATCGTGGAGGAAAAATGCCGACATCGGGTATGCACATCGTTCAGGAACATCCTGACGTGGTACCCGATCACAACCACCCACTGCCGACCGTTGAATCGTACTCACCTACATAATCAGGCATCAGACGGCTACCACATCAGGATGTTCCTGATCGATGGGATTTTTTCTTTTTTTCTTTTTTTTTATCGTTTGTTTATTTGCCGGGAAGAGATCGAAACGTTACCGGCCACACGCGGCCTTATCGGGTTTGAGTCGTTCGGACGACCAAGGCGGCCATGTGGACCGATTAGTCTTAATTTTTTGTTTTAAGAAAGATTAGCCTTAATTATGATTATTTCAACATCATGTTGGCAACATCCTGACGTAGCACCCCATCACAGTTGTGGGATGTCTGGTGGTCGGAGGTGAGTGGGATTCACCGATGAGGGTGTGTGCATCGGACATCTGTGTGTTGCCAACATTGAGCCCGATTGATGTGTCCTGATCACAGCTGTCCGTTGCCACCAGCCCCAACCAGTGAATCGCATTCAACCGGTATTGGCAGACTAGGGGGGTGTTTGATGAACCGCCCGTTTCTATTCCGAACTCTTTATTTTAGGGAAATTTTATTCATACCCCATAAATCTGTAATTAGCCCCCACTTCCAACAAACTTGAACACACCCATTTTTATTTTTCATATCCCATTCCTATCCCAAAAATACCCTTCCCCCTTACACCCCACCTTCAATACACCCCAAGTTAAATGGCCCGCCCCAACTTGATTATACCCCAATCAAACACATACCCCCTTAAATATACCCCAATTATATGCACTCTTGAATACACCCCACTCTTAAATAAACCCCATGCAGGTGGCTGATACTTGAAGGCACAAGTAGAGCTGCTACTTGGGCGGGCCAACCTGAACCCAACCCGAGTCCAACCCGAACCCAACCCGAATTTGGTCGGGCTAATCCGAGCCCAACCCGAATTATTTCTCCTCGACCCGACAGGACCCGACACGAAATTAGCGGGTCTGGGACAAGGCTAAACGGGTTCGGGTCGTAAACGGGTCGACATGATAGACCCGTTTAATAAACGGGTCGGGTCCGGGTTTAGGGTCTGGACACGGTAGACCCGTTTAGTATTCAACGGGTCGTGTCGGGTTGTGTCGGGTCGGGTCGGGTCTACCAGCAATCCAATACTTTAATATATAATACCAGTGGGACTTTCGGGTCAGGTCGGGTAAAGTCGGATTGGGTCGGATCGAGTCAACTGAATAGATCCGGGTGGTAAACGGGTCTTACCGGGTCTTATCGTGTCTACCTATTTATTAGCGAGTCGGGTACGGGTTTAGGATCTAGACACGATTATTTAAACGGGTCGGGTCCGGGTCTAGGGGTTTTGGACACGACATGAAAGTAGACACGACACGAACCCGACCCGACACAACCCGACTCATTGCCACCCCTAGCTGCAACTTGGGCGGGCCAACCCGAACCCAACCCGACTTTGGGTGGGTTAACCCGAACCCACCCTGCACAACCCGGCCAACCCGACGGGTTGGGCTTGGGCTAAGTTTAAACAAACATTGGGTTGGGTTGGGGGTACAAAAGACGCTGAGCAGGGGCTTTGGGGTTTGGGGTACCAAAAAAAAAGGGCATTATTGGTATTAAAGGATTGTTGAGTAAGTTATTGAGAAACGCTAGGGATACGGGGGCTAATTACATATTTTTGGGGTATGAATAAATTTCCCTTATTTTAAGGGTAAATTTGACTTAACCCCCCCAAACCTATATGGTAATTAGTAAGTCACCCCGCTTTTATTATCATTATTAGACTTACGCCCCAAATTTGACTTACGCTCCAAATTACTATATAATAATTAGCCAAAATGGGGGGGTATGCCTAAATATCATATTGTTATGGGGTTAAATTTCTAAATATCATATAGTTATGGGGGTGTAAGTCAAATTTTAGGGGGTAAGTCTAATATCGATTAAAAGGGGGGTGACTTACTAATTAGCATATAAGTTTGGGGGGCTAAGTCAAATTTGCCCTTATTTTAAAACTAACATATTGTTTTTGTTATGCTAGAATGAAGGAATTGTGAATGAATTTTATCGTTCAGTAAGATTCTGTGCCAACTAGATCGTTGAACCCTCAATATATACTAGAAATAGTAATCGATAAAAATGTCCTCTTCTGAATGAGGTTTAAACAAAACAGATGTTTCTCATGCCAAACACCCTATATAAGTGATGCTGTATCAGATGCCATGTCAATCGGGCTAACCATTCGGGACAAACGCTTCGATCTTAATAGCACTTCCGTTGCAATACGTTCAAATATATTACAACATGCATGGAAAATCTTAAGGGATGGTTGAGCACCCACTTGCCTCTACACAATAATTGAATCATCTTACCTCTCACAAAAAAATGAATTGAATGAACTTCAACTTTGTTTTTTTTTCGGTTGATAAGATGAATCTTTACATCAAGACCTAGAGGTCCTCGTGAACTAGGCCCTTACGTACATCAGGAAAAGACTTATCCCAAAAACAACCTTCTCCAGCTAAACAAACTTCAACCCAACTCTTAACGGTGCCATTAATTTTTCATCAGGAAACACCCATGTAACTGAGGTCATTGAGCATCCTTAAAAGAACCCTTCTGTAACTTAGAGCATGTCTAACCGGCTCCTCCTCAATCCTCCATACAGAGACCGTTTGGCTTTTCAAAAGTGGGAGAAATGTAGAAAGTGACAGAAGTGTATGAAATGTTGATTGAGACTTATGACCGGAAGTTTCAATTCCACTGATTGTTTTGATGGAAGTGGAAAGGCTAGAAAGTGTAGTTCTACCACTTCAACTGTTATTTTGGTGCAAGTGTTCTGTAGGGGAGTAGGATTTCCACCACTTCTGTTGTTTATTTTAATGAAAGTGCATGACAATAAATTTTAAAAAAAATCTCTCAGGGTTGAATGGAAAATCATGAGGATGACATGGTATAAAAAAATACACTTTTCGGACAGGGGGGTGTGACTTCGGTCCAAATTGCTCCGAGGTCGAGCGACTTAAAAATGAGCCTTTCAGGGTTGACTGGAAGTCACACTTCTGAGTTCTGCGGCTGCCGAAACAAACACCCGAACTGCTCGAGTTGTGGCACTTCAATGACTTCCATGCACGGCCACTTACATCAAAACAAATAGTCACATATTTGCTCAACAAAATTTTCATGTCATCAATTTAGCTAGTGAGCAGGAAAGGCCTTTCCAAGCGACACCATATCCCACTACCTAGTTTATTTTTTATTATATTTTAGGCCAACCACTATCATGCCAAAATACCAAATAACCCATACGCTTTGCATTCTATTAAAAAAATTAGTTGGAGATGCTCTAAACCAGTGGAGGGTAAAAGGTAAAAGTATTTAAAAAAAAAAATACATTTGATTACTTGACTTTCTGTTTGAGGAGTCGATTGGAGATGCTCGTAGCCATATATCTATCTTTTTTTTTTCCACCCCACAACTCTCATATATGGGAGGGTTAAGACAGCCCCCTACTATTTATTAATTTGATGCTAGCGGGAATCATAGGACCCCCCCCCCCCCCCCCCCCCTCGCGCGAGAATTTACCAACTCAACTAACCGGCACTTATTGTCTATCTATCTATACTAATATACTATAGCAGTGTTAATGGATAGTCCCACATCGGTGAAGAAGGCACCCATCACCTGCTTTATATACCCTCTGTGGACCTCTCCTTATGACCCAGGTTTTGGGGTGTGAGGGTATCTAACAAGCAGAAGCCTCAGATGTCATGTGGTCCTTTCTAGGCAATTGTAGCACCACATGGCAAATCCTGAAAATCCAAGAAAATGAAAATAAACTACCTTTCAATTCCACCTCTATGCATGGACCATTCAGGTTTCGAGCACCTTTGACATCACAACCATTCATTGGGTTGTTTTTAACTAATTAAAGGCACCATGTTAGGAAAAGGAGAGCTTGTGGACTGTTTTATATGAAAATAAACTTCACATCTAATTAAATGAGTATGATCAATGAAGGACAAGGTAAATTAATTAAAGGCACTCTGTTAGGAATAGGAGGGCTTGTGGACTGTTATATAAGAAATTAAACTTCACATCTAATTAAATGAGTATGATCAATGAAGGACAAGGTAAATTATGCTTTCTTCTCTTAACCCCTCGACGAATCCTCTCTCTCTCTCTCTCTCTCTCTCTCTCTCTCTCTCTCTCTCTCTCTCTCTCATGTCGACGTTTCTATTTTTTAAATTAATCAGATATGTTTCTGCTATTATTATTTCTTCTCGGCCTTCCAATTTACTTTTTTTTTCTGTAATTTTGATTGTTGCCAACTGTTCAATAGAGTTTGACTGTTTGTTTTTTCAAATATGGTGATGCTACCATATTTCTTCATCAGATCTGATATTCCTCTTCATATCTTTGTCTGATCCTTTGCATGGATTATTTTTCTTTATTTTTGTGTAATTTCTTTTGATTAGAAGCCAGGCTTTACCTCCTTTTTTCTTATAATTTTTGTGCTACTGATGGTGAATTCTTTTTGGATTTTATGATCTTCAGAAATAGCAGTGGCGGAGTTGGCCCCAACACATTGGATCCGATTGGACCTTGCAATCTCACAAATAAGGTTAGACGCACAATCCTACAAATTCTTTTTCCTTTCATCTGTTTATAGAGTCGATGTTTGGGCTATTTTTCACATGTCCAATATCTATGATTTTTTTTTCCTTGATCAATTATTTAGGATCCATCATGTTTCTATATTCTTTATCTTTCTTTTATTACTAGTAAGAAACCCGGGCAATGTCCGAATGTGATTGATGCACGCCATTTAGCAAAGACGACATCGCAACTGTTCAAAGAAGTATGAAATCAGAAGAGTGTGATTCACTTGTTAGTAAGAGAGAGAGAGAGAGAGAGAGAGAGAGAGAGAGAGAGAGAGAAATTAACATCAAATGACCATTAAATGCCATTGAATGAAAATTTATCATCTTTATGGTTGATTTTTAAATGGATTTAAAAGAGAGCTGTGTTCACACACGGAAGAATAATTCTAACTTTTTAAAAGACGTCCATGTGTCACAATACGGAAGAGAGGCTTCCATTTTAGTATATACTAGTAAGAAACCCGGACAATGCCCGAATATGTTTGATGCATGCCATTTGACAAAGACGACATTGCAACAGTTCGAAGAAGTGTGAAATATGAAATGAGTGTGATTCGCATCAAATGACTATTAAATGCCATTGAATGAAAATTTATCATCTTTGTAGTAGGTTTTTAAATGGATTTAAAATAGAGCCGCGTTCACATATGGAAGAAGAATTCTAGCTCATTGATAGACGTCCACGTGTCACAACACGGGAGAGAGGCTTCCATTTTAGTATATATACTAGTAAGAAACCCGGGCAATGCCCGAATGTTCTTGATGCACGTTATTTGGTAAAGACGACATCGCAACTGTTCGAAGAAGTGTGAAATATGAAGTGAGTGTGATCCACTTGTTAGAAAGAGAGAGAGAGAGAGAGAGAGAGAGAGAGAGATTAACATCAAATGACCATTAAATGCCATTGAATGAAAATTTATCATCTTTATGATAGGTTTTTAAATGGATTTAAAAGAAAGCCACGTTCACACACGGAAGAAAAATTCTTGCTCTTTAAAAGACGTCCACGTGTCACAACACGGAAGAGAGGCTTCCATTTTAGTATATAGTGTAGATAGATAGCTATAGATTTTTATTCAATTTAGGATTTTTTACAAATCAACCCCTATAATCTTCTCTATTTACATATAAGCCTCTTTGAAAGTGATATTTATATATATAAACCTCTGAACTCATTCAAATATTACATATTGATCCCTGCAGTTAGCTGACCTCCAAAACAAATGAATATTTTCGATTTCATCCTTAATATTTTGCCTAAACTCTGTAAATACCCCTCAAAGGTGAGAATTCTTTGGATAATGTCCAAATTAGATTCCGATTATGTTTATGTCTGTTTTGGATTAAGTCATGTTCAATAAAGAAACATCAATTTAAGTAATTAAAACCATGGTAAATCGGTTATTTTTCCTTTAGCTTAATGAAATACCAGCCAAATAAAGGAATATTTCAAAAATATTCCTTCATTTCATCAGGAGAAGAGATATTGACTTGACCATCTCCATCATCGTCATCCAAAATAGAGGCAGGCTCTGCAGATGAGAGCTGCTTTTTAAGGACGGAAGCGAGCACCTTGCCTTCTTGAAACATGGCACTTTTGCTATTGTTGTGAGAGCACCTTGCCTTCTTGAAACATGGCACTTTTGCTATTGTTGTGAGATTACAGTCTGCGCTTTACTCCACTCCTTGGCGACGGTTCACAGGTTGTGGGGAGCCATCCCAATGCGCTCACCCCAAAAAGGCAAGCAACATCCAGCCCGGTCTTGCTTTGAGGTGAGTGCATCACACGGCTAGTCAGCTCCCCACAACTAGCGAAATGTCGCCAAGGGGTGTCAAAAGCCGACTGGGCCGATTGTCTTTTTTTCAGCATGGGCCACACGGTTTCCACACAACCAAAGGGGATTTTGCTGTACACAGGCATACAGCAGACTGGACACAGCCAACCAACCATTAATCTAACAAGAGAAGCATAGAGAATGGCCATGTGGAGAGCCTGACTGGAGGTTCCATGTCCATCACATACACAGACCCCAGCTAACATAACAGAAAGCTTCATCAGATTGTTGGGTAACTTCCTAAACAAACAGAAAAGGTCCCAAAGGACAAGAGAACACCCCCCACCCCCACCCCTTCTCTTTCTTCTGTTCACCTGCTTTCTTTCTAGTCTTGCACCTCGGCGGCAGCATCGACTTCCTCCCCTCCGACGGCGGCAAAGGCTCCAGCTGCACTTCCCAGCACCGTTGCCAACGCTACAGCCTCCCCTGGGGGCGGGTGATCATACCTGCAATTCACGCCATACTTGCAAGCGCCAGTCTTCATGTAGTAGGGACATGCAACTGTGCCCTACAATACCAAACAGTTTTGACTTAGTTTAGTCTCTCTCTCTCTCTCTCTCTCTCTCTCTCTCTCTCTCTCTCACACACACACACACAATTGAGTTCGTACTGGACAAAAAATGAAATAGTTCGGGTTTGGATTGGTTTTCGGTTGTTTTTACAAAAATATTTATAAAAAATTTGAAAAAAAAATCAGAAGTTAGGGTCTGATTCGTCTGGTTCATTTCAGATATGAATTAAATCTGAATCAAACCCAATTCGGAAGCATAATATGGGTTTGGGTTGGCTAAAGCCGAACCGGTTCGGATTGGAACGAACTCTTAAGCCACTACAGTGCAGACTATGTGAGCCTAGAACCCACACAGCCAAGGGCAAAAGTGATAATAATATACATTATTTTTAGCTAAGTAAAGATAGAGTAATATAAAAAGCAGCTACTAAAATTAAACTCCTTATTAAATGTTGTAAGAGTGCATATACTAAGCCTCTTGTAGAAGTTGGTCCACCTCGTATGACCCCATCTCATGTACATTCTTCCAAATGACCTTCCTTCAATACAAGCTCCTCCATCCACGGCAAACCTTCTTTCTTCCCGTCGGCTCAGATCTGAGCTCCACGGTGGAGATTGCCCTAATTGGATCAAGCCTTTTTCTTTCCGATCTCCATGGTGGTGGTCTCGGTTCGGGACCATTGCGGTGGTGCTAGGGAGATTGAAGACGAAGACGAACACAACTGTATCATCTGCAGCACACAGTATTCGTGTTCAGATCTCCACATCAGCAGATCCAACAGGGAAGAGAACATTATCCTTTTTGTGTTCAAATCCAGAAGAGGAGAAGACATCAGCATAGCAGAAAACATCGCCCTTCTGTTCTCTCCAGCGCACGATCCTTGTGATTGAATCTCTTCACATCGTCTCCGTTCAACAGAACAGAAGATGTCATTGTCTTCATCCTTTCATCCAGCAGAACTAAGTTGAAAGGGGAATAAATCTTAAGGCTCAGCAGCTCATCCCTCAAACCCAAGCCGAAAGGGGAAAACTTCATCTCACAGCCTGTTTGGTTCGCTGCAGAAGGAGCGCATGCAGTCAACACTCCCGCCACTTACCTGTTTGGTTCAGTGTAGTTTATGAAAACGTGTGCAGTTATTACTCCCGCCAATAGGATTTTCTATAGAAAACCGTGCAGTTGGAACACAGCTTTTTGCTGCGTGTTCCAAGTTTCGAACTGCAGCAGTTGAGTTTTTTACACACATGCATTCCTTCTGCAATGAACCAAACAGGCAGTCAGAAATTATCTCAGCCCACCCATTCTTCTACAGCCAGATCTCTGACTCTTGCATCTTCTACTCTGCCAACCCAACCTAGCCTTTTATTTAATTTTGGAGCTCCGCTTGAAGAGTTGTCGGAGCTCCAATTGACCTGAATACTGGATCAAACATATTGCTATTCAGACCAAGCTTATTGCGATTCGGGCCATTCGGCTTAAACCCAACTTATAGCAGCGGTCTAGCACCGGTTTATACCCTTTTCTTCAATCAGGCCTGGTTCAGCCCAGTGACCACATCGGTTTATTTCAGAAGCTCACCCTTGGATCAGTACAGTGAACACACTGGTTAATTTCAGCAGCTCATCAATCAACTTAGAGGCAGTACACAGCGACATTTCAGCAGCTTCTTATTCATTTAAGAATAATTATTATAATTTGTACCACGGTTTTGCACTGTAAAATCATCTTCAAGCTCTTCGAACTCCACTTTACCTCGTTAATCGATGGCAACCACGATGAGAGGTCACATAAAGCTTCCCACCATAGATGTCCAGCTTACTAGATCATCCAACTTTAGGCTTCGATCTTCCACTCTCCGGATGAGCCTAGTAGCTCATGGTTTGAAGGGGTATGTAGATGGCACAAGATCGATGTCATAGCTCATGGTTTGAAGGGGTATGTAGATGGCACAAGATCGATGTCATATCCTCAACGATCTCAACCACAACTAGCCCATCCTCTTCCATGTCTACCACTCCTTCCGCTACATGGTGGTCTCGTATAGATAAGGTTATCTATGGGTACATTGGTGGTTCTATCTCTCACGATCTTCGCCTGGAGAATCTGCAGTTTGCTTCCCCGATAGATACGGTTGTATGCCTCAAATGTTCGTTCATATTAGTAGAGCCCAAAACTATCCGTTGGTTCGTAAGTACAAGACTACCTTGGCAAGATAGCAGCATTCGGAAGTTCTTTACTTCGATGTCTATAGTCTGGCGTGTGCTTGCTACCATGGAACCTAACTACCATCCTGAGTCGGTTGTTGCTCGTCGGCACTACAGGGAGCAGTAGCACATGTACCGGTTTTTGATGCATCTATGTCTCGAGTTTGTGCTGATATGCGAGCAACAACTTTACAAGGACCCGGTTCCGAGTCTAGATGATAATCTTTCTAATTTGCTTGCAGAGGAGACACCACATCGTGCGTTTGTCTTTGACTTCACAAGGACCCGATCCCAGTTCTTCTGCTCCTATTGCAAGCACTGCTGCCACTTTTGGATAATTGTTAAAAACTAGTCGGGAAGCCTAGTTGCCCACAGCAACCTATTGTTGCCACTGATTTGTCGGGTGCCACTCTAAACACTATTACTTTAGAGTTCTCTCGGATAGCTGCTCAGCTTCAACAGATTCGGTAGACACTCGAGATTCCACAAGCCGCTCTCCACCAAGTGACACTTCAGCCATGTTCATTTCAACCGGTACTAGCACTGTCTCTGTCTCATGGATTATGGACTCATGAGTTACCACTTGACTTCAAACACGTACACTCCTACTGATCGTGGTAATGGTCCCTCTGAGTCATAGTTGTCAAGGCGCTGAGGAGAGCCTACGCGCTTGGAGGGCGCTTTGAAGCCTAGGCGTTGCCTTATATTTTCTCAAGTTATTTCTTATTCTCCCCGGTTTCAATCATTTCTTGCAGCTATCAACTCTCTTCGGGAGCCATAAACTTATTGCGAGGCAGGTCAGACACTCCACTAGCAGCAGACTATGGCTGAGAAGTTGCAGGATTTTCAAACAGACTAATATTTGGGAGCTAGCTGCTCTTCCTCCAGGAAAGGACCCCATCATATGTTGATAGGTCTACCAGATCAAGACGTATTCATATAGGTTTGTATAGAGCTACAAGGCTCATCTAATTGCATGCGGCTTCACATAGGAATATGGCATTGACTACAATGAGACATTAGCACTAGTTGCAAAGCTGAACATTGTTCAGATTCTACTGGCAGTTGTTGCAGTTCAACATTGATCGATGTTCCAGATGGATGTGAATATGTTTTTCTTCACGAAAAACTTTGAGGAGTTCTACATGCAGAGCCACATCCTGGTCTTTAGTCTCTTCCCTGCATTTTTGTCGTCTTCGTCGAACCATTTACAGAAAACAAGCTCCACGGACTTAGTGTGAGCGCTTCAGCTATTTGATGCTTGCAACTGGTTTCACAGAGAGAATGTAAGATTACGTTATGTTCACTCACAGCTCTGCTCATAGCAATGATATCTTGCTTCTCTACGTTGACGACATGATCATCATAGTGTCTAGTGATAACTGACTCTCTGAAGAGCACCTCCAGCAGCAGTCTTGAGGTTGCGGCCTTTCCCCGAGAATGTCTCTAAGTAGATGTAGAAGTATGCCTTTGACTTGCTGAGTCGTGTTGGCCTTACCGACTCCTATACCATGGACACAACGATGGAGCTTAATGTGAAGCTCTGTCCCACTAATGGAGTGCCACTTACGGATCCCACTTGTTACAGGCGACTTATTGGTGCTCTTGTTTACTTGACCAACACTCGCCCAGATACTGAACAATGCACAGGTCGTCCGAGTTTGTTAGTTTGTTAGTGTTCCACGCTTGGCTCATTATAGTGGACTTCTGAGGATTCTTTGTTATCTTTGGGACACCCTAATTCTCTCGTTGTTGTCATCCCCTTCCTCTTTGTAGCTACGCACCTTTTCAGATGCAGACTGGGAAGGAGATCCTACAGATCAACGATGCACTATCAACTTCTGCGTTATCCTAGGTGACTCCTCTCTGGAGCTACACACTTTTTTAGACGTGGACTGGGTAAAAGATCCTACTGATCGATGATTCACCACCAAGTTATGTGTTTTCTTAGGTGACTCGCTCATCTTTTGGCGAAGTAAGAAGCAGGATATCATTTCTCAATCCAGACCGAGTATCGTGTTATGGGCGCAGACTGCTTATGAGGTCGTATGGCTACATCATCTGCTCGACGATATGGGTGTTCAGCTGAACTCGTCAACTCCCCCCTCTATTGTGACAACCAATGTTACCAAGTCGGAAGTCAGGAAAAAGTCAGCAAGGAAAAAAAAACGAAAAAAAAAAGGGAACATCGATAAAATCAAAAAAGAATTGAGAAAAAGATGATAAATTATTTAATAATTAGATATATGTATTCAAACATTTTTTAAGCAATATATCATGTATATATCATTCGAAAAAAAGATGGAAAAAAAACGGAAAAAAAAAACGCATAGTTCGCGACTTATTAAAAAATTCCTGACTTTTTGAAAAAGTCACGACTTATTCTCGTAGCAAACGATTGGGAAACAAGTCGCGATTAAAACAAGACTTTTTCAAAAAGTTGGCGATTTTGATAACACTGGTGACAACCATAGTGCTATTCAGATTGTTAGTAATCCGGTGTTCCATGACGCAGAAAGTACATTGAGATTGATTGTCACTTCGAACAGCTTCACTATATGGACGACACCCTCTAACTTTTGTATGTCTTCTATAGAGCAACTTACAGACTTCATTACAAATACACATTATTCAGTGATTTCGATACCTCCATAGCAAACTCTTGTTTATGATCCACACCTCGAATTTGAGGTGAGGTGTTAAGAGTGTATATACCTAGTCACTTGTATAGGTTAGTCTCTTCTTTGGGTATATTCATCTTGGGTGACTCCATCTCATGTACACTCTTCATAGACCCATTGCCCCCTCTCTCTCTCCCCCAGTTATCAATTGTGAATTAACATGAAAGAAACTAATCACACAATCCGCAGGTGATTCATCATCATACACCATGATTAGAAGTGATTGTCCAACTAATAAAACAAGATCAAAAGGATGAGTGACGCTATATTACCTCTCTTCTAGGAAGCCCAGCAAGAGTAAGCTTCACATTCTGTTCTGCCGTTGGCGCGAAACGACTAATGGGATGGTGAAACTTGCATCGCTCGCCAAATTTGCACTGTCCGGTTTTCATATAGAACTACATCCACAAATAAGTACAAAAACAAGGATTACAATATAGTAAGCAAAATATTGTTTTGAGAATGAACTGCTCCGTTGCATGATAATGGAAGAACACAATCACAAGCGAGAGGTGAAGATTTACAACTACAAAGTAGTGGAGAGAGAGCATTTGTTTAGTGAACAGGACAGTCATCGGAGAAGGAAAAATGTTATGACCGCTGTAAATATTTAAGCATTATCATTAATTTTATTCTCCAATTAGTTAAAGTTATTATATGTAATTAAGAAATACCCCCGCAAATCCAAATAAAAATAAAGTCACATATAATTTATCAGTTAAATGTAGGCACACACGGTGATAAAATAAGCTTTTGATATCAATATATAGGTTGACACCATATAAAATATCATAGTGAATATATATTATGGGCATAGATTTAGGGCCCAACATAATCTTAACAGGGAAATCTTTAACGTAGCTAGAGTACAATGTGGTACTCCGTTCACTGCATGTAACTAGTAGTAGATCACCCTTCATGAGAGAGAGAACTACACTCTCTCATCAAACAGGTATATAGTTGTCAGAGTAGAGCTACAAGGACATTGTTAAAACTGTACATCACATTCGAGTTCTCCAGGTCTTTGCGGATACATAATTGGCCCCATTGCGATCTGCATGAGCAAAAGGGGAATAGTTATAGTTCCCCAACATTTTAGCAGAAATAAAATTTAATAGTTATTGATATTACTTACTGTTGTTTGGGTCAAACGTGGATCAATATTTTGGAGAAAGTTAGCAGCCGGGTTGAAGACTCCGACAGGCAGATTAGTCCCGGTAGATGGAACTATTGCTTGCCCTAGAGCAGCAGCAACCGGTGGAATGATTGCTGCGTAGACAGCCATCAAAATGATTATCATGAGAGAGAGAGAGAGAAAGAGAGAGAGAGAGAGAGAGAGAGAAAGAGAGAGAGAGAGAGAGCATGTTAAACAGCAGAGTGATATGTATCGGTATAGTATAATGCCATACAAGTTCTTTCAGGGTGATTGTATCGACAAGTCGCGCCATACTTGCAGCTGAATAAGAAAAGAAATTTATGTGGTCATATACTGAAGTATTACAACAGTAAAGATCATGATCAGATCTCATGGAGAATAATATAAACTTTACCTGCCAGTCTTGAGGTAAAATGGACAGTCCGTTTCCCCCTAAATTATCAGATGGATGAAAAAAATGTTAGAATGTATAATTTAGCAAGTAAATAAGATATTTATACCAAAAAAAGGAAACAAAGCAAAAGTTATTATAATGCCATTTAAGACCAGTTCACTTGGCGAGAAATGCTTTATTAAGGTAATTTCAATGTTCTAAAAAGCGCTAGGTGTTAGTCAGGCGGTAGGGGGCCTTCTAGTGCCCCCCACCTAGGTGTTTTGGCTTTTTTAATTATTTTATTTATTATTTTGATATTATATATAATATATATGTTTTAAAATTACTATAAATTCAAGATTATCCCAACCATTAATTTAAAGAGAGGTATCATTTACATAACCATAAACTTTAGATTAACAAAAACAAAAGGCAAGCATGATATTATGAGATAATATCATAATATCCATAATTTTAGTACAATCCAAACCATAAATTCAAGATTATCAACAATAGAATAGCATCTATACGTGTTCTAGCGGTTAGGCCCACCTAGGCAGCCCCCTAGCACTGCCTGGATCCGCCTTGGCCCACTTGGGCCCGCCTAGTCCCATCTGGCCTGGGACACTTTTATGCACTGCCTATGAGCTAGACTGGGTGGTGGGGGACCTTTTAGCACCTAGACGTCGTCTAGGCAGCCTAGATCGCTTTTTAGAACACTAGATAATTTAATTGACCGAAACATCTAAAACTCGTGACATTCGATGTCCTAGAAAACTAATTTGCCCTCGTTCTTTTGTAGTTGGTAAAGCGACCAATGTTTCATGTGACATCTATTTTCAGCATTCTTTGTAACTTGGAACATTTCAGGCTAGAGCATTTGGGGTGATCGGACGATCAAGATCTCCGAGGGATGAAACCCTGGGGTGGGCGATCTGGATCTGAGGGATGAAGACTTTGGGCAAAAACATACATCCGGTTTTGGGTAGACAACTCGGAAAATAAATGTCCCATGAGTGGTGGGTGATCGATGTATGACCAATCTTGGTGGGACTCCGATATGCCACCAAAGTAGGAAAAAAAGGAATCTTGTCAATCGGTTTACCGGAGACATTGGACAAAACGCACAAAGTGAGATTCCTAGAGTAAACCAATGTCCAACCTATTTTAATCGCCAAAAGAATGGACCCTTAAGGTTCATAAGCCTAGATATCCATGAAGAAATACCCGGAATACAAAACTAGCACAACAAAGACATAAGCATATTAGTAAGTCAGTACATATTACCGGTCGAATAGGAAGTCCCTTTGAATTATTCAACAGAGCAGGGGTGAAAGGAACAAACGTGTTTGCTGGCTTTAAATCTCCACCTGCAGCTCCATTATCCTTCACTGCTAATTCTTGTCCAGCTGATGGTATTGGAACACCCTTCATATGATGAAATTTACAATTTGTTTAGTTTTCCAGTCTTTATATTTAACTGTCAAATATAGGAGTTCGTGCCAAAAAGACTAAATCAGGTCCGATTTACTTACCTCAGCTAACCCATCTGCAGATGCGTCTATTATACCAGTTGGATGGTTGAACTTGCAACGAGATCCAAATTTGCATCTCTGAGTCTTCATGTAGAACTAGACATTATGATTAATAGCAAATGTAAACCGAATTAAGAACCCAACGGGACAAAAGGCATGCAACATAGGCATAAAGAAATCAGAATCCATCTTACAGGACAATCAGGTTCTCCTGGTCTCTCAGGAAGAGATTCAGTGTGATGCATAAGTGGGATCTGCAAAAAAGAGTTTAATTAGCATGGTCCTACTAAAAAAATGTGCGAGAAAATGGATAGATAAGATCACATTCATCATGCAAAAAACAGCAGCATCAGCACAGGACCCATTCTCCAAGCTCACTAAATATCTAAACCTATTATGCCAAGCCAAGTCAATAAACTGTTTTAAGAATATATAAGGCAAATAATTTGCTTTGTCCACTTGCCAGAGTCAAGGGATGGGGCCTCAAGAGCCAAAGAACATTATCATTTATATGAGACGTCAGAATGTTTTTCACCTCAATAGGATAACACAAGGGTTCCATTTGACTTCCGGAACCCTTCACTTCTTGCATCCATCAAATCCTTATGATTCCATGATTTCAAGGGAATAGTCACCTTATGTTTAATTATGAAAATAAGAGAAAAATTAACCAAGAAGGGAAACGCTCTGATACCAACTTGATGCGATCTGATACTAACTAGATGGGATGCGTATGCTTGAAATAAACCAAGTGCAGAATTTAAAGCCTTAAATCAGATTTCAGCATGTTATAAACAAATTTCAGCATAGCCTATAACCATGATTCAGCATTCAGTCACTACCAATCAGATTTTAACTCAACGAAATAATAAAATGGACAATAGGAACATTAATTTCAGATCATAACACTGAATTCCAGCAATCAGAACAAGAATAATCTCAAATTAATAAGCCAATGTCTCAACAACAAGCAAAGATCTAAACGAATAAACCTAACGGATGAGACTCTCGGGAAAACAGAATTTTAGGGTTCCTATGGTAAAAACAGCAATAAGGCCGGTTGCAAGAAAGCAGGTTATCACATGAAAATTATCGAGGATCGATCTCACCGTGCTTTGGTCAATGCCGGCAGCTTTCTGATGCTCCGAGGTTGCAGATGAATGGCGCGGAAGGGGGAGGCGTGGCTCAGAAGACGGGGTGAAGAAGCCGAGACGATGATCTTGAAGAAGAAGACACTCCACGTCGATCTTCCGTGAAGCCGAGGATGAATAACGAGGCGACGGGGTAGAAGCTTGCGAAGGAAGAAAAGGTTGAGAAGCAAGGAGGAATTCGTCGGAAAAGATAAACCGAACAAGCGAGCCGCTTCTCCGTTTCTAGGGTTTCAATTCAATTTTCATCTCCCCTTTGCAATTAGGGTTTTTAGAATAAATAGGAGATGAAGGCACAAGGCACAAAAGGAAAGGAAAGAAGAGAGAGAGGAGCCGGTCGGGTAGAGAGAGAGAGGACGCGCGGAAGAGGGGCGTGCGGGCATGTTCGCGGGAGAGAGAGAGAGGGCCGGTCGGGTGGGCTTTGGTGAGGGAATTTTGGGATTTTAATTCCCCTTCGAATCTCATCCGTCGAGATCTATTCTAACCTAACATCCTACGGCTAAAAAGTAAACACAGAAACGAGTCAGTTCGGCATCTGTGGCTCGAACCGGATGCGAACATGGCTCGCACCTACCCAAACCAGAAATAAAAACTGAAATAACTAACGATCCGCTGGTCGGATCGAAATAAAGTAAAAACCAAAACTGTGGGGCTTCGATGAAGCTTTCCACTGATGCAGACGGATCGACGATCGGGTTCCTGGATCTCCGGCGCGGATGAAAATACGCCATCAGCTGTAGAAAAACTGCACGTAGTGGCTCGTCTGCATCAAGTCCCCCGGACTCAAAAGAACTCGACTCCTGTCGAGCCAGGTCCTGGGTCCGGCGGAGGCTCTCCTGGCAGCAACTGCAGCCGCTGCCTCTGATCTGATTGCTCTCCCGGGTCCGGTGGCCAAGTGATCCGCCTCAGGTACACGGCAACTCCATCTCGTAGCCTCTGCCCCTCGCCGCCAAGCGAAGACCTGAAAGTCAACACCAACATCCTCCGCGGCACGATAAGATCATCAAAAGACTCAGATAATTTCATGTGATTATAGGAATGCGGGTTGACAGGAAATTCAAATGACATGTGAAAAGAAAGGCCGCGGGAGCATAATGTGCTGCGGGTCATCGGCTTGCGCGATTGGCAATGGTATACTTGAAAGGCCATGGGTTGCGGGTGCGTAATGTGTTGCACAAAATGGCCTGCGCACGGTGCAAAACAAGGGGGTTCTAAACCAGGAAGATATGTCATGTCATCATTGTCCGGATGCAGTGAATAAAATGAGAAATTAAAGAACCCATCATGCCAAGTGTTATGATTTCGAACAATTAAAGATGATGGGTTGGTTGAAAGTTGAAAGCATGATTCATAAGTAATTTGCATCGAAAAAGAATCAAACATGCCAAAATCGTCGTTATTGCTTAACTCAACACTTGGATGACAATAGTGACGCACATGTGAATGATCTATGAATGAATGGAAGGCAGGCAAATGATGAATGCAAGTGTCATGAATGCCTACCGACCCTAAATGCGATGTGCATGCAATGGAATTCAAAATGTTCTCTAATCCCTTATCAATCGTCAGTAAAGCAGAGGGACAGCCAACTAAGTTTTCAGCGAATGGTGGCATGGACGGACTCTGACTCAGAAGGGCTTGAGGTGCATGGGATCGGTGTTTCCTAAAACATGTAGGCCATAGGGTGACATTGATGCCATCCTTCAGGAAAGTATAGGTGTTGGCTCTACCGTGATGTTGGACATCTCGGTCGAACTGCCATGGACGCCCTAAGATAACATCAGCAACCTCTAGCGGAATGATATCGCACCAGATCTCATCTCTATATTGCAGCCCAATGGATAACTTTGCCAAACAACAGTGAGTTACCAGCTTACTCGTGGTGTTGTCTAGCCAGGATGTCTTGTAAGGGTGAGCTAATGGTTTAACTTGCCATTTCTTGCTCCTAACTACCCTTTCATTTATCAGATTGGTGGTACAACCTCCATCGATCAAGAGACAAAGGTCCATTCCGTTGACAGTGCAGACTGTTCGGAATAGTTCGAACCTCTGGTTCTTGCAGTGTGGCTTAGGGGGTCCTCCACAGAGCTCGTGGGGTAACAACGCTTTGGGTGCTTGGGGTGATGGCGACTGGTGAATGACCAACAGTGGTGCAGTCACATCATCCCCCTCCAAGACTAATTCATTGAAGTGTTCCCCATCAGATTCGTGGCTATCCTCGTCATTATCCGCAAGATTTGTCTGTGGATGGAATTGACGGCGAGGACAGTCGGCGGACTTGTGACCTGGCTGGTTGCATTTAAAGCACTTTATCTGACTCGGGTTGGGTCCTAGGACTCCTTTACCCTTCTCGGTGGGTGCGGGAACTGTGCCAGCTACAGGTGAAGGTCCAGGGAGTGGTCTACTAACGGATCCGGATGGCGCCCTAGTGATGTCATATCGTCGGGACGCAGATCGAGAGTGGTGAGACTCGACTTTCTTGGCCCGGCGGTGTGCATCACTGACCTGATACAAGTCGTGAAGGGACACCACCTCCTGAATTGAAGGCTTGAGACCGTTGACATACCTAGCGACGCTCTGCTCTTCATCTTCGTGCAGATTGTTCCGAGCTTGGAGCTTGTGGAATTCATTAGTGTAGTCGTCTACAGATTTATGCTCCTGTCGCAGGTTCTGAAATTTCTGGAACACGTTTTGCTTGAAATCAGAAGGGAGGAACTTCTGTTGCATTTTTCCTCGCATATGTGTCCAGGTGGAAATCTTTTCTTTCCCTTTCCTACCCCTAGCGGTCTGCAACTGTTTCCACCAAATCAGTGCATGACCTTTCAATTTAAGGCTGACAAACTTGACTTGTTTGTCGCGGGGGATTTCTTTCCACTCGAAGTACTGGTCGATTCTCTCGGCCCATTCTAGGAACTCCTCGGGGTCCATCCTACCCTCGAACTCAGGAATTTCTATCTTAATGCCCTGATCCCAGCCCCAATGAGATTTCGATCTCCTATGACTGTGCCTACTTTGCCGCTCAGATCCATCAGAGGAACTGACGCTGTCACCTCCTGACCTTAGGTCTAACTCACTACGCCCGGGTGACGCTCTAGTCCTGTGTTCGCGACGGGGTCGCGGTGGATTCTGGGAATTATTGAAGGCTAAGGTCAAGGTTTCTATTTGGGTCTGAAGCCTCTCAATGTTATCTTGTTGCCTCATGAAGGCATCCTGCCAAGTACGGGGCGGAGACGATCCAGCCATTCTAGATTGGTTAGTAGATGCTATCGATTCAATCACGAGAGAAAGGGATGACCCTAATATGGATGCGACACGCGATGCGTGTGACTAGCTAATGCAAGATACAACTAAATGAAAGAACGCAAATGAAAAAAAAAAAAAAAAAAAAAAAAAAAAAAATTCAGCAAACAGGCAATGATGCGAATGATGCGAGAGGACCGGCCGTTGCGTAAGAACGCGACGACTAGTGCGCTCTGATACCAACTTGAAACGCTCTGATACCAACTTGATGCGATCTGATACTAACTAGATGGGATGCGTATGCTTGAAATAAACCAAGTGCAGAATTTAAAGCCTTAAATCAGATTTCAGCATGTTATAAACAAATTTCAGCATAGCCTATAACCATGATTCAGCATTCAGTCACTACCAATCAGATTTTAACTCAACGAAATAATAAAATGGACAATAGGAACATTAATTTCAGATCATAACACTGAATTCCAGCAATCAGAACAAGAATAATCTCAAATTAATAAGCCAATGTCTCAACAACAAGCAAAGATCTAAACGAATAAACCTAACGGATGAGACTCTCGGGAAAACAGAATTTTAGGGTTCCTATGGTAAAAACAGCAATAAGGCCGGTTGCAAGAAAGCAGGTTATCACATGAAAATTATCGAGGATCGATCTCACCGTGCTTTGGTCAATGCCGGCAGCTTTCCGATGCTCCGAGGTTGCAGATGAATGGCGCGGAAGGGGGAGGCGTGGCTCAGAAGACGGGGTGAAGAAGCCGAGACGATGATCTTGAAGAAGAAGACACTCCACGTCGATCTTCCGTGAAGCCGAGGATGAATAACGAGGCGACGGGGTAGAAGCTTGCGAAGGAAGAAAAGGTTGAGAAGCAAGGAGGAATTCGTCGGAAAAGATAAACCGAACAAGCGAGCCGCTTCTCCGTTTCTAGGGTTTCAATTCAATTTTCATCTCCCCTTTGCAATTAGGGTTTTTAGAATAAATAGGAGATGAAGGCACAAGGCACAAAAGGAAAGGAAAGAAGAGAGAGAGGAGCCGGTCGGGTAGAGAGAGAGAGGACGCGCGGAAGAGGGGCGTGCGGGCATGTTCGCGGGAGAGAGAGAGAGGGCCGGTCGGGTGGGCTTTGGTGAGGGAATTTTGGGATTTTAATTCCCCTTCGAATCTCATCCGTCGAGATCTATTCTAACCTAACATCCTACGGCTAAAAAGTAAACACAGAAACGAGTCAGTTCGGCATCTGTGGCTCGAACCGGATGCGAACATGGCTCGCACCTACCCAAACCAGAAATAAAAACTGAAATAACTAACGATCCGCTGGTCGGATCGAAATAAAGTAAAAACCAAAACTGTGGGGCTTCGATGAAGCTTTCCACTGATGCAGACGGA